>JADMNL010000032.1:40476666-41088333 GCA_016271365.2 Neoceratodus forsteri
TGCCAAGTGGCGGCCATCTTTAATGACATGAGTCATTAATTACACAATTAGCTGTAAACGCTGTTTTAACAGTATCTGAGAGAACTAAAAACTAACTGAACACTAATCTAAGGCTGTCAGAAATATATTTTTGCCCCCCCCAAACTATATGACATTTTTTGCCAGCTAACAAATACTGCTGCATTGATCTTTCTGTGAGCAACTAATGGCTGTTGCCAGCTCTTCATGGATTTAAAGTACTCTGTGATTCAGTGTGTGTAAAAAGCACAATATAAAATCTAATTATATTATTTTACTGATATTGCAAAAACAGTCAGCCTTGTCCACTCCCAGTCTTGATCCCAGCAGCTACTGGGGGCCCCAACTCACAGGACAAATGGGCAGAGCTAATGCAGGCCATCAGTCTTTGACACCGAGATACTTTTTAAAATTAATGTAGAACTTTTTATTCTCACGCAAGTTATATTTAACAAATGGTGCTAATCAGCTGTAATTGCACATATTAAATTTCACGCTCTGCAATTGGCTCCTAATTCATTGAAGTGTAATTTAACTAGAGAGCAACTGATGTGTAATTTAACTAGAGAGAGAGAGAGAGAGCACAACTTTGTGTATAGGTATGAAGTGATGTTTTATTGTGGTTATATATGTAATCATGACTGTTCACAAATCCTTCCGGTATAAAAACTGGGCATTTGTTGGAGAATTTACACCCTTGAAAAAGCACCCGTAGGGGTAGGAAACAGCACTGGGCAGTTCTTTTTGTGGTCTCTAAGTGCATTTTTAGGATTCCTGCATAGATGTGCACTTTTTTTTAAATGATGATTTAAATAAATGTGATGCTTTTATCTCCAAAGTTGGAGTGAAGTGACTTTATGTTGTTGAGAACAGGTGCAGGGTGTTTTTGCTTTACCTAATTTATGCGCATTGAAAATATGCAAGTTTGGCCAATTAGCGTCATTTTATTTTAGTGTAATTATCACTTAACTGGATACAGCTATACTTATTTTACATCACATATACCCTGTTCTACAGTATTTATCTCTCTCTCTCTCTCTCTCTGGGTCCTATAGAAACATTGGCTCCATTCCTTACAAAATGGTTATGATAATGGCATGTGGTCCCTCACAAAGCACAGCTGAACTCGCCAACGGATTGCACAACCAAGCAGCAACAGAGGGTAATAATGAGTAAAAGCCTTTCCCCAGGACTAAACCTACTGCTTCCCCCCCCGACCAAAAAAATCAGGATGCCACACATCTCTGATTACAGATCATCCCCAATGCTGTAGCCAAATTAGAAGTGTTATGTTAGTTACTTACGTTTTCATGTTTTTTTTCCCTTTGGAAACAAATTGAGTCAGAATGTGAATAGGTCAGACTGAAACTGGTCTTCACTTTTCTGCCATACAGGGCCATCGACCTCATCACCACAGCTTCCTCGGGACTAGATTGGTCACATGCTGCAGTGGATTCTCCCAGTGAATGGGAACTCCCGTCTCAAGCACATGACCCTGTTAAAGGCATTGAAATGCTGAGTCAATTCAAGCAAAACAGGATATTTAGAGGCTTTACTATCCCCTTTTTTGTTGTGTTTTCCCAAAATACACTCTTGTGCCTTTTGTTTGTCAGTAATACACCTCTGTAGCATTGGTCAGTGCAGGCAGCCTTGTCATGTGCCACTTATCATGGTATCATTTCCTGCTTACACAATAGCAGACACCCTCACATATTGTAAATGTCTTTTGTTTTCTTGTCACCAATCAGCTCCATTTCTATAGGGGGATATAAACATAGGTTACTAACCTGTAACAGTAGTTCTAGGAGTGGTATATGGTGTACATCCACATGTTTTGGCAGTGTCCTTTCCTCTTTAAGAGAAGCCAGAAAGTCTTCAAGCTGGCTCCTCCCACCCATCTGGGTGGTATAACTCTCCGCTCCATCCCATGATGCCAGATCTTACCTGCTGGAAGCAGTGGTTGTGCACCTGAACCAGGGGAGATCGGGTGGGTTCATGTGGATGTACACCACATACCACTCCTAGAACTGTTGTTACAGGTGAGTAACCTGTGTTGCTAGGGACATAAATATGGTGTACTTATCCACATGATCTGGCAGACTTCTAGCAGTTCTCTGGGAGGAGGGAGGCAAGGCGCACACCCCTACTTAGGAAATGAGGATTGGAGAACTGTGACCTCAAAACCAGCATTCCAGCATGATTCAAGGTAGATGTGGTAGTGGGCGATGAAGGTGTGTGCTGACCTTTAGGTAGCAGCCCTGCAGATTTCCTGGATAGGGACGTCCCTAGAAGCAGCCACCGACAAAGCGGTATGGTTGGTGGAATGAGCCCTGAGCCCTCCGGGAGGCTCCCTACTCACCAACCTATAGCAGAGATCAATGCAGGATGAGATCCGCCTGCCAATCACCCACTTGGCTATAGGTCTGCCAGGTGTAGCTTCAGAGTAGCTAACAAACTGCTGGTGAACCTCTTCCTGAACTCCAGCCGTGCGCTCTTTGTAGTGAGCAAATCAGATGCTCACCTCAGGTCTAAAGTATGGAGCCTGTGTTTGGCCTCCGAGGTGTGATTCAGGAAGAACACCGGAAGAGTTATCACCTGGTTCAGGTGAACCTCTGACACAACCTTTGGGAGGAACTTTGGGTTGGGGCACAGGACAACCTTGTCCATGCGGAAGATCAGGTAAGGAGACTCCACCGAAAGTGCTTGGAGCTCACTGATCCTTCTGGCTGATGTGATAGCCACCAGGAAAGTGGTCTTCCATGACAGGTGAGACATCTCACACCTGTGCATTGGTTCGAATGGCTTGCCCATGAGCTTTGCCAAAACCAGTAACATGTCCCACGGTGGTGGTGGTTCATACACCAGAGGGGAAATGTGATCAAGGCCTTTGTAAGAGCACCAGACCACCTTTTCCTGCACCACAGACTGCTGATCAGCCCACGCCCGGTAAGCAGAGATGGCTGCCAGGTGCACCTTAAGGGTCACTGATCGAAGAATCCCTTTGGAGAGAGACCACAGGTAGTCCAAAATCCTAGCCACTGGACAGGTCAAAGGGTCCAGCCCCTTGCCCTGACAACAAATGGAAAATATCTTCCATGTTGAAGGCATAGCACTTTCTGGTGGATTCCTTTCTAGATGTCTCCACCACAGTGAGGACATCTTCAGACAGACCCAAAGCCTGGAACTCTAGCCACTCAGGAACCATTCTGTCAGGTGCAGGGATTGAAGGTCCGGGTGGAGTACCTTCCCCTGATTGATGGAAAGCAGGTGTATTGGGAGATGCCTCGGGAGCCTGTTGCTGAGGCTGAGGAGATTGGGGTATCAAAACTGGTGGGGCCAGTCCGGAGCCACCAGGATCACCCATGCCTTGTCTCTCCTGACCTTGAGTAGCACCTTGTGGATCAAGGGAAGTGGAAGGAAGGCATAGAAGAGGCCTGGGGTCCATGGCCTCGAGAAGGCATCCCCTTGCAGCGAACCCTATTGAGGGGGGTGAGCACAGAACAGCCTCAGCTTTGTGTTCTCCTTGGAGGCAAACAGGTCCACCTGAGGAGTGCCCCACTGGGAGAACAGATTGTGAGCTACCTCCTGATGAGAGACCACTCATGAGACACCTTGCCTACCTGGCTGAGGGCATCCGCCAGCTGACTGGTGGCTCCTGCCACATGGATGGCTTTGGAAATCTTCCTCCAGACTGTGCATGAGAGTCCATACACAGACAGCTTCCTTGCGCAGAGGCAGGGAGTGCATCTTGCCTTGCTTGTTGAGGTAGTACATGGTCATGGTGTTGTCCATCTGGACTTGGACCACTTGACAATGAACAAATGGAGCGAATGCAGCCAGTGCCAGCTGAACTGCTCAGAGCTCCAGCAGGTTGATGTAGCATCAGAACTCCTTGAGGTCCAGAGCCCGTGGACTCTGTGTTCCCACAGATGGGCACCCCAGCCCATGAGAGAGGCATTGGTCATCAGGATGACCATTGGCTTGGGGCAGACAAATGGGATCCCTTCCTGCAAATGTTCTGGGACAAGCAACCACCAGAGGGTGTCCTACATCCTCTGGGTCACAGTGACCAGCTGGTGAAGTGACCTTTGCACTGAGACCACTGACTGGCCAGCTCCCATTGCAGGTAGGGCATATGCCAATGGGCCCATCAGACTATGCTGATGCAGGCCACCATGTAACTTGAAAGGCATAGGAAGCCCTGGGCAGTGTGCAAGTGCCCAACCAGAAATGATTAGGCAAAGGAGGAGAGAATCTCCACCCTGTCTGCCAGGAGCAGGGCTCTTGCTCAGCAAATGTTAAGCTCTGCCCCAATAAAGCTGATCACCTGTGAGGGCATGAGTTCTGACTTGGCCTCATTGACCAGGAGGCCAGGGTTGATGGAGGTCTGGAGGGCCAGGTCCCTGGACCGCTCTACCTCCTGCCTGGAGGGACCTGCAATCAGCCAGTTGTCCAGGTAGGGTTACAACCAGATCCCTTGGCACCTCAGATAAGCTGCCACCACTGCTATGCATTTGGTGAAGACCCTGGGGGCCAAGGAGAGGCCGAATGGCATGACCTGGAACTCATAGAGGATTCCCTGGGCTTGGAAGTGGAGGAATCTTCAGTGAAACGGACAGATCGTAATGTGAAAGAACGCATCCTGGAGATCCAGAGAGTAAAACCACATGTTTTGCTTAAGAGATGGTATGACCTGGGACAGAGTTATCATCCCAAAGGTGCGGGACCTGAGAAATTTGCTCAGGTTCTGCAGACCTAGAATGGGGCACCAGCTCCCTGTCTGCTTTGGCACCAGGAAGTACCTGGAGACAAATCTGGGTGTTCTGGAGGATCTGCTACCCTGACCATGACCTCCTTGTGGAGGAGCTGGGCTATGTCATCTCAAAGAGCCACCTGGGTGTCTGCGGATACCAAGTCCTCCTGTGGGGCGTGGGCTTGGCTTGGAGGGTACTGCTTGAATTCCAGAGGAAGACCTTGGCTGACCACTTCCAGAACCCACCTGTCCGTGGTGACAGCAGACCAGGCAGAAAGGAAGTGACAGACCTGGCCCCCCCCCACAGGAGGACCCAGGTGAGGCATGATCGGCATGAGGGTGACACCCCCCATTCCATCAGTGAGCAGGATTGGAGAAGGAGGATCTGGCTGAGGAGCCATTGGGTCCCTTTCCTCCAGGCTTTTGGACCACCGAGGCCACAGACTTGGGCCTAGGTCTCCAGGGCTAAGCTCACTGACCAAACTGATGCTGGGCTGGTTTTGCCACAGAAGTGGAGGACTGAAAGGGCTTGCACTTCTGCTGCTTGGAGTCCTTGGGATCCAAGGTGACACTGGACTTTTTGATACACTGGAGGTGACCTTCCACACTGGGCCCAAACAGGTCAGTGACTAAGAATGGAACATCTGCCAGCTTGTGCTGAGTGTCTGTCATGAAGGTCAAGATCCACAGCCAAGCCCTATGGTGCATGGCAACTGTGGCTGCCATCAAGCGGGCACAGGAATTTCTAATGACAAGAGCCATCTGAAGTTGCTGTTTGGCCACAGCCCAGCCCTGGTCTCAGACCTGCTTGACTGGGGTCCAGAGGTCCACAGGAAGGTGAGGAATCACCTCATCCATGGAGCCCAAGAGGGCATTAGAGGAGTGTGCCATCAGAATGGCCAAGCTCGCCTGGCAGAGGCTGAACAAGGAGGCAGCATAGACCTTTTTAGCCAAGTGGTCCAATTTCTTGGACTCCTTATCTGGTGGTCTGTCGACATCCCCTGTATTGTCCAAGTGTCAAAACATGGAGTTGGCCACCAACCCCTTGGCCGAGGGGTGCTCCATGAACCCCGAGAAGGTACTGATGGGCACTGCAAATTTGCGGGCCATGTGGGCTGAGGGCATGAGGAAGGAGACGGGCACTGCCAAAGCTCCAGGGCAGGGCAGACAATGGCCTTGGCCAATGGGAAAGCCTGCATCAGAGAGTCCCCTTTGTTCAGAATCTCTGTGAGGGGATAGCAAGCCCACTTCTGAATAGGCTCCAGTTTCATCCCCATGGACTTGGAGATGAGATGGAGAATGCCCATGAAGGAAGTGGGACCTTCCTCCAACGAGATATCCCCCACCAACTCCACATCAATTGGAATGGAGTGCAGAGAGGAATCCTCAGACTAAGAGAAGTCTGCATAAAGTGGACAACCACTTGGGTCCCTCTCGACCCTCCATGGATGGTCAGGTGTTACAGTGACTGACAGCCAATGGGGAAGATCCTTAGCTGGCCAAGACTTCTTAGTCAGAGCTCTGGTCGGTGGCTGCTTGGGTGGTGGCTCCACCACAATTGTAGAAAGGCCAGCTTGGGCCAAAGCAAGATAGTCTGGACCGGCTTTGCTAGGGAAGGAACAATGTCGACCAGCCCCACTGAAAGTGTCAATGTCGGCCTATTGGGTGACAGCCAAGTAATGGATGGTGTGGGAGCTGGGGTTAGCTTCAGACTGGCCAACACCAACTGTTGCCACATGAGGTCTTCATAGCATTGGTGCAACTTGCGCTGAAGCCTCTCCTCACCCGAAGAGGATGAAGATGATGAATAGCGGTGGCGCCGCTTCCCATGGCATTAAGAGCAGACCGCCAATGCTGGTAGGACCTGCTCAACCCAGAGAATGAGGAAGACCTAGACCTCAACCTCTTCTGCTGGGGGTGCTGATGGAGGATCCCAGAGGGAGCCGGGGAGAGTCACGGCTCCTTCTGGTCTGGGTCGTGCCAGAGAGTTCAGTTCCCTGGGATAAGCCACTATTCAGTGGTCACTGGCAGGACCAGAGTTGTGAACAAAGAGTTGTCAGCCTCTTCTGATGACAACCAGTTGACAGGGTTGAGAAAAATCTTGGCCGCATCATTGGCTGGCGTCTCGACCAACTGGTCCGACGGGGTCTCCGTGAAGCCAGTGGTCCACGCTGCGGTTTCGACCGTGGTCAAAACCTGGGTTTCCTGAGACCGAGAACTAGGTTTACTAGGTAAGTAGGACACAAGAAGGTGAATAGGCCCATCGAGAATTTCCCTCGCACTAGTGGGCCATTTATACCATTTTGTATTCTTAGTAATATCGAACATCCAGAGCTTTTTTGAAACTATCGAGAGCTGTGAGATCAACAACACTTTGGGGAAGTCTGTTCCATACTTTAATAGCCCTTATAGCATAAAAATTATCAATCTTATTAGTTGTAACACGAGGGACAGTAAATGTCTTGTTATGAGACCTTGAATTACCTCTGGTAGTGCTAAAGTGTGTATCACAGTAGGTTGTTAGTTCAGGAGATTACAATATTTTATAGAGTAGTAGTAGGTCTCCCCTCTGCCACCTAAATTACAGAGAGTGGAGACCAGCATCTAGCAACCTCTCTAGATATGGTTTGCATTTTAACCTGGGGATAAGTTTGGTTACTGACTTTTGGACACCCTCTTACCGGTTAATATCCTTGGCAAGATAAGGAGACCAAACCTGTGACCCACAGTCAAGAAGAGGTCTACATAACTTTTGTACAGTGGAATAATGCATTGTTCAGTTTTGCACACCAAAGTACGCTTGATTCTGTTAACAATTCCCCTAGCTTTTTTTGATACAGACCTAGGAACGTCAATGGTAAGTCTTCTCTTTTTCCTTCTTTGACTCCTTCTTGCATGAGCGGGAGCTGTGTGATCCGGAAGGGCCCCGGCCCTTAGTTGGAGTGGCTTTTGTGCACTTGTTGCGAAGAGAACGATGTGCATCATAGTCTTTAGGGAGCTCAGAGGCTTTATGTACAGTAGCTTGCAAGCTTAGTCCTGTGCTCTTTGACAAGCTATGAGTTCAGGTGAGATCCATGGAAGGTGGCTCCCACGGACTCTGACGCATCAAAGTGGGGCGTGCTGATATAATTTAAAAGACATATAAGTTGAGGTTTCATTGCTATGCAGATGATACCCAGCTATACCTGTCTTTTGCTCCTGACCAGGATGGAGCTCTCTCGGTCTTTAACAACTATCTGAAAAAAATCCAGGGTTTGATGGATTCTAGTTGGCTGAAGTTGAACTCAGAAAAGACAGAGGTTTTGGTAGTGGACCTGGGCTGTCAGATAGAGGGGTCACCTGCTGGTGCACCCTCAGGAATTTTTCTTGGGGGTGTGTCACTTCTGACCTCCGAACGGGTGCATAATCTAGGGGTTATCTTGGATGACAGGCTGACACTGCAGTCACAGGTGTCAGCAGTTACCAAGACTTCCTTTTACCACCTTAGGAATATCGCTAGAGTGAAACACCTTGTTCCGTCTGACATGTTACCTATGTTGGTCCACACCTTCGTGTCCTCACGTTTGGACTACTGCAACTCCCTGTATTTTGGGCTTTCTGGGGTTGAAATCTTCCACCTTCAGCTAGTGCAGAAAATGGCAGCCAGGGTCTTGACTGGGACCAGTAGGTCTTGTCATATTACCCCAGTGCTGCGTGAATTGCACTGGCTTCCTGTTCAGTGGCGGATCACCTTTAAAGTCTGTTTATTGACTTTCAAAGCCCTACATGACCAGGGTCCCGCTTATCTGAAAGATCTTCTAGTCCTCTACTGCCCTGGCTGATCGCTCCGCTCAGCCGACGAGGAGTTGCTAGAGATTCCGAGAGTGAGTCTAAATTCTTCTGGTTGTAGAGCTTTTTCCTATGCTGATCCCACTCTTTGGAACTCTCTACCCCATCGGTTATGGCAGTGCACCTCTGTGGAGGAATTTAAGAGGGGTTTAAAAACTCATCTCTATCAAACTGCTTTCCTATAGTATTCTGTATAAACTGTTGATGAAACTGTAGTTTTTACTAGTGCTTTATACTGTATTATAATGTCTGATTTTTATTATGTGTTTTGTACAGCGCCTTGAAAATTTGAAAGGCACTTTAAAATAAAATTTATTATTATTATTATTTATCCCTCAGAGCTTCCCAGCTCAGCTCAAACTGTAACCAGTGGATATAAACAAGCTGTAGGGTGGCTTGTCTAGGTCTCTCTGTATAAATGTGGGCATTTGCTGTTTTGTTATTATGTGACCAGCGTTCTTCTGATGCAGTACCTCACCTCAACTCAACACATCCTCTCCTTCCTGCCTGTATGTTTTCCAAAAAGTTTCTCAGTGTAAGCCTGTGTCATGTCAGTTGGGTTTCTGCTGCCATATTTACATTAGCAAGAGCTGCTTCAGATGAATTTTAACCAATAGGAAGACAAAAGTGATGGGAAATATTTTTAGGAGTACATGATGGCCTTGATCCAATTTATCTGCAAAACTTTTTTTTTTAAATCACTTATACTCTGCTTACCAGGTTACCATTTTTATGTTTGCTTGCACGCATGTGCAAGAAACATAGTGCCGTCATCCGAGTTTTCGGAGGTGTGGCAGCCCTCTTCCAATTCAGGCAGTGTGTTTGCAGGTGCGGCTGCAGTTCTCCAATGCCTGCTCAATCTGTCTATGACAGCTCCAAAATGCAGTGGAGTACAGTGGAAAGGGGGAGCTACGCTTCAGTGAGCAGCGATACGATATTGCCTGCTCATGCGCTCCCCCTACACACACACACCTGCACACACACACACACACACACACACACACACTGTACAGCTGACGGGGGTGCCCAATTCCCCTAATCGGCTGTACTGCTCCCCAAAAGCCTTCCCGTGCCACACTGGGTGCCCACCCAGCGTGGCTACATGTATAGCCTGATGGGGGTGCCTGATCCCCCATCGGCTCCACTGTTTCCCCCCCCAGAGTACAGGGCACCACGCTGGAAGCCCACCCCAGCGTGGCAACAGATGCTGTCACCGATGGGGGTGCCCAATCTCCCGTCTGCTCCACTGTCTCTCCCCCCCGAAGCATCCAGGTGCCACGCTGGGAGCCCACCCCAGCGTGACAAAATGTGTTATGGCTGACAGGGGTGCCCAATCCCCCGTCGGCTCCAGCCCCCCCCAAACAGCCTTTCAGCTGCCACGCTGGGAACCCACCCCAGCATGACAAATGTCCCTCGTCATCTCAGTAAAAATAAACCTGTAAATAAAAACTGTCTCGGAGCTTCTCCCTACTCCCCTCCCACAACCTCCACCCACTCTTTCCCCTGCCTCCCCACACCCCCATCCCACACCTCCGGACCTCGCACGATGATCTTCGGTGGACCGGGAACACGTCTGCACTCTTCAAAGCCGACCACGAACTGAGGAAATGCTGGTAAGCTATATAATGGGATAGATAGGGTTTTTTCAACTTTGCTGCATATCTCAGGCATTCTTTGGAATTTTTGCACCAAATTTTCAACATGGGGTTTTTGGGACCCCTTCTCATGAATGCTCTCACTGTCATGGCGTTAATCGGGCCCAAAGGGTGATTTTGCAGTCACTGCACAAAATCACCTTTGGGACCAAGTAATGAAATGACACTGCCACTGTTCATAAGGTGGGCTCTCAAAAGCCCATGTTGAAAATTTGGTGGAAAATTCCTAAAAATACTGTTTTCGGCGTCGTTGCACAGTTCCTCGTCGCTCGTAAGTTCACGAATTTTCAATATTTTCACTCCAGATTTTCAACATTACCATTTTATCACACACCTCCTTATGAGCAGTACAGCTGTCATTTTCACATCTTGCCCAAAACGTGTTTCCGCCCATGTAGCGCACAATGGCGCAGTTGGTGTGCAAAATCAATGTATGGGACACATTAAGAAAATCACAGTGATACTGTTCATAAGCAGAGGTCTTAAAATGGCTATGTTGAAAATTTGGTGAAAAAATTCCTAAAAATGACTGTTTTACGAGTGTGCATTGCGCAGTTCCTCCGCATGCTCGTAAGTTTGCAAACTTTCAATATTTTCAATCCAGATGTTCAACATTGCCATTTTATTACACTTCCTTATGAGCAGTACAGCTGTCATTTGTCACATCTTGCCCAAAACATGTTTCCGCTCATGTAGCGCACAATGGTGCAGTCAGTGTGCGAAATCAATGTATGGGACACATTAAGAAAATCAC
The DNA here is from genome assembly GCA_016271365.2 of Neoceratodus forsteri. Lineage (NCBI taxonomy): Eukaryota > Metazoa > Chordata > Ceratodontiformes > Ceratodontidae > Neoceratodus > Neoceratodus forsteri. The sequence goes on from JADMNL010000032.1 coordinate 40,487,675, forward strand.
AGTGACACTGTTCATGAGCAGAGGTCTTAAAATGGCTATGTTGAAAATCTGGTGAAAAAATTCCTAAAAATGACTGTTTTACGAGCGTGCATTGCGCAGTTCCTACGCACGCTCGTAAGTTTGCGAATTTTCAATATTTTCACTCCAGATTTTCAACATTGCCATTTTATTACACTTCCTTATGAACAGTACAGCTGCCATTTTTCACATGTCAACCAAAATGTGTTTTTGCACATGTAGCGCACAGTGGTGCAGACGGTGTGTGAAAGCAATGTTTGGGACAGATTAAGAAAATCACAGTTACACTGTTCATGAGCAGAGGTCTTAAAATGGCTATGTTGAAAATTTGGTGACAAAAGTCCATAAAATGACTGTGTTACAGTGAGCATTGCGCAGTTTCCACGCACCCTCGTAAGTTCATGACTTTGTAATATTTTCAGTCCAGATTTTCACCAGTGGCATTTTTCCACACTTCCTTATGAACAGTACAGCTGTCATTTTTCACAAAATGCCCGAAATGTATTTTCACACTTTAGGCGCAGAGATGCGTGGTCACTGTGGGAAATCATTGTTCGGGACAGATAAAGAAAATCACAGTGACACTGTTCATGATCAGAGGTCCCAAAATGCCTGTGTTGACAATCTGCTGTAAAAAATCCCCAAACTAATTACATTACGGGTGTGCATTGCACAGTTTCTATGCACGCTCGTGACTTCACCAGTTTTTTTAATATTTTTACTGCAGATTTGCAACATTGTCATTCTTTACACCTCCCCATGAACAGTACAGCTGTCATTTTTTACATCCTGTTTGGAATGTTTTTGCACCTGTGGTGCTAAATGCCGTAGTCGCTGTGCATAAGCAGCTTTCGGCTAACAAACTGATATTGCCACTGTTCATGAGGTGGGGTCACAAAAAAAACATGTTGAAAATTTGGAGGGAAAATACCAACGAATGCCTGAGGTATCAGAGTTTCCAACCATAATGCCCAACTCTGCAGAGAATGACAGGCATCAGGGGTGTGACTTGGGATTCTTGCCTGTAATGCTCATACCATTCCACACCCTGCAGCCAGTGAGAGGCATCGAGGTATGCCTTGGACTCTTCAGCCCCAAAGTTCACCCCATTCTCCTACACCGCACCCATCTCACCATATTTCCTGATGGAATGGGGTGTGCATAAGGGCCAAAGACCCCAAGGCACACCGTGACACTAGTCAGTGTCTGCAGGGTGGAGTGTGGTGAAATGGCGTGGCCGTTATGCTTGACGACCCAAAGGCACACCCCAATGCCTGTCACTCTCTGCAGGGTGGTGGTGGGGTTGGCTTCAGTTCAATACTTCACTGCCATTCCTATTACGCAGCTCTGTAACTTCTACACTACCACTGCCAATGCCAGCAAGCAAACATTCGGCATTGACAAATGCTTGTTTATGTTTCCTGTAGTAATTACTGACTGAGGTTGATTTCCTGTGTTGGTGTGGTCCAGATTTTACCTCGGGGGGGGGGGAGAGTAGGTAAAAAGTGTTCAAAGTCATACAAATGTTCTGTAACAGGGTCTGTATGAAAATGAAGAAAGGAGTCAGGTATTTCCTTTTTTTTTTGCAGTACAAGAGTATCACCAGCGTATTGCCCTCATTACAAGGATTAAGGGGTGAGGAGCTTCACGGAAAAGCCATACTGTGGGCTGCTATGTCAGGGAAAGTACATTTTTAAACTGACAATAACAAAAATTGACTTTTACAGATGTAGCAGCCCCCAGTGCGACTTTTCCATGAAGATCCTCACCCCTCAGATCTTCGTAATAACAGTAGCAGCAGGCCGTTGATACTCTTTGGCTGCAGGGAAGAAAAAAAAATACCTCGCTCCTGTATTTATAAAATAAATCTGCATAAGCATGTACTTCTGTGTAGCCCCACAATGATCCAGAAAATGATACCACAGCAATTTAGCATGATGGAGGGACTATTGTATGTTAATTATACACATAAATAAAAAAAATACTAAAAAAAATTATTTAACCTAAAGTAACTATTAACCCAATTATAATAGCAATAATGATCTCCGGGGGTTACGTTGATGTTCAAGTAAACCCCTCTGGGGGCAATATGGCAGTCGGCTGCACCTCGTGCCACATTACACCCCAAGGGGGTGATTAACCAGAACATTATTGTAACCCCTGTCATTCATTATTGCTTAATTACATGTCAGTTACTACAGAGGATACTATGCATACACAGAATTCTATATAGGGGTTAGGCAAGGAGAGGGTAGAGGTGGAAGGGGTCTTGAGTGTCATGGGGGGTAAGGGGAGGTGGGCACAAGGATGGCTATGGGGAGGATACGGGGATAGGGAGTGAGGGATGGGCAGAAGAAGCACTAGGAGTGAGCAAGCTAGGGTATAGTAAATAGGGTTCATGGGAAAGGACATCTAATTATAACATTCACAGGAGTCACTGACCTTACGATGAAACAGTGCCTTAAAGAAGGCCATGCTTACCAGCACTACAATCTTTAGAGTCTTTTGCAGGTTATTCCATAACACGGGAAGGGCATGGCTTATAACTGCTGCACCACTGCTCTTCCTATGTGTTGCAAGTCCTCCTTGACCCTCTTTGACCATTTTTCCTGTTTGGGTGCTATCCTCGCTTGCCCTGTCTTGTGCTCTCCTTACATGCCCTTCATGTGCACTGCCCTCTTTACCTCTTCCCTGGCTTGGTCCTCTGGGACTCTCTGCCCTTCTTCCTTTCACTCCCTCCTTAACCCTTAACTCAGCCAGGGGCTAGTACCTGTTTGACTCCACTGTATAGCTCCTGTTGAGTACACTTTCCCCATTGCCTTTGTGTCTGCAGGCTCTTTGCCCCCCTATCTCCTTCCCCCCATCTTGTTCCCACCTCCGCCCTCTCAGTTCTCCTCCCTGTCCCCCCCCTCCATCCTCCCATCCTCTCCCATCCCTTCCCTTTCTCTTCTTGCAAAATGTTTCTTTAATCTTGCCAATTCATCCTCTGTCCTCCTCAATTTCTGACAGGGCATTCCCTTAGCTTCCACAGAGTGCTCATGAATACAGCAGCTCCACAGCCATTACAGCCTACTATCCTCCCTCCCTCCCCTGGATCCCTTGCTGCCTCTCATTCCCTGGTAATTTACGCCCTTCTCCCACCAAGGTGGCACTAACTGCTGTCGCCTGTTCCCCTGCCAGCCCCATCTGCTATGATTTCCCCCCTTGGTCCAAGCCAGTTTCTCCCTAGCTCTCCACATTTTTCCTTTTGTTCTGCCCTCCTACTAGTAATCAATTTGCCTCCTGTCACCTGAGCAGTGGCCAGTTACAGTTTGAGGCAGCCCTATCGCCTTTAACAGTAGCAGCCAGCAACTCCTGTCTACTGAGGGAATAGAAATCCCTAGCCGTTTGTTCCCCCCTAAATTAATACACAGTCAGCACAGAGCACTTCCAGAACAAGCAAAAAATCTGCAGTTTCAGTACAGAAACAGGCAACCATAGATTTTCACCTGTATCCCCTTAATTAACACAATGTCCACATAGAGCACTTTCAGAGCTAGCAAAATCTGCAGCTTTAGTAACAGTAACAGGCAACCTTAAATTTCCCACCCCTTACCAGTACTCAACAGCCTAGGCAAACTAGCAAAATCTGCAGCTTTAGTAACAGTAACAGGCAACCTTAAATTTCCCACCCCTTACCAGTACCCAACAGCCTAGGGCAAGGCTACCTAGTGCTTTCTCAGCAGTACTCAACTTTCCCTACTGTCTTTTTCCCAAATTGGGCAGCACTCTACGTTAAAACAATCTCACCAGTGTGCTCTGTCCAAGTGTTTGCCTCAAGTGATCAGCCCTTTTCAGTCAAGTATGATGCTCTTTCTGTATGGCCCAATTGATGAGGACTTTCTTGGTGTGGTTCCACCCCCTTCTATGGGCATTTAACAGAGGTCGGGCTGCGGTGGGTGGATGGGAGAAAAATCCTCCTCTGCCGCCGATGCAGCCACCTGGACCTGCTGAGCTTCCCTCTGGCCATGGATGCCGCCCCACAGCGTTACAGCTCCTCCAGGGAAGAAAGAGTTTTTTGCAGCTGGTCTCTTCTCCTTTTATGTCCAGTCACTCAGTTCAAATGTCACACTCTTTGCCCTGTTTGGCTCTCGGGCCTCTCCTTGGTCTGTCACCTATGCGGCCGAACACAGTCCCTCTTGGTCTGCTGGCAATGAGGCCAAACACAGGCCTCTTCCTCTGCCACTGTTGTGGCTGAACACAGCCCTCTTTCTCTGCTGCCGAGGAGGTAAAAAAAAATCCTCTTCTGCCACAGATGCGGCCGCCTGGCCCTGCTGAGCACCCCTCTGGCTGCTGATGTGGCCCCACAGTACTATAGAATAGTATGTTCTTTCCCATCTATTTACTAACTCAAGACTGCACGTAGGCCTACCTGTGATGCATCAATCTGTAACAGAAATTGTTTCTCAGAGTCTGGGCTTCTTAAAACAGGGTCTGAACATAATGCAGCCTTATTGGCCCGAAAAGACTCATCATACTCTGGGGTCCATTTCACATTATTCAGGAACTGTTTCTTTGTGAGTTCAGTGAGGGGAATAGCTAACTCAGCAAAGTTGGGAACAAATCTCAGATAATAACCAGCCAGCCCTAAAAATTACCTGACATGTTTTTTGGTTTTGGGGACAGGGCTGTTAGTTACAGCTTCTATCTTCGAAACCTCTGCCTTGACTTCTCCATTTCCCAAAACATAGCCCAAGTATCTGGTTTCCTGCATACCCAATGCGCACTTGGTAGGATTAATTGTTAGACCTGCCTTTTTGATAGATTGGATAACTGCTCTTAAGTGTTCCAGGTGACTTTTCCAGTCTGGACTGTACACCACAACATCATCCAGTAATGCAGCACAGTAACCAGTGTGAGGGGATTAAATTACATCCATGTACCGCTGGAACGTAGCAGGTGCACCATGTAACCCAAACAGCATGGTGGTGAACTGATAGAATCCTATAGGAGTGGCAAATGCAGTTTTGTCTCTGGATTCTTTAGCTAGGTTGATTTGCCAGTAACCCTTGATGAGATCGAGGGTGCTGATATACTTGGCACTCCCCAGTCTGTCAACCAAATCATCTATTCTGGGCATAGGATAACTGTCAGATTCTGACACTTGATTACTGTAAGATTTCTAAAATCAAGGCAGATTCTTACACCCCCTTCTTTTTCATTTACAGTCACCATTGGTGATGACCAAGTACTTCTTGACTCTTCTATGATACCCAATTATTTCATCTTTTGTATTTCCTTAACCATGTCAGCTCTTAACCGCTCTGGTAATCTGTATGTCTTTTGTCTAATAGGGCGAGCATTCCTTGTCACCATTACGTGCTCAACCCATTTTGTTTGGCCTGGTACTGTGGTAAAAGTACTGTTAAATATCTTTAGCAAGTTACAAATTTCAGCAGTTTGTTTGAAGGTTAAGGAAGCATTCACCTTTACAGCATCAGCAGCCACAGTTTGTTCCAGTCTGTCATAAGCTACATCAATATATTTTTTATCAATTTCTGGTAAAACCAGTAAAACAGCTTTTGGTGTTTTTTCAACCCATTTCTTGAGGAGGTTAGCATGCTAAATCTTAGTGGGATTTTTTCTATCGGGGTCTCAATCTCATAGTTAACTGCGCTAGTACATCTAAACACTTTATAAGGCCCTTGCCACTTCATTAACAGTTTATTTTCTGTAGTGGGTAACAGTAGCACGACATTTCACCTGGCTCAAAACCTTTTTCTTTTACCCCATGGTCATACTACACCTTCTGCTGGTTTTGGGTCTCTTCCTGATTACTATGGGCGATTTCAACATATTTTGCCAGCTTATTTCTCAGGGCACACATATAAGATGTAATAGTTTCTGATGGGGGTTATCTTCCCATGTTTCTTTTATTACCTCTAGTGGCCCTCTAGGTTGTCTACCATACAGCATTTCAAACAGTGAAAACCCTGTTGATGCCTGTGGCACTTTTCTGTAAGCAAAAAGCAGGTAAGGCAAGTATTGATCCCAGTCTTTCCCTTCCCTTTTACAAATCTTTTTAACATGCATTTTAGGGTTTGATTAAAATGCTCAACAAGATTGTCTGTCTGAGGCTGATAAGGGGAGGTTCTTATGGCAGTGATGACTAGTAGTCGGCACAGCTCCTTCAGTAATGCTGCACCAAAATTATTACCCTGATCATTAACAATCTCTTTAAATATGTCCATCCTGCTGAAAATTTTGGCAAGCTTTCCTGCAACCTTTGGAGCTGAGACAGTACACATTGGAGCTGCCTCTGGGTATCGAATAGCATAGTCATATATTATCAAAATGAATCAATTACCCTTTGTACTTTTGTCTAAGGGGCCAACCACGTCCATTGCAATTCTCTCAAAAGGCACATCTATCAAGGGTAGGGGCACCAGGGGCACCTTGTTTTTCTTATTCACCGGGGCTGCTTTCTGACAATCAGCACAGGAACTACAATAGATAACATCTTCATGAATTCCAGGCCAGTAAAATCGATACAGCAATCTGGCAAGGGTGCGATCCCTCCCCGAGTGACCATCCATAGGACTTTCATTTGCTATCTGTAACAACTCAGATCTATACTTTTGTGATATAACCAACTGTTTTATCTGGTCTTGTGTCTGAGGTTTTACTCAAACTCTGTACAGTGGCCCATTACATTGTTTAAACATAGGTTCACCCTGTCTTTCTTTCACCCCCAGCTGCTTAAAATAACCCTGGAGAGAAACATCATTAGCTTATTCTGAAAGAAAACCACAATCAGTAATTAGTTTAGTTTCAGCATTTTCACATGTTAGCCCCCTTATGTCCATCAGTCTTTTGTTGCCACTGTTTCTTCAGATGTCGTCTTTCTTTCCTGGATTTCCAGATGTTGGAGCTCTGCTCAAACAAGTCTGAATCAAAATCAGCGAGAGGAAAAGAGTCCCCACCATCTGACATTTCCTTTGCCTGAGCTCTTGTCACCACAGCTGCTGAAACATCAGGATTTATTCCCCCTTTGATTAACTCAGTAAATCCTGGAAAGTCATTTCCAATAATTACAGGTACAGGTAACTTAGGTACTACCCCCACTTTTATTTGGTGTGACACACCCTTAATATTCAGAGTCACTTGAGTGGTGGGATAGTGTTGAGTGTCCCCATGGATGCAGATGACACCAGTACCTGGTCCTTTTGCACATTGTCTTCCCAGCACTTCAACATGCACTAGGGTCTACCTACTTCCCAAATCTATAAGTCCCTTCACAGTCTTACCTCCCACCTTCACATCTGTTAAGTACTTGCCCCAGTTTGCTAAGAACACATCTGCTCCAGTGTCACTGTTCTTACTATGGCAATTTCTTGCAATATGGACTGGCTTATTGCAGTTATAATAAATAAAGTCTTTGGGTGCAGATTTGTTACCCCCACCAGAGTTCTTGTCAGACTTGGAGTTTAAAACAGAAAAAGAGTGTCTTGCCGGTGTTTTGCTGTTACCTCACTGCTATGGTGTCTGTCTGGCCATTTGGTAGTCTTCAGCAAAAGAAATAGCCATTTTCCCACTTTCTGGTTGGTGTTCTTTTACCCAAAGCTGTACATCTGTGGGTAAGATGTTGATGAACTGCTCCATTACAAATGTTTTGATGTTCTGTGGGAGTGGTTTGCCCTCTGGTTGGAGCCATTTCAAAAGGAGTTCTCTGAGACGGGTGAAGGCTTCTCGAGAATTGTCAAATGAATTGTACTTCAGAGACCAAAATCTCTGCTTGTAGGTCTCTCCTGAGATGTCATATCTTTTAAGGACCTCTCTTTTACCAGGTCATAGTTTTCTGAGTTTTCTGACTGTGCAGTATCCATATTGCTTTAGGCAAGTTGGGCTTTCCCTGTCAGGTAAGGTACCAGTCTGATTGCCCATTGCTGCTTTGGCCGCTGGCCGGCTGCGGCAACCCTTTCAAAGGTTATCAAACATGCTTCAATATCATCTGAGGGACACAACTTTGTAAGTTTAAGGTGTTTTTAGTTGTTGGTGTTTTGTTGCTCTGCTGGACCTATGCCAGAACCTCCAGCTTTGATAGCTTTCAAGGCATCCAGCCATCACTGCTCCAGTTGTTGCACCTCTTCGTTTCTCTGCTGCTGCTGTCACTGCATCTCTTCTTTTCTCTGTTTCTTCATCTCTTGTTGTTGTATAGCCCACCAATAGAAAAAGGCAGTCAGGTTTTCAGGTTTTGTCACTGCCTGCTCTTTTTTTTCCATGACTGGTGTTGGCTGTACAGTCTCAGTTTGGACTTTTGTTTCTACTTCTAGTTTGGCTGCCATTCTTCTGGCAATCACTCCTGGACTTGCTGCTGCAGAATACATACCTTTTGTATATGCTTCCCTGACTAGGTTTAGTACTGATGTACAAAACTCCTTGCTTAGAGTATGCATGGCGTAAATCACATTTACGCTGACACCATCTGTCATTGAGGCACAGATCAGGAAGCACAGGAAAACCAGGAGCAGTTTCAAAATTCACAAATAGCATTTTATTTTTCTCAATAACAGAAAAATAAAAAGTAAAAATGTGTTCAGTATAACTATTCACAAAGGCAGTACAGAGGAAAACAGTCCTTCTGAGTGTTTCTTCTCGGTTTCAAATCTCAATCTCTCTCTCTCTTGCAAAACACTGCTGCTCTTTTTGTAAGTCTTTGGGAACTCATTACGAGTGTCTGCTTCTCACAGAATGGTCTTGCAAGTTTACAGAATGTTCTTGTAAGTATCATTCCTTGCGGGTGCAACAAAAAGAACATAGTGACTCAGAACGGACCTCTTGTTGCCAGCTCTGCAGAGATTTTTCAAACCAACATCTCAGGTTAACCCCGAGTTCCAGGTTTTACAATCATTTCAACAGTATAACTATATACAGTTTTAAACAAAGGGATCCCAGAATCAGTGACATTTCCACATGAAGATTCACATATATTTTTATACCCGCTGATATGCAAGGCAGAAGAAAAGACAGAAATAGCAAGGGAAGACAGGGATAGCGAGAGGTGGAGAACTGCAGAACTGTCAGAGTGATCAGTTCCCAGGTCTCACAAGAAAATTTGGTTGCGTAACCAGACATAGAAGAGACAGAAAAGGAGAGGATAGAACTGATCCTTGCGTTTAACTCTTTCTACATAACAAATGGGACAGGGCCTTATTCAACCCTGTCATGATCACAAGTGGCTAGACTGTGCTGAGAGATGTTTCTATGTCCAGGAAAGATGAATGGTTGTTGATAAAGGACTGTAAGCAAACATGTTTTTGTGTGGTAACACCAGTATGGTGGACAGTCTGTTTTTCACTTTTAAAAGGAAAAAAGGAATCAAAATCAACTACCAGTTACAGCAGCAGTCTCTACAGAATGTGGTCAATTAGAACATGCATTTTTTAAACTTAAGACATTTTGAGGCCTAAGGGGGTTGACAGTGCCCCTTTAAAACAAAACATTGGTTGAAACAAAACATCGCCACTAGCATGCATTTCAGTTCTACTAAGAAAAGAAGCAGCTAAAACAACTAGCCGCATCACTGAATTTGAGAGAAGATAAGCAATCAGAGAACATGGACTTAGAACTAGAAGTAATATGATGCAAAAAAGTTTGACAATGTCCCTTTAGGAATATTTATATGAGAGTCACACTACACACCATGGTGCCTTTATTGTTTACTGTCTTTTTACACTTCTACCTTTTGTATGTCTGTTTTTAATCATTTTGTAATGTTTGTAATGACCTGAAATAAGTCAAACAATAAAGATGACCTACCTACCTACCCACCTACCACCTAATCATGTCCTTTGTTTTCTAGAGGAAGTGGAACTACTATTTCTGTCCTCTAAAGAATCTGCTAACATCCTTGGCAACAAGCTGGAGCATGTCGGATACACAGTGGGGCAAAGTTCAGCAAAGGTCTAGATCTCATTTCAGTGTGACCAAAAATGCGCTCTTTAACTCCAGCTTTAACAACTCTAGTATTTACTAGGGGATGCCAGAAAGGGCTCTGAACAGGAAATATAGCACTAAAATGGGAACATGATCTGTAGTCTACTTGAAAATATATGCACTCATTGTTTATACTGCAATTATGAAGCAAACTGAACCAGAGTTTTGAAGATTTCACCCTTGGCAGCTGTTTATCTGTCATCACTGCAGCAGGCTCAGTAGGCTGGACAAGGAATAATTTCTGTCGCGTCTGACTCTTATCCAGGGTTTTCCTCAATTATCTTACGAAGTATGGGATGTGACTTTGCACAGTTATGAAACAGTGGAAAATGTGTTGTTAATGAATTGAAATTCTTATGCAAATACTGCATGCAGTATACGTTTGGTAATCCCAGCTCTTGCAGACAAATAATAAACAAGCATTTGTCAATGCCGAATGTTGATTGCTTATATGTGCTGTTTAGGTATTTGGAAGTGAAAGTACTATGCCTAGGAACTGTCATGTGCCCCTCCCCCAAGACATCCACTGTGTCTGTCCATTCAGTATTCACAGAAGAGGAGAAGGGGCAAGGGCCGCAGCAGTACAGCAGTTGCAAAGGCGTGAAGAGGTGGACAATAGTCCATTCACAGGCAGAAGAATCCTGTAGAAGGTGAATAAATTGAAGGTGGACAAAGCAATGGGACCAGAAGGCATACATCCAAGGATATTAAAAGAACTGTGAAGAGAAACAGCAGTACCTCTGGCAGCCATGTTCACTGAGTCATTCAACACAGGAGTGGTACCAGAGGATTGGAGGAGGGCACATGTGGTCCCACTATACAAATCCAGCAGTAGAGAGGAGGCAGGGAACCATAGGCTGGTCAGCCTCACTTTAGTAGTGGGGAAGATCATGGAGACATTGGTTAAAGAAAGGACAGTGGGGCATCTAGAAGCCATCGGAGCCCAGGACCATAGGCAAAATGGATCCACAGTGGGAGGTCATGTCAGGCAAATCTGGTTGATCTCTTTGACTGGGTGGCAAGGAAGTAAATCAGGGTGGGGCAGTGGACAACGCTTACCTTGATGGAAGCAAAGCCTTTGACACCGTCCCACATAGGAGGCTGATAAACGAGCTGAGTAGGCTGGGCATGGGGGAAAGAGTGGTAAACTGGGTTAGAAACTGGGTAACAGCCAGGAGGCAGAGAGTGGTGGTAGATGAGGCGCAGTCTGGGGAGAGGGAGTGACCAGTGGGGTGCCACAGGGAGTGGTCCTGGGGCCAATCCTGTTCACTGTCTTCATTAGTGACATTGCAGAAGGGCTGAAGGGAAAGGTCTGCCTGTTTGCAGATGCCACCAAGATGTGTAACACAGTGGATACCCCAGAGGGGGTGGAGAAAATGAGGAAGGACTGAGAGAAGCTTGAGAAATGGTCTGAGGACTGGCAACTGAAGTTTAATTAAAAAAAGTGCAAACTTATGCACCTGGGACACAGAAACCCTGTGGAAAGCTACAGGATGGGGTGGGGGAGGGAGTTGCTGACAGTCACAAAGAAGGAAAGGGACCTGGGGGTTCTTATTTCAGATGACCTGAAAATGTCAAGTTGTAAGGCAGCAGGGAGGGCCAGTGACATGCTGGGGTGTGTAGGCAGGGGGTATCACCAGCATAAGGAGGGAGGAAGTGATGCCATTATATAAAACCATGGTGAGGCTTCTCATGGAGTACTGTGTGCAGTTTTGGAGGTCGTACCTTCATGAGGATATCAACAGCTTACTTCCTTCTACCACCCAGTAGAATTGCCTTATGTCTGTCTGTGAGCAGCTGCCTTCACGGTCTGTGAATTCTGATGTCTTTCAGTGCCGCTTATTGGTCATCTTCCAACACAGGCAAGGTGCTGCCAGACCAAAACTAACTCAGGACAAGCAGGTTTCAAAGTGGGGAAGAAATGGAGTGAGCAAAAATCAAATACTCATTCAGATGCGGCGTCGATTTTAAGATCAGCAAACTGGTGTGGACACTGCAAATAGAACCCCAGCTCTTTAAGCAGCCTTATGAAGAGTAAAGGCTTCTCGAAGCACTGAGGTTCTGTTTGTTGTAGTGTAAGTGGGCTGCATCTAATATGGTAATTTACTGTACCTTACATCTGGATGTATGGTAGACCCAACTTTAAATAAACACTGCACCTGAATTAACACGTGATGCCATAGAAACATAGAATTTGTCGGCAGAAAAGGACCGCTCAGCCCACCCAGTCTGCCCACTCTACCTACTTGTAACTCCTGCCTGTATATGTTACTGCATGTCTTATTCTGCCTGCATCCATCAGGACCTCCTTGTGAATGAGCTTGCTTAATAGATTTTTCCTGCAATGAACTTGAACCTACTCCACTTCCATAGCCCTATTGATCTCCATTGACCCCCTCCTTCCCCTTTTTCCAACATACCCCTATGTCTATCCCATGCATGCTTCATGCCTCCTACCGTTTTAGCTTCCACCACTTCTCCTGGCTGTCTGTTCAAGGTGTCTACCACCCTTTCAGTAAAGAAATATTTCTTCACATCTATCCTGAATGCCCCCCCAGCTTCATTGTATGTCGCTTGGTTTGGGTGCTCACCCTCATTTGAAGGAAACTCCCCAACTGTACCCTCTTTACCCCTGTGAGGTACTTTGTAGGCCTTGATCATGTCACCTTTCGCCCTCCTCTCTTCCAGGGTGTACATGTTGAGATTCTTCAACATTTCCTTGTAGGGGTTCCTGTAAAAATTCTGAACCATTTTAGTTGCCCTCCTCTGGAAAACCTCCACCTTATGTCCTATCTGAAGTGTGGACTGTAAAACTGGACTCAGTACTCCAGCTGGAGGTATAGCAGTGAGTGATACCATGGCAGCACAACATCCCTCCCCCTCCTACTGGAGATGCCACTCCTTATACACCCCAGAATTCAATGTGTCCTGCCTATAACCTTGTCACACTGTACTGCCATCTTGAGGTCCTCTGATATAATAACCTCAAGGACCCTTTCATGTCTAGTGAGTATCAGTACCTCCCCATCCTATACCCAGCATCGGGGTTCCTATGCCCTAGGTACGTGATTTTACACTTGTTGGCACTGAACCCCAAGTAAGTAAGAAAATGGAAATGATTTGAATGAATTGCAGGCTTTTAAGCAGCTTTTTGGGGAGTGTGTATGTGTGTGAGATGGGGGGGGGGGCGCTGCTACTATAACTATTTGCTTTTGATTTGGTAGAATGTGTGAACAGACTAACCCTGCTCCCCACTCTGTTTGCTATATCGGAGATAAAGAGCCCAAATAGCATTGGGCCAAGCACTGAACCCCATGGCACCCTGCTTTTCACTGCTCTGGGTGCCGAGAGCTACCCCACCACCACCACCCTCTGCACCCTCCCCAGTAACCAGTTCTCTATCCATTTAGTCAGACCACCTTCCACCCGTACCCCTCCTTCTCCTCACTCTTCTCCTCCTTGGCCTGTGTCCCTCCTCCCGGTAGTCCGCACACTTTCTCCTCCTTATTCTTACCGGGTGGTGGTGCCTTCTGTATTACACTCAGACCACTCTGCCTGCCCCCTCCCAGGGTTACTATGCCTCCGCCTTTACCTATATCTAGGGTAGTGACGTTATCAGGCTCCACTGTCTGAACCTTTCTACTAACCTCAGTCTTTGGCCCCCCCCCCCTGTTTGTTTAAATCCACCTTAGTAGAGATATACCCCTCTAATCCTGCTTTTTTTTTTTTTTTTTTTACATATTTTCTCACTGGGCTATGGTCGGCTTGGTCATCCCGACTGACCACCCCGCCCTGTCCCCGACATCAGGCCAACCTGCTCACCTCTGCGGATTACCCCCGTGGTGGGGTGGTGAGGAGCATCCCAGGTCAACCCACTGGAGCAGGATCTGGTTGAGAAGGCGCCTTTCGGGGCAGGCGGGGGGGGTCAGAAGCTCATGCTGCCTGACAGTAGCCCATTTTCCACTTTTCTCCCATTTGCGGAGTGCGGGCGTGCAATGACGCTTAGGCAAAGCATGCCAATGTCTGCCACACTCCACCACCCTTTACTACACCACTGTAGTAGCACCTGTGGTCATCACCAGGGGCCGCAACAGAGCGGTGGGTCCTTGGATCTGGCCCCGGGATAGGAGAGCAGTCATCCGGATGCTCAATCCTATCCCTCCCTTGTCAACCCCTGGTGGCCCAGGCTTGCATCCAAACTCGGGTTGCCAGTGTGGCGCGAGATGTGTCGTCCAGCGCCTCAACCCTCAGTGCCAGTGGCCTGGCAGCAATGCTGCCTTTAATACTCCCCTCCCCTTCCTGCTCCAGTGTACTCTGTGCCCTGCGTACAAGTCACTATTCCCCCAGACCCTACCCTAGTTAGTCACTAACCCATAATGTTTCATGTGGCACCAATCCCTCAGCCACTTGAACTCCTCAAGCCTACCCTTCCTCGCCATGCTTGCACATGGTACCGGCAGTACCTCCAAGAATGCCACTGACTTCCCCACCCCCTCACACTGCCTGCCCAAGTATTTAAACCTCCCCCTCACTACTTCCACAGTGTCCCCCACCAAGTCATTTGTACCCACATGCAACAGTAAATGAGGTTTCTTCCTGCCACTCGCTGCACGCTTGAGCAGTGCCTGCCCTGCCCCTTCTGCAGTCAACCTGGGGACAGCTTCAACTCAAATATGGCTGTGCCTTTCCCCCTTTCTGCCCCATCACACCCATTTCAGCATAGAATCCCCCAGGATGAGTACCTCCGTACCCCCGTACCCCTTATCCCCTTTCCCTTCTAATGCTCCTTCCACCACCCCAGCATTCATTCTTCCCTGTCCCTTACCCCCACCAACTGCACCCTCTTTGACTTCTGTATCTGTACCCCCTACTTCCGCTTCACCCCTTTTCTCTGCCTTATTCCTCCCATCCCCCTTGAACCCCTTCCCAGCCTGACTACTTTCTACTGGACTTCCCATGTTGACCTCCCCTCCTCCCCTGCTGATTTCCAACCCCTCTCCTATCCCCGCTGTTGTTGATTTAGAGCCCCCATTCCCTTCTACCCCGATAGTGATGCCCCTCCCATCCTTCCCCCTTCCCATAGTCTTCTCTCCTCCAGTCACCACCCCCTCCTTCCTTACTAGCCCTCTTCTACCCTTTTTCCCTTACAATCTCTTCCCCTACCTGTTGCCATCCCTCTCATGCCTCGCTTGTCCTCCCCCTTCAGTATGTTCCTGTTCCCCCTCTCTGTCCATTAGCAGAGGTTTGAATCTATTCATAGTTGATACTTGTCCTACATCTCTTCCCCCTATCGGTTCCCCCCTCCTACTTGTTTCCCTCCATGGCACCCCTGGTCCCTCCCTACCTGCAGCCATCTGCTTTCTCCCTTGGTACTCCTTGTGGTCTCTTCTTCCCCCATCAGGAGGCCCCCCGCCCTCACCTCAGGCACCCCCTCCCTTCTTCTCTCTTTTCTGCTACTGCCTCTGATACTGGGATCAGTTTCAGTCCCTAGTTATTTTTCCTCCTTCCCCCTTTGCCATCCCCTATTCCCCCCTCAGGATGCCTACCATAACTATCAGCCCTGCCACTTACACTCCTCCCTAACCTCCACAGTTCCTCCATCAAACTAGCCAGTCATCTACAGACCATACACCCCCCCCATCCTCCAAGCCCAGTCCAGGATAATGGCAGACCCACACCCTGTACACCCCTCCACCCTTCCAAAGACACCCACCCTATTGACATGTGGCACCTTCCCCATTTTGGCCCCCATCTTATGTTACGGGCTCTTACTCCCAGGTTCTGTACCCTACTACAACTATTAGGCCCCTATTTACTCAAATTCCTGTCCCCACACATTGATCCCCTACTCCCTTGCCAACTGGGTTAATTCAGTCTCAAATCTCATCCGTTAGATACTGTATTACTGTAGCAATCCTAAAGCCTCCTTGTCTATTTTTCACCCCTCAGCTACCATACTTTTTGTTCTCAGCTCTCATATAGTTTCACTTAGCCCAGTTAGAAATCCTATTGTACTCCAAGTATTACTCAGCTCAGTTAGAGAAATAAACAGAACAAATAAATATGTATTATTACAGCAATCATAACAGTATAGCTCAGTACTTAACTCAGTTAGAGAAAGAAACAGAGCAACTAAATCTGTATTATTACAGCAATCCTAAAGTATCCAATCATTGCTTTGTCTCCGCTCCAGAGACCCTGCTGTAATATAGGACCACAGAAGACCCTGGGTGGGCAACTGTAAAGTCCCAGCAGAGCTCCATTGAGCTCGCTCACTCCCCTTCTCTCACTCGCTCGTTCTGTTTCTCCTGATGCTGCAGGCTACCCTTTTGTACTGGGCTCCTGCCTGTATTGGCACCTTTTTCTGCCCACAAAGAAGTTCACAGCTGTCCCGACAGAGTTCCGTTGAGGTCACTCACACCCCCTCTCTCACTCACTCATTCTGTTTCTCATGGTGCTGCAGACTGCCCTTTTGTACTGGGATCCTGCCTCCATTGGCGCCTTTTTCTGCCCACAAAGAAATCTGCAGCAGTTCCGACAGAGTTCCGCTGAGCTTGCTCACTCCCCCTCTCTCACTCACTCATTCCATTTTTCCCGGTGCTGCAGGCTTCCCTTTTGTACTGGGCTCCAGCCTGCATTGGCACCTTTTTCTGCCCACAAAGAAATCTGCAGCAGTCCCGATAGAGCTCTGTTAAGCTCGCTCACTCCCCCGTCTCTCACTCGCTCGTTCTGTTTCTCCCACTGTTGCAGGCTGCCTTTTTGTACTGGGCTCCTGCCTGCATTGACACCTTTTTCTGCCCACAAAGAAATCCACAGCAATCCCAACAGAGTTCCATTGAGCTCGCTCATGCCCCCTCCTTCACTCACTAGTTCTGTTTCTCCCGGCGCTGCAGGCTGCCCTTTTGTACTGGGCTCCTGCCTGCATTGGTGCCTTTTTCTTCCCACAGAGAAATCTGCAGTAATCCCAACAGAGCTCAGTTGAGCTTGGTCACTCCTCCTCTCTCACCTGCTCGATCTTAATCTGTCCCAAACACTGATTTCCCAATGTGACTGCGCTATTCTGCCCCAGAAGCGCAAAAACACATTTCAGCCAGGATGTGAAAAATGACAGCTGTACTGTTTATAAGGAGGTGTGAAAAAAATGCCAGTGTTGAAAATCTGGTGTGAAAATATTACAAATTTGTGAAGTTGCAAGGGTGCGTGGAAACTGCGCAATGCACAGTTGCAACACAGTCATTTTATGGACTTTCATCACCACATTTTCAACATAGGCATTTTAGGACCTGTCATTTTTTCAGTCTATCCTGAAAACTGATTTCTCACAGCGACCGCGCTATTTGGTGCCAGAAGTGCAAAAACACATTTTGGCCAGGTTGCATAAAATGACAGCTGTACTGTTCATAAGTAGGAGTGGAAAAATGGCAATGTTGAAAATCTGGAGTGAAAATATTATAAATTTGTGAAGTTACGAGCGTGCGTGCAAACTGTGCAACACATGGTCATAACACAGTCACTTTATGGACTGTCATCACAAAATTTTCAACATAGGCATTTTAGGACCTCTGCTCATGAATAGTGTCACTGTGATTTTCTTAATATGTCCCAAACACTGATTTCCCACAGCGACCGTGCTATTCTGCACCGGAAGTGCAAAGACACATTTCAGCCGGGATGTGAAAAATGACAGCTATACTGTTCATAAGGAGGTACAGAATAATGCTAGTGTTGAAAATCTGGAGTGAAAACACTGCAAATTCAAGAAGTTATGAGCGTGCATAACAACTGCACAACGCATGCTCATAAAACAGTCATTTTTTGAATTTTTTCCACTAAATTTGCAACATAGGCTTTTTGAGAGACCACCTCTTGAACACTGGCACTGTGATTTCATTAATCAGTTCTGAAAGGTGATTCTGCGCAGTGACTGCGAAATCACCTTCCGGGACTGAATAACGCCATGAGTGGCTGAATTCATGAGGAGGAGGAGTCCCAAAAAACCCATGTAGAAAATTTGGTGCCAAAATGCCAAAAAATGCCTGAGATAAGCACCAAAGTTGAAAAAAACCCTATTTATGCCATTATACAGCTTACCTGCATTTTCTCAGTTCGCGGTCGGCTTTGCAGAGTGCAGACGTGTTCCTGGTCCACCGAAGATCATCGTGACAAACTCCAGAGGTAAGTATAGGGTAGGGGCTGTGGGAAAGCAGGATGTGTAGAGGGTGGGCACCGGTTGGTGGAAAGGCCACTGGACTCGACAAGGGACCGTTTTCTTGCTTACAGGGGTAAAAAAAAAAACAACGCGGGACAGTTTTCCTTTTTACAGGGTCATTTGGCATACTGGGGCGGGCTCCCAGCATGCCACCTGAGTGGTTTTTTTTTTGGGAAGCTGTAGCCGACAGGGGATTGGGCACCCACATTGGCACTTACGGGGGTGGTGGACAATTTGAGGAGGATTGGGTACCCCCCTCAGCAGACTACACATTGTGGGGAGGGTATACATTATGCCGACAGGGAGTAGGCTCCCCTATCAGCAAATTCAGTTGGTAAGGGAGGACTGAAGCCGGCAGGGATTGGGCACCCCATCGGCAAACAAAGACGGGGGGGGTGCATGATGCCGAGGGGATTGGGCAACCCCTTGGCATACAGCAGAAACATGGGGGTGGGGAGAGTATGCCAACGGGGAGCCCAGTCTGGGTCAAGGGCATGGGGACTGCCCTACAATGACGGGTCACTTCCTCATTGCAGTGGAATGGCTGACGCTGCAATGACGAGGTGGCCCCTGATTGTAGCAGCTAAAACATTTCAAGGTGGTGGCATGCTGGCTGAACTAGTGTCAGCAGTAGCGTGCCACCCAATTGGGGAAAGCGGGCCAAGCCTCAAAAGGCAGTGGGGGCATTGGCCACAACACTGCTGCACCTCCACAATCTGCTTCTGCAGCAAGCTGCCACAACATGTTTCTTTTGCGTGCGCATAATCAACATAAAAAGGAAACTTCACTACAAAATCCAAAATGATTGATATTGTGCATGCATGAGTCAGCCATCACAGTACTGGGGTGGAGGGCTGGGGTCCTCCAGAGGGTGTCACCAGATGCCATGGTAATCTTACATGGGAACAGGAAGAAGGGCATAGTTATTTAGGGGCTGGCAGTATAACCTAGAGGTTAGAGTAATGAGCTTGGTACACTCTGCAGACCCAGGTTTAATTCCCGTAACCTCCACTTGCATACTGCGTGACCTTGAGCGAGTCATATAATTGTCCTAGTACACTCAGATCACCTCTGAAAACAGGCCTTGGGCATAGTGGGCCTTATCCAGTTACCAAAGAATTTAGCAGATCTTCAAAAGGCACTTACACCGTACATGCTGGTCTCCCCAAACACAGCAGTACTTTGCTTTTAATCTGGTAAACACTGTGTGGCATCCTCACATCTCACCCTTCTCACATGTGGTACTGGATAATTCTGTTGTGCCATGCAGCCTACAGCCTCCATCCACTGCATGGGAAAAAGTGTCTTGATAACGGCATGTTAATTATCATGCAGTGATATACTAATGATCTGATAAGATGATGTCCACACTGGCATGTCAAGTAAGGGATACATTTTATGTACAAATATTGTGGTTCCACATTTCAATGCTAAAGGGTCTGTGTCCCTAAAGTGCCCTACTCACTCAGGGTTGGGAGGTGTTTTGCAGATGTGGTCTCTCCCGTATTTTGCCCTCATGCACGTGGTAGGGCTTTGCTTAACGCTCACAGGGAATAAACTTCCTGTTTTGCCATGTGCGAAGCAGCCCAAAGACAAAGCCCTCTGCATGCCAATTGTCTTCGGTTCGAATATCCGGCCCCCTGTTCTTTCATCAGTCCATAATGGCCACTAGTTAATCTAAAGGGAGGCTGTTATCTAGACACATGTCCAGTTATAGATTTTAGCCTTATGATGTCACGATTTTTTGTTAGAAAAATGAATATGTCACAGATATCAGTGTTATTTACAAATGTGTTTATTTAACATTACTCCAACCATATAACTCCAGGAGAAGGAGCATCTCATTTTCATGGTGGTCCCAGGGAGGACAGCAGCAGTCAATGGGTTAATATTGTCTTGCAGGAATACTTAGATACAGGCTGAAAAATACAAGGCAGTAACAAACTGCAAAGGTAAGTACAGAAGGTAAGTACACCCAAACAGTAATCAAAACAAGTTAATGAACATGGGATCACAGCCAATAAAGACCATGAGCATCGTCATGCAATGTGGTCATGGTCGGGGAGAGGGGATTCTGGACCAAAACAAGTACAGGGAGTTCTAAGGTGACTGGGAAGACTGGACTTAAAACAGTTTGCAATTGCAAGCAAGAGGCATTCCTCAGCTGGAGAGGGAGATTATTTCAAATGTCTGGGGATGCTGCAAAGGCTTTTCTATCAAATTTCTCTATCTGTCTGTCTGTCTGTCTGTCTGTCTATCTATCTATCTATCTATCTATCTATCTATCTATCTATCTATCTATCTATCTATCTATCTCTATCTCTCTCTGTCTATCTGCAGCATCTATTTATCTTTGTGTCTATCTTTCTACCTATCTATCTATCTTTATCTGTCTATCTATCTAGCTATCTGTCTATTTCTGTCTGTCTGTCTGTCCATTTGTCCATCCATCTATCTGTCTGTCTGTCTATCTATCCATCTATCTTTACCTGTCTGTCTGTCTATCTATCTATCTATCTATCTATCTATCTATCTATCTATCGATCTCTATCACATTTCTATTAATATATCCAATGGGAGGGGGACAAGGAACAAGCAGGGAACTACAGGCCTGTCAACCTTACCTCTGTTGTAGGGAAGCTGGTGGATTCACTGGTTGAAGAGGATGTCGTGGACTATTTGGAGAGCAATGGTCTCCAGGATAGCAGTTAGCATGGATTCATGGCAGGGAGGTCCTGTCAGACTAACTTGATAGTTTTCTTTGACTGGATGATGAGGGTATTGGATAGGGGCCACACTGTGCATTTGTTCTACTTTGACTTCAGCAAGGCTTTCGACTCAGTGCCTCACAGATGCTTGCTGAAGAAGATGGAGTACCTAGGTACAGCTAAGGTCACAGTAAACGGGTAGGTAACTGGCTAAAATGGGAGCAGCAGAGGGTTTTCCTCAGCGGGGTCAAATCAGAAGAGAGGGAGTTCATGAGCAGGGTACTACAGTGATCTGCACTGGGTCCAGTCTTCTTCAATGTGTTCATCGGAGGCATCGGGGAGGGAATCCTGGACAGGTTGTGTCTCTTCAGATGACACCAAGCTCTAAGGGAGAGTGGATAGTGATGACAGAATCAAGGAGATGCAGAATGACTCACAAAACTAGAGGGGTGGTCTAATGTTTGGCAGTTGAAATTCAGTGTGTCAAAAAGGGAAAGGTAATGCACCTAGGGAATATGAACCTCAGGATTAAAATTCATTTTATGTAACATTTATGTCCACTATGTGGCATGCAAGTAGTTAATGTGTAGAGATGTGTTTGCTGGCACCTTTTTTAAAGGGACACTGAAAATTAAGCCAAAAGCTGACAGTGCCCCTTCAAGGAATGACCCCCTAACCTGAAGACCCCTACTGCAGTGGAACTTTCTCCTTCCCCCACATAGTCATTGCCATCCACCTGCTCACCACCTGCAGAAATGGGTGACGAGCCCTCATCTGTTCCTCATCATACTCACCCAGGGGTATCTGCTCCCCTTGGCCAGCCTGGTCTTCGGGCATCCTGGTCCCTGGATCACTGTGCATCTGGAGCCAAACTAGAGTCAAAGGAGTTTTTCCACCCTCCACCTGTTCTGTTGTCACCTGTTGCCATCTCTTACACACAGGTGTCTGTGCCTTGCACTTGGCTGGCTTGCTTTGTTCCTTTCTCCTACCTCTGGGCTCCTGTGCCACTGAATCTAGGATGTGAGTGGAAGGCTGCCACTGTCTGATGGGGCACCAACTGTTCTCGACCTCCAGGTAGCTGACTGGTTCCCTGCTACCAGCACTGGGACCCGACCCAACCTGCTGGTCAGCTACAGTGATGACTTGCAGTCCAGGCTCCAGTTCAGAAATTGCCTGCATCCAACTGAGTCCCTGAGCTCCTTCAGCTGCTGGAAGGCATCAATGAAGGCCTTGTCGGGTCCTCTAGTATACAGGGTGTGTGTCCCAGGGGTTGTCTTGTCCTCCTACACTTGTCCCACTCACTTGGATGCCATATTCTGACTAAAACTAGGGACAAAGCAATGCCAGATGATAGTGAGACCTACACTAGTGTAAGAGAAAAGAAACTGTTAATACCCAGCATGTAGTGAACCCTATGTCCTGCTGGCATGACATTGCTGCCTCCCTGCCCCTTATTAGGTATTTATTTATTTATTTAGTTTTGTATGGATACCCTTAGTGTGCTATCGGAGCTTCTTCTATAGCCCACCTGCCTTCCATTCCTAAATGCGGGTCATTCCCCCCCCGTCACCCACACCCTCCCACGATGTCCACCCTCCCACCTTGGAGTCTGACCTTTCACTTCCCATGAAGCTTTCCACCCTCCTGCCTCCCATGAGGCAGTCAGCCCTCCCACCTCTCATGAAGCAATCAGTCCTCCTACTGTGACTTAACCCCCCAGCCTTGGTGTATCCCTCCTGCCATGTTCCTTGGCCTCACACTCCTACCTATGGCCTACAATAGCACCACCAACTTAAGGCAAAGAGAAAAAGAAAGAAGGAAAGAAAGAAAGAACAAGGCAGTGAGGACTGGGCATGGCTGCAGCGTGGAAGCAGAGGGCCAGCAGGCCAGAACCGTAGGGAACCAAGGGAAGTACCAACTGCAAAACACCAGCAAACCTTCCACTTCTAGTTAGACCTCATCTTCTGGGGTCCACTAAACTCCACCACTCCTCACTGTCTAGTCATCCTCTGCTTAGCATGAGGAGTGTGATGCAGAAATCTGTGCTCCAGGTTCTGTAGATAGAGCAAGTGTCGCAGCATGCAGTGCATGGTGTGCTGAGGCAGCCTTTTGCACTTTTGGCTCTTTCATACTGCAGCATCGCTGGCTGTCTACCACTTGATCCACATAACTTAACCTGAGGTGACCTGAAAGTTTCCATTCTGCCGGCCCACCGGCACAGTGGCAATGCATCTGCTTGTGACGCAGATGCCCTGGTTTCAGGAACGGACCCGAGGTGTCAGAAGGCTGGCATGGGGAGGAAGACTGAGCATCTCATGGACTGCTGTCCTCCTCCGGGTGGGTTGGGTGAGTGTTCGGTGCTTGATCAGCCTCTAGCAGAGGCTAGAGGTAGAGCAGCTGCTGGAACTAAGATGCTGGGGAAGCATGCCGGGTGTCCGCACTTTGGTACACTATATCATTGCATGCCACTCCATGCTTACCGGAGGATTACACCAGCAAAAAATGCTGGCCCACTAATGATGCCCCACTCCTCTAGCCCCGCTGCACCCACTCGTGATGCTCCATGGGTGCCCTTGTTCTGTTCTCCTTTGGGAACGGCCTGACCCCATGGCCCCACCCTAGGGGGTAATCTAGGAAGGAACACCGGTAGTGTGGCCCTACCCAGAACTGAGTTCAATCGCCATCAGGGGCGTGTCTACTCAATGGCCCCACCTGGAGGGGGCAAGCCTGGGAGGCAACACCAGCGAGTAAAGTCCCAGGGGTAAGCGGGGGCCAGGGAAAGAGGGGGTTGAGCTCCAGGGGACCAACCTAAAAAAAAAGAAAGTTTCCATTTTAAACAGTCTGCTTCTGGTACAATCAGTGACAAAGAAACTAAAAAGAAAGGATCTGAAAGGCAATTTTGTCTCATAGAAATGATTGTCTCATATATGTAAATGAGCTGTCAGAGATGTCTCTTGACTAATCAAGAGTGTCATCTTGAGACATCGTTGCATTCGAGAACTGCGAAGTGAAACTGAGAGCCAAGAGACATCTCGGACAGCCCATTTATTTTTTTTATTATGCATTTCTTTTTGTCCCATTTATTTTACCATGTTTTTATTACTTTTCTGTTAAAATGAAGTTGGTGTTGAAGTCAGTGTGCTGTGACTCACTACAGGACTTCCAACCTAAGTGTGGAGGAAGAAATGTCAGCTGTCACGTGAGTTTGCGGCAGTGCTATATCCTTTATTATAAAATGGGCATGTAAAAAGAAGCATCATGATTGGCCAGAAAGGAAGTGTCAAATAGGTATTACACATAGGGAAAAAAAAGAGCAGGCAAATAAATCAATGCACCCAAATGGAATGTTCAGATCTGTCAGTGGAACGTTAATTTTTTAAAGGCCGCCATTGTTTTTAGTCTCGGTAAGCGAGGGGAGTGAATGTCATGCTGACAGTCCTGCTCCAAACCTCGTCTCCACTAGAAGTAAAAATCGGAAAGCAGCAGCGTGCCAGCGTTTTATCCTGCATAAAGCATTCTTCTAGTTCAACGAGACTGGAGCTTGCTGCCGCACGAAACTGAAAATAGACCAGAACAGGGTGCCATCTCATAGTAAACTGCATTTCCTTCCCCGTACATTTAAATAAAACAAGAAAAACAAATCTGCATCCCTTATTCCTTTTTTTTTTTAAATTGCGAAAGTGGCGCAACCTGTCGGGGAGAACCTGTTACTTCCCCTCTTAACCACACTTGTTCTGTCAATCAGGACATGGGGTTTGGGGGGGGCAACAACAGTACAAATGTCAATGTGTCAGACGACAATGATGTCATCACCTAGTAGGTGGAAGGACTATTTTGTCTCAAATTAACACAATGATTTCAGTTTTTTTTCAGTTCAGTAATATTTTTTAAGGTTACAGATATATAAAAAAAAAAAAGAGAACCATTTTATAAGCACAATAAAACACTCCAGGGTATGTGTGTTGAACAGATATTACTGCACTTCCAGGGGCTGAAGGCTTTCGGCAGGGCCTCGTCTTACGCCCTGAAATGCGGTAATATCTGTTCCAACACCCTGTTGTGTCTTATTGCTTACGTGTTATGTATTTCTTTTACTCACTTTCTTTTTATGTTTTCCCTCAGTAATTGTTTTTGTTTATGCACTTTGAGGCAAAGAAATGCTGAGATAAAATAATGTGTGACATTACCCAATATGCAGCCTTCAAATGAAGTGTGAGTTCTTATACCAAGCAGGATACGATCGTGCGCTTGCAGCCAGTGATTACTTTCAAACAGTTTGTTCATGGATTGTTACATTTTATTACCAGTTAGTGAAAGGGTTGTCAATGTGTAGTGAGTTTTGTTACAAAGACATTGTGCCCCTTCATTTTGATCTGATCAGCACGGAGGTCAGTTATGAGCTAGATGGCAGGCTATAAGTGTTTGAAAAACCAAAACAAATCTAGAATGCTGCAGCAGTTGCAGAAAGCAGTGTGTGAAGACCTCTAGGCTGTAAATGAGATCTTTAGGAGCTGCAGCCAATCCCATTCATTCCAATGGAATAAAAAAAAGATGTGCATTATAATAGCCATACTTCTTAGAGGTGGACATTTGATTATATCTCTATTGGAGCTTTTAAAGCATTTCAAAAGCCAAGTCCTCGGACCTCTCCTCACCCTGATATGCCCTCTGACTGGCAGAAGAAGTGACTGTGATATTGCTCATTTTAGAGACCATTTTTAACATCAGCAATTGGATTTTTTTGAACAGCAATTCAAAGGTAACTTGTGATATTTGTAGGACACTTGGAGGCTCATGGTACAATCGTAAAACCTGAACATTCTAAAAGTACTTACAGGGACTCAAATGGACACCATACATTAAAAAACTTAAATTGGGGCATGCCTCTATTTATTTATTTTACTTATTAAAATGTTTCACCAGGAAGGGCACACTGAACAAGTTGCCCATCTCCCGGTGCGTCCTGGGGGAAAGTGGAAGGAGAATCGGGAAGAGCAATCATACATGACAATAAACAACAATAAACAATTTGAAACAAAAACAGAACAAATGTAAATGAAGAAATTTCATAAGCATTCAGTGAACAACCTAACTTAAAGCACATACAGGAAATTATAACTGAAGAAGAATACAGGTAAAGAACTGATGTACCCAAAAGTGCAACAGGAAACAAAATGGAGTGCACCTAAATTCAGATGAGAGCAAATTGTTAGAATGCACAGCTAGATTGAGCGGGTAAATCATAGGACTAATTTATAACGGATGGAGCAGGAGTAGGAGGCCAAACAAGGGATGGGGAGAGTAAGGGAGTAAGTAAGTGGAGACTAGTTATTAGTCACAGAAACTATTTACCGAGAGGAAGTCACGTAGAACCGTAGAGATAGAGTCCTGCTTCAAGAATGGCGAATCTGTTGGGGAAAAGCATTCCAAAGTTTCGGGATTCATTTGCATTCCTATATATAACTACAGAGTGTCCAAACTTTCAGGGCATTTTGGCGGGGGCAAGGCCATGTTTAAAAATGTGGCTGTGGAACCCCTTATACTGTAGTTTTGGACTGGCATGAATTATTGTGCTGCAAAGCTGGTTTCTTTCCATGGATCGTTGGTTTTGCACTGCACAGATGCGCTTCAAATACAAAAGAAAGGGCAGCCTTACCATTAGGAACCCCTAACAGGAGGGGCAAATGCAATGCCATTGCTTTCTTTACTGTGTCATGAAGAAAAGGAGAAAAGTGTTTTATAAATGTACGTTCTAGTGATGGCTGTTTTCAGTTTTTTCGTTTGTTGTCCAGTCAAAGAACTAGCACACTGTCTGAAATTAAAGCAGCTGTGCATGATAGGGGTGAACATTTTGACCTATACTTTTTTATTGTAATTTATATTGCCCCTTTTCTCCTGACTTGTATGATAACATCCCCCCACCCCCTTTGGGTTGGCTTTACCACTTTAATTTGCAACTGAAATAATAAAAGGAGCACTCCCTGTACTATGAATCAGACCATGTTTTAATCAGTATTAAACAGTATCTGTTCTAGCCACTGCCACTAATATCCGATTGGGCATCTTACATCGGTATAAACACTGCCTCCCCCTGGAGGCTCTTCGACTCGCAGTCACCTCCTCTATCCTGTCCCTAGTGGACTATGGACTGCCGGTGTATGGTGCTTCTGATCAGACCACACTCCATAAAATTTGCACTACTCTGAATAAGGCCTGCAGGTTAATTACTGGGGCATCTAGGCTGACACACACCTGTCTACTGTACGCTAAAGCGCTGGTACTTGATCTTGACGAGCGCCTCAAATATCTGACCTGTACCCTTACAAAAAAGACCCTCCTTGGGCTATCCCTGCCAGGATTGACCACCACCATACGCCGCTCTGTCCCATTAGTTCATACTCGGACCGCTGGGAAAACTTCTCTTGTTATCCCTAGAGCTAGGACCTCTCACTCACGGCCAAAGAGCCTTCAGCTTTAGGGCCCCCTCCTGGTTCAACACACTGCCCCCCCCCCCATCTCCAAAGCTCCAACTATATCATGCTTCAAAACTTTCTTACGTAACCACCTTATTAACACCCGGGATGCTGTAATTGCCATTAGTCAAAGCCGTACTAATACTTATGACAAAGCTTACTACTAAGTTGCTAAGGACAACATAACTCTGGTACTGTTTGCATCAATCCTACCTGTACCAGCTTGTTTGTATCTATGTCTTAAGTTACTGTTATACTTATGTGTTGTACTGCTATACTGTGTATTTTCGTTTGTCTTACTGTGACAAGGTACCTTTGTAAATGAGCCTATGGCTCAAAGGTTTTCCAAACTGCTGTTTAAATAAAATAAATAAAGTATTATCTGTTGTTTTTGAACACCCATGGTTTAAACTCACTTTTCTTGTCACTATAATGAACTAGTATGCAGCAGACACTGCTCCTTGACTTTATGGGACAAGTGTACAAAAGCAGCTGAGAACACTGATGAAAACCTGGTTCAGGCCACATTAAAAGGAAAGTTCCTTTTATTATTTCAAATATGAAACAAAAGTGCTAATGCAGACTGAAAATGGGGGAAGAAGGGTATCATGCAAGTCTGGAGATAAGGGGTAACCTGAAACAGAACACAAAAGTATAGGTCAGAATATTCACCACTATCATGCGCTGCTGCTTCAATATTAACTTTTATAAGTAGACTATAACTTCTCATATGTAAAGTATGTTCATTTTTCCCCTTTTGCTAATTAGAAGATTTTCTAACTCACAGTGTTTGGTGTGATGTAACTGTACTCTACCTGGAAGCTGACATATATCAGTTTGTGACCTCACTTGTTGTGACATCACAGCTGACCAAGAAGGGCCAGTCACTGGCTGTTGCATCAGTCACTGGTCAGGCCTCAATAAGTGAGGTTACAATGCTGATGAGGTGTGAAGAGGAACAGAGCAAGATATGTCACTTCCAGGTAAAGTACCGGGGGCTGGAGTTTCAGCTGTTCAAGTACTAAGTCACACTCCACAGCCACCACTGCGTGACGAAATCTCTGCACCTGCAGAGATTCCTATTGTCAGCCTGTGCACCGCATGGGTGGCGGGCACAGCTGCAGGAAATGTTAAGCCTTGTCCCTTGAGCCCTAACATTTTGGCACAGCTGCACTGCAAAAATGACTGGAAGCATCCATAAGTTGAGGAGACCACTGTAAACTGGCTCCATCTTTGAGAATCCAGTGCACGCAGGGAAAACTGTGGCTCTGCAACTGAAGCCCCACTTGCAAGGCAAGACAAGGTTTATTTTTCAGGGTGCCCAATCCAGGACACTCTGGGCACCATACAGATAAATACAGACTAATCATAAAACTATCAACAGACATAAATAAACATTAAAATAAGCTAGAATTCTAAACATTTAAAAACAGTCATCAATAAAGGCTATCCCAGAAAAAGATATTAACAGATGGTGTCTGGGAAGGCTTGGCTAAACAAAAGGGCCTTGAGGCAGGCCTTAAATATTTCCACTGAAGGTGCCTCCCTTACCGATGGTGGCAGCGAATTCCACAGGATGGGGCCAGCGATGGTAAAAGCTCTGTCATCAGCAGTCTTTAACCTCGTCCTGGAAATCGCAAGGAGGCCCCTGGAGGAAGAATGGAGGGAGCACACCAGGGCAGAGGGTGTCAGAAGGTCAGACAAGTACCAGGGCCCAGCCCATGGAGGGCAGCCAGAGCAGTTCACGCAGCACCGGGGTGATGTGGCAGTGTTTAAGCTGCCCCGTCAACAACCTGGTGGCTGCGTTCTGCACTAGCTGCAGTCTGTGGAGGGTACCTCCTGTGACCCCAAAGTAGAGCGCATTACAGTAATCCAGCCTAGATGTTACGAAGGCATGTATCAAACTTGCAGCAGTTTTTCCCTGCACTTGCGCAGATTTCTGGGGTTTTGAAAATCTAGCCCCTGCTCTTCTCATCACACCTACTAATGATCAGGCAGTGAACTTTCTAATGAGCAAATTGAAAAGAAAAATACTTCAAAAATAAGTAGCAATTGGTTAACCTTAAAAATTAAGCACATTTTCTGCTTGCCATCTTCGCGCTACTTGCTCTTTAAGCCTATCCGATTAACATGCAAACAGATCTCTGATGATATTGTGGGGTGTTTGTTGTCCATTGGTAGACACTGTTGAGTAATTGATAAAAACAATTACATTATCTTGCTCATTGTGTGCACCTTTTTTTGCTTTCATATTTGAGTTGTGGTTGTGACCGAGTATAGGCAGCACCTTTAGATACAACAGTGTGCACGGTTTGTTGGGGGAGTAGATATTCTGATGTCATCTTTTGATAGAAATTTACATTTTTTGAATTGATCATGTGGGCTGACATTTATGATTTTTATAAGTTTATGGGTCTGTTTGGAGGGCCTCATATAGGTATGTGTGTTGCTTGGCACATTCGTAGGATCAGAGGACTGCGAACTGAAGGTGGGCAGTTCTGTGGTCCTAAGGATGCAAGAGGGGACACCTATAGATCCATAAGAGGCCCTCCAAACAGACCCATAAAAGCTTTACAGATCACTAACTGTATTAAATTAAAAAATCCTTTTTTTTCATTTAGAATGCTGACGATATGAACGATTATCAAGACGCTCACTACAGTGGCCCAGCACTTGAGGTACTCTTACAATAATAAGAGTACCTCACGTGCATCTGAAGGGAGGGTGGGCTGTGATTGGTCAGGGGCACTCCTGCAATCTATAATGTACTTTGAAAAATAGATCTATTTGTTGATCTGATTCTTTTTCACATTTACAAATCTACAGGGCAGTGTCGGTCATGCCAGTGTACAAAGATGGAGCTGTATCATGGCAGCACAGTCCAAGGATAGGCAGTCAGACCTTTCTGTAAACATGAAAGAGAATTTAGAAATAGGGAGAAATTATTTAGTTATCTTATCTCCTTTGTTTTTGTGCTTGGTACTATGTGGTTTAAGATCCCTGCAAAGGAGAAAATGAATCAGAGTTTGGAATTATAAATTACATCCAGGAATGCTTGAGTTGTGATAATTTATGTGGTTAACTTTCAGTTAAATTGTCATCATTGGCCTGCTAAGCTCAAATTCTGTGCTATGAAACTCCTCTGTAGAGGTAGTTTGGTCTAGTTGTTAGAGCACTGAGGAGCTATGCTAGACACCCAGGTTTGAATCCCCCTGATGAAGAGGAAGTGCTCCTTGCAGTGTTCGGATATTCAGAATGATTTGTTACCCTCTTACCTGTTTTTGCCTTACCAAGATGGTCCCCGTGCAACTGGCAGTGACAACATCTTCATGTCAGCATCAATGGCTCAGTCGGTAGCACTCTCTCCTCTTGTACTGGAAGATCAGAAGGTCGTGGTTTCTAGGTCTACACCAGGTACTTAGGATCATACCCATAACTGACACTTATGCATAACGAGGAGGGTACTGCACTGCTGAGGTGCCAAATGCCATCCTTTGGATGAAATGTTAAACAGAGGTCCCTTCTGCCCCTCTTTGGTCACTGTCCAGATGAAAGTTAAAGCTCCCATGGCACTTTAATGAACACAAGTTGGGGAGTTTTCTCTGGTGTTATGGCCAGCGTTCCTCCTGTCAATAAAAGAGGTCCATACTACCCCCCCCCCCCACGGAGACACATGGAAACAAGCTATCATAACCTAGTGTGCTTTTCCAGGTCCAAAATTATTTAATTCATCAATCAGTCAATCAATAAATGATATAATAAGGAGGAATGTTGGCCATGACACCGGAGAAAACTCCCCTACTTGTGTTCAGTAAGTGCCATGGGATATTTAACTTTCATCTGGACAGTGACCAAAGATGACTAGAAGGGGGTCCTGATAGCATTGACATGAAACTTCTGAAACTTGGTCTTAAGGAATTCACTTACACCCGTCAGCTAATCTTCAGCCTATCACTTGTCACTGGTACAGTTCCAGACATTTGGAAAAATGTACATGTGGTCCTGGTACTTAAAAGTGGCGACCCCAAAGTGGTGTCCTGAACCTTCTTGTCAATTATCACCCTATCTCCATCCTCTACCAGCTAGTAGAGTTCCTTAGATAGAATAACCTCCTGACTAATGAGTAGCATGGGTTCAGGAGGAACTTCAGCACTATGACTGCTCTGCTGGAACTCACTGAGTCAGTACATAGTGCTCTTGACTGGGGGTGAACTGTCTGGTCCTATCTTCATTGATCTAAGGAAGACATTTGATCTTATCAGTCATTCTCTCCTTTGTACTAGGTTGTCATCCCTTGGCCTCTCAATAGATATGGTTGGCTGGTTCATGGACTATTTGGCCAGTAGAACCCAATCGGTTAAATGCAGGGTGGTCATACCAGATGTCAGAGCAGTCAATATTGGTGTCCCACAGGGATCAGTACTTGGACCTCTGTTATTCAGCCTATTCATTAATGACCTACCCTCTGTCTGCAAATCCTCCCATATGATCCTGTACACAGATGATGAAGTCATTTTCTCTAATGAGAGGAATCTTGACCAGCTAAAGCAATGGCTGCAGGATGACTTTAATTCGGCCCAAGCCTGGTTTGCTAGCAACCTGCTAGTCTTGAACATGAAAAAAACAAAGTGCATGTTGTTTGGCAACCACAGAAAGGCAGACCTATTTTTTTGTCTCACAATCTCAGCCAATACTGGTATTCTTATTGAGCATGTGCAAACTTTCTAATGCCTTGGACTGTTTCTACACTGTGCCTTGACATTCTCTGACCATGTAGACCATTTAGTAAGGACAGTTAATGCAAGAATTTACTTCCTTTATAGACACAGCAGCAACCTCCTACCAGAGGTAAAAATAAACTAGTTGTTCAAAGCTTTGTCATTAGTATAGTTGACTATGGCGCTGTGGTTTATGGGTCTGTTAATGATGGGGCGTTAAACTGGGTAAAGGGATTACTTAACAGGGCCTGCTGCTTTCCACTTGAAGTTAGACTTGATACACATACATCATACATACAACCGGTATTCCACACTAAACCTGTTCAGCCTCAACCAGAAGCTCCTCTACCACACCCTTGTTCCAGGCCACAAAGCACTGCACAGCCTACCGTCTTCAGGCTTGTGGTCTTTGTTCACCTTCACTAACAGTAGATGTGCTACTAGAAGTATGGCGAGCCACACGTTACTGCTTCCCAGGAGGAGAGCCATGCTGGGTCTGAACTCCTTTTCCTTCCGGTTTGCCAAGCACTGGAATGACCTTGCTAGCACTGTTAGAGATTGTGACAGTTTCACTATTCAAATCCAGACTGCATACCTCTCTCTCCAAATCTGTTATCTGTAAATGCTTCAAATGAATCACTCTGTAACCTGACAAAGTAAATCTGTTTACTGCACCCTTCATTACAGATTGCTCTGTATAACGTAACAATGTAATTTTGCTTACTCTTGCTTGATTTGTGTGTCCACTTGCTGTTCTGTATATCAATATCTTTGCAATGTATATTTGTAACTTTGTGTATTAATGTTGTTTCTGAATCCAAACCCTTTGAAAATAAGCATCTGCTTAAAGAGCCCCTGACACTGTTAGAAAAACTTGGAAAAAAATGTGAGATTTAGACGGTTCAGTTTATATATCATGTATTTTCTATAATTATTTACCTTTTTTCTTTATTACCAAGTACAGCTGTATGAAAGAGGCTTACTGTCCCTTAGACTTTATCTGCTCTTTCTGCTATCCTACATATGACATCATAATCTGGGTTGCACCTGGAAACAAGCTTCTTGTCATGGTGCTTCTCCCTATTACCAACTTTTAAATACATAAATAAATAAAATAAATAATCCCGGTTTATGGCATCGTAATTATCCCCACAGCAACAGACTGTGATGCCATAAACAGAACTGTGATGTCATATGTAGGCAAGCAGCCAGAACAGATATGGCAGTGATCCTGTTTACATACAAATGTCCTTAGTAATAAAGAAGAATGAGAAATACAGAAATAATATTAAAATATAAGCTCACTTGTGCTAAACATTACATTTTCTCAAAGTTGTCACACCGGTGTCAGGGGCTCTTTAAAGGATTCTCTACAAAATAAATAAATAAATAAAAATGGTGCTGGTAAAAGAAATGTTCTCAAGTGCAGTGCTTATTGTGTTCTCTGTTTTTTGGAATAGCACAGCAGGGCCTTTTTAACTATCTCTCAAGTTGTACAAAAGCCTACAGAAACCGTTTCCATAAAGGGGATTATAAAGCATGACATTATTCTTAGCCAGTTAGCATTGTTTATTTCTAATTATGGAATGGACATGAAAAAATTCTGTAACCTGATTGGTCAGCTTAAGTCTTTGCCCATGGGTAGATCCTGCAATAAGATGGATGAAGTCCCTAAAATTCACTCTGCGAATTAATTTGTGAATTGTGCAAAATTTGCGGAGTGCAATTCACAAATTCATGGATTGACCAGAAAGTGTGGAATTTTGCCTGTGAAATTCCATACTTCGCCATTACCTTTCCTGCTGTTTAGTGGGCATCCCCTCCTACACTTGCCGGCCCCAATGAATAAAATATATATAGCCCTGGTGTCTAGTGGTCCATCCCAACCCCCCACTGATCGCTGGCCTCAGTTAAATATATATGTGTATATATATATATATATATAGTTTGGTTATTAATAAAATCCCTGGTGTCTAGTGCCCCCGCTGACCAGCCCTCATTTAAAAATATATATAGCTTATTAATAAAATCCCTGGTGTCTTGTGGTCCCCAGTTCCACCCCGCTGATTGCGGCATCAGTTAAAAAATATATATGTTATTAATAAAATCCCTGGTGTCTAATGGACCCCCCACCCTCCACCCAGTCAGGGAGTGCCCTCCATCAAATTCACTACCTTCCCCCTAACCAGACCCCAAGTGGGTGACCAGCACAGCCTCCTCTCCACCACAGCTGTCCACCTGACAGCCTGGCTGGAATGAATGAGTTGCGTGCTTGTACAGGCATGCTCATTCATTCCAGCCAGGTCAATCAGGTAGTTTTAATTGAAGTGGAGAAAACTGTGCCCATCACTGCAAGTCAAAGGGAGAAGGTGGTAGATTTGATGGAAAGTACTCACTGACTGGAGTGAGAGAGTCCACTAGACACTAGAGGAATTTTATTAATAAAACATATATTGTAATCAGCGGGGAGACCACTGAACACTAGAGAGCGTATTAATAAGCTGTATATTTTTTTAACTGGGCCGGTGATTGGCAGGGGTGTGTGCTAGACAACAGGGTTTTTATTAATAAACATATATATATATGTATGTATATAACATATATATATATTTTTTTTCAACCAGGGCTTTGTGCTGGGGGATTCCTATTTGTAATTTTTACATGCTTTGGGTTTTTTAAGTGTAATTTGCACTTAAAACCCCCAAAGCAAGGCGATGTCACAAATGATGAATTCCCATTTAATTAGTAGAATTTCATGAACTGCTCCACGGAGGCAAATTTGTCGACTTCGCCACATATTCACCCACAGAATAACACTTTGCTGCATCTGTACCCATGACTGAGGAATGACTTTTATGAAAACAGAATGAATACATTTATTTTATAGGTTTGCCTGTCAGTGCAGCAGTTGCGTTATTGCTTGCGATACTGGTGACCTGGGTTTGGGAATGCATCCGAGTCCCAGGAGGACCAGTCTGGGGAGCAGGTTAAGTGTCCCAGTGCATGTGCACCTCCATGGGAGGGAGGGCTGCCTTTCCCACCATGCGACTACCACATGGTTGATACTAGATGAAGGCACAGGCAGGGAGCATGAAAGGGATGGAGGAACTGCCACTTGGCTCGATGGGATGTCCTCACACTCTGCATGTCCATGGCAGTCACTGAGACTGGCCTGATGGCTCTGTGAGGGATGGAGAACATGAGGAGGAAAACACCAACAGCATGCAGGATGAGGCAACGCTGGCTCTTCCCAGCCCAAAGCACGATTATCTGCCCACCTCCAGATTTGAGTTGTTTAAGAGCAGCTTGACCAACTTCCCTCACACCACCTCAGAAGGGGAAGTCTGAGGTGGCGGAGGACCAGGGTAAGTGGCAGAGAAGGTGCAAATGGTGTCGGAGGCCAGGACTGTCCCAACGCGGCAGAGCAAAAAACAATTATTTTACACATGGGTCCATTGTATAATCATAATCAGGCACTCCAGGACATGGATAGTTGGGGATTACCCAGTTCTTGTGTGGTTAAGTCACTCAGCTGTATCTTGTGGCACAGCACACAAGGCGTGGGTAAATCCCCCAATAACCCATGCCCCCTCACATAATATTACTTAAGCATTCCAGGTTGTCTTATAACTGTATGAGGATGTCTCATGCAAATAGTCCTACAATTCTGAAGTTTTAAATTCAGTTAGCTTAATCCATTTCCAACTTAGGGAATTGTGTACAAACTAAAAAAATCTGACTTTAAATTTATGTTCCCTTTTTTGAAAATAAAAATCTTCAAGGTAGTTCATAACATGTTTTAATTTATAGTTCCTGTATTTCTTATGGTTATAAGACTTTTCTTTTAAGTTCTTTGTGTTCCAGAATGGCTCAGCTTTGCTTTACAGTTCTTTTGCCCAAAGAACTCGAAAAAACACTTTCATATATGTTTATGTATACAGTTGCTGTGACTCCTACAGTTATAAGTAAGCAATAACATATTACAAGGTGTGGGATAATGCTAAATAACCATATGCCCCAGTTGGGTTGTGAGGCAAGAGGTATAGTCGAGTACCTTCAACCACCTGGGAGCTGTGGTAATATATGGCATCACCGGACACCCTGGAGTGTGTTATTGCACCTGTAAAATGGTTTAACGAGTTAAAAAAAAGCATGAAAAAAGAAAGCAAAATTTGAGCTGTGCAGTAATTGAAATTAATGCATGGTCATGTAACCAGTTTTGGCCAGATTGCTTGTTTTATTCAAGCCATTTTTTTTTTTATCATTTAAGATTTTCTACACCTGCCGGCCCCCATCTGATTGACCCCCCAGCCCGCCCCTGTAATTACCAGGGCTTACCTTATGCCCAGTCTGGGAGTGGCACCTGCGGGGAGTCGGTCGTCATCCTGCCGCCAGTGATTTTCTCCTCCATTTTCTCCCAGCAGCCCCAGGAGTAGGAATGCATGTGCATGGAGGCATGCATGCACCTTACGGCCCTAGTAACTACCCCTTTCCACCCACCCCATTGGCCTAATGTCTGGCGCCCTCAGAGCATGTGCTGTCCCCAACCTCCAGCAGGAGGCAGCCATTAGCTGAGGGTTGCCACTACACCTCCCTGGAGAGGAGAGTTGCCTACTGACAGCTCCATCCAGCTCTGCCCTCCCCTGTTGCTGACTTCTGACAGCCCGGGCTCATTCCCGAACCCAGATTGCTATCGTGCCATGAGGTAAGGCATCCAGCGCCTTAAGCCTCAGCGCCACTGGGCTGGCTATTCAAGCCAGTTTTATAAGAGTGCATTCTCAAGTTCTTTGATGAGAGAACTGTGAAGAAAAGCTAAGCAGTTCTGGCACACAAAGTACTTGAGAAGAAACTCATAATCATAAGAGATGTAGTAAATGTACACAATGTTGGGTAAGTTACTTTTTCTATTACTTTCTATTACTTTGGGAAGCTTGTTCCAGGAAGCTCTGTGCAGTTACTAGCAAGGATGGAGAAGTACTAGAAAAAGTAATACACCTTACAGTTACAGTTACTTCTTTCTTTTTATACAAAAACAATATAAAAGTAATAAATGACTAATAGATTACATTAATTTGAAAGTAATAGATTAGTTACTAGTTACTTTCAAATAAATGTAATCAGTTACAGTTATGTATTACTTTTGTATAAAATGAAAGAAGTAACTGTAACTGTAAGGTGTATTACATGTTCTAGTACTTCTCCATCATTGCTAGTAACTTCACAGAGCTTCATGGAATAAGTTTCCAAAAGTAATAGAGAATAATAGAAAAAGTAACTAACCCAACACTGAATGTACATATAAACACATTAGAACTCATGTTGAAGTTTGCTGTTTTTAAAAACTGGAAGTTGAGTTCAAAATGAAATGTCTGACTTTGTAGAAAATTATAGAAACCCCTGTGAGTGGAAATCGACTATGCCAACTGAACTTAGAACTTCAGAACTGTATAGCTATCTGCAAGAGACACTGTCTTATAGTTATGAGTACTTCGGATGTTTAGACATGAACAGTCTTCACTGGTTAAGAATGATGTCATGATTTGTAATAATCATCGGGGAAACAGGAGAAACAGGAACAGTACATGCAAACATTTACAGGGTGAGTCTACATAATCTATTTCCAACACAGGGAATTGTCTACAAAGTAAAACAATTTGTCTTTAAATTCATGTTCCATTTTTTAAAAACAAAAATCTTCAAGCTGGTTCATAAAATGTTTCAATGTGTAGTTCCTGTGTCTCTTTTGTTTATAAGAGTTTCTTCTTAATACCATTTTCTTCTTAAAACCAGTCTTCTTAGTAGAGTCAGTATAGCACCGTGGTTTAAGGCTCTGAGCTGCAAACCTAGAGACTTGGGTTTGAATCTCTTATCCCCCTCACTTGCATACTGTGTGACCCTGAGCAAGTCACTTAACTTCCTTGTGCTCCCAGGTCACACCTGGAAACAAGCTTTGGATTAGTGCGCTATTTCTGGTTAAACAACGTTCCCTTCTTAAGTTCTGTGTGTTCCAGAACGGCTCAATTCTGCTTCACAGTTCTCTCACCCAAAGAACTCAAGAATGCACTTTTGTTAATTGTGGGAGAAACAGGATCTGTACAGGATGATTCTACAAGGAAGTCTTAAGAAAAAGGTTGTTCTACCACTCTGTGGGGTTCTGAAGAACTTTCTTCATCGGAGTTTCCTAAGAGTTCTCTGGACTTCAGTAGAAAAAGTTCTGTAGGGTCAGAACAAACAAAAGCTTGGTAGAAGTACAAAATTGGATATTCTCAAGTTGGCGGAGACTAAATCCGTAGAAAACTGAACTGTCAACAATCCAATCAAGTCCTCAGTTATCAGTAGTACATACTATGAGATTGCCCTTTCTTGGATGGAGGGTCAACTAAAACAGAGAAAATGTTATGAGATTTGGGTGTTGCCCTTGTTGTAAATTGGCACTGGATTATCAAGTGTTAGTCACCAGAAATTGTCATCCTTATCTACAGAACAGTGAAGGCTGCACACCTTCCGGGATCCAGATGACCTTTAAACTCTGGAGCAGGCTTTTCTCA
This sequence comes from Neoceratodus forsteri, assembly GCA_016271365.2. NCBI lineage: Eukaryota > Metazoa > Chordata > Ceratodontiformes > Ceratodontidae > Neoceratodus > Neoceratodus forsteri. The sequence continues at coordinate 40,526,324 of JADMNL010000032.1, forward strand.
CCCCTTCAACTATGTTATTTCTTATATCTGGGGTTTAAGCAATACTGCGGAGTTTGAGAGCCACTCCAGGACAATAATGCCCAGTGCGAGGAGTTGAGTGAACCTCCTACTAAATATTATCTCTCTAGAAAAGGCCCAATGACCTATTGTAAACTTTTTTTTACATTTGTAAATTGTATAAAACTGTTAAAATTGTTTTGGATGTGGTTAGTTTCTCTGTAGTGACTATGGCAACCAAGAGAAAGCCATTTATTGGAACATTCCTTGGGCATTTATTAGCCAATAATTTGTGTTTGCTTAACCAGTCAACACACAGCTTTAAGCAGATGACATGAACAAAAGGTTTGTACTACTACTAAAGAGTCTGCTGTATTGCCTGCATCAAGTTTAGAATGGGGCTGCCAAGCTTCTGACATGCTCCTGGTTGTCTTGTCGCATTACTTCTGTCTTGCATGGACTCTGCTGGCTGCCTAAAAAGTGGAGACTTGATTATTAAGATAAGGTTTGTATCCAAAATCATGCCGTCTAATTATCTGGGACCTCTCTGACTACCACACGGATTTCACATGGCTCACACATTTGCACTACCATTGTGTGAAGGACCACGTACACACAGGGGGCTTTGGATGAGTTTTTAATTTTTTTCTGGGGGGGATACAGATGAATGCCAACCAACTTTGAACCAGCTTAAGCTGTTGGTGGTATTCTCAGTGAATGAGGGAAATTTGGCCAGGACACTGGGGAAATTCCCCCTACTCTTTTCAATAAGTGCCATGGGATCTTTAACATCCGCCTGAACTACCACCAATCCAGGCAGATGGGACCTTGGTTTAATGTCTCATCCGAAAGATGGCACCTTGGAAGTGCAGCACCCCTCTCATGCTGCACTACAGTGTCAGTATTGGGATATTAACCCAAGTGCCAGATGTGGGAACTGAACCCACAGCCCTCTGATCTCCTGGCCTCAGAAATGAGTGTGCTGCCTACTGAGCCACTGACACTACAATCATAATCATAATCATAGAAACATAGACAGTGATGGCAGAAAAAAGACTTGAAGTCCTTCCAATCTTCCCAGAGTAGCTACCTGTTTCCCCGTCAGCTTACTGTCATACAGGGTCCCTCTACTTAATCAACTGCTCAACTAGCCCCCCCCCCATGCACACACACTTGAATTCACCCTCCCTACCTCCTTTTCTGGTATTACCAAGCCCCTGAATCTGTCTTCTCCCAACCTTAAACACATTTATAGTCCCCGCCTCGGTTCCCCCTTTTGGTAGTCTATTCCATTACTCTATTGCTCTCTCCATGAAGAAGAACTTCCTAATGATGTTCCTAAACCTCATGTCCACCAGCCTCCACAGCATTTCTTCTTGTCACTGCATTTCCATTTCTAGTGAGCAGGTCCAATGAAAATGCCTTACAGTGTTTGATTTAAAAAAATAAGGTATGACAGGCCCTGGGTTATCGAAGGATTTACTTATGTCTCATATGGTGTGTCATGAGGCACTGCTGAGTGACTTAACCACTCAAGAAGTGAGTAATCTCTCAATTACCCACATCCTGGAGGGGCCTTTTTCAGATTATACAATGTACTCATGTGTTAAATAAATTTAAAAACATGTTCAGTTTTGTATAAATGGCCTTCATAGTTGTGGGGTATTGCAGAATTTACCAACTGGTAAAGATCTTAGCCAGACAATCAGGTTACTGGACATTTTATGTCCACTGTATAATATAGCAGTATGGTGACTCCAGGGGGTGGGTTACCAATTGTTAATTACTCTCCCACAGTGAACAGCGTTCTCCTTTGTCTTGTGCTGTTTGGCACAAAGGTAGAAGGAGATTATCTGCCAGTAACTCACCTCCCATACTGCTTTACCATTTAATTCTGGTTTGGGTTTATAAAGCAGTGGCTGGGGTCTGTCCTGTTTAGGAGGTCTCTTAATCTTCTATAAACCTACAAAATCAGCTGGCCTGGTGGTGCTAAAGGCTGAGGCACTGGTCACCTTATCTGACTCTATGCCAGTGACCCGTGTTCGGGAATGAGCACAGGCCACCGGGGGACAGCAGGGTAGGAGAAGGATCGAGCATCCAAAGGACTGCTCACCTTCTCCAGGGAGGGGGGGTCACCAGCAGTTGGTGCTCGACTGGTCCCTAGCAGTGGCTGAGGGACAGCACCCACCAATGCTCCAGAAGAGGGAGGGGAGGAGAGGAGAGGAGGCAGACGCTTGGAGGAGCATGCATGGACACGTGCTCTCTTTCTCCATAGAGTATCATTGCACGCCTTCTCTCCTAGGGGGGAGAAAAATGTGGAAATTGTTTCCAGGCATGGCAGCATGAACCCCAAACCTCACAGGCCCCACTGTCATGAAAGACAGTAACCTCCACCCTGGATTCATTACAACGGGTTGAGGGATCCCCCTCACCCTGTCACGGGGGCAAGTCGTGCAGGTAAAAGTGGAAAGTAAGCTGTGAGCGGGAGATGGGGCTTGGGGGGTCGGGTAGGATGAAGAGCCACCTGGATGGAGTGAAAAGAAATTAACTAAAAAAATAAATAAATAAACCTACACAATCACTACATTCTTCTGAACAGGTTTACTAGTTCTACCTGTAGCTTCCTTGATGTAAGTGTGTGATCAGGATGTCTCATCTCTAGAAAACCACTACCATCTGAAGCTTCATTTAAGAACATCTTAAAAACATAATTATTTAGTAAGGTATCTATCTATCTATCTATCTATCTATCTATCTATCTATCTATCTGTCTATCTATCAAGATATTTAATTGAGAAGCTAAAGGCAATAGTCAGCATCAAGGGCCCCTCATCCAAGTGGGGTACTGACGACCACCAATCAGGAAAGAGACCTGGCAGTAATCCTACTGGATGGCCTAAAGGTGGCCAGGTAGTGTGACACTGGGGTGCATGGAGGGTTGTTTAAACAGGAAAGGCACACTAAGCCAAAACTTGTTCCAGTGTGACGTGGGAGCACAAGAAAGTTAAGTGGCTTACTCAGTCAGACAGAATGCGAGTGGGAGCAAACCCAGGTCTCCATGTTTGCAGCTCAAGCCCTAAATCACTGCACTGTACTGCCTTCCTGCATAGGGAGGAAGGGAGAAAGAGAAAGAGAAAGAGGTGGTACTGCCCCTATATAGATTGCTAGTAAGACCCTGCCTAGAGTTTCTGGAAACCGCATCTCTGGAAGGACAAAGACAGAGTGGAGGTGGTCCAGAGAAGGGCAACTAAAATGGTGCAAGATCTGCATCAGAAGCCCTATGAGGAAAGACTTAAGGACCTAAACATGTACATCTTGGAAGAGAGGAGGCAGAGTAGGGATATGTTAGAGATGGTATCCTGTGAACACGGCGACTGAGACTGAGTGACTGCAAAAATAGTGACTCAGTCATGATGCCTGTGTTCTGAGATACCAGGCAGAGTAGCGACAGGATACCGCGGTGGGCAAAAGAGGGCAACAGGATGTGGGAAGGTATGTGGGAGGTAGCGTGGTGGTTGGCTGCCAAGCTGGCCATGTGGCATGGTGGTGAGGGTGGCCGGCTGGGATTTGGAGGGTGCTGGGTTCAGTTCTGGGGTGGGTGTTGCTTTTTGCACTAGGCCGAGTTTTAATTTTTTCAAGTTTTACACCCCCCAACATGCACCACCCCCAGAGTTGAGAATCTTTAGTTAGGGGGTGCGAGGGGAGCAAAGCCATATATGTCACAATCCCATTGCCGCATTTGGAGTTGCTGCAAGTGTGCATCACCATTATTTATTTTTGGCGATGTACATTCGCCCAAACGGCGATTGCCATTATGACATGGAACTGATAGAGACCTTTAAATACCTCATGAGGATAAATAAGGTACACGAGGGAAGTATTTTTCAGAAAAAAAGGTGCTCACAGACAAGGAGACATGAAAAGAAGCTGGAGGGGTAGATTCAGGAGAGATGTGAGGAAGTGCTTCACAGAAAGAGTGAGGAATTCCTGGAACAGTTTTCCATTGGAGGTGGCAGGGGTGAAAACAGTGGTTGGGTTCTAGAATGCATGGGATAGGCATAAGGGAATCTTAAGAAAAGAAAAGGGGGGGTGAATGGGTTGGAGATCAAGTAGGATCTGTGGTGATACTATATGCAGGGAAAAATGGGCAGACTAGGTGGATCAAGTGGTTCTTGTCTGCCAGCAGATTCTATGTTTCTATGTCTCAGTTTGCATTTATTGTTTAGAAACATTGTTTACTTACTGTTTACTGAAGTATAGTAGATTGCATCAAATTAATTTTGCTTATTTCTAGGCTGACATTTTCTGTAACTACAGATCCCAGAATCCCCTGCAACTGACATCAGAGCAGGACTGCAGCATGGGAGATTCAATAGCTTGCAGTGCATTACAGCTTTTATAAGCTCTTATCAAATGTTTTCTGGTCTTGCTTTTCTCCTGGGGTTATGTATAGCCTTCTGTGACTGTTTTTAGCGCCCCCCCAGGGGACAGCGAGACCAGCAAACAAAAGATGAGCATGCATCTCACACATATAATCCAGACATAATAGTCCTAACTGAATCCTGGCGAAAACCTAAGATAACTGATGCAGTGTGTACAGTTTCTGGTTACTGTACGTATAGAGCTGCTAGAACTGGAACAGAAAAAGGGGGGAAGGGTTGTGATTTATTAGAGGGACTTGCTTAACTTAACTGTCATTAGTAGTAGTTCTGATTCTGAGAATGTAATTCACTGGCTTCTCTGGACTCGTGGGTCTACGTGGAATTTTTGAGAAATGGTTATCATATTTGCCTTCTCATGATTTTGTTTTTCTGGGTGATGTAAATTTAAATTGGCTGGCTTCTGATTAACTTGGTTTGGAAACTTTTCTTCAGTCTCTTAATTTGTTTCAAATTATTTCTGAACCGACTGGACTGAATGTGTAATCGGGGAAACACTCCATTTTGGACTGGATTGTTACAAATTATCCTCAGATGTTATCTTTCTCTGGAGTGTTAGCTGATTCCACAAGTGACCATCAAGCTGTTTGTTGTGTTCTAAATTTTAAATGTCCTAAAATTCCACCCCATTTTCTTTATTCATGCAATTTTAAGAAATGTTATTTAAATTCTACTTAGCTGAAACTTTCACAGATTGATTGGTCATATCTTGACTCTATTCCTGACACTGACTATGCTCTGGACTTTTTTTGTAAGAAACTTTTGCCCATTCAAAATGTATTTTTTTCCCTACAGAAGTTATTAGTTAAAGGGAATCCTAATACATGGTTTTAGCTTGAAATTAGGGATTGGATAGGGTGGGGAATTTGGCCTGGGATAGTTACAAATCATCTCCATCTGTTTTCCTTATGGATAGCTATAGATATTTGCATAACAAAGTTAGTTCACTAGTTAGGAATGCAAAGAATTTATTTCATAAAAAACAGCTTGATGAGAATTTAGCCAATCCTAAACGTTTTTGGAAATCTATTAATTCTTTATATCACCCTCTGGAAAACCAATTATCCAGAGGTTGTTGACTGCTGATGGAATTGTCTCTGATCCAGTTGAAATTTTTAACCTTTTGGGGAAAAAGTTTTCTGATTATTCTATGTATAGATCTAGTAACCAACCTTTGAGTAGTACACCTATAGTAAATTCCGTTATTGATGATAGGCCTCCCTTCTTTTTTCATAAGGTACACCCAAATGAAGTTCTGAAGTTGCTCTTTGCCATTCCTAATCGATTTAGTGACTGTGGTGATGGTTTGGATGGGCGTTTCATTAGAAATATTGCTCCGTTTATTGCCCCCCCCGTGTTCTATTTTTAATTTATGTTTGGTTAATGGTTCCTTTCCCTCCTCATGTTTTTCCCTCCTCATGGAAATGTGCTAGAATAGTTCTGATTCCTAAGGTTTCCTGTGCTGAATGTTTGGATGGTTTCAGACGTATATCTATTTTAAATCCACTAAGCAATATATTAGAAAAAATAGTTTCTGTCCAAATGACTTCCTATCTTGAGAAGTACAATGTTTTGTGTGCTGAACAACAAGGTTTCCGTAGAAACCATGGGACTGAGACTGCTCTGGTCAGGTTCATGGACACCGCCCTCAGTGGTTTTGATGATGGTCTTCTGCTGGGGGCAGTATTCGTGGTCCTGACCAAGGCATTTGATCTTATTGATCATTCCCTGTTAAAATCTAAATTGTCTGAACTGGGTTTCTCTGAGAATGTAGTTGTTTTTTTTTAACTTTATGTTTATTATTTTACTTATACTTCAGATACAGAGGTATATATCATCTTGGAAACAGCAATAATGTTATACATTTCAATAAGGAAAAATGAACTTCCTGTGTGATACAGGATAAAAGTATCTCCAAGTTAATTCCACACATTGGAGGGGAAAAACAATAATATTTTAGATTCTATACTATAAGCCTATAATTCTGTGTAGCTGTAACCCAGGAGCAGATGGAATAACCCTTAAAGTTAAACTTAACAGTCTCTAAAATTGCCATGCTTTCAAAGTATTGGATCCATCTTTATACCTAAAGATTAAATCTCATATATTTTAAAGACATCAGAGACATTGCAGTCAACATCTACATCTAAGACTAAAGTCAACACTTATACTCCAAGAGAACACAGCTCGATTCTCCCGGATGCTCAAAGTACTACAACTTTTAAATAAAACAATTGAAGGGCTCAACATTCACCCTTGTTAAGAGGAGAGAAAGAGGGAGATAGATCCTGAGGGACAGAATCCTAAATTTTAAACTAATCTGGGCAAAACAGCCTGTATAAAACCAGACAACAACAGGTTGTTTTATTAACCTATGTAGATAATAGCAAAATTAATAAATGTCACCAAATGTCCCATTCAGGTTTCTTCTGGGGATTCCTGTTCTGATTGCCTTATGCTGCGGTCCTTATGCTGAGCTTCCAATTGAGCGATCCATTTACCAGCATCGATCGGGTCAGTAAACAAGAAAACCTTATCTTGAAATACAATGAGAAACTTGGCCAGGAACAAAACAGTGTGGGGTATGTCTAAATCCCTCAGCTTTCTCCTTACTCCGTCAAATTTCTTCTGACGTTGTCTGGTAGAAAAGGCGAGATCTGGGAATAGGTGTACAGTGTGGTCTTGTACACTGAGTGGGCCTAGACGTTTGGCCAGAGCTAAAATAGAGTCCCTAGTGCCTGAGCTGTCGGTCACAATCATGAGGACCCGCGGGACCAATTCCGCCTGTTTGTCTCGTGGTCGAATACGATATGCCTTAAGGAATCACCAGTTTGAGAAATCACCTTGGCCCACAGATTGCTCCGAAATCCAATCTTCAAAGAAAAGTAGAAGATGGTCACCTTCCGGTCCCTCCGGTAGACCTATCATTCTGATGTTTATGCTCCAAACATGATTTTCTTGGAGCTCCAGTCAATTTTGCAGGTGTTGCATCTCTCTCATTCTGCCAGCATTTATTGCATTGCATTTGGTAGCCTGCTGCTGCAAGTCTTCTACTGTGCCTGTTAATTGTTCCATCGAAGACTCGACTAGTGTAATTCGCCCTGCTAAGCCATCCAGCTTGGTGTTCACAGTCGATACTGAAACAATCAGCGTTTTTAGCTTATGGCCTAACGATTGAAGAGTTTCTTCCCCTTTGATGTTAGACAGCTGGGCTTGTCTTGTGGTCGAGGTGCTAGCTGTTTCTTGAGCGTGATCCCTTTGATCTTTCTTTTTAGGATTACCCATTCCGATCTGTGGTATCTTCTCTTCACGTAAAAGTAGTTCTTTTGAGTTTTTGAGACCTAAAAATATGATTTTAGCTTGTTTAAGTTTGATATAGTTGTAGAGCTGCCTCTCCTGCATCTAACTAGCTCATGCTCCACAGTGACCCCCGATAATGTAGTTTTATGGATTCAGGATTACTTGTTTAATAGGTCTCAGTTTGCCGCTATTGGTTCTTTTCCTTCATCTATTTTTCCTATTGCATCAGGTGTCCCACAAGGATCTGTGCTGGGCCCTTTATTGTTCTCCCTGTTTGTTAATAAATTACCTTCCCTTTGTAAAATTTGTGTTTACTTTATGCTGATGATGTAATTCTTTATTCTCAATCAACTAATATTCTTAATGTGTCGTCTCAGCTGCAATCTAAATTTATTGAGGTCTGTAGTTGGTTTAAGGATAATCATTTGATCCTAAACCTTAAAAAGATGAAATCTGTGTTATTCTGTTATTCTAGTATTATGAAGCAATAAGGTACTCCCAGGGGTTATGTTAATGGTCTGTTAATCACCCTCTAGAGGTGTAATGTGGCACAAGGCATAGCCGATGCTGCATTCCCATAGAGGGTGATTAATCGACAATAACCCTTTAGTGCCTTGTATCAAGCTATTATAACAAAAAAAATTAATAATGTTAAACCTTGTTCAGCTTTTGATTAGGCTGTACATGTATGTTAATCAAAGATTAACATAGGGCTGATAGAATGTTTGCAACCAATCAAAAAGCTCTATTTCTCAGACCCTTTTTATAATGAAGGAAAATCCCATCTTACATATTTATAATGATGAAGGTTTACTACTTGAGCAAGTTTATGGATTTAAATATTTAGGAGTCCAGCTTGATCCTTGCCTGACTTTTCACACTCAAGTAAAGACAGTTTGTAGAAATGTTAATCAGAAACTGGGTTTATTATATAAATTGAAAATTTTTTTTTCTTTAGAAACTAGATGTGCAATAGCAAATGGAATTCTACTACCTCATTTTGATTATGATGGAAGTTTATATTATCGATTGTCAGCTAAGGAAACAAATGCGTTAACTGTCTGTATAATAACATTTGTTGATTTGTTCTGGATATTCCCCTTCAAACCCACCACGGCCTTTTGTATTCTCAGTTAGGATGGTTGTTTCCCATATCATGGCTTAAATATTGCTATGGGGGTTTAATTTTCAAATCACTGTACTCCAAGACTCTTTTTCCTTTGAGCAATCTTGTGTCTATTTGTGATACAACCTTAAATTTGCAATCCTTTAAAGGGACCCTTCTTTTTGCTCCCCCTTCTAAAATGAAAGCTAGTTCCCATTCTTTCTCACATGCTGCCCCTCCCTTTTGGAACTCATTGCCTGAAAATGTCAGATCTGCCTCATCATTGCTTAGTTTTAAGTTTAATTTAAATAATTTTCTGTTGAATTGTGATGTCTGTACTTGTATGTAATGTGTTTTATTGTACTGCACTGTCTGTTTTATATGTATTTCACTTTTTTTGTTCAGGTGGAGCCTGAAAATGGACTTGTTCCAGTGACCTTACCCGATTAACAAAATAAAAATGAAGTAAAAATAAGAGCGTATATAAACATTGACATGCACTGCAGGCTACTAAATCTCCCAGTACTGCAGCCCTCCTCTGATGTCAGCTGCAGGGGATTCTGGGAGTTGTACTTATAGAAAATGTCAGCCTGGAAGTAAGCAAAACGAGTCTGATATTTCCTATTATACTTCAGTAAACAGTATGTAAACAAAAAAAAAATGTTTTTGCACACAAAGTGTACATTGGGACCAGCCCCACACTTGGGTGTGGAGTTCTTAGTGCCAACTCTTCCAGTCTAAGATTTAAATTTGAGGGTCCCCCAATAGTCACCCAGTGGCCCAACAAATTGCTGTGCCAGTGACCCAAATTCAGGAGCGATGCCAGGCACTAGCAATTCTGGGGCTGGCTGACTGGGAAGAATGCTGCCTCTGGACGTTTCATCCAAGTTTGGGGGGAAAATGATGCAGTCTCTGCTGTGCCAGTGACACAATAATGGCGGGCCAGAGAACTTGCTCTCCTTTCAGGGAAATGCTCAGTATTCAAGGGCAACGGCTGCTGTTTACAATGCCATAGGGTTAAGCTCAACTTGTGAAGAAAACAGACCTCCTCAGCATTCTCATACTCTGTGTCATGGGGACTTCTCTGAGCAGTTGTTGGGCTGGAAGGTAGGCAGAAGATGCACCCAGAGGACTGAGGGTGATGGTTCAGGGCTAACAAGCAGCTATATGGAAAAAAATATTCTAATTTGATTGATCTGAGCCCTTATTTTAATGCAATATGGTTTGATATGCAATCTTTAGATTGGTTATTATTGTGCTACAATAACTGGGCTCCCGTTTTTTTTCCCCCATAGGGAAACCAGGTTACAATTGGCCATTCACACAGCAAATTTCCCTAAAAGTTCACATGTACCCTCAAGCTGCTGCAGTGTACATGGTTGGAAAGTGCAAATGCCAGCTGGCACTTTTAGTTCCCAGCCCATACTGAGCTCAGGCTGCAGCCTGCTTCATGCGGTCGGACAGGGGCTTGGCAAAAAAAAATATATATATATATATATATATATATATATATATATATAATAAGAAAGTTCAGCAGGCTGTGTAAAACTCAAATTTTATACAATTATGAATTTTACAAAATTCTTATTATACATAGTCCCTCAAGCATTACTTTTATTCTATATGTTAAGCAGTGTGGGTATTTGCAGAGATGTCATAAAATGAAATCAGCGTTCATGCTAATCTTGCATATGTACTGTATTTTTATGACAGATAGAACGATAGTCTGAGCTGACACTTTATGTAGGCCAATGTTTTGAACAACAGTAGCTCTAAGATTCCTTCTTCTGGAGTTTGTAATAATTGAGTTATTTATTGTGATTTAGTTTTCATTTAGCCTTGTGCCAGGGGAAGCTAGAATACATAGAATACACTAACTGATACTGAACTATATTAATCTGTCTGAATAGTGAATGGAGATGGGGGGGGGCTTGGCCAGGACATAGGGGGGCTAGTGTCCTTTTCTTTTTTGAGAAGTGGCATAGGATCTTTAATATACACCTAAACAACTACAAGAACAGGCAGACAGGACCTGGCTTTAACAACTCATCAGAAACATAGAAACAGAGAAATTGTTGGTGGAAAAGCACCACTTGGCACATCCAGTCTGCCCAGATTTTCCCATTCCTATACTGTCTCTGCAGCTCTACCCAGACTCTGTCGACCCTCCCCCCACCTATTTACCAATATTTCCTTATGCCTATCCCATGCGTGTTTGAAACCCCCTACTCTTTTCACTCCCACGACCTCTAAAGACAGCATCTCTGACACACAGTATCTCCAAATGTCATGCAGGGCCATTGGAATGGTTGCTTATAATCAAGGGGAGAGTGTAACCCCCTGCAGCACTCCCAGCACCACTTCCCGCAGAATCTGCTGTTCACTGGAGGTCCCATCCAGCTATTGCCCAGACCCGGCCCTGCTTAGCTTCTGAGATCTGATGGGATCAGTTTCCAAGGGAGTATGGCTGTCAGTACCTAGAACTGGATGACCTCTTCTTTTTTGTCATTATGCAGCTATAAACATGGATCCATTAAAAACAATAGGTGTGAGCAAAGCTCCTGCTAGTAATCTCATAGGGTCTTCCTTAATGCACACTTTCTTAGAACTGATCAAGTGGACTGCACCAGAGACCTGCAACTATTTTAGTCACAGACTAGATGAGGTCATTATGCTGCATGAACACAGCTCAAAGACACCAAACAAGGCTTGGCGTGACCTTTACTGAGTCCTATGACAGTGAAACATGGCAGTATGACCACAGAAAAGCAGAACTTATAAAAATCTAATATAGAAGCCACCTCTTTAGAAAGCTATATGCCACCGCTATCCCATGCTGGTGCTTCCCCCCTTTCTGTTTGCCTTTAAAACCAAAGAAATGTTTGTTATGTCATGTAGGTTGACAACCAGGACTGAGATGATTAAAAACTAAGAAAAGTAACTCCTCTTATTTGGTTGTTGTAGAGATGTGTGTTTTTTTGGTTCAGTCTCAGGGGAATCCCCTGCTGGCTGGCGGGCAGTGATTTCAATGTGGGAGAGACAGCAGGATCAACCATGTAAACTGAAAAAAAGACACCAAAACTGTAAGTAAAAAAAAAATGTATCAATGCACTTCAATTGCAAATCAAGGGGTAGCTTCATACTTTGGTAGCGGTTTAGCAACATTGACCCTCTGCTTAAAATGATTTTCCAGCTTTCTGCAAAACACTGACACTTGGCCTCAACAGGACTCAAATCTCATGTTCAGATAAGGTTCTTTTGCTTAATACGGCAGAGGTTCTGGGAGGATCTGAACTTATCAAAATCATTTCTCCCATCCCTAAATTATTATTTCAAATAATTTAGGGATGGGAGAAATGATTTTGATAAGTTCAGATCCTCCCAGAACCTGTGCCGTACTATGCAAAAGAACCTTACCTGAACATTTTTCAGATTCTGATAAAGTTCTGATTATTTTCACAACATTAATTAAGGAGCTAAATATATTCCCCTGGCAGGTCTTTTTCCAGAAAGAAGGCTGGTGGTGGTGGAAAGGACCTAGAGAAAAGCCAGAGGGGTGAAAAAGGACCCAGTATGCCCGGTCTGTGGTAAGTGCTAGTTATCACTGGTGTTACACAAGGGGTGCAAACTAGCTATATGACACTGGTTATAGCTGAAGAAAATGAAAATCACACATATCTCAGTGCTGGGAAGCATCATGGGATGTATATGCAAATCACCATGAAAGACTTTAGATGGGTTCTGCTTTAAGCAGGAGTGTATGGTGCCACATTATGGCACAGACTGACACAAAGACAGCAGCTCTTACTCAAGTCTATTTCCTGGAACAAAGGGGGGAAGTGCTGCTGCTGTGTAATAGGTAACAGCTAAATGTGAAAAAGTGCATGAAATTGTGCATTGCAATGTCTAATGGTGAAATGTGCTCCAACCCCCTACACAAATGTCCCTTCTTACATCAAAGGAAAGAGACACTGTCCTCAGTAGTTAAACTGGAAATGTTTAGGAGGGGAACTCTCACCACTAGATTTGTGTGTGGGGTAAGTGTGATCTGTAGGAGGTAGACCTTTCCTACAGTATGCAATGGGAAAAACATTACAGAGGTGCTGGAAGTCTAATACAATTTTGTAAGAGGTGGTAGAACTGAGTTCATGTGGTCCTCTGCCTAATTAAACCCCTGACTGTCACCCCCCCATGCATGGGCAGTTCCAGGACAGGGACAGACAGGACAGGTAAAGATCTGCTGTGCCCAAGTTGTGCCCACAACAGTGATATGTATCTGGCAACCCAGTCTTGATTTAAATTCCCCCTGCATGCCCAGACACAAGCCCTCTGTACCCTGCTGGTGCCCTGGTCATCTTTAATTCCTGGAGCTGGCACTGCCCCATGGGACAAGTTGACCCTTTTGAAATAAATATAGGGGTTCAATAGTGAGTTTTTGACCTCTCGACGGGGTTCAGTTTGTAAAAAAAAAAAGTCATCTTGGTATAGTAACATGACCCCCCCCTTCATGTAAACAATGATAGTAACAAGCTGAAAACAACTTTTTCTTAAAGTTGGTCCCATTCTGAGGTCTTAAACAGAAAATTTTATTTTGAGTTTAAAACAGCATCAACCCTTCCCATGTGTAAGTTTAAAATAGCCATAATTGACTTGGGGGGGTTGACAGCATCCCTTTAACCCCTCAATTGTTTGTGAAAAGCTGATAGGAAAATGGGATCACCCAGTGTTAGGTAGGTACATACAATGCTGGTGAATGGGAGGGGGAGGGGTGCCTCGGGAACTCAGTTCTGGGAGTGAATTTTAAAGTCTGACTCAGCGCCAGGAGCAGAGTGGGGAAGGGCTGTTCCTGTGTGGAGTGTAATTTAAACTCCCTGAAGTCATAAAACTAGTTAAATAAAGAGTAAATATACAACATATTATGAGGAAATGTGTCCCCAGCAGGGTCCTGTTATGTATAGTCCATCCATTCTTCATCAAAGTTTGTGGGTTCCCCCAGTGACGTTTTCCCATTTCCAACACTGCTTGCACGGAGCTTCCACTCCATAACTTACAGCTGGAAACAGGAAATAGGAGCATGGGTCTGCAGCAAGGGACATGTCTAAGCAGGACCAGCAGCACAGGAATCTGCAGTTTAGCAATAGTGGAAAAGTAAACTGCATGTTGCTTAAAGACATACTCTACAAATCCTGGATGTTGATGACATCAAAGTATATTTCTTCAAGCTGCTTGGAAGTTCCCAATGTGAAGATTTCTTTTTCTTTCATTAAATTTCATCACATACCTCCTTTCTTTCCTTTTTGCTTCTTTCCCCCACCTCCGCACCTCATTCCATTCAAACACACAACAAATCTAGTGGAAGAATAGGGGAGTTTGTGCCTTCTGTTGCTGCATAATATACAGAGCCAGCCTTAGGAAGGTTGGGAACTGTGCATTTGCACAGGGCCCCAAGAGCAGAGAGGCCCCTCCAAAAAAACTCAGCTGTCCAGCTGGCCTCCTCCTTCCTGGTTCTGTATGTACTAATTTTAAGTACAGTGCAAAAATGGCACGAAACTAGCTGAAAATGGAGTTACAGGGAGGCCATACTAGGGATGAGGCTGTTCCTTTGGGGCTTCACCACTTCTGATATGGGGTCCCAGCAAGGAGGTTCGCACAGGGAACCCAGAATAGCTAGGGCCAGCACTGGTAATATATCTAGTCTAATAGTTTTGATCACCTGAAGTCACCCTTTTAGTTGCACCAACATAGGTACAGCAATGTTCCCTACTGTATTACCACGCTTTACTGAATCCATCAGTCTGGTTGGTACTATCATGGTGGAAAAACACATAGCTTCTTTATTTACAAATAAATTTCTTTTAAAGCAGAAGTACTAGGTAAGTAGGAAGCGTTTTTTACTTTACTTATTTTTGCTTTACTTATGCAGTTTTCAATTTCGATTTATGGATCTGCAACTCTTAGTTTAAGCAGAGCTCTAGATTTTTTTTTTAAATAAATCATATTGTTGCTGTGGATCCACAGGAAATATGGCAGTCGCTGTATTTGCAGTTGCTCTCCTCTTCATGCTCCTGCATGTCTTTGGTAGTTGAAGCGGCACTCACAGAGAAGAACTGAATAAAAGGGTCTGTTTTCATCACTGGGTACACTGCTGGTATGTTTTAAATAATAGTTGTTTTTTTTAACATATCCCCAGTGTTGTTGTGTTTTTATTTATGAAAGACGACTGCTACTCTCCCATTCCTGGTGTTGCAGTCCTCTCCCTTCCATACTATTAGGCCTACATGCTGTTCATGCACAGGTGTCCAGTGCTCCTCCTCCATATGATCACAGCCCTGATGGCCAGTCCATCCTCCTGGAGCTCAGTCCACCCCCTCGACCATCCACACACCTGATATCCCTCCTGTCACAGCCCCCGGTACAATCAAATCTTCTTCCCTTTATATCCTGGTATACTTCTCATTCCCTGGTGTCCTAGTGCCCCCCTCCGAAGTCCATCCCACAGTCACCAGACTCTCCTGTACTATCACGGCCCCCTGATGGTATACATGTATCATTTTCTGTGACTGGCAAATCCCCACCACTCACCACCTCAACTAGCTGCTGTAACAGTGATGATGAGTGCTACTCTTTCATGCCTCATAGTTCTCAACGCTTCCCATTACCTGGTTTCCTACTGCCCCCCTCCAAAGTCTATCCCACATTCTCCAGACTCTCCAGTACCATCATGGCTCCCTGATGGTATGCTTGTATAATTTTCTGTGAGTGGCAAATCCCCACAACTCACCACTTCCACCAGCTGCTGTAACAGTGATGACGAGTGCTACTCCATCATGCCTCAAAATTGTTATAGATCCTCTATGAGGAGAGCGAGACAAACTGCCCATTGCCTCTTTGCTGTCCTCTTTCCTCCCTGCTGCCTACATGGCATCATAATAATTTTGTGATCCTCTGGTGTCCAGTGGGTCTGCTCCATCAATCCCACACTTTGCAGAACAATCCCTAGACCTACGTACTTGTTAATGTGACTGCTACAGTGACTAGCAAATCACTGCTGCTCACCACCTCGGCCAGTCACAGTAACAAATCCTCATTCCCTTAATGTCATGTTTACATGGCCAGCTGAGTGTCGCAGGGACATGGGTATAAAGATAACACTGGACACAGTAATAAGGTACAACACACCTGCAGTGTGTTTTATTTTATACAAAAATATTTGTTTTCTATGTTGCAGCAGAGCAGCAGACTGCTAGACAATCACTATCTAGAAGCTGTGCTATGCGGCTCTACGTAGACTTGGTAAGCCCCTTTTTTTATTTACTTTTATGCTGAGTTGTAACTTTTTAGTCTAGGGACAGCCTGGTCCCTTTTATTTTCCAAGTGCTCACTTTTCAGAGCACACAGATTCATTCAGGGAAGCGGGGTGGCTGAAAGTGAAAGCAAATGCCACCCCACATTGAACTGCGACACAGCAGTTCAGTGACAGACAGAAAGCGAGTGAGGAGTGAGCATGCGCCTCCTTTCAACAATGTTACAGATCCCTCTCTCTCTCTCTCTCTCCCTCTCCTCTTAAATCCCTTGGGGTCTTTTCTGTATTTAATACCTTTTCTGGTGCTTGAGTTTGAAGTCATAGAGCGGCAGCAAAGTGAAAAGTGAAAGTTTGCCACTCCATGGAAAGCTCACCTCTCTAGCAGCCTAGACTGGCTGCACACATGCCATGGACTCCTCCATGGCTAGCTACAGGGGCATCAGTAATTATTTACACAGATATCAGGAGGCAGCAAAAGTAAAAGTTTGCCGCTCAGTTCAAACAGTTCCTGCTTTGATGCCGGATTTCTTTGGCATAACATTCTACATAGTAATGAAGCCACATTTTGTCTCCCTTGTTTAAATTATTTTGCTGCTGCTCTGTTGTTATGCAGAATGTTATGCTAAAGAAATCCGGCATCAAAGCAGGAACTGTTTGAGCCAAGTGGCAAACTTTTACTTTTGCTGCCGCCTGGTATCTGTGTAAATAATTACTGATGTCCTTGTATTATTAGCTTCAAACTCAAGCTCTAGAAAAAGTATTACAGTATTTATTTATTTATTGAAATGTTTCACCAGGAAGGCACACTGAGCAACAAGTCACTTGTCTCCTGGTGTGACCTGGGGGAAGGGGTAGAACAGGAATAAGACATTATACATTCAAGTACAAGATCAATATTAACATTAACATACAGGCATTAACATAACAGGCAGGTGTTACAAACAGTGTTGCAACAGTGTTGTGTATAACATGTAGAAAGAGTGGAAAATAATAAGTGCTGGGTTAATAAGTAAACAAGTGCTTACATGAAAGAAAAGGGGAAAGGGGAGGGAGGGGTGAGGGGGGGAAGGGGGAAGAGTCATGCCCCTGGAGACCCCTTCAGGATGTGAGGAACCCTGCAAGGGGACTGGGGGGACCAGAGAGAAGGGGACAGGGCAATGTCCCAGAGAGACCCCATTAAGATGGTGGGAGAAGGGAGTAGATGAGAGATACAAGCCCCTTGGGGGGCAGCAGAGGGTCCCATGGAGAGCATTCAGGGTCCTTTACATTCTGTGAGAGATCAAGGGGGAGCAATTGGGAAGGGAGAAGAGCTAGAGGGTGGGTGTGCACAGGGTAAATGGAGGTGAGGGTGGGGGGTAGGGTTTGTCTTAGGCCTTAGAGGAGGCAATTAGGAGGGACATGCAGGAGCAGCTAGGGTAAGGTAATTATCAAGGGCAGAGCTGATGGAGAAGGTGGAGGATGACTGCTGAATATGGGGGAAGAAGGAATTCCACATTTTCTGGAGGCAGTGAGAGTAACTAGATTGGCCGATTGGGTGGATCTGCGGGGGACAACCAGGGTACAGGAATCAGTCGATCTAAGGGAATGGGAGGGTGGGGGTGTGTTATAAAGGAGGAGGTGCAGTAGGAAGGGAGCTCACCCAACCAGTGCTTGAAAATGAATTTAGCACAGTAAGAGAGTCACCTATTTGTAAGAGAGGGGAAGGGTAGGGCATGGTAAAGATTGCAGTGATGGGTGCAAGGGGCGCATCCAGGGCAAAGCGGCAGAAGGAATTGAAGAGGGTGTCCAGTCTGGCCAGGGAGGACTTAGGGGCAGCACCATAGACTACATCACAGTAGTCAAAAATGGGCAGTATCGTCTTCTGAACAAGGTCATACCTAGCCTTAGGAGGGATGCAACTATGGTTCCTGAACAAGGCACCAAGCTTGGGGCACAGTTTTTTCTGGATGGCGTCAATATGTCCAGAGAAGTTTAGGTGCTGGTCCAACCAAACGCCTAAGTACCTGAAGGAGGATGTGTCCTCAAGTAATGTTCCCTCAAGGGTGTGAAAAGTGGGTAGGGAGGGAGGGACGCTTAGAGAGTCTCTGCCTTGTTCCAAAGGTCATGAAGATGGCCTTTCTGGCATTGAGGAAAAGGTTATGATTAGCAAACCAGAGCTGAACCTTGTCGAAGTCTTGCTGTAAGCTGGTTGTAACCTCAACAGAACAGGAGCCAGCTGCATACAGGACTGTATCATCTGCATACATATGTATAGCAGAGGATGGGGAGCAAACAGAAGGAAGGTAATTTAAAAAGATGGAGAATAGGAGGGGCCCTAATTCTGAGCCCTGGGTGGGGGTGCTAATTGGGAGGGGAAGTGGCGTCCAAGATCTTAACTGATTTGGTTCTACTAATAAGGTAGGCCTTGAACCAGTTTCTGGCAGAGGAAGATAGGCCAGTTGCTGGGAGTGAGTTGAGGAGAAGGGAGTGAGAGATGGTGTCAAAGGCCTTGGCCAGGTCAACAAAAATGGCTGGAGTAATTTTCCCATTGTCCATCCCAGTTAGGATGGAGTCTGTGAGCTGCAGGAGACAGGTGGTGGTTGAGTATTTTTTCCTGAAACCAGACTGGAAAGGGGTGAAAAAGGAGATGTCAGATATAAAAGAGGTGATTTGGGAGAGGACAATGTATTCTTGAAGTTTGGAAAGGGTAGGGAAGCGAGAAATGGGGCAATAGTTGCTAGGGGATGAGGGGTCACCCCCTTTAGATAGAGGAAGGACCTCAGCATGTTTCCAAGAAGAGGGGATAGAGGCAGTAGAGAATGAGAGATTTAGGATTATTGAGAGGGGGTAGGCAATGGCCTCAGCAGAGAGGGAGAGGAGTTTTGGGTCAAGGCCATCAGGGGAGGCATCTTTAGAGGGGTTGATGGTGAGGA
The DNA here is from genome assembly GCA_016271365.2 of Neoceratodus forsteri. NCBI lineage: Eukaryota > Metazoa > Chordata > Ceratodontiformes > Ceratodontidae > Neoceratodus > Neoceratodus forsteri. The sequence continues at coordinate 40,545,380 of JADMNL010000032.1, forward strand.
GGGCACTTAGGGCATCATTTGGGGTTGCAGCAGGGAAAGAGAGAGGGTGGTGGAGGGGCACACCAGTAGAGGGTGGGAGGGGATGGGTAGGAGGAGGTTTCAGTAGCTCAGTGGTGCAGGAGGTATAGTAGAAGTTAATTCTGCAGCTACAGCTGGTGGGTCAGACACTAGTGAGCTATTTACTTTAAGTACCAGGGGCGATGGGTGAGATGAGGTGGTAAATAGAGTGTGCATCACCTTCCAGAACTTTGAAGGGGAATTTATGTTGGTGATGAAGGCAGATTTAAAATATTTGGGACTTGGCTAACCTTGTAGCCCTGGTGCAAGTGTTTCTGAGCATGTGTATTAAATAGAGAAAAGAACATGAGGGGTCTAAGAGGAGAAAGAGAGAGCTATAATATTGTTGAAAGAAGGAACACACTAACTCCTCTCTCTCTCTCTCTCTCACTGAACTGCTGTGTTGCAGTTCAAAGCAGGGTGGCATTTACTTTCACTTTCAGCTGCCCCACTTTCCTGAATGAATCTGTGTACTCTGAAAAGTGAGCGCTTGGAAAACAAGCATTTGTCAATGCCGAATGTTGCTTGCTTATATGTGCTGTTTAGGTATTAGGAAGTGATAGTACCATGCCTAAGAACTGTCACTTGCCCCCTCCCAAGACATCCACTGTGTCTTTCTGTTCAGTATTCACAGAAGAGGGGGAGGTGCAAGGGCCACAGCAGTACAGCAGTTGCCAAGGTGGTGAAGAGGTGGACAATAGCCCACTGACAGGCAAAAGAATCCTGCAGGAGCTGACTAAATTGAAGGTGGAAAAAGCGATGGGACCAGATGGCATATACCCAAGGATATTTAGAGAACTGTGAAGGGAGATAGCAGCACCTCTGGCAGCCATGTTCACTGAGTCATTCAACACAGGCATGGTGCCAGAGAATTTGAGGAGGGCACATATGGTCCCGTTACACAAATCCAACAGCAGGGAGGAGGCGGGGAAGTATAGACCAGTCAGCCTCACCTCAGTAGTGGGAAAGATCATGGAGACATTGCTTACAGAAAGGATAGTGGTGTGTCTAGAAGCCATAGGAGCCCAAGACCATAGGCAACATGGATTCACAGTGGGGAGATCATGTCAGACAAATCTGGTTGATCTCTTTGACTGGGTGACAAAGGAAGTAAATCAGGGTGGGGCAGTGGACAATGCTTACCTTGATTTCAGCAAAGCCTTTGGCACCGTCCCACATAGGAGGCTGATAAACTAGCTGGGTAAGCTGGGCATGGGGGAAAGGGTGATGAACTGGGTTAGAAACTGGCTAACAGACAGGAGCAGAGAGTGGTAGTAAAGGGGGTGCAGTCTGGGGAGAGGGTGTGACCAGTGGGGTGCCACAGGGATCGGTCCTGGGGCCAGTCCTGTTCAATGTCTTCATTAGTGACATTGCAGAAGGGCTGAAGGGAAACGTCTGCCTGTTTGCAGATGACACCAAGATCTGTAACACAGTGAATGAGGAGGGACCTGGGGAAGTTTGAAAAATAGTCTGAGGACTGGCAACTGAAGTTTAATTCAAAAAAGTACAAAATTATGGACCTGGGACACAGAAATCCAGGGGAAAGCTACTGGATGGGAGGAGAAGGGGAGTTGCTGACAGTCACAAAGGAGGAAAGGGACCTGGGGGTTCTTATTTCAGGTGACCTGAAAATGTTAAAGTGCTAAGGCAGCTGGGAGGGCCAGTGACATGCTAGGATGCATAGGCTGGGGTATCACCAGCATAAGGAGGGAGGTAGTGATGCCATTATATAAAACCATGGTCAGGTCTCACATGGTGTGCTGTATGCAGTTCTGGAGGTCGCACCTTCGTAAGGATATTAACAGGCTGGAGATGGTTTAGAGAAGGGCAGATAAGATGGTACAGAGCTTGCAACACAAGACTTATGAGGAGAAATTAAGGGACCTCAATATGTACTCACTGGAAGAGAAGAGGGAAATAGGGAATATGATAGAAACATTTAAGTACCTCAAGGGTGTAAATAAGGTGCAGAGGGGGAGACATTTTCCAATATAGGAGGAGCACAAGAACAAAGGGGCATGGCATGAAATTGGAAGGTGGGAGGTTAAGAGGGAATGTGAGGAAGTTCTTCTTCACAGACAGGGTGGTGGATGTGTGGAATGGTCTGCCTCAGGAGATGGTGGGAGTGAGCACTGTGGATGGATTCAAGCATGCTTGGGACAGGTATAGTGGAACCATAGAGGTACAGCAGCGAGTGGGTCAGAAGCAGTAATCCAGTACAAGGGCTTACGGGTAGACTAGATGGGCCAGGCAGTTCTTATCTGCTGACAATTTCTATGTTTCTATGTCTGTGTCTCCTCCTCTTATGAATTAGACAGACCGAGAGACACAAGCATATGCTACTTGCATGTGCTGTTCCCCACTATGTCCTCTCTAACACACTAGTATTCACAGACACACAGAGAGAGGACACAGCACACATTGTCTCTTCAGTGCTGCTCCCCAGTGTCTCTGTCTCTCTGTCTCTCTGTCTGTCTCTCTCTTTCTCACTGTTACTTTCCTTGTCTCGCTTTCTCTATGTCGCTGCCTTTCTAAGCACTGAGCCCAGTTCTTAAATGTCGGGGAAAAAACTCAGTTGCATTCTCTCACTCTGTCACTGGGATTGGGGGGGTGGGGTTTGGAAGAATGGGACACAGAACTCTTGTTGTATGGGAGGTGGGAAAGCAGCACAGAGGTTCCCAAAGAAAAAGACACTGAGATAGACAGAGAAAGAGAGAGAGAGAGGAGCAAGAGAGCAAGAGAGAGACACAGCAAATACACAGGTCTCTCCTGCACACAGACTGCAGCACTGTTCTGTACTGGGGATCAAGGGGAGGCCACAGACAACAACATCCCAATGTTTTCTCTCTTGCTTTCTCACAGGACATTTTGGCCATCGTGCAGGTGCGGAAGAGTGATGATGCTGTCTCTCTCTCTCTCTGTTGTCTGTGCACTGAGGGTGGGGAATGGGCAGTGGGGTAGCCACAGTTGGGGGGGGTGCCAGGAAAGGAAACTCTCAGTGGCCACTGTCACACTCACTCTCTCCTCTGCTCTCCTGTATTACAGCCTGTCAGAGGGCTCTATATTGCTGATCATTGCTTCCACTATTTCTGCAGACAGAGACAGAGACATAGACAGACAGACAGACAGACAGAGAGAGAGATGCAGCACATTGCCGCAACTTTAGTACCTACTGTCTCCCACTGTCTGTCTCTCTCTCTCTCTCTGTCTTACATGCCAGACCGCATGACCGCTGTCACTCTCAACTACCTCTTTGCCCACTCAGACTGCTAATTATCTGCAAACTGGATAGGGAAGTGGCAGGCAGAACACACATAGACGCTCTGTCTCTGAGCTCACATGCTACACAGCTGCCATGCATGTCTTGTTGTCTTGCACTGTGTGGTGTTTCTATGTCCCCTAGGCACAACTGGATGTTAACCCAAATGCCACTCCAGGCACTTGGGTTAATATCCCAGTACTGACACTGCAGTGCAGCATGAGGGTGGGGTGCTGCACTCCTGAGGTGCCGTCTTTCGGATGAGACGTTAAACCGAGGTCCCATCTACCTGTTCTAGTGGTAGTTCAGGTGGATGTTAAAGATCCCATGGCACTTCTCAAAAAGAGTAGGGGAATTTTTTCATTATAACTGAAAGCAAAATACAAATAAATAGTGCATTTTCACACAAAATCATAAGTAAAGAAAACACAAATAAGTATTTCATCATACATCATAACAAAAATTCTCAAGTGGGACCCCAAAACCAAGTAGTAAATATGGAAAACAAACCCCCTTCCCTACCAAAGAAAATAGGGGAATGTTTCATTGACAATTTGTCACACAATACAAGAAAAACAATAATAATAAACAGCAAAGGGGTATCTTCAAAAAAATAATACATACATATTTTTAGGAAAGTGAAACACAATCACAAAAGTGCGTAAATCAAGAGAATAACAAGCAAATCAGATACAGTCATAAGGATAAGATCTTAAATAAAAACAGACAAGTATTATTAACACATTGTCAGCAAAATACAAAAAACAAAATTGAAAAGGAAAATCATAACAATGACACCTGAAATCACAAGCAACTAGAAATTCTGAAATATAAGCTAAACATGTCATTGAAAAAAACAGATAAGATTGTGGGAAAAAGTCTTCCTGTAAGCTACAAGCAAAAATGGGCATAGTAAATCAACCAGTATCTAACCAATGCAACAGTTTCCATCTCTTATCATAAAGCAAACTGGACAGTTGTGTTTTATCCCTATGATGAATTCCTAAAATTGTATCAGTAATCATATGAAACAACTGGGATTGTGAAGCAAACAGTTGCTGCAATGACCATTGACATCGTATTTGCCAGATAAAATATTTTCTGCAACCTAATATACCATGAATCGTATGCATATCATAATGATGCCACCGTTGTGGAAGAATACCAAGCAACAAGATATCTGCGGTAATATAGTAAAAGGGAATGTAGCCCAATGAGCATTCCAGATTTCCTAAAAACCTTTAATATACAGGCAATAAAAGAATAAATGCTCTGTAGGTTCCATAGCGGCCTTACAAATAGAACTCCTGGGACAGGCACGTTCTTCCAATCTTTTATGATATAAATTACCTTTCACATTTAGTTTATAATGTACTCCTAACCAAGTAACATCCCACATATAACACGGCATATTAGAATGAAGCAACATTTTCACAATAAAAACTTTATCTTGTGAAGATTTATCATGATAATGGGGCCACTGAAAAAAATATTGCTGCTGAATTTGAGAATACAGTGATTTTCTTGTGGAAAGAAGAAGAAGATAATTTTTGGTTATTTTCCATAATTTTAGCTTACAAAAACAATCAAAAAAATAAGATGGTAAACCTTGAATATGTTTTTGTTTCATAATTGGGGCATCAGCTTTCCAATCACCTAACCATGGTGAAATATAATCTCGAACCAAAGCGGACCATAAAGCAGGGGTATTACAGAGCAATGGCTTCAGATTAAAAAATGAAAATACAGAAAAAAAGAAGAGGACAGGATTAATCATACAAAACCCACCTTGCTGTTTTGGAAGATACAGTATACCTCTTTTAATCGGATTTAACCGATTTCCCCAAACCGCACAAAAAAAAAGGCTCAAAATCAAAGTTTCAAGGTTCTGTAGAAGTGGATATATAGCTGCTAAATGTAAGAAACTACCCAATAAAAGTGTTTTAATCATATAAATCCTTTTAAGTTTGGACATCTGCCACTTATTCCATAAAACAATTCTAGATTGTGCATTTTTAATAAGTATGGTCCAATTAAATTCTGCTATATTATCAATTCCAAAATAAATTCCTAAAATTTTTGCTGCTGAAGTAAGTACCGGTATACCCATAACAGATGTACAGTATATGCTGAGGTCTCCCCCCAAGAACAAAACACTTACTTTTATGTCAATTTATCCTTGCTCTTGTACATTCCATAAAATCTAGTGTTACAGCATCAGTAGCGATACTGGACTGCAGATCTGCTAAGAAAATACCAATATCATCAGCATATGCAACAATTTTAAGGTCTTCCATAGTACTATGTAATGAAAAACCTCTAATCCGTACATCAGCATTCATACATGCCAACAATGGTTCCAAGGTCAAGATGTACAAAAGAGGACTAAGGGGACATCCCTGTTTCACCCCTCTAGCATGATGTCTAATTTTGCCAAGCCAACCATTTACATAAGGGGCAACCTCCGTAAAATCGTAATAGTTTTTAAGCCAGGTAATAAATTGTGTAGGAAATCCGAATTTTGCTAAACACTTCCATATGTAACAATGAGAAACTCTGTCAAACATAGAAACATAGACTTTGATGGCAGATAAGGACCGCTTGGCCCATCTAATCTGCCCATTTCCCTACCTACAGGACAAGCTGCAGATCCTAGTTAACCAACAGTCTATTTTTTCCTACCCCCCACAAGAATTGCCTTATGTCTGTCCCATTCATTCTTGAAATCTCCCACAGTTTTAGACCCCACAACCTCCTCAGGAAGGCTGTTCCATGTGTCCACCACCCTGTCTGTGAAAAAATACTTCCTCACATTGCCCCTGAGCCGTCCCCCCTCCATCTTCAAAGTGTGTCCCATTGTTCTTGCACATCTCTTTTTCTGAAAGATGGTACCCTCTTGGACTTTGTTGACTCCACTGAGGTACTTAAAAGTTTCTATCATGTCCCCCCTCTCCCTCCTTTCCTCAAGGGTATACATATTAAACTCCTTTAGTCTCTCCTCATATGGCTTCTCTTGCAGAACCTGCACCATTTTAGTTGCCCTCCTCTGGACTGCCTCCATCCTGTCTACGTCCTTGTGGAGATGGGGTCTCCAGAACTGGATGCAGTACTCCAGATGGGCTCTCACCAAATGTTTGTACAGAGGGATGACAACTTCCTGTTTTCTGCTGGTGATGCCGCTCCCTATACATCCCAGTATCCCCCCAGCCCTCCCTACTGCCATCTCACATTGCTTGCTAACCTTAAGGTCATCTGATATGATTCTCCCCCAGGTCCCTTTCCATTTTGTTGTTGTTACTACCTCCCCCTGTATTGTGTAATCTTCCCCTGGGTTTTTGTTTCCCAGGTGCATTATTTTGCACTTCTTTGCATTGAATCCAAGCTGCCATATATAAAAGTTCTTAACTGATCTAAACTCAATAAAAAAACTTGAAGTTCTCCAGCTCTGCTACACTCCATTATTTCCCTAATTAACAGTAGAGCATCCGCAATCTTTCTGCCAGGTACAGAACAAAATTAGAAAGGCCCTACAATAAAAGGTAAAATCAATGATAATTTATTACACAAGATTTTGGATAATATTTTACTATCCAAGTTTAAAAATGTAATTGGACACCTATTTCTAAGATCTTCTTTAAGACCTGTTTTATATAGGAAAATCACCAGGCCTTTGTGAAAACTTGTAGGGACAAACCCAGTGTCCAGAATATTATAAGAGTTACAATAATTCAACACCTAAAGTATTATAAATAATGGGATAAATTTTGTTTGTAAGAGCACCATAACTGGGATTTTTGTTTTTGGTAGATTCAGCAATACTGCTTCTAATTCTTTAGATGTGACAAACATAATAAGGGAAGACAACAAATAGTCAGGAATAAGTGGAAGAGCGCAGGAGTTCAACCACCGTCCCAAACTATCCTCAGTTATTTTAGAATCACTGCTAAAAAAGCTGTTGTAGGTATTTACTAATTCAGACAATATTCCATGATGTGATACAACTAGATCCCCAGAGGCCATTTCTTAAGCCTTCATTTCTTTTTTGTGCGTTGTGCTGCACAACTCTCAAAAGGGTTACTAGCCCCATGTGTCCCCGTCATACCGAATAGTTGTTCAGTAACTAAGGTTTTTCTCCTATCATATTGAGCTTGTACCATCTTATTCTTTAAATCGTATAAAACATTAGGCTCTATAAATTCACCTTTATAAAGTTTTGAATATAAGCGATGTAAGGTATTATGCAATAAACTATATTCTGTTTGTTTTGTCCATCCCAAAAGTCTGCCAATGTGTTGGACATATTGTTTAATATCAGATTTTGTATCATCCCATCCTAACTGTGGGAAATCATAAAGAAAGTGAACTTATTTACATGCTAATAATAAAGAAATAAAACCCTGCGGCACTTCAGGTATTTCAAGTAGGGACAAATTCAATTTCCAATATCCAGGCCCTTTAGAAATGGTGGGAAAATTTGATAAAGTAAGCTGCACTAAAACATGATCTGAAGTAGCCACAGGGACAGTTTCAGGGGATCGGATATGTAAATTCGGTGATACAAACCAATAATCAATTCTGGATTTACGGGATCCGGAAAAGTAAGTACAAGGTACCAAAGGTCCAAAGTCTACAAAACTATCTTTTAAGCCAATTAATTTTAAGAGATCATTTAAATAATTGGAATCACAATATAACTTGTTACCCACAGCCCCCTCTATCCTGAAGAGTTCTATTAATATTAAAATCCCCTCCAAACAGAATATTTCTCCTGGTAAAAACATACGGTTGAATTTTCTACAGTAAAGCTATCCTAGCCATTTTAACTTGGGGTCCATAAATATTAATTAACCGAAAATCAAAGTTTTGAAAAGTAACATCTAAGAGAAGTGCCCTACCTGGTTCTATATCAACCATGTTCGAAACTGCAACTTCAAAGGAAAAAAAAAATCCCTACACCAGAACATAATACCTCTCCCCCCCACCAGACAAATAAAACACCCCAGTAATCCAAGCATTTAAAGCAAGTTCAAAATCGTCCATTGAATACAATCTGGTGTCCTGAAAAAAGACCTCATCAAGAGAGGACTCTGTAAATAAGTCAAAAGTAGCAAATCTCTTTTTTTCAGACCGAATACTGGTGACATTAAGAGAGGCGTTGCGTAAATCACAGGACAAGAAGAGGAGAAGAAAAACACAAATACCGTTTAGAAATTATGAGGGCAAGTGTTTATGTCGAGTAGTTTTCTATACTCTCAGTCTGCTACATTGTTGTTTCTTCCTTGGTTTTGGCACAACCGCAGACTTAGGACCTTGTTCGATATCCGAGGTCGGGTCCCTTTGGGAAGAAGATCGTAAAGCAGTGTCTGAATCCAAATCTTCCATACAGTCTTCAATTGGGAGACTGTCAAATTTATTTGTTAAAGTGATAGGTTGGTGAGAAGAAGTTACTATTTCCCCAGAGTTAACTACCAGAGTTTTATGTGAGGTATCCAAAGGGGAGGTGCCATAGAGTTATCGACAGCACTAGAAAAAATGGTGTGAGAAGCATCCGCACCAAACAGGGGTTGTACAGGAACTTTATCAACTGACAAGTGCCCCAGGGGTTGCAAAGGTAAGTAGGTAGTACACTTGCCTCTGAGGCTGGGAGATCAGAGGGCAGTGGGTTCAGTTCCCACATCTGGCACTTGGGTTAATATCCTAGTACTGACACTGTAGTGCAGCATGAGAGGGGTGCTGCACTTCTGAGGTGCCATCTTTCAGATGAGATGTTAAACTGAGGTCCCATCTGCCTGAATTGGTGGTAGTTCAGGTGGATGTTAAAGATCCCATGGCACTTATCGAAAAGAGTAGGGGAATTTTATTATAATTGGACTTCATTACACAAAAGAAATTACAATACATACATTGTTCTTACCATACATTCAAATATCTATATCTCATATAATTATTAGTATTACTACTGTACTTTGTTTTTTAATTCAACCAAACTGAACAATTCAACCATAAATGCTGTGCCTTTTCTACCGAAAATCTATTTACATCAGCTTTCTGCACACTTTGTAAAGACAATTTTATATTATTCAGGAGCTCCTGGTAAGTAATCAATCTTTGTTGCATTACTAACATGCATCTTGACTGCCAGAGATAAAATTTAATTAGTGCAAAGGTTATATATACTGTATCACAATGATACTTACTAAACCTATTTTCATCTGGTCCATACATACAGTAATTTCTAGGTGTGAATGTGTTTCCAATTGATTATCAGACCAGGCTTGTGCTAGGTAAGTCCAAAAGGAGCTGGCATAGGGGCACCCTAAGAAGCGGTGTTCCTGTGTTTCCAGTACTAACGGACAGGTCAGTCTGGGGCAATACCTTTCTGTCACCTGCTTATGTCTATTATTCCCCTTTACTCCCAGTCTGCCGTAATTGCTGAGCCAGACACAATCCCAGACAAAGGATGGAAGTCTAGGATTAGGCAACTGTTTTAACACACAAACTTGCCTGGTACTTGTACAACCAGGAAATTCTACTGCTGATGTCTTCTCACTCATTAATATTACTCTATATATGCCCTTTCTGTCCATGGTTAATAACTGTACTGGCGTAATCTATCACCTCACCAGCTGCTTAATGCAGTCTTTCTCATACTCTGGCATCCTTGTGGGAATAGACCTTATCTTCCTATCCTTCCATGCGGGCCTACAAGGGTCCAACCATTTCAAAACCAGGGGGGCCCACACCTTCGTGTTAGGGCAGAGTGCTGGGCATATATTATAATTCACAAACAGACTGTAGAAGACTGTAGAAGAAGGCGACGGGGTGTATCATTCCTACACCGCTCTCCTGCACTGGTAAGTATGTAAATTCCCTCTTAATGGGATTTGAACGGGAGCCCCAAAAGGCTTGAAAAAATACCCCATATAAGCTAGTGAAAATGGACTGGGGGGGGGATATGTAACAAATGTACAGAAACTGAGGGATCAATAATGTTTTTATTAAGAGGACCCTCCTCTTCTTAGATAACTGTTGTCCTTTCCAGCTGTTCACAAGCCTATTTGCTTGCCCAGTTTTAACTGGCCAATTCAACAAGGCCATATTCCCTGGACCAAAGTGAACCCCACCTGCCTGTCAGTAGTAATGGGGTGTTACCCAAAGTTACTCCCTTGCTTTTCCCAAAATTGATTTTAGATCCAGACAGATAAGAGAATTGTAATAGCACAGCTGTTAATGCCATCTCTAAAGAAGTACCAGAGAGTACCACCACCAAATCATCAGCATAGGCCAATATTTTGACTCGAAGAGAGTCAACGGGAGATATGCCCACCAGGTCAGTATTTGTCCATATTAATCTAATTAAAACATCTATCCCAAAAGCATATAGAAGGGAGCTCAGGGGACACCCTTGCTTGACACCCCCTGAGAAATTTCACCTTCCTCCTGAACCAGCCATTTACATTAGGCCAGAGAAAGGAGGCAGCATACATCCCTTTAACCCAGTTAACAAAAGTACCTGGAATTCCAAACCCTAGTAGTCTTGAAAATAAAAAGTGATGGGACCACCTGTCGAAGACTTTTTCCTGATCCAAACTTAGCACATAACCTACATCTCCTTCCAAATTCCCTGTATAGAAAGTTTCTCGTAGCATAACCAAGTTGTCCTGTTGCTTCCTATTCTGAATAGCACATGTTTGAAAAGGGCTTATCAGGAGGTGGGCTACTTTATTCAATCTTGCCAACAGTATTTTACTTAAGATTTTTAAGTTAGAATTTAATAGGCTTAAAGGTCTCCAATTCCCAATGTCTTCCCTTGCACCTTTCTTGTGAATGAGCACTAATACAACATCCATCATGGAGGCTGAATATGTAGAAGTCTGCAACATACGATTATATAGAATCACTAATGCAGGTGCGAGACTATTCATGAATGTTCTATAAAACTCTGCTCCCAAACCATCAGATCCTGGAGCTGTATTTGTTGACAACTGTGAAATGGCATCCTTAACTTCCTCTGCTGTAACTTCTTCAATCAACTCCTGAGCATCCTCCGCTTGAACTTTTGGCAACCCAAGAGATTCCAAGATTTCTTGAACCTCTGGTTCGGGGTGGGGGTACCAAAGGTTTGGGTGACCTGTTCCTCCACTACTCCTAGCAAGTCCAAAGGAGAAGTAACTAGTTCTCCTGAGGAGGAGAGTAGATGAGTCATTACCCTGCCCTCAATTCTCTTTTTGTTCTCTTTATACGGGTCAATACCACCTTTTGTCACCTATGTCCCAAATCTTAGTTCTTGCTGTAAGGTCTTCGCCCTATCATACTGCAGGTTTTTCATTTGGCTTTTCAGATTACTAACCTGCTCACTTAAATCCTGCCCTGTTGAGTCCATCAAAGAAATAACCTTTTGCAACTGTTGCCTAAGCTGCAGATAAGTGCCCTTTGCTGGAAAAAGGAGCCCCATGTCTTTTTTGAGTCCTCCCACCAGTCTACAAGTTCAGAGTAGCACTCAACCACTGATAGCCTTGCCACCCATTCCCTTTCCCATGCTTTCTTCACCCGCGGATCAGTTAGCACTGATTCATTCAACTTCTAGTATTGTTGTTTGCATTGTGGGGAAGTCCCTGCTTGTATGCTTATGTTCACAACCATGTGGTCAGGGAACTCACATGCTATGACCTGTGCCTCTTGCACCTTCTGTCCTGATGAAAGAAATATAAAATCGATCCTTGTTTTTAACACCCCCTTGTGAAAGGTGAAGCCCCATTTGGGCTGTATCTCCCTGTAGGCATCAATGAGTCCTGCATGATTCAGGATGGCATTCAAGGCATTAGAGTCAGAAAATATTTTCTCTGTTTGAATACCTCTGTCTGCCCTGGAGAGACCACAATTAAAGTCCCATAGCCAATACACCAATCTGGAAGTATGTAAAAAGGGCTGAACCTCTCTGAATAAGGCTACCCTTTGAGCTTTGGTTTGCAGGGCATAAATGGTTATAATCCTGCCCCTACAAGAGTCAAAGGAAAAGTCCAACATCAAGGCCCTCCCAGGGTGAATGTCCACAAGCCGGGACACCTTGAAATGATAGTTTGAAAATAAAATACCCACCCCATCACATGCCTCTGTACCTGCTGACCAAAAGGAGGGACCTAGTGGCCATGCCTTAGAGGCCTGCTGTAAGTAAGCAATAAGACACGATGGGGTGTGCATTAGACAGTTCTAATGCACAGCTAGGAGGATGTAGTGAGGCACAAGGCCACAGGCCGAGTGCGTCCAGTCCCCTAGCCATGCCATGCATTAGAACTGTCTAATGCACATCCCCGGAGTGGCTTATTGCGCTTATAAAATGGGCCTGTGTATTCTAAATAGGGGTTCTAGTTTTAGCTGTGCATTAGACACATCTAATGCATGGCTAACAACCAATCAGATTGCTTGAAATCCTTTGCCCATTTTATAATTCATGATTAGTTTTCAGCTGGGTATCTAGTACACAAATAATGTCATACTGTACTCTCTTTAAACATAATAGGACTCCTTAATGTTTTCTCTCATTTTTTATGCTGTTAATGTTAAAAGTGCAGATGGAAAGTCTGTCCTTCAGGAAATTCATTTGTGCCCTGACTGAATCCTATGGGGTCTTAGAGGCACTATGCTGCCCTCTTTAGATGGTGTGGCATATTTGTTTCCTGCTTTTCAAGACCCTGCTCCCTGTCCCACCTTGGGTACATTTTGTCTGACTTTCAGGGTTCCTGACCGACCTGCTGTTGGTCTCTTCTTGAGGGAGACTGTTTGGAATGTCCCTTCCTTGTCCACTGGGGGGTGGCATTTCCTTCTTTTCCACATCCACACTTTCTTGAGGCCTTTCTACAGGGGGCCCTGGGGGTTTCCCTGCTACCTGAGATCTCTCTAGGCCTTGCCCCTCTACTTCCACCTCCATTCATTCTGTCTGGATTGTGCCTTCCTGGGTCTGATCTGTGAGTGTTATATTCTTTTATAAGGCCTGTGTAGCCACCCTTTTAGCTTGCTGATACTGGGCCCCTTGTTATCCCTTCCTGTGATGGACAATCTTCTCTGTTGTGAGATGCCCATGGGCATCTCCCATAGGGGTGCACTGTCCGTTCACACAGGTTGCATTTAGACAGTTCAAACAAGCAGAAGAGGCATGCCGGAACCCTAAGCAGTGGCTACAATGAGGGGAGTCACAGGCTGAGCTAAGATGGGCCCTCGAGCCACACTTGAAGAATGACCTAGGCTGACTGTTATAAAAATTGACCCCCATCTTTCCCCCCAAAAAAAGGAACTGGGCAAATGCATGGGACCTGTGTCTGATAAATGCAGATTAATCTTTACTTGCCATCTCCAATTCCATATTTTCATTGGTTGCCAGAGAATTTAATAATAGTTCCTGGTAGAAAGAGTCATTTGGGTCGGGAGACCATATTCCTGCAGAGTCCTGTTCCCAACCTGCATGCTCCAAAGCAACTGTGGGAGACCAACTTATTGCCTCCAATTCTGTTTCCATAATGTCCCCCAGTCTTTCTGACAGGGGCTGTCCTTAAAAGAAAAGGTTTGTTCTTCTGTACCTTGCTCTGTCACACTTTTGGGTGGCTCCTGCCTAGTCCTGGCATGTGTACGAGCAGCTGATCCATGCCCTAAGCGTTGTTGTAGGGGCTTCTTCAGTTTCCCTTGCTCCTCAGGACTGAGAGGCTGTCAGCACACAGAAGGCTCTCTGTTCAAACTGCCAGCCTTTGCCCGTCCTGCTTTCTTCATTTCTGTTACAGATGTCTATTCCTCAGGCCTTCCTTGCTTGCCAGAGGAGGGAGTCATGCCAGTAGACGCTGTCTCAGTTTCACTGGTAGTGTCAGTCGGAGTTTCAGTAGCTGTCTGGAGTGCTGCAGGGAGGAGAGCGCTTCCTCAAGCTCTTGCAGCCTCCTCAATTGCTTTTCTCTTTCTTCAGTTAAGAATTCCATTTTTGTCTGCTTCAACATCATTTGCTCAATACCAGTTGATGCAAAAAAAAAAAAAAAACATTTCCAGCTTTGTGCTCTAAATTGGTTTCTGTGCTTAAACCAGACGTTACCTCTAGCCCATCGGTAAATACAGTCTCTAAAGCATTTAAGTCATTCTGTGTTCCAGAGAAAGTTTAAAAAGTTGCACTGTGAGAGGAAGTTTGTATAAAGTTCTCTTCACCTTCCTTCTGTGTTGGCAGCTCAGCACTTCCTCCTCCTTTGTCCGGCTCCAAAATGGGCTTCTCCATTCCTGCTCACAGGAAGAAGGGCCCCCTGGTGAAAGAGTAGGGGAATTTCCCCGGTGTCCTGGCCAAATTTCCCTCATTCACTAAAAATACCACCAACAGCTTAATCTGATTCAAGGTCAGTTGGCATTCATCTGTATCCCCCTCCCCCGGGTCATGCCTGAAAATAGACAGGATTTGTCTAGTGCACTTACCCAGTCAACAAAAATTAAATAAATAAATAAAAATAAAAAGGAGCCGACCCAGACAGATCCCAGGTTTCTACAACAGTGACTGGAGTTTCAGGTTGGGGCCTCCTGGAAGGTCTAGGGTCAATAGAGCTACATCCAGTAGAAGCAGATTTAATATAAAAATCTTGCATCTCAAAGTCTGCTTCTTCTGTATTGTGAGACGTCAAAGGGCAGTCAGTGAACGTATGACCAGGTTCCTCACAAAAATTAGAGTTAGGGGCATTATCACAGTCTAAGCCAGCATGACCTAATTCTCCACAATGAAAACATTAATAGCATTGCAGGTAGTGTTAATATGATGTAAAGATCCACATTTATGACAACGTCTAGGTTGGCCAGAATAAAAAATAAATCCCTTATCTCTCCCCCCCAAAAAAACAATTAGGAAGATGTTGAAACTCATTATTAGTTTGAAACAATTTAATTTTGAGGTGCCACCCACCATTCCAAAACCCTTTGGAATCTAAGATAGGTTCGGGAGTTCCTTGGACATCACATTTTTTGTTTAACCAATGCAAAATATCTGTAATATTTACTCCCTCATTCCGAAACAAGACAGTAACAATTCAGAAAGCTTGGTTTGTGAGGGGAATCACCTGAAAGTGTACCCAGAAAGGGTTGGTTTTCAAAATAGAATATTTAGTCCAACATTTCTCTAATAAAGCAGGGATCCGAAAACTGATATCAAAAATATGTTCTCCTGGTGCATGTATCAGGGCATACACCTCAGTAGGAGAAAAACCCAGGATTTGTTTCAAAAGAATACGCCTACATAAAAACGATCAGGTAATTCCTCCATACCCCCTAAGTAACGCAGTCTAATGGCATTACATCGTTTTGCCATTTCCCCTGGCTTATGAAAAAGATCAGCATAAGTCTTTATACAGCCTGCATCAGGAGCAGGAATAGAAGTTACATTTGGCAAAAGGTGGCGCCCCCCACCTCGCTATGAGCCACCATTCCTTCAGTAATTGGGCTTACGAGGGGGAAATAAGAAATAGAACCTCTGTTCAAGTCAGAAATAATGTGCTCACCAGAAGCAGAGATGTCACCTGAAGCATGATTCTCTGATAGAGACTCCATATCAGTTGCAAGTGGTGCCAAAGTAGGTCGAGAAACTGCAGACTCACCAAGCAGTGGTGGAAAATCCTCATCAACCTCCCAAGTGCCATCTGGTTGGCGCTCCCAGCTGGCTTGCATCAGGGCCTCATCTGCAGACCAGGCCACAACACCTGGCATAACCTTATTAGCAGAATCCAAATCTGTTCCGGACTTCAAAAGTGGCTGTGCAGGGTTACTCGTCTCTGCTCCATGTTGCGTAGCAAGAAAAATTTTAACCGTAGCTTTTTCAAAGGAAGGCGAGAGACCTTATAGTCTCTTTCATTTTTTCATCTCTTAACAACTGGGAGGCAAATTCATAGTCTTGCTTTGCGGATTGAAGTTTATTTTCATAGGAACATCGCAGTTCACGCTCTCGATCTGTATCATCTAATTCAAATTCTCCCATGACAGTAGTACTCGTAGAAGCCCGCGGCCACTCCTCGCTATCAGCGTTAGCCTCGCCCACAGAGAAGACCTCACCACACACACCATTCTCAGACTCCAGCTCCATCAGGAATGACGTACACACCTCTGAGACAGCACCCCCTACCACAACAGTAGAGGAATTTTTTATTCAAAAACTTAAATCTGAAAACAAGTGTATTACATCACACTAAGCAAATCAAAAGAAATCACATACAAAAGAAGAAGAAACACAATAGGCATGACAGTACAAACCAATATAAGCGCAATCAGAACACAATCCCCAATCCCACCCAACCGAAGAAGCAAGTAAACATACAAAAAGTCACAGGAAAAAAATTACACACCCAATAAAAGCAGAAAAATAAACAGACAAATCAAATCCTAAAAGGGTAAAAAACACCTTTATGAGAAAATTCAGGAACACAAACCCCCAATATTTATGAAAAACCCCAGGTGGTACTATTGCCCGCTCTGAAAAATAAACAGCTTGCAAGCTCTGTAAAATGTGGGTGACTATCTGAACAGGGCTACTAACTATCTGTTGCAGTAAAAAAGCACACCGAGCCTGCCATAAATAAAAATGACAAAATGCAAAAATCAACCGTAAAGTACTGGGACAATAACGGTGCAGTCCCGAGGGATAAATCCCAAAAATCAAAATCTCATAGGTGAGAATTGGGAGGGCCTTCTCTTTCCACTTATGGAGGAGAAGTGTCCACACCTGGTGAGAATAAGGACAATCAATAAAAAAATGAATCATGGTCTCAGGGATGGAATGACACAAATCATGAGGGCAAAACCTGTCCTTCTGGGCCTTATGCTTCAGGTTATCATGGACATCCAGTCTACCGTGGCACGACAACCAAGTAACATCCAATAACCTATATGGGATACGGGGATCAGTCAGTTGGCAAAAAACTCTGGAAGAGTCCAGCACAGTGCCAAGGGAGCTCCGTGGCACTGGCAAATCTGAAAAGAATGTCCCCTAAACATGCTGATATAAATGCTTCCTTGGGACAGAGAGGAGTGTCGTAGGGTTCAAAGACCACTGATGGAGTTTCAAAAAAGAGGGAATAATGAATCCAGGAAGGCGAAACCTACGGAAATTCCGGGGGATTTCTTGTGGGGGAAGCTTCCATAGAGCACATAATGGAGCAACACAACTGTGCAAAACTGAGAACCAGAAAACAGGTGAATCTCTCAAAAGGTATGGAAAAGTAAATTTGACAAACAAGCAGTGGAAAAACACCAAGGGATTCAACATCCGTACACCACCATGGCAGTAATTCAGGTATGTGTAGCATCTCTTAATCGGATTTAAGCGGCTCCCCCAAAAGCCTTGAAAGAATATATTGTATATCCAGGCTTCTAATGAAAAGGGGATAGGAAATACCAAAGCCAAATGAAGAAACAAAGGAAGAACAAAGGTCTTAAGTAACAAAACTCGCTTCCTCTTTGCATTAGTATGGCCTTTCCATGAAGCAACAACATGGGAGGCCTTGTCAAGTGCAGTAGTCCAGTTGGAGAGAGCATCATCAGGAGCACCAAAGGATAAACCCAATATCTTGATTGGGGCAAACCGTAGAGGGACTCCAGCAAGAAAAGAAAGAGAACCAATAGACTGTTGAATCGGGAGATACAATGCAGAACTCTTGCCATAATTCACTTAGAACCTGACATTCATTCAGACTCCGTAAGAAGCTGAAATAAATCCACCTCAGGGGTGGTGAGAATACAAAGGTCGTCCACATAGGCTGAAACCGTGGGAAGAGAACATTCTGAAAAATAAGAGAGAGGAGGAATCGAGGGATGTCCAAGAATCTTATGAAGCAAGGGATCAATGTAGAAAACATAAAGAAAAGGACTGACAGGACAACCCTGTTGAACTCCAGTATGGCTCAAGAAAGAGGAACAGGGTGCGCCATTCACATAGGGATGGAGCCAGGCAGTAGAATAGAGCAATCTGGTCCATTGTATGAAACGGCACGGAACACCATTATAAGATAAGACTTGAAATAAATACTCATGATTCACCCTATCAAACGCCTTCTCCTGATCCAGGGACAGGAGAAGAGCAGGCGAAGTAAAAGAGAGAGGTTGTAAACAATAGAATGTCTTGGAATAGCACAAGTTTGTACTTCTGATATGACTTGGGAAGCAACTGGAAGAAGTCGATGGAGTAAAACGGCGGTAAAGATCTTATAGTCCACATTCAGAAGGCTTAATGGCCTCCAATTCCAAATGTCTGATCTATCCCCCTTTTTGAATAAAAGAAAAACAATAGCATCAGAAAAGTGCTGAGGAACTGAGTGAGTGCCAAAAGAAGTATTAAATAGCAAAGTAAGAACAGGCGAAAAGATTTCTGGAAATGCCAGATACAGCTCCGCCGGAAGACCGTCACACTCTGGAGAAGTACAGCGCTTCTGCTTTTTAATCGCATCTTGCACTTCTACCAAAGAGATTGGAGCAGTCATCTTAGTACAAAGATCAGAGGAGGGTGTGGGAACCAGAAAATCCAAAAAAGAGTCAAAAATTGGAAGGACCACCGTGGGGGTTCCAAAAACACCAACCAGATGAGAAAAGGCTTTCTGCTGTAAAGATGAAATAGAATCATAAACCATAGTTGTACCCATATCTATAAGACTGTCAATGTGGGTGGCTGACACCCTGTCAGAACATTGTTTATAAATATCAAAAGAGGCTTTAGAAGAACGTGTACTGCTAGATGCTTCAAGATGCAAAGAGCGAGCCCTATCATATTGCAACCCCACCATCCTGGCTTTCAAAGAAGCAATAAGAGGGGAACAATCATGACCTCACTCACAGGCACTAGAAATAGTGTTCTGCAGATGCCATCGCAAAAGCAAATGCTGATTGTAAGAGGAAGCAGAGCATCGTCTAGCATACCAAAGAAAAAAATGCTAAAGGTCCAATTTAGTAGCAACCCACCAACTTAAAGGGGAGGTATAAGCATCCAAAATCAAAATATGAGCCAACAAAAACTCACGACAATCCTGGACTATGCGCCCACCTGTCAACAGGGAGCAGTTCAACTTCCAATGAGAAGAAAACACAAGAGGATAAGAGGCAGTAGAGGGAACACAAAGATGGCCATGTGATCAGAGGTCTCACAAGGAACAACTTTTGTGTGCCTAACCTAGACATTCCAAGATAAAAAGAAGAAATCAATATGAGTGGCTAAATGGCCCCTATGGTAAGTATTAGCTCCCGTAGGGTGCACTGCACGATAGCCGTCCTGAAGAGAGGCAGTCCAATGCAATAAAGTCTCCAAAGAGTTTCCTAGAGGAACCTCCCTTATCTAATAGGGTAAGTCCACAATTGAAATCTCCCCCCAGATAGAGATGCCGAGAGGTATGCAAATAAGGTTGAAGTAACTGAAATAAATCTGCATGGGCAGTAATACTCTGTGGTGCATAAACATTTATAAGTCTGAGCTTCAAGCGGTGGAATGTGCATTCAGGCATTAGAACTCGGCCAGGGACCAGATCAACTAGTCGAGTAACTGTACAATCAAAGTTGGAGAATAAAATACCCAGACCATCGCAGCGATCCTCACCAAAGGACCAATAAGAGGGACCCTTCATCCAAGCAGTAGAAGCTCGAGAGTGCTCATAACGGGTCTTGAGACACGTATCTTGAAGCAAATAGAAATCATGGGGAAGATCCAGGAGAAACTGAAAAGTAGTGAGAAGTTTTCTATGGGACTTTATGCTGTGCACGTTCAGTGTCAAACAACAAATACTGAATCCCACAGACATAAGGGGGTAGAAGAACAGAAGGAAGTACTAAACTCAGGATCATCAAGTAACCCCCAGGAGTCACCCATTATCCAAGGTTGAAGGGAAAGGGTCCATTAGGGAATCAGAAGAGTAGTCCAAATGGAGAAAAGAAGCCTGAGAAGATTCAGAATCATTTTTCTCATTCATTATGTCACCCCACTGCTTCCGTTTGGACAAGGCCTGGTATCGATTCTCCTATTGCGCCTCTCTGTATGTAATAGAGGAGGAGTTTCCATATTTAGGAACCATTCTGTAACTAATTAGATGTTATTTTGTTTGAACTGTTTTATTTATATTTAATTATTTTTTCTATTTTTGTATAAAATAAAACACACTGCGGGTGTGTTGTACCCTATTACTGTGTCCAGTGTTACCCTTATACCCACAGCCCTGCAACACTGAGGTGGTCAGCGGTGGTGATTTGCCAGTCCCCATAACAGTACCAGATCACAAATTTCAACACTGTTGCCTTTTACCATGACTGCATACCAAAATCAGAAGAGAAGGCATGTTTACTGCAGCCATGCTATGAGTTGTGCTGCAGAACCTCTTTGCAACGGCAAAGTAAACAAACAAAGCAGGATGTTCAGAAGCAGAATTTAACATGAAAACAGAAGTTCCTAAAAAAACCAAAGACAGGCCAGTGCTAATTGGCAGTTGGGCATGGATACTAAATAAAATAAATAAAGATGCATCTAACTAGTACTAACTAGTACTGTTGCTTTAAACTACATACAGTATATGACTATCAATAATCACTGAGAAACTTACCGGTCTTCATTATAGTGGGAAACAATCAGGAGAAGTGCATAAAGCATGTAAATCACATTGGTAAAGAGGTTGATAATGAATATTCACAAGTGGAGGGTCAGATCAAAAGTCATGGACAACAAGCTAATCTGTTTTACTTGCAGTAAACACAGGCCCTGGTAAGTCTAGTGGAACAAGCAGTATATAGGCAGCAATGAATTCCACATGTGATGTTTCTGTTTTGCTTGGATTTGTATAGTTGTTAAAAAAAAAAACTCAAGAAACTTTGATTTAAAAAAAACAAGCAATAGACACGGTCCAAAGAATACAGAAACATTTCATGAAGTGTCACACTTGGTTTAAAGCCCTGTTTACACTGAACAAGCTATTACCCACTGGTGTGGCAGGGTACACTTAAGGACACTGGCTTCCACACTGGTGTCACACCAGTGTCTTGGGCACTGCACTGTGGAACCCATTCTGCATGGAGTTTCCTGTGTGTTGTGATGCCAAATTACCCGCAGGCAGTGAGGTGAAAAGTGGTTACCATTTACCCAGCACTTGAAACCATACTACACCATTTCAGCTCCTCTGTCTGAACAAGAAGCAGGACAGCCACACCAGTTTGATGCCTGCAAAGTTTACACACATAAATGTACACCAGATGTGGCTGCCCAAACCATCTACACCAGTGTAGAAATGACCATTGCAAATGGGGGCTAAAGATATATCATGTCCCCCTCCCCACTCAACAACAGCTGATATTTTTGCTCACTATGGGCCGAGTTCTAAAACTGGATCATTCCATGGGCTCTTGGGGCAAGAACAGACAGGACATTTACTCACCCTCTCCTTGCTTCCAGCCCAACAGCATTCATGAACAAAAGCCCCACCCCCACCCAGCATGGTCATGGAAGGTCCAGTTAGCTGAAAAGGGCAGTTCTAGGGGGTGGAGCTTGCCTGTACCATGGACCTAAAATGAGAACACTATATTAAGGACAGAAGCAATCCCTTATATCAGGGGATGGCAATGTTCCACTGCTGTCTCTTTTTTTGTTTATTCTTTGGTAACCGGGTAAGGCCCACTTGGCACAAGTGTCTTTTTTCAGGGGTGACCCAGGAGCACTGGGAAGGGTTAAGTAACTTGCTCAGAGTCAACATAGCATGCATGTGGAGGTTGTGGGAACCAAACCCAGATCTGCTGGATGTATCAAGCACATTCACAGCTGGTTACAATAACCTCTAGTCTGTAATGTTGGCCAGCTGTGAAGAAAATCAGCAGAAAAATGTACTGGAATGCATTTACTGTACATCTGCCAGCCACCGCTAGATAACACAGAAGCCATGAGAACTTGGAGAGGCATACCAAGTGAGAGACTCCAGGGAGTGAATAATGTGTACGATATTAATTTGCAAGCTTGCAATGAAGTGCCTAAAATAAGATAACAGTACAGTAAAATCTTCCAGCTGGCAAAGAGAAACACCAAATAAAGTCATGAAACACGAGCTGATAACTATTTTGTTCATGCTTTTTGGATTTAATCATATTTCAAAACAGCAACTTACATAGAGGCAACAAATATACTAGGCTAGCAACATGATTGTAAATGGAATCTAGGGAGCTATGAATTGCTTCTAAGAGAATCTAATTTAAGAATTTAATTTGAAGAATTTTAGAAGGACTTTAAGGAAGAAGCAAGAATAGTGGGGTGGATAGGATACAATTCCATTTTCGGAAGAGAGTCCTGAAAGGAATAGCAACCCAGAAAGTGGATAAGGCTGTGGGAGTGCATGGAATGCACCCTAGGGTGCTGAAAGAGCTTAGGCAAGTGCTACCCTCCCCCTGGCAGCGTTGTTCAACAGCTCTCGAGAAACAGGGGTGATTCTGAAGGACTAAAGAAGAGCTCATGTGGTTCCTCCACATAAGAGCAGCAGCAGGGAGAAAGCTAGCAATTACAGAGCAGCCAGCTTAACTTCAGTGGTCGGGAAACTAATGAAAACCCTACTGAAAGAGAGGCTGATTGAGCATCTTAAATAAATTGTGTTTACATGGCTGGTCTGTGGTGATTCTTTTGGCAGCTCCTGCACTACCTTGACCTCCAGCCTCGATTTGTATTAAGTTTCCATGGCCCCTCTCAGCACCCATGCAAGCCGCGCTAGAGAGGGTTCAGAAGTGCAGGAGCCAGGCCGAAGGATGCCTTGACCATAGACTGTGTGCAGGAGCAAGCGGTGCAGCCCATGCACACGAAGGATGCATAGACCATAGACTGTGTCCAGGAGCAAGTGGTGCAGCCCGTGCACATGAAGGATGCCTTGACCATAGACTGTGTCCAGGAGCAAGCGGTGTAGCCCGTGCACATGGACACTTGTACCACTGACTTGAGAATGCATGCCCAACTTGGCAGCAGTTCAGGGAGAGGAGCAGGGAACTGCTTATCATGATCAGGTAAGCATTCACTTGGCCACATCTGCACCATGGCCGGGTTGCTGTGGTGCAATTGCAGCCATGTACACAAGCATTAGACTCAAAGGGTCTGCAGGACCACAGGCAGCATGGATTCATAGAGAAAGGTCATGTCAAATGAATCTGATGGAATTTTTTGACTAGGTGATCAGGGAAATAGATCTGGGGAGGGCAGTGGATATAGCCTACCTGGACTTCAGCAAGGCCTTTGATACAAAACCAAACAGAAGGCTGATTAGGAAGATAAACAGCTTAGGAATGGGATCCAACTTGATAAACTGGATTTGAAACTGGTTAATGGATTGGTGGCAGAGGATGGTGGTTAATGACACACATTCAAGGATGATAGAGTGACCAGCAGGGTACCACAAGGGTCGGTACTAGGACCAGTCTGGATATTGCAGAGACAATGAAGGGAAAGGTATGCCTTTTTGCAGATGACACCAAAATATGTGATATGGTGGACACTCAGGAGGGTGTGGAGAAAACATGCAGGGATCTAGGGAAGCTTAAAGAGTGGTCAACGATGTGGCAGTTGTGGTTAAATGTCAAAAAGTACCAAATCATGCACCTAGGACATAGGAATCCTGGTGCTGAGTATAGGATGGGGGTGGGAGGTATTGGCAGTAACCAGACAGGAAAGGGACCTTGAGGTTATAATGCCAAAGGACCTCAAAGTGGCAGTGCAGTTTGACAAGGCCATCAGTAGGGTTAGTGGGATGCTGGGGTACATAGGGAGAGGCATAACCAGCAGGAATAGGGGGGTGGTGCTGCCACTGTATCACTCTCTGGTACTTTCCACCTGGAATACTGTGTTGAATTTTGGAGATCACACCTCAGAAAAAACATAGACAGACTAGAGGCGGTCCAGAGGAGGGCAATCAGAATGGTGCAAGGGTCACAGGGGAAGCCCTACCAGGAGAAGCTGAAGGATCTCAATGTGTACACCTAGGAGAAGAGGAGAGAGGTGAGATGATGGAAGCCTGTAAGTACTTCCCCAGGGTGAATAGGGTGCTGGAGGGAAGCCTTTTCCAAGCAAGGATGAGTTCCAGGATTAGGGAGGCATGCAACGAAGCTGGGGGGGGGGAGCCCAAGAGGGATGTGAGAAAATATTTTTTCACTGAGAGGATGGTAAATGAATGGAGCAGACTGCTGTCTGAAGTGGTGGAGGCTAGAACTGTGGATGACTTCAAGCATGCATGGGATAAATATAGCAGTACATTAGAACAGAAGTGAAGGGGAGGGTCGCTGGAGACCCCAGATAGAGTCTGCAGAGATAGAATAGGTAGGTAACACTTGGGAAGATTGGGTGGGCCAAGCAGTCTTTTTCTCCTGACAGATTTTATGTTTCTGTGTTAAAAGACAAGAATCTCGGTTCAAAAGGACTGAAGCAAGAGTTACCCGGGAAAGGCATTGACTGTAAAACCACGTTTCAAAGAAATAGAAAAATATACCCCCAATGCAAAGCATATGGGTACCCCCTAACCATGATGCTTTGCATTGGGGGGAGGAGTATGTGTCATTTTGTATGTCAAATAGAAGTATGTCCCATACCAATAAGTAAACAAACTCTGGCCAGAGCTGATACGGCTGCAGCCAAGCTCACTGAAGTTACAGCAAAACACGGCACTGGCTGCTAGAGTTCTGCACACATGCGCGGGTTGTTGCACTTGCGTGCACAGTCTGCCATGTCCAAGATGGCTGCTGGAGTTCAGTGCGCATGTGCGATGACTCGCATATGTGCACTAGGCTCTGGAGGCAATCTTGGACGTAGAAAACTGAGCCGTGTTCTGCCGGTTGAAGAAATAGGTCCATTTGCCAGCCCCTTCCACTACTCACTGAAAGCATTATAGAGGACACAGTATGGGCAATCAGAGGTTAAAACATTGTAACTGGCCGTTTTAACATTCTACAAGAATCCAGACACAGGATAGTCTTAGGTTGAGCAAGTTTACGCCTTCGCATATTGTGGGGTGGCAGGTTGGGCAGACTGGGCTTAAAGGTTAACTTCATTCAGTATGTCAACTATATCAGTTCCACAGTAGTCCCCAGGTTAGCAACCCTATACAGGGTAAAGAATAACTTTAATTCTCATGCAAGCAAGCAGGGAACAAGACAATTCCTGCTCTCCTTTTTGACTGGGGAGTTGTTATGGACTGCACTGTCCCAAAACCATTTAGCATAGGTTGGATGTCTCGCATAATAAGCCCAACCGAGTCACTCTTGAGAGCAGTTCAAGGACCCCGCCCACACAAAGCTTGTTGTAAGTCACTTAGGTGGCAGAGCCCCACTACACACAGGGACATTGACTGTTACATTACTCTCCCTAAATGAAGCTCCTGCCAGGGCCCCAGGGTGCCTCAATCTGTACTGCTTTCAGCAGTGCTAGCCAGACAGCGCATTGTTCTTTTGCTTTGTAAGGTTGTTTAAAGCTGATTTTGACATGGTGAAGATGAAATACAATTTGTACAGCAGACAGCTTTCCGGTCCTGGTGTGCACTTTTTTTCCATTGGTGCTTGTAGTTATCGGTGTCTTTTTGACACACTGGAAGTAGCACCTGAGATGGTACTGTTGTCTTCTCTTTTCCTGTATTCAATATCCAGATCCTACCTACCTCAAATCCCTCTTCTCCCAACCCCTAGCCCTTGTTATCTAAGATCTATGGTGCCACCTGGCTGTGCAGGGTCCAAACTCAATAAAGACCAGAGCAGATGGGCCTCCTACTTCTCAGGTCTGGTCGACTGGGGAAAAATAACATCTTCCCTTTGCCTAATCCCCTAACATTTCCAGTTTCAGAACAATGCTGTTAGAGCAACTCGGCGACCCCTGTTTTGGTCTAGGCAGCTCTGCTCACTAATGTACATACCCTACCTTCCCTGCTTCACCAGAGGTAAGGCACAACACAACTGTACCCTGTCACTCTCTTGTCCCCTCCACCCCTAAAAGAACTGCAGCAAAGCAGTAGCAGTGTGTTTAGTGTTTTCCAAAACATTGCAGTAGTATGGTCAAGGGTACTTATAAAACTCTGATATAACACCACAGGAAAAAGAATCAGCAGTTGAATAATAATAACTGACATGGTCACAATGTAAAATAGCCAAGAAACTAGGAACAATTTAAACATATCTAGAGCAAACAGGTACTGTTGTAGTTGAACTTTAAAAGATTACAGTGCAATATTGACATCAGTTGGCAGTGCGTTCCATAAGGCAGGGGTGGGCATCGCAAAATCCTGGTCACCAGTGGACTTTAACTCAGTGAGTGGCATCGTTAACAACCCCACCCCCACCCCATGGAACTAACTGCTCTGGCAAGGGTGTGAAGATTAGGATTGTGCTGAGATATTAGGGAACCCTGCCTGTTCAGGATTGTATGTGTTACTAAAAGGTCCTTGGGGTCCAAAAGGTATAAAGACCTTTAGAAAATGGATAAGAGAAATGCTGGTCTGTGATTAGAAGACAGCCTTCTCTACCCATAAATTTATCAGACACCACCCAGTTTAAAAAAAAAGAGAATGTGTGGCTCACAACTCTCTGGTCGTTCATTACTTCCTACAATACTTAGCTCTGCCAACACTACAATCCCTCCTCTTCCATTCGTTTCTTCTGCCATCACAGCCGACCACTGTTCACACCGGGCTATTTTGGCATTTCTTACACAATACTCAAACAACCCATTTTCTATTTATTTATTTTCTTTATTTACTTGCATATTTAATTATTTATTTGCTTGTTATTTATTTATTTAGTTAGTTAAAAAGTTTTACCAGAAAAGACATACTGAGCTGGTAACAGCTCATTTTCAGACGTGTCCCCGGGAAGGGAAAGGGAGAACAATGAGGAACACTTGACTAATAATACAGTAATAGATGAATAAGCATCATAAAGGAAAACTGTGCAAAGACAAGGCTTGCAAGAAGTAAAATACATAACAATACAGTAAAGTGCTGTAGGATAACAACATTTGCAGTTACAATACAATGAAGTGCTGGAGGATAACAACTTTTGCAGTTACACAACAAAAAAGTGCTAGAGGATAACAACATTTGCAGTTACAAAACAATACAATCAAGTGCTGTAGGATACCATTTGAGTTACAATGCAATAAAGTACAGGAGGATTACAGCATTTGCAGTTAAAATACAATAAAGTACTGGAGGATAACAAAACTTGCAGTTCCAATACAATAAAATGCTGGAGGATAAGAATATTTGCAGTTACAATACAATAAAATGCTGGAGGGTAACAACATTTGCAGTTACAATACAATAAAGTGCTGGAAAAGACATACTGAGCTGGTAACAGCTCATTTTCAGATGTGTCCCAGGGAAAGGAAAGGGAGAACAATGAGGAACACTTGACTAATAATCCAGTAATAGATGAATAAGCATCATAAAGGAGAACTGTGCAAAGTCAAGGCTTGCAATAAGTAAAATACATAACAATACAGTAAAGTGCTATAGGATAACAGCATTTGCAGTTACAATACATTGAAGTGCTGGAGCATAACAACGTTTGCAGTTACACAACAATAAAGTGCTAGAGGATAACAACATTTGCAGTTAGAATACAATAAAGTGCTGTAGGATAACAACATTTACAGTTACAATACAAGTAAGTGCTGTAGGATACCATTTTAGTTACAATGCAATAAAGTGGATTACAACATTTGTAGTTACAATGCAATAAAGTGCTGGAGGATTGCAACATTCACAGTTACAATGCAATAAAGTGCTGGAGGATAACAACGTTTGAATTGCAATGCAATAAAGTGGATTACAACATTTGTAGTTACAATGCAATAAAGTGCTGGAGGATTACAACATTTGCAGTTACAATGCAATAAAGTGCTGGAGGATAATAACATTTGAGTTACAATGCAATAAAGTGCTGGAGGATTACAACATTCTCAGTTACAATACAGTAAAGTGCTGGAGGATAACAACATTTGCAGTTACACTATAGTAAAATGCTAGAAGATAACATTCACAGTTACAGTACAATAAAGTGCTGAAGGATAACAAAACTTGCAGTTACAGTGCAGTAAAGTGCTGGAGGATAGCAACATTTACAGTTACAATACAATAAAGTGCTAGAGGATAACAACATTGCAGTTACATATAGAATAATGGCTGGGATAGTGGTTATAATGAGGATTTTAGACACACCAGAGGTGTGCGATGCCAAATAAACCCCGTGAATGAAACCCGAGGGGTTTATAATGGCATCACACATGGATGGTGTGTGTACAATTTTTTAACCACCATCCCCGCTTTCATTTTATGTAATTGCTGTCTGGCGTGTTTTCGCCACACGAGAATCTACTGACAAGTGCTCACAAGAGTGAGAGCAAGAAAACAAGCAGAGTGAGAGGTCACATCAACATCTGCATTTTTATTTGTTTACAACTGAACATTAGTAACTTCAAACACCATTCTCACATTTAAAAAAAAAACAACTTTTTTTTCCAGCTGTTTACACAGTTTTAAACCTGCAGCAGTCTTTTTGAAAAAATTAAACTTACGGTCCCATAGCTGGATAACTGGCTTGCAGTTTGCAACATCGGGGTAAGGAAACAATAGCAACAAGCATAACAAATGAAAATGATAGGTATTATTTTAAGTGTCTCTAGAAATGTATATGTACTTTTCCCCTTCTTTTTAATTTTTATTTCGGTGATCATCTGTTTCTATGGTGACCAGTCTTGATTGCAGATCTTGCGATGTCTGTAAGGGATAATAGAAACATAGAGACGTAGACTTTGATGGCAGATAAGGACCGCTTGGCCCACGTAGTCTTCCCATTTCCCTACCTACAGGATAGGCCGCAGATCCAAGTTAACCAACAGCCTATTTCTCCCTACCCCCCCCCACAAGAATTGCCTTACGTCTGTCCCATGCATTCTTGAATTCTCCCAGTTTTAGACTCCACAACCTCCTCAGGAAGGCTGTTCCATGCATCCACCACCCTCTCTGTGAAAAAATACTTCCTCACATTGTCCCTGAGCCGTCCCCCCTCTATCTTCAAATTGTGTCCCCTTGTTCTTGCACATCTCTTTTTCTGAAAGATGCTACCCTCTTGGACTTTGCTGATTGCACTGAGGTATTCAAACGTTTCTATCATGTCCCCCCCCCCCAGTTTCCTCAAGGATATACATATTAAGCTCCTTTAGTCTCCCCTCGTATGGCTTCTCTTGCAGACCCTGCACCATTTAGTTGCCCTCCTCTGGACTGCCTCCATCCTGTCTATGTCCTTGCAGAGATGGGGTCTCCAGAATAATGCTGTTAGCTTGAGTAAGGGATAGTGGTAAAAATTACACCGTAGATAATGACACTCACCTAACTCCTCATCATCAGAGTCGTATATTACAAGGGATCTTCAGCAGTTTTTCAGTGGAGGGTAGTTATGTATGTTGATAGAGACCCTCTAATGATATGTGCAGTTAGGCCCAAACATAGCTGCGAGACTGCTGGTAAAAGGCTGTTCACTCGAAGTATGGAATGCTGCGTTTGGAGCTTCCTGGGGCTCACATCTTGATGTAGAGGGACGCTCTTCCAGGCAGAGGTCTGTTGTAGGTCAGCATGTTGCTGAGCTGATGATACCTTGTTTCTTAGAGAACAGAACAGTTATTTATTGACTGCATGTTACTGTGCCCAGATATTTGTTGAATTTCTGTTGGTAGTACACTGCAGTCGATAAGGTGCTGGATGCTGTTTTTTCTTGTAGAATGGTTAGCGATACTTTTACTGTTTAGAAATCCTGACTCCAGTTTCATGGATTTCATCATGGACCGTAATTTATTTACTCTGAGTGCCATATTACGGTACCACCGAGAATTTTGCTTCTTGTTGATGTTGGGGGCAATATAGAAGGGTACATTTTTAAGTAACATCTGTGGGGGGGTCTGTTCTCTTTATATAAATGTTATGTTCTAATTGTGTCTCTGTTTGGATTTACATTGTTTTCATAAATACAAGGTTTGACTGGGCGGACATCTCGGGAGTTTTCCCCTGTTCTGGTTTTCATCTGCCTCTTGTTATATTCAATAAGACTGTTCCCTTCTGTGTCTTTGCCTTCACTTATGTCAGCCAGGTAAGATCATATTGTTCTTTGGTTCTTAATGCAAAGTGCAGGCCAATATTGAAGAACAAAAAATGTAAATGCGCAGTGGGGTTAAGCATTGACAGGGTACCAGATGAATAGACAAGATTAATGTCTTCCTCTGTTAGTGCTGCAGCTTTTAATGGACAATTACCCTTTCCTGCCTTTTTTAAAGCTTTTTGCTTAGCTGATAACATTCTTTTAGTCTCTTTGAAATCGGCTGCTGCTCCTTTAAATATGCTATGTGGATACTTCAGCCCCACTAGATGTCGAGCTATGCTGCCCATGATTTCTCTGATTGTCCCAGGCTCATAATCAGTTCCATCTTCTCTTTTAAGAGAAAACACAAAATCAGCAATTTGTTTATCAAGCTCTGGTAATGGCATGTTATGGAAAACAACAGTGTCTGAGCTCCTGTTTGGCTGAGGTATGCACAAAAGAGCCGTTGGTCGCTTTCTGTTTTTCTTTGTGTGTTTCTATTTTACTGCTCTAAAATGAACGCCTCTCTGATACACGTTTCTGCTTGCCATTTTTTCTTACTTTCCAGTTGTGATTTCTGCTTCTGTATTTTGTTTTTCAGGATGAAATTTGACCCGGTCGAGTTTTACAAGCGCTGGTAGCCAAGGTATGTTTGAGGGACAAATGACTGCTTTCAACTGATGTTTGTGAGGGACCACAGTTTCAAGCTTCCCCACAGTGAAAGCCAGCTTTCCAGTTTGCCATTATAACCAGCTCGTTATAATGGCAGAATTACTAGTTGTTTTCCCTATGGGAAAAAATGCTAGTCAGTTATTATACTACAACAAAGTGCTGGAGGATAACATTTGCAGCTACAATACAACAAAGTGCTGGAGGATAACAACATTCACAGTTACAATACAATAAAGTGCTGCAGGATAATAACATTTGCAGTTACATAGAGAATAATGGATGGGGAAGGGTGTGATATGAGAATTTAATGCACACCTGAGTTGTAGGATGCTACATAAACCCGGTAGAAGCCGGTTATCTTTATCCTGGCAGTGTGCATTAAATCATCATCCACCCTCCCCATCTTTAATTTTTTATAATAACGGGCCAGCAATTTTTCTCCAGCCCAGTTTTTGTGAGACTGTTTGGCCCGCCCACACATGGAATGTTGGCCAATGAGGCCACAGCATAGTTTGATTGGCATGGCTCATGAATTTCATAACAACCAGCCGGTTGTTATGGAAATATCAACCTGGTCAGTACATTGAGAGAAATTGCTGACCAGTTATTATAATACAATAAAGTGCTGGAGGATAACAACATTCGCAGTTACAATACAGTAAAGTGCTGTAGGATAATTACATTTGCAGTTACAGTACAATACATTGGTGAAGATAACATTTGCAGCAACAATACAATAAGGTGCTGTAGGATAACAACATTTGCAGTTACAACACAATAATGTGCTGGAGGATAACAACATTTGCAGTTACAATACAATACATTGCTGAAGATAACATTTGCAGCAACCATACAATAAAGTGCAGAAGGATAACATTTTCAGTTACAACACAATAATGTGCTGTAGGGTAACAACATTTGCAGTTACAGTACAATAAAGTGCTGGAGGATAACAGCATTTGTAGTTACACTACACTAAAGTGCTGGAGGATAACAACATTCACAGTTACAGTAGAATATAGTGCTGGAGAATAACATTTGCAGTTACAGTACAATAAAGTGCTAGCGGATAACAACACTTGTAGTTACAGTGCAATTAAGTGCTGTAGGATAACATTCGGAGTTACAATACAATAAACTGCTGGAGGATAACAACATTCGTAGTTACAGTACAGTAAAGTGCTGGAGGATAACATTTGCAGTTACAATACAATAAAATGTTGAATGATAACTACATTTGCAGTTACAGTACAATAAAGTATTACTCGATATTACTCGGTTTAAGGCAGAAGTAGGCACTAGGCCCATCGTGACTACCATCCCCACACCATGTGGGGCAGATTTAGTTACCATTACCTAAGAGGTACTTAACAAGTTTGTTCTTGAAACTCTTAAAATTTGTGATATTAACTATGTATCGTGGGGAGGGAATTCCAAAGCTTAACTATTCTGGGTGTGAAATAATGTTTACTTTTGTTAGTTGTAGCCATAGGAATACGTAGCTGTTTACTGTGACATCTGAGGTGGTTGGGTTTAGGGGCTGAAGTGATATTACATTCTTTTTTTTTCATGATTATTTTCTCTTTATGGCCACCAAGCCCCCTAGCCCTGTGAACGGGCTCTCCCCAGCCACGGTACCTGACCCTTACTCTGGGAAGCCTCCTCGGAGTGGGGCCGCCGAAGCAAAACTGTCATGGCTGAAGTGTCGGGCATCATGCCTGGCTCATATGTGGGGGCCGGTGATTTTGTGGCTAGAGTCCCCTTGGAGCTAGGATGTGCAATGATGCAAGGGTGCATGCGTCTGTCCTAACTCCACCCTATGTCTTTATGTGGCACGCTTGTCCCCCCAGCCTCTGCTACAGGGCAATCAATGCCGACACACTAGAATCCCCCCACCCCAGAGAAGGAGAGCAGACCTCTAGATGCTTGAACCTTCTCCTCCCTGCCGACCTCCGATGACCCGTGCTCGTTCCCGAACATGGGTCTCCGATGTGGTGTCTAGCACCTCAACCGTCAGCGCCACCAGGCCGGCCTGTGATATTACATTCTTCCATTAGATCTTCATCTTGTAATTTGTTATAGAGTAGTAGTAGGTCACCCCTGTTCCTTCTTAATTGTGAATCATAAAGGTTTAATGATTTTAAGCTCTCATGGTAGTTAGCCTCCTAACCCTGAGTATTAATCTAGTTGTTCTTCTTTGGGTACTGCCAATCATATTCATGTCCTTGGTAAGATGGGAGGCCAAAATGAAGCTGCATAGTCAGTATGTGACCTAATGAATGATTTATAAAGTGGGACAATAAATGTTTCACATCGTGTTATGAACGCTTTCTTGATTTATGCCAAAAGCCTATTTTCTACATTTGTCTCCTGGAGTTAATAGGTTGTTTATCATAATGCCTAAATCTTTTTCAGTAGCAACAGATTTTATATTATATCCATTTAATGTATTTTTTGTTTGCGTGTTTTTTGATTTGAGGTGGATAGCTGGATATTTATCCACACTGAATGCCATTTTATTATTGTTTGCACAGCTTTCAATGTGTTCCAAATCTTGTGTAAACATTTTTATTTTCATGTCTGTATCTACCTCTGAACACATCTTTGTGTCATCTGCAAATTTGCTTAGATGACTTTTGACATCATTCTGTAGGTCACTGATAAAAATTCCAAACAGGGATGTCCCCCAGCACAGAGCCCTGCAGAACCCCACTGGTGACCTCTGTTTCATCCAAGACGATGTCTGCTATCCTTACATTCTGGGATCTATTAGATCACCGTGATTCCACCCATTTGATTGTATACCCACTGAATCCTAGGATGACCATTTTATCAATAAGTAGTTTGTGAGAGACCAGATCAAAAGCCTTTCTGAAATCCAGGTAAACAATATCAACTGGTGTACTATTATCAATGCTTTTACTGATATTTTCATAAAAGGAAGCTGGGTTTGTTGTACATGAACGCCCTGTAGTGAAGCCATACTGTGACTGATCCTTAATCCCCTTAGTTACTATTTCATTGTCTATTCTGGATTTTAGTATTTTTTCCATGGTTTTGCAGATAGCAGGTGTAAGACTTATTGGACGATAATTTTCCATACATTTTTTTATTTCCCTTTTTATGAATGGGAATAACTGTGGCCCTTCACCAGTCCTCTGGGACAACCCCTTCTCGGTATGATTTATTGAACATGGCTGTCGAGGGTTGGGTTATCTGGTCTACAGTTTCCTTAATGAAGAATGTGTTTATTAGATCTGGCCCAGGTGCTAACTTTGTTTTTAATGTTTATATTGTTGTTTTAACCTCCTCATAGGTGGTATTGATATAAGTGCTATCTTCAGGGATATCAGATTTTGTTTTGTCTTTCTTTGAAAAGACCAGACCAAAAAAAAACTATTAAAGACATTTGCTACCTCTGTTCTATTTTGTATTTCAACCGTATTTTCGGTGTGTTGTTTTTGTGCTGCTCCTTTGTTTGTTGAAGTTTATGTCAGCATAAAATGCTTTTGTATTGTCTTTCAAGATAGATAATTTGAATTCAGTACTCCTTTCCTTCCTTATTAAATCTTTTTTTTAGTGCTAGCTTATATAAAGTTGTATTATTTTCAGTCACAGATTTTTTTAAATTTCTTAAATGCCCATTCTTTCTTTTTTGTTTTCTAATTTTCTGAGTTAACCATGGCAGTATTTTCCTTTGTAGTTACGTATTTTCTTTGTTGGTATATATAAACTTTCAAGTTTCTGGATAATAGATGTAACGAGAAGTCAGCTTTCCTCTACCTGAAGGTCAGATGGTAATGAGTGTCAGTCATATGTATTCAGTGCCATTTTTATTTTATTCTGGTCTCCTTTTGGATAGTTGTATCTCTAGCATGTGTGACTTGTATTTGCTTTTTGTCTGTCAGTGTGAAATGTCACGGAGTTATGATCACTGTTTCCTATGGGAGCAGTTATTTCCATGTTTGAAATATCGGTTGGTAGATTTGTAAGGACAATGTCTAGAAATTTTCTGTCCCTTGTAGGTTCCAATGCCATTTGCTCTATACTTGACATAAGGAAAGTATCCAAGAACACGCTTTCAGTGGGTGGATTGGTTGTTAAACAATTCCAATTAATACCTGGCAAGTTAAAGTTGCCAACTATAACTAGATTGGATGTTATTGCCAATTTAGGTATGTTTTCTGCAAGGTCATTGTCATAATCTGCTTCTGCAGATGGCAGCCGATAAAAATTGCCAGTTACCATTTGTTTGATTTTATGATGTTCTACTTGTACACAAATCCCTTCAATTTGTTCTCCCTTTCCCGTGTTGTAGGATAACAAAATTTGGAATATACTGAGGCAATACTAAGTTTAAGGTGGGAACAAAGGAACGTATTTTCTAAGATCCTTTAAGGTGTGGAAGAGTTGTCTAATACACACCCTTCCAGGGACTACAAATGCCCTCCACTTGTGGCATCCTCCAATACCCTTGTAGTGGTGTGTATTCCCCAACACCCCACACCCTGTTGGGGCTTATCACTTACATACTTGCAGTCAATATAACCATGAAACTCCTCTGTGGATTCTGAATTTGTATGTGTTCACCAACCTGACCTCTACACTTGTACTATAATTGTACCAAGGAACCCCCTTGAAAACAGGTTATGGCATCTCACAAGGCCATCCCAAAGCTGCGTAAGGTGAACAGCAGATAAATATTTTCTGTCTGATATGATTAGGTGTTTTAGTTTTTTTTTTTTCATATAAATATTTTCAAATAAAAAGTATGTTTATTAAAACATTCCTCCTGTGTGTAAAAAGATATGTTTAGGCAAGACATTCTAAAAATTGCATAACTTATGGTTTCTGAGTGGGTGCATTACATTATACAATGGCAAGAAATAATTCTGGGCTTCCATTGGTCCATCTGGGGCTGGACCCATGATGTTATCACAGCATAACATCACGGATCTAGTCCCAGCACACTTATGACCACACTAAATGTAAAAAAAAAAAATCAACTCACAGTCGACCATGCCATTGCCATTACTGCTCCCTGCCAAACTGAAAGCCACGTTAGTGACCGGTTTCACACTGCTGTGAATCCTTCCCTCCCAAAATGCACAAACCAGACAAAATGAAACACAGAAAAATGACACATTTTCCCAAAGAAATTTTTTTGTTTTGTTTTGTTAATTAAAACAGCTCAGTGAAGCCCATCGGGTTCATGGACCTCCTGTACAAACTAACTGAAACAGCGAGCAAGCACTGCTTTCACAGTCAACGCACACCTCTTTTCACAATGTCCTCTCAATGCGTTTTCATCTTTAAGAAAAGCAAAACCAAAGCACTCAAAATACATTCTCTCTGCCACCTCCCTACCTCGTTTCCTCTCTTTTCATACACATCCTAATGGCAGCACTAATGGGCGAGCAGCAGCAGTGGCGACACGGTGGGAGCTCCAAACAGAGGTTGCTGGCTTAAAATACCACCCACATTTATAATCTCCCCATACAATTTTTTAAAACACACTAAAAAACTGTACTATGAAAACCCCCAACCGGAACACACTGCTGGAGAGGGGGGCCATAGGAGAACAAACAAAACCACATGTCAGACAGGCAAGCAGATACAGAACAAGACAAAAATAAGGCTACTGGCCACACAGCTACATCAAAACAGCAAAAAGGAACATCTTTTTATATAAATGTACTTCCACACAGAAAAATCAAGTAAAAAACTGTTTTAAAAATATTTATTTTTATTTTTATGTAACCACCCAGTCCCTTGGGGGTACTAGAATCCCA
The DNA here is from genome assembly GCA_016271365.2 of Neoceratodus forsteri. NCBI lineage: Eukaryota > Metazoa > Chordata > Ceratodontiformes > Ceratodontidae > Neoceratodus > Neoceratodus forsteri. Next base: position 40,582,256 of record JADMNL010000032.1, read on the forward strand.
TTAATATTAGTCTATAGGCAAGTTAGAAGGCAGCTGGTAAGGAGATCATGAAGGGTCTTCTTACATAATTACATCATTGTTTACTCAGCTAACCTGAATGGGGATGATTACATCATTTAGATCTCTCACACCAGCATAACCATTTCGGAGTCAGATGCTCAGGGGAAGTTTAGAATGTTCAGTTAGTCTAAGTTTGGAAGCTAGATTGGCAGGAGGTCTGCCAGTTGGGACTCTGTCACAGAGAGCCCTGTGTTTCTCACCTTAGTTTTGACTAAATTTCCAGTTGCCAGTGAAGTGGTGGAGACCTTTCTTCAGTAGGATTCCTTGATTTCCACTCCAGGAGAAGTGAGAGGGACTGCTAGTTCAGTGGATCCAAGGGGCAATCCCCTGAAGGTCCTAGAGTATGTACAGCTGCTGTTGAAAAGGACTTTTGTGGGAGGATTTCTGACATGCTACCATGGAAAAGGGGTGCTTTCTGGTTGTTTCCATGCCTAAAGGAAGGAGCAACAGATCTGTGAGTACAGAAAGGGAGATAAGTTCTCAATTTAGGAGGTTGTCTGTGGTGTGTGTGTGTCCAAGATACATAGATACATAGACACTGTCGACAGATAAGGGCCTGTGGCCCACCCAGTCTGCTCATTTGAGCTTGTAAGATCCCTTTACATTTTTCTAGAAGTCTGTTGCCCCTTACCCCTGACCTCTATAACTCCCTTATGTCTATCCCATGCATTCTTAAATCCTGTGATTGTAAATGCTTTTATGTTTTCTAGCTCACACTGGCCAGGGGCCCCTGTTCACCAAAGTGTGTTAATTTGAAGAAAAGTTCAGAGTCTTTAGCAGTTCAGTGGTGATTGAAGGCTTCTGTGCTGTAACTCTGTCCTTCTCAAAGGCTCTGTACTGGCACCCTTTATGCGCCTCCAAAAACAACTCCTGATGCTCTAGTATCCACCATCTCCTTTATTTCCTCCCTTACATCCATCAGTGAGCTGCTGCTACTCGGGGATTTCAACCTCGACTGACTCTCGCCCTCCTCCAAATCCATTACCCTTAAACTAGAAACTTTAAACCTTACTCAATTGATCCAAGAGCCCACTCGCTTAAACTACCACTCTCAGAACCATACTCTACTCAACTGGGTCCTATCCTCTCACCCCCATCGTATCACTGCAGCTGGAGTACTCCTGGATGCTATCAGCGATCATTGCATTGCATCTCTTATTGCTTAAGAAAGATTCATATCCCCCCGCTGCCCTCAAACACATTTGGTCTCACCCTTACACAAACGTGACTCGACTGCCACTTCATCAAGATTTTCACGAGGCAGACTGGAAGCCTATCTACTCTGCAAAGTATGTCGACTCAATCCTATCTCGGTTCTCCAATCGCTTCTTATGCATTTGGAACCACCACGCCCATCTTAAGAAAATCAGAGTGAAGAGACACCATCACCCTTGGATCACTGCTAACCTACTGGCCAAGTGAAAGGCTAGGGACAAAGCTTGGTGCCGCTATAAAGACTCCCTTCTCCAGACAGACCTACAAGCATACAGAGCCCTCAGGAATAACTGCACCAAGGCCATCTGTCTCTCAAAGGCAAACTACTTTAGGTGTCACCTGCAGCAAGATCCATAGACACCAGTATCATTCTGGAAAATCCTCCATTCACTCCTGGACCCCCCCCACCCATCATACCTCCCCTGTACTGCATGTTGATGGGTTCCCTGTCTCCAACCCCACCTCAGTCACCGAGATTTTAAAAAATATTTTTGCCACATGTGCTCTCCCTGATACTTGCTCCCCCTCTTCTCCTTCACCCCTTTCAGTCCATCTGGCTGTGCCTGGCCAGCCCCCTGCTTACCTCATCCCCCCGTTCACTCCCCTTGAAGTCTACGCTGCTCTTCTCGCTCTAAACCCCTCTAAGTACAGCCCCGATTATCTTCACCCCAAGCTTCTCCACTTCTCAGCCTTTGGTATAGCAGCCCCGCTCACCCATATCCTAAGCCTTTTGCTCTCTTCCACTGTCCCCAAGGCCTGGAAATCAGTTAAAGTCATTGCCCTCCACAAAGATGGTGACCCCTCCTCCTCTGGGAACTAAGGCCCATCTTCCTCCTCCCTTCCCTAGCCAAACTACAAGAATCACTTATTCGTTCAAGACTGTCTAATTTCCTTGATAGTTCCAAGGAAATACTTATATCCCCCATTTAGTCTGGTTTTAGGAAGCATCATTTGACAATATCTTCTCTTTTGCATGTCACAAATTCTATACTCACTGTTATGGACAGAAGCCAAACTATAGCTGCAATTTTCATCAACCTAGCAAAAGTCTTTGATTCCGTTTCCCATCCCCTTTTACTACAAACTCTTGGCACCGATGATCTTGCTGCACCTGCTGTTAACTGGTTCTGTTCCTATCTTCGTGATAGGGAATAATCGGTTCAAACAGGCGATGCTTTATCCTCCCCACTCCCTATTCTCTCTGGTGTCCCCAAGGTTCCATCCTTGGCCCCATCATCTTTTCCCAAGCAGGTAATGAAGGGAGTCTGTAGTCTGCTGGGGAAACAAACACAGCAGGGCACAGAGATCAGTGAGTATTGATTTTTTTATCCAGGGACACTCGTGCCTTATTTCTGGGTTTCGGGGGGGGGGCTTGTTGCTGGTAACTGTGCTTCACTATTTCAAATGTTTCATCTGACACTACATTTAGTTTGTGCAAAATGAGGCAGTATTTGCTTGTTGTTTTTGTTGTTAGAATGATATTGGCAATCCTGCATGACAGAATGGCTAGGTACACTATCTGGCAGTAAAAGTTTGTAATTTTCATGGTTGTAATGTGGTCTGCCTGACGTACATCTACATTTAAATAATGACAGTATATCATTTTGTATTGATGCTGATTTGTTTTAACTGCTGAAGAGGAGGGGCTTGTTGCTATTAGCTCCTTCCCCCATTAGGCTTCAATCTGCTGGGAGAAACACTGAAAGAGCACAGAAGCGATTTTTTGGTGGTGAGGGTATCCTCCCTGTGGCACTCCAGTTTAAGTTCAAAAGATTATTTCAGTGGTCAAGTATTGCCTAATTTTGTGTGTGTGTGTGTGTGTGTGTGTGTGTGTGTGTGTCTCAAGTTATCCTAATTGCAGAATAATCAGTGTCTCTGACTTTGTCATGCAAGTTCATCACAGATCAATTGTGAAGGGATTAAGACAAGTTTTAACACTTGGCAATTCATGCATGACAGAATGTCATCTGGTACAATTTGGCAGAACTGTGAGCTAATGACTAACATTTGCATTTGTTTGAAGTCTGCTTCAGAGTGAGACATGCTATTAAAAGTGTTGTGTCAGTGTTGGGGGAGGGGATCAGCTTGTATTTAATTTCCCCAGTTCATGAAGGAGGTCACAGTCCACTATGTAAAGACCTAGAAGGGCCAGATCAATGTCCGTACCTTGGGGCACCCCTGCTACTGTTTACAATGATTTCTTTATTTAGCAGTCTATGTCACCGAGAATCATTTTAAGCAGGAGTGCCCCAGGATACAAACATTAATCTGGCCTTCTGTGGATCTGCGTACTAGCTAATCCAGTTTAGTTACTAGTTTCCCCTGCTGTGTTTCTGCAAATGATTATTGTTTGGCAACCATTTTGTAATTTCTGGGTAACAAATCTGTGCCATGCCAATCCGGTTCAGATTCCCTCTGACCCACTTGCTAAAGACCAAGAGGGAGCAGGGTAACATTATAGAAATGTTCAAGTTTCTCAGAGATGAGCAGGGTGTGACTGCCAGCAGCTCTTCAGGTGTTGCAAGGGGTCCACCACAAGAAGACATGATGGTACAAAGCTGATGGGGGTCAGAAAGGACGTGAACACTTTTCTTCATGAAAAGAGTGGGGAACAGGTGGAATGGCTCGCCCATGGAGGTGGTGGAAATGAATACCATGGAGGGCTTCAAGAAGGGGTGGGAGTCCCCTGCAATAAAACATTTATTTTTTAAATCAGAGTGTGTGTGTGTGTGTGTGTGTGTGTGTGCGTTTTCTTTTTTTTTTTTTTTTTGGGTGCCGGGCTAGTGAAAATCATGGTGGGCCAGTGGATTTTTTCAGCCACTAGCCCTGTGGGCTGGTGGCTGAAAAAGTTAGTTTCAACCCCTGACATACCTGATTGTGGCATAGTTTGTGTGAAACACCACTCATATCAATACAAACATCAGCTGTGGTCATATATATATAAATAGCAAGTCTATTTTCTCCCCCCCCCACCCCAAACACCCAAACCAAAAGATTTCACTTTGCCTGTTTGTTGTGTCGGAGGGGTGGGAGGTTGTTTGGATTGCTGTGTTGCTTTATTTGTGTTAATGTAATTTTTCTGGTAAACTGTCTTTATTGGTGGGGTAGGCTGGGGTGAAGTGACACTGTGTGTTTACAGTTGGGGCTATGTCTGACTTCTGGCCACTGCATCATCACTTCTGTGTGTTTAATAAATACGATGATGTGCTGTGCTGCCTTGTTTGGGGTAAGTGTATATGGGGGGGGGGGTGCTGCATTGGTTGGTTCTGCATCCTAAAACAGTGCTTCTCTGTTGATGTTGATTGTTGTGCCCTTTAGTAATGTCTCGCATAAGAATAAACATTCCGTTTCTGCATCTTGCGATCATCCAATACCTGTGACTACATATAATTCTGGATCCCACTTGTGTCCATGGTATGATCTTTTCCTTCATCTGGACTGCATATTAGCAAGTTGTGGAACTCCTTTTGTGTGCACTTCTACCACATGGATTTCTTAAAGAGATTGAGTATTATGTTGTTGCCGTTCCTCATAATGTGTCTCACGTTGTGGCACTCTAATTTTTTCTGTTCACATACTTCATGCAACAGAACTTTTTTATTCTTATTTCTGTTTTTCTTGTTCCCTCAAGTGTCTCAAAGCTGTGGTGTGCCATTTTAATGATCTTATTGCTGCCAATCACATTCTAGATTTTTTTTTGACTTCTTTCTTTTTTTTTGTGGCCTCTATTCAGAAAGTATCTCAGTTGGTATACACTGCAAAGAAACATGACGCATCCGGCTAAAAAAAGAAAGATTGCTGATGAGAACCGGACATTTCAAGATGACTGGTTTGATTATGGCTTCATCAGTAGGAAGGGACTGCCGTTCAGCGTGATTTGTCGAGAGTCTCTTGCCGGAAACAAGAAATCAAATGTACAGCGTCACTTCACGACAAAACATGCAGCATTTGACACTAAAACTCTGAAAGACAAACACGAAGGAAGGTCTTTGAGGAGCTGGAAAATAAACTGGGGAAGGAGCAAACTGTGCTGACATCGTGGTCATCATCTGCAAATCATCTCACAACAGCCAGCTTCATTGGAGCTCGGCAGGTGGTTCATGCAGGGAAGCCTTTCATGGGATGAAAAATTTTTGAAAGACACATTTCTTGAAATGGCTTCGTATTTGTTTGCAGAATTCCAGGAAAAAGACAAAATTGTTTGCCAGATTCAAGATTTGCCAATGTCTGCCAAGCCCGTGAAGGATCGTGCACACAAAATGATGCAGGATGTGGATTCTCAGGTAGTGAAAGATATCGTATCTTCTTTGTACTTTTGTTTAGCACTTGATGAATCCACAGACATCAAGGACACAGCACAACTGGCAATAATGGTTTGTTTTGTTTGTGGGTCCGGAGTAAAAGAGGGATGTATAGGGAGAGGCATCAGCAGCAGAAAACAGGAAGTTGTTATCCCTCTGTACAGACAGTTGGTGAGACCCCATCTGGAATACTGTGTCCAGTTCTGGAGACCCCATCTCCGCAAGAACATAGACAGGATAGAGGCAGTCCAGAGGAGGGCAACTAAAATGGTGCAGGGTCTGCAAGAGAAGCCATGTGAGGAGAGACTAAAGGAGCTTAATATGTATACCCTTGAGGAAAGAAGGGAGAGGGGACATGATAGAAACTTTCAAGTACCTCAAAGGAATCAACAAAATCCAAGAGGGTAGCATCTTTCAGAAAAAGAGACTTGCAAGAACAAGGGGACACAATTTAAAAGATAGAAGGAGGGTGGTTCAGGGCAATGTGAGGAAGTATTATTTCACAGAGAGGGTAGTGGATGCATGGAACAACCTTCCTGAGGAAGTTGTGGGGTCTAAAACTGTGGGAGAATTCAAGAATGCATGGGACAGACATAAGGCAATTCTTGTGGGGGGCAGGAAGATATAGGCTGTTGGTTAACTAGGATCTGCGGCCTATCCTGTAGGTAGGGAAATGAGCAGACTAGATGAGCCTAGCGGTCCTTATCTGCCATCAAAGTCTATGTTTCTATGTAGTAAGCATTTGCCCCCTGAAGCAACAAACCAGAGGAGAGGATATCTTCAGTGCTCTCTGTGAGTATTTCCAGAAGGAGAACCTGCCCCTCGACAAAATAGTGAGTATTTGTACTGATGGAGCCCCCAGCATGACTGGATGTCACAAAGGACTTATAAAGCTGCTCAAGGAGAAACTGCAATGACCAATCATTATTTTTCATTGCATTCTTCATCAGGAGTCACTGTGTGCCCAGTCCCTTGGAAAGGGAATGGCAGATGTTATGGCACTGGTCATGAAAATTGTAAATACTATTCTTGCCAGGGCTCGGAACCATCGGCAGTTCAGACACCTTCTGGAAGAGCTGGATTCACAATATTCTGACCTACTGATGTACAACAATATTCATTGGCTTTCCCGGGGTAAGGTCCTGAAACGGTTCGCAGACTGCTTGACTGAAATTAAGCAGTTTTTACATGAGAAAGGCATTGTTCAAGAAGAAATGTCAAACAGCTTTTGGCTCCAGAAGTTTTATTTCTTGGTTGATCTGACTGGACATTTGAACAGACTGAATATTGGTCTGCAAAGAAGGGGGTAATACTGTGTTCTCCCTGTGCGAACAGATCCTGACACTCTCGTCAAAACTGAAAGTGTTCCAGAATGACTTAAAAAGAGGAACACTACATCATTTTGAATACCTATGTAAATTTAAAATGGACAACGAGACATGAGAACCCAGCTTTACCATGAACACTGCAGTGCTTGATAAAGCCATCAATGGGCTGATCAAAAGCTTTGGTCACAGATTTAATGATTTCAGAAAATATGTGCCAGCCTTCCAGTTTATGACCCAGCCTTATCAGTCAAATCTTGATGAAATGCAGCTGGACCATTTTAACATCCCCGTTGCTGACTTGAAGATGGAAGTGGTTGAATTCGAAGAGTCGCACATTTGGATGGATAAATTTAGACAGCTAAATGCAGAGCTAGAACATCTGGAAAGATGAAGGGCAGAGCTAGCGGCAGCACACAAGTGGGCTGAGATGGAAAGGCTGCCAAAGACAGATGGGATCATCTTCCAAGTTTGGATGGCGTTCCCTGATAATTTCAAGACAATGAAGCGCCTTGCTTTTGGCATGCTGTCAGTTTTGGGCTCCACCTATCTGTGCAAACAAGTGTTCTCTCACATGAACTGTATTAAAAACAAATTCCACTCTCAGCTCACTGATGGATTATTAGATGTTTGTACTCGATTAAAACTAACCAGCTATGAGCCAAATGTAGAAAAGCTGAGCAAAGGGATGCAAGGCCAGAAATCACACTAATATAAAGTACTGAATTGAACAGTGATGTCTGTATTTTGGGGAAAATGTGTATTTTTAATTTTTGGAAGCCTGCCTTTCATTAATTGGCACAGAAAAGTGGTGACAGAGCAGTACTGATTGTATCTTGAGAAGATGCTTTTGTAATAGCAAGCAGTTTGTGCAATGGGACAGAAAAGAGGTGACTTGACAAGTACTGCAGAGAGGGATTTTTCTTGTAGCCAGAAGTTTATGCATTGGTACAGAGAATTGGTGACAGAGCAATACTGGTTGTACTTTGGTAAGAGGGATGTTGAATAACCAGCAGCTTGTGCATGGGCACAGAAGTGGATTCTGGATATTCAAACTCCCTCTTGCCAAAACACAGCCAGCACTGTGCAGCTGTGTATGCAGTGGTACAGAAACCTGGTACCTGAACAGTACTGGTCTGATCATGGAAAGAGGGATTTTGAATAACCAGAAGCTTATGCATGGGCACAGAGGTGGATTCTGGTTATTTAAACTCCCTCTTGCCAAAAGACAGCCAGCACTGTGAAGCACTTTATGTAGTGTCCAGAAATGTTGTACTTGAACAGTACAGGTTCAGGTTGTATCCTGGGAAGAAGCATTTATAGAGGCCAGGAATTTGTAGATTGGCACAGTGTAAAGTGGTACCTGAACAGTACTGTCTCTCTATTTTGGAAACAGGGATTCTGAATAACCAGCAGCTTATGCATGGGCACAGAGGTGGATTCTGGTTATTCAAACTCCCTCTTGCCAAAACACAGCCAGCACTGTGCAGCAGTTAATGTACAGGCACAGAAAAGTGGTACCTGAACCGTACTGGTTATATCCTGGGAAGATAGGTATAACAGCCAGCAGTTTATGGATTGGCACAGAAATGTGGAACCTGCTTATTCTAAATCCCTCTTCCTAAAAGACAGTCAGTACTGTTCAGCAGTTCATGCATTGCCACAGAAACATGGTACCTGAACAGTACTGTCTGTGTTTTGGAAACAGGGATTTTGAATAACCTGCAGTTTAGGCTCTGGCACAGATAGTGGTGCATGAACCTTATTGTATTTTGGTAAGTGGAATTTGAAACAAGAGGTTGCTACATTTGCACAGAATGTATTTATTCAACAGAAACCACTAATTCATTTGCACAGCAAATTTGTTTATTCAATAAACACAGCACATTCGTTTGTACAGGATTTATTTATTGCCTCAAGAAATGGTGAATTAATTTGCACAGAAAATGTATTCAATAAAAACTAAATTCCTCTTAATATAGCAGTCTGTGTTGTTCTTTTAACAAAGTAACCTACATTTTGCCATAAAATGACATGTTTTGAGAATGTCTGGCACATACATGTGCATGTTAGTCACGACCACATTTTTGAATGGCTCTTTTGCGGTTGGCCATTTTTTGATCATTGGCCATGCAATTCCCAGGTCCAAAAAGGTTGCAGACCCCTGGTCTAGTGACTAGAGAAAGGGCTTTGGAATTAAGATATCTAGATTTAAATAGCACCTGAACCACTTATTCAAGGCTTTGGAATTAAGGTACCCAGGTTTAAACACCACCACAGCCACTTACTCACTGCGTGGCATTTAGCCTTTCAGTGCTTTAGTCAACCTAGCTATAAACATGAGTAAAAAGCAGGACCACAGTGAAAATAAGACGTTGCAGTGAAGAGTAAATAAATTGTATTAAAAAATGATTTAATGCTAGCTATGTCCCAAGCCAATTCATAGTCAAGTGCTAACAAAGAGTCTTCTTGTGCTTGATTGGTTCAGAGGGCACCATCGAATGCTGCAAAAGTGTGTGTGTGTGGGGGGAGGGCAGACTAAGTTCCAAAATCAGTGTTTTAAGAATGATCAAAATCTTATCCGAATGTGAAGAAGGTTCTCTTAAGGTTAATTTACGGAGAATGGCAGAGGCTCTGAAAGGTACTGAACTGATCTGAACTGGTTCTCCCAGTCACAATGTATTGCCAGTGTTATTTGCTATGTCTGTAGTTTTACTGTCTCACACTCCCTTTTCTCCAATAAATAAATCATTAAAAGCTGTTTCAGATGGAAGTGTGAGATTTTGTTGCGCAACAGGAAACTGGTGAGACTCGCATAACTGTAATGACTGTGTTACAAAAATAGTTCATGTTTGCTGAGTCAGCTATCTGAGTACTAAATAACATCTTCTCCTATTCATTGGTATTCCATTTGAGGTGGTATTTTTTTCTTCATTTCTTTGATAATTTTTTTATTTAACCTGTGACAGGCAAGTCACACCAGGGTGCTACCAGCCACAAGGCCTAAACAATAGTCAGCTACAGCCAACAGGCTGCTTTACCAATGGCAATACAATTAAAGAAGAAAAATAGACTGCTTCAAGATAGTATATGGAAGTAAAAAAGGCATAAAAGTTGGGAAGAGACAGAAAAAAAGGCACACAATAATTTACATACATTGGGTTCTATGCACTACTGTGCACTGGGTACACATGAGAGGCATGTACCCAGGCTAAGCAGCTTCGCACCCACAGACAGGCATGCACCGGATGGTACTCACTACTGCCGGCTGCCTGTTCATGGGTCTGCTCCCCATGGTGCACAGCAGTGTGGGGTAGATTGAGGGATACAGGCGAGCATCCAATTGGATGCCTGTCCTGGGTCCCGAAGTAGATCCCCTGCAGCACACAGGCGGGCGATCCTGGGAAGGTGCAGGACCCTCTCATTTGCAGGACCCTCTCATTTCATCTACAGGTGAAGTGCCTGACTGGCTGCCCCAGCCCTTCCTGTCTACCTGTTGGGCTGGGGCAGCATGGTAATGAATGTTCCTGCCCCGCTGCAACTGGTGGCTCTCCACTGCAGGGGATGTGTAGCCTTTATGGCAGGGTCCACCCAGCTGTATCTCACACCCCCATGCCCGGCACTCCATGCCCTAGTGAATGGCGCAGAGTGCAGACACTCTCCCGATACTCCCCCCATACTTCCTGTGGTGTGTAGCTGCATGGACAGCCAGTGGATCAAATGTGTAAGGGGCTCACACACCTGCCATAAATGCTGCCAGGGATCCGCTGGATCCCAGTTGCATGGCATTCCTACTTAGGGTTGCCTACGCACCTCAGATACATGGCTCGTAGACAACCTGCACATCAGTACATAGAGCCCTTGCAAACTACAGAGAGATGTGAACACATACACTGATCCAGACTAATATACACAGATACAAACCCACATATACATACATTCAGGAGCAGTTAAGATGGGTGGGCCAGACTGGCCATGCCCCCCACTTTCATTCAAGGGGAGCCACATATGTATTTCCCCCCACACACACACACACACTCACACACATGCACCTTTTGATGCAATTTATTTCTTTTTATTAATATATACATGGACTGTGCAACAGTGCCCATTCTCAGTTATTACATTCAGCACAGGAGAAATTTACATTTGCACTGACTGAGCCACGGTATGATCAGCTACTTTTCATAAAAGGCGATCGTAGATGGCTACTGGATACAGTACTTCATTAATCTGTCTGCCTACCATGCAACTGGTACTGGAAACAGAATTCTTCTATTGGTTCTCCCAGTTATGTAGTATTTCTACGGCGACCGGGGCAGAATACACTCATCGCCATAATACTGGGAGAACCAATAAAGGAATGCTCTCTGCAAGCCAATGTAAAATGAGAGTCTGGCAGCCACTACTTTGAGTGGGAGCCCAGCAAATTGTTAGGTTGAGTCAATCGTCAGTTAGTGTACGTGCTGTCCTGATCATGGTTGACTCAGGTAAAAATTATATAAAATTCGATCTTTTCACAATGTGACCAGTTTTGTTGCATTTCAGTAATGAATGAGTCAGTTCATATGAGTAGTACTGAGTTTTTTTATTCAAATATTTTTTGGGGGGGTTGGGGTAATCGTGTTCTGATGCCACATGATGATTCGACTGACTGCACATATAAACAAACACAGACACAGACACACACTCATGCACAGGCACACACACACACAAACACACATACATTTACACGTGCACACACACACCAACACACACACACATACAAACACACACACACTGCAAATAAAAAGATTTATAATAATTAAAAAAATATATATTCTTTATTATGATTGGTGAGTGACAGTTTCTGATGTCTGCAATTGATCAGTTTTTGGCTCCCTATGAAGTGATAGAGAGGGTAATGTTATGATCGTGCAGGCAGTGTTTTTTTTTATTAAAAGAAAAAATGGGTGCCAGCCCGGTGGCGCTGAGGGTTGAGGCGCTAGATGCCACACCTCGCGCTATGCTGTCAACCCAAGTTTGGGATCGGACTTGGGCCGCCGGGGTCGGTTGGGGCCAGGGGAAGGTAGATCAAGCATCCCAGATGGATGCTCTCCCCTGGTGGGATTTCTGGGTGCTTAATGGCACCCGGCTGCAACTGGCTGCCGTGAAAGAGCATGGGCATCCAGCGCACAGGCGGCTCTTCGGAGTTGGGGTGGGGAGGATGCTGAGGGCATTTGACGATGGCGTGCATCAGTACGCTGCCTGTCTTGATGAAGTTCCTGTGTGCCGGCATCCTCAGGGGTTTGGGGACCGGGAGAAAAACCAAAGGCAAAAAAATCTTCTGGTCCTGCGCGGAATGATGCTGGGGTCCACCCTACATCAGAACCCCGGCTGAAAAGACCTGAGGAATTAATTCCTCAGGGCAGGGGCCAGGAGAAAGTTCCACTCCTGTCACTATCACCCTGCTTTCTCCACTCTCCCCCATGTTGTCCTGTTGCCATTCACCCAACAGCCCCCCCCCCAGCTGCCACTCATGCCATGTCCCATCAGTCTTGTTTTACCCTTGGTGGTAATGTGGTATGCCTTTCTCCTCCACTCTTAGCTTGAACAGCTAGTCTGTGTACTGCTTTTATTTTACTGCTGACCTGCTCTGCACCCCACAGTCCAAAAACCACAGTGTTGATGTAGACAGCAGCAGCTTTAATTTTTAATGCCTGCACTCCTGGATCCCAAAAGCACACCAAGGTTTGAGATTTCCTTAACAACTTTTGGGGGTAGGGTGGTAGTAGTAGTGAACCCCCCCCCACAAAAACTGAAGGTCATCATTGACTGTGTGTGAGGGGGAACCCTGAGAGGCTCACTTTGTGTACTGAGGGGGATAGAGTGGCATAGTGTGTGCTTGTGTGTGTTGGATTGGGTGGTCCTGTGTATTGGGGGGTGGAGGGGGAAGGATCTAGAGGGGCACAGTGTGTGTGTTAGCTTGGGGGGGGAGAGTGTGTGTGTGCGATCTGAAAACTCTGAGGCCCGTAGTGTGTATGACGACTGTGAACACTGAATGACAGGGGTGGGGGTAATAACAGTGAAGCCGACCCCAGCAGAGAAACTGATGGTCATCACTGTATGGGAGGTCTGGGAGCCCTGAAGGACCCATTGTTAGTATGAGGGTGTAGGCACAATGTGCATGTGCGTGATTGCTTGGGAGGGTCCTGTATATGGGGGGCGAAGGGGGAAGGATCCAGTGTGGCACAGTGTGTATGTGTGAGGTCTGGAAAACCTGAGGCCCATAGTGCATATGGGGCATAGCAGCTTTTAGTTACCTGAGAGGTAGTGGTTGTAGTACTAGTAGTATGTAATAGTAGTTAAGCCCACCCCAGCAGAGAAACTGAAGGTAGTCGCTGATATGGGTTTGGAGGGTGGGGTATAGAGCTGATTTTTGTTTATTTATTTAGTTTTTGTTGACCGGGTAAGTGCACTAGACAACTTCTGCCTATTTTCAGGCACGACCCGGGGGGAGGGGGATACAGATGAATGCCAACTGACCTTGAACCAGATTAAGCTGTTGGTGGTATTTTTAGTGAATGAGGGAAATTTGGCCAGGACACCAGGGAAATTCCCCTACTCTTTTCGATAAGTGCCATGGGATCTTTAACATCCACCTGGACTACCACCAATCCAGGCAGATGAGGCCTTGGTTTAACATCTCATCTGAAAGACAGCACCTCAGAAGTGCAGCACCCCTCTCATGCTACACTACAGTGTCAGTACTGGGATATTAACCCAAGTGCCAGATGTGGGAACTGAACCCACAGCCCTCTGATCTCCTGGCCTCAGAGGCGAGTGTACTACCTACTGAGCCACTGACACTGATTCACATGGATACTGAAGTTCATAAGGTTTGGGGCCCTGTGTGTGTGATGTTTGAGGGTTTGGGGGAACTATGTGAGAGGTCTGGGAACCCTGAGGGGCCCATTATGTGTACTGGGGTGATGAAGGGGCACAGAGTATGTGGGTATTAGATGGAAGGTTCCTGTGCTTTGGGGGGACAGAGGGGAATGATCCAGAGGGGCACAGTGTGTGCTAGTTTGAGGGGGTTTAATCTGAGTATTCCGGAATAAATTCTTGCCATGATGTATGTTATTTTTATAAAGTAAACACAATGTGACATCAAAAAAGGCACAAAAAAACTGTAAAAATTATAACATTTTCAGGGAGCCCAGGTGGCCCCCAGATCCCTGTCCTTTTCACTGAAATTTGTTTCACCCCGCACATTAAAGTTACTTGAACCGCTCATGATACACATACCTAAACACACTGATGCACACCAATACGTGCACACAAATACATACACATGCAGCCCTGGCACTGGGTACCTTAAGGGCTACACTACCCCTGCCCAGGGGCCAAACCAGTTGAGGGGCTTGGGCTCTTACTTTAACTTAAAACTGGTTCTTTCCCAAGATAATAACATTGTACAGTGCCTACACCCAGAATATACTTTTCAGTGGGCTACCTAACACCTGGTACAACCCTTAAACATGTCCCTCTTGGCAGTGCTGGCATTAGCAACTCCAGCGGACAAACACTGGACCTCCTGGACAATGTCAGGAGGAGCCCCAACCTCTGAGTACTCCCTTTCCAGTCCTGCAGGCACTTATCACATCAGACACATTTATATTTAAGCTGGACCCTTCTCTGGTCACTTGTCAAATGTCCACCCTCTCTATGCTTTGGTTAAATGCAGGGTGCAGACAACAGTCAGGATTAATATGTTCTGGGCTTCGCTGCTCCTCAAAAAGTTCTCACACTTGCACTTGTCAGAAGCAGTTTACTCACTCAGATCACTTGCAGAAATCGCTTTCTTTTCTCTGAGGTTTCAGGCTTTCTTCAGCACTCTCACTGTTGAGTTAGAATGTATGTGCAGCTCTCTCACAGCTGAAGGTTCAGGTTCACCTATGGTTTTCCAAAAATGTGGAAAGGTGCTGGCCAGCCCTGAAGGACAATTTCTGGCAACCCCAGGGCTAGCAACTTCTGTTTTTCTGACAGAAGAACAGCCTCCTCCCCTGTGGAGGGGCTTGCACTGGATCGCTATTCTCATTATGGAGCAAAAGGCCTAAGCTCCCACCCCTGTGGGGAGCTCCCACTCAAACTCCGATCAGCCTGGAACACAGTCTTTTATGGAATCCTTCTGGGGCTCCCGAATGGCTGAAGCTACTTGATGCTCCCACGATAATTGGCTGAACCTGCATAGAAACATAGAAACAGAGACTTTGATGGCAGATAAGGACCGTTTGGCCCACCCAGTCTGCCCATTTCCCTACCTATAGGATAAGCTGCAGATCCTAGTTAACCAACAGCCTATTTCTTCTTACCCCCACAAGAATTGCCTTATGTCTGTCTCATGTATTCTTGAATTCTCCCACAGTTGTAGATCCCACAACCTCCTCAGGAAGGCTGTTCTATGCATCCACCACCCTCTCTTGGAAAAAATACTTCCTCACATTGCCCCTGAACTGCCCCCATCTTTAAATTGTGTCCACTTGTTCTTGCACATCTCTTTTGTCAGTCCATAAAATGAATATTCATTAACCTCACTAGACGCACAATAGGCTCCCTGTTTTGGTGCCTGAAATAGGTCCCTGAAGCTTCCCCATAAGCCTTTTGCAATGTCCCATGAGTGTCTTACACTGTCCCAACACGCCCTGCTTGGTAATCCTGGCTTTCCAATTGGCTGCTGCTGCACAAACATGGCTGCTAGATACACAGTCCCTTTGCAGTTCAACACAGTCCCCAAATGCAAAGCCCTGGTGCAGCCAGAATATTTACTCTATTTATTTCTTTGTCCCACCATTCAATAGTACCCTCTGTGCCCATTTGATCGCTGCCCAGAAGTAACATTTTGTTTCAGTCCTTAGCTTGTCACTACTGCTGAAATTTAGAGCCACCTTTCAGCAGGCAGGCACTTAATCTGAGTCTCAACGTTGAGCTCTGGTGCAGCCAGGATAACATCATTCACTTACTGTCCCCCATAGTGCCCTGATGAGCATTCACCAGAATTCACCCTATATACATTCATTTACACGCTCTGGTGCCTGTCACTAGCGCCCATATTTTAACTGCCATTTGTTAGGACACGTGGCTCATCCATATTCATGGGCTGTCTTAGGGCTCTCATTAATATTCATAAGCCCTGGTTCATAATGCTTAGTGGCACTCCTTATTTTCAAAAAGAAGAGGTCTCTCCTGGCCCTTGCTGAGGTCACCAGTCCCCACACTGCCCCAGGTGAGGACCAGGACTGCTGGAATACCTCCCGACTGACCACAAGTCGGCGGTCGGGAGATCAAAGGCGCTATATGCACATGCGTGAGCGCCGCTGGCTCCGAGGAACATTAGCAATAGTAGTGGTTTGTGAAACAAGATTTGGAGCCCAAAATGGGCTGAAATGTAACCCGGGTTGCCCGGGGAAACCTGGGGCATATAATGGAATCGGGCTGTGGTGGTGGTGGTGAGACTTGGGGACAGGAATGGGGACACAGGCATTGGGAGGCAGATGGGAGCAAATGGGCTGTAAGGTAAGCCCCCATTTGGGGGAGGGGGTGTTATACACACAAGAGCTGGCTATAGCCAACAGGCCTAGTTTGCAAACTGTAATATAATAAAAGCAGAAGAACTGGCCCGGTGGCGCTGAGGGTTGAGGTGCTGGACGACACACCTCGTGCCACGCTGGTGACCCGGGTTCGGGAGCGAGCTCGGTCACCAGGGCTCAGCAGGGGAAGGGTTGAGGAAGTGTGCCCTTGTGGTGCTCTCCTCCCCGGGAAGGAAAGGGAGGGTTGCACCTGCATACCAGCAGCCCCCGGTGGAGACTGGGGGCACTGCAGCATGCAAAGCACATAGCAAGCATGGTTGACGCTGGCAGGGATGCTGTGTGCCAGTATGTCGAGGTGTTCCACGCAAGGGGAGGGGGAGATTGGGGTCCGACAGTAGTGGAAAAACCCGGCCCGCGGTTGTGGCTACCTACACCTGCCCCATTCCCAACGCTGAGTCTATCCTACCTGGCCTTCCAGGTTCCTTTGTCCAGTCCCTCTTCCACATCGGGGTCTATCTCTAGGAGTGCCCAATGAGGAGGGGTGGCCCCACTCCAGAGGGGTTAAGCCAGTGGGAGAGGTGGAGGAGAGAGGAGGCACAGATGGAGGACTTCAGGCAGGGGAGGATCAGGCAGAATGCCTGAGAGAGGCCCCCCCCAGACCATGACTGGAGGGAAAAAGAATTAAAAATTAAAAAAGGCAGAAGAAATGCATTATTTCAAGATAACATAAGCAAGAATAGGGGGCATAAAATAGTTGGGAAGATGTTTAGAAGGAACAGTTAAAGTGAAGCATACACAGCAGTTTGGAAATATTCAAGCTCCATGTATTTTGCCCTTCTCCCAGAGTCACTCAGTAAGGGCTGGTTTTGGGATTAGAATCCGGATCTTCAGATGTACAGAACCACCAGGGAAAAGGGGACCGGCAATGGCACTGTATGGCAGGCTGCACCATAAATGTTGCTTACCCTGGCCCCCTGGGTGTCAAAATAGACCATAATCACATTTTTATAAACACTTAGCAAGGTGTCATTCCCGATGTGGTGCTCGCCATCTCGGAAGTGGTAGGAGGAGTGAGGGTAGGGGAGCCACTAGGGTCCAGCGACCATAACTGTATTTTGTTCGACTGGGCCCTTAGGACAAGTAAGCACTCACGAAAGGCTGAAGTCCTAGATTTCAGAAGTGTAGACTTCAACTGGATGAGGGAGCCAGTCTTTGACAAGTTAGTCGGAGTGGACAGCATCAGGGATGTGGAGGGAAGATGGGGGCAATCCAGGGGGACATTCTCGAGAAGAGACAAATATGGTTCTCTGGAAAGTTCAGGGAAGCAGTGAGAGCCAAAATGAAGGCCTTCCCCAGGTGCAAGGGAGGGAGGAAAGGGGAAGAGTACCAAATGAGAAGAAAGGAAACAAAAGGGTGGTAAGGCAGACACAGACATTCATATTGCAGAGTGGGTCAAGGTTGGTGAAAAACAATTCTTTAGATATAATAGGGAAAGAAAGAAGGGAGGAGGAATTGCTAATGCTAACAGAGGGAGGTGGGGTAATTGAGGGGGACAGGCAGAAAGCAGCTGTTCCTAATGACTACTTTTGCTCTGTATTCACAAGAGAAGACGAAGCGCCTCTGCCAGACAGTGGCACTAAGGCAGCTGTAAGGGGGATCCCTGAGATGAGGCAGTAAGTATTTGCCAGTGACAAGGTTTAGAAAGAGCTGCAGCCCTAAAGATAGAGAAGGCCCCAGGGCCTGATGGGATGCATCCGTGGGTGCTCAAGGAACTGGCAATGGAACTAAGTGAACCCCTGATGGCGCTATTCAATAGCTCTGTTCAGACAGGGTAGTTCCAAAAGACTGGAGGGTAGCAAACATAGTCCCAATCCTTAAAAGGGTGGGCAAGGAGCAACTGGGTAACTACAGACCTGTCAATTTTACCTCTATTGTGGGTAAACTGATGGAGACACTAGTCATAGAGGACCTCGTGAACTACCTGGAGAGCAATGAACTCCAAGACAGTAAACAGCACAGGTTTGTGGCAGGAAGGTCTTGTCAAACTAGTCTGGTAGTATTATTTGAGAAGGTAACAAGGGTAGTGGAGAAGTCCCATGCCGTGGATTTACACTACTTCGATTTCAGCAAAACTTTTGACTCAGTACCTCGCAGAAGGTTACTGAAGAAGCTAGAGGATCTGGGTACAGCAAAGGACACAGAAAGGTGAGTGAGAAACTGGTTGGAAGGGAGACAGCAGAAGATTGTAGTTAACGGAGTCAAATCAGAAGAGAGGGAGTTCACCAGTGGAATGCCACAAGTATTGGTCCTGGGTCCAGTCCTTTTCAATATGTTCATTAGCGACATGGGAGAAGGTATCCAGGGCAAGATGTGTCTCTCTGCAGATGACACTAAGCTCTGTGGCATGGTAGATAGCAAGGAGGGGGTTAGGGAGATGCAGAGAGACTTGCAAAAGCTAGAGAGGTGATCAAAGGTTTGGCAGTTGAAATTCAGTGCCAAAAAGTGCAAGGTGATGCACATAGGGAACAAGAACCAGAGGACAGAGTACTTGATGGGGGGGAGGGTAAAGCTGTGCGTGACCTCTGAGGAAACATATCTAAGGGTCATCATCAGTGACTCCATAAAATAATCAAACCAGTGAAACAAGACCTAAAGTAAGGCAAACATAATGCTGGGGTGCATAGGAAGGGGTGTTGACAACAGAAAGGAGGCATTACTACTGCTCTATAGATCACTGGCGAGTCCCCACTTGGAGTACTGTGCCCAGTTCTGGAGTCCTTGCCTAAGGAAATATAAGGACAGGCTTTAGATAATGCAATGTAGGGTGACCAAAATGATTCAATACCAGCAGGGCAGATCTTACAAGGATCAGATCAAGGCACTTATCATGTACTCGCTGGAGGCCAGATGAGAGAGGGGAAATATGATAGAGACCTTCAAGCTCTCAAAAGGAATGAGCAAGGTAAACTGAGAGGAACTATTTAACATAAGCGGCAGATAAAGAACACAGGGGGATGAGTGGAAACTGACGGGGAGATGCGAGAGAAAATGTTATTTTACAGAAAGGGTGGTGGAGCCATGAAACAATCTGCCAGTTGATATGACGGGCACCAAAACTATCGATGGTTTCAAACATGGCTGGGACAGAGCGAAGGGCCGGGTGGTTGCTCAGGGTGATATCAGTAGGCTGGGGAGCATGGGGTGGACAATGTGTGTTAGAGCCCTGTATGGACACTAGGTCATGGATTTGTTAGAGTTTATGGGCAGACAGGGTGGGCCAGTGGTCTTTTTCTGCTGTCAGTGTTTGAGGTTCTGTGTTTAACAGTTTCTGTATTTTAGTTTTGCAGAGTATCAGCAAACATGGAGGGGAAGACAATCCACTGTGAAGCACCTGGGATTCAGCAGTCCTAGTTATACAGAGAAAATTTACAGAAATAGTGATCTGGATTTTAGACTTACGTTTTTTATTTCTGTTTTAAATTTGATAACCGGGTAACTCCAAGAGCATAAATGCCCATTTTCAAGGAAGACCCATTGATGTAGTTTTAGATGTTATTTTGATGGAGTAAGCACCTCGCCCATGCCATTAAAAATGTACTTTAATACCTGTACACTACTGTCTTCAAAATACCAGTGTTGGTATTCACATGACTATTTCTATTTTTTTTTCTCCTCCTATGCCCCCTGACTGGCCACTCCTTTGGGCCACCAGCATTAACCCCTGCCCACCGAGTCATCCCCCATTACCAGCATTGCTGTCACCTTGGCTGTGCCTCGGTCGATCCAATGCATCCCTTCACCACCCTCCTGGTGCCCACGACAGGGGAGATAGGTTCCATTACTGTATTGGGCACATGGCACTGGATTGGACCAGAAGGCTGCTGCAAGGGCTGCGTGGCATGAGGGGAACCAGGCAACCATCATCCTGTCAGCTGAGTGGACAATTTTCTGCTGTTCTAGGATCCCTCTCATCTCCCACATACTAGTTTGGCTGCAGCGGCATCCTGGGGGTGGTGGCATTCAGCAGCATGTCAAGGCTCATGCTGCCCAGAATGCCTTCCACAAGCTACCACCAGGAGTCACTTACTGAGTGATCCAGTACAGCCTCCCCGGGAGGAAAGCATCTGATGGACGCTCTTAACTCCCTCCCTGGCAGTCTCTGCTCCTGACATCAGGACTTGGGGCATAAACCCAGATTGCTAGTGTGCCAGAGTGATACCCACCATCGTTCTGCGCCATGGAGCCAGCAACTATTTCTAAAGGTTTTCCCATTGCAGGATGGTCCCTCCCAGATGTCTAGGGGTATACAAATGGAAAGTGGTCACCTGGGAAGGGACTTACATGAATGTTTTTCCATTAAGGGTTTTTCAAAGTTCAACTCCATATTCCCTTTGCAAAAAACTGACAGAAAATTTCTGTTCGTATCAGACAAGGTATAAAACTGATATCCTTTTTTCTCTTTATACTCCTAAGTTGGCCTTAAGCAAAAGGTCCTTCACATGGTATGCTCCTTCCATTATGAACAGTTTGTCAGCACTAGTTATATCTGCAAACAACATTAAGCACTTTAAAATCTTGCTGAAGAAATTTTATGAGAATACCAACTCTTGTTCCTGTTATGTTCATTGATTCTGTCTAGTCATATTTCTTGTTTATTGTATTGTTTAGTATTGTTATATAATAACTGGTTACTGTTTTTTTCCCATAGGGAAACCGGCTTATAATTCTGTCATTATAACCAGCTGGTTATGACAAACATGCGCCCAGTTTCCTTACTTCGGCGCATGTGCCTACCGCAAACTTCCTGTTCTCTGCGTCGTCTGTCCCCGCTCTTCAGCACTAGAAACTTCCCCGACAGAAGTCGGCGGTAAGTTCTTTTTTATTTTAACAAAAAATACTACTGGGCACAAAAATAACAACTACCTAATTGGCAGCAAATTAGGGAAAAAAAGCTGCTTCAGTTTATGAGCCATCTGCTATGGACCGCACTAAAACCTCAATGGTCCGTGGCTTGACTCCATACAGAAATCTAGTTATTTTGCATAACTGCTGTGGCGAAAAAATGACCCCCAGCAATTACATAAAATAAAGGATGGGTAGTGTGTAAAACTCAGATTTTACACACACACACCTTCAGGCTGGGATGCCTTAATAAACCCCTTGAGGTTTGCTCTCGGGGTTTATATGGCATCCCACCCCTTGTGGGGGGGTGTAAAATCCCCATTATAACCACCTACCCATCCATTATTCTCTATTTATTGTCAGAAGTGACTGAAAAAGGGGCTCTGCCCAGTTCACTTGCTGGTTACAAATAGAAAATGAAAATGAAAAATGAACAGAAATGCACAAAGTTCACTTACTTGACCTCCTAAGCACTGAGGTGACCTCTGGGCATCCACTGGCCCACAGCAGGGCTAGCTAAGCTGTAGATAAAGGGGTTAGCAAACATAGAGGCATAACACACAAATGTCCAAACTGGTTATTTTAAAACAAAGCAGGATTCTTTATTTTTCTTGACCTCATTTGATGTTGGTATTTTTGCCAGCTGGCACAGATTGAAGTACACAATTGCAGACAGTTGTTTTCTTGGTTGCTTCCGGGTTGGAGTAACCCTGGTGGGACACTTTATTTAACATTTTTCTGGCCTTGAACGGAAACACATTTACTCCAGGTGTCCCCACTCCTAAACCTGGGGGAACCAATGGACTTCTGTTAGCTAATTTTCTCATACACTAGCCACTTTGTTAATTCACAGTCGCTCAGCTGGCAACATTTCGGTGCCACCTGATTCCATGATGGCTTCTCAGGGATCTACTCTGTTCTCTTCAGAGCATATCCTTTCTTTATTCTCCTTCATACTGTTTTCTGTAACTTTGAAATCACAGACTCTGAGCCCATCTGGGCATAGCTGAGGTGCCCAGGCACAACACATCTTTTATCATGGGCAGAACAGCCCACACCACACACTCTGAGGTAACACTTCTGTTGCAGACTGGAGCTGGCATCCTGTCAAGGACTGTCACTCTCTTGGGGAGAGAGGGCATTCCTGAATGACACCTCATACACTTTACATTGAGTAAGGATTAAACAGCACCTCAGATCCTTGGCCCACAGCAATCTCTGACACTATTTCCCTCATAGACAAACCTCTGAACTTTTCTTCAAATGGGTTTTTCTCCTTCAAAGAGGAGACCCCCCCCCAAGGTCCTTGTTTATGCCAACCAATACGAACAAGCACTTCTTTCATGATGCCAGCCTCTAAAGAGAAAGTTACAGGCAGTGGGAGCTGGCACTGTGTGCCAGTGATAGCTACCCACCACTCTGACTCAGCAGAATCCCTGCCCTTCAGCAAAGAACATTGAATCTCCCCTTTGGAATGCCAGAGCAGCTGACCCAGTCCTCCAAAGGCATAGAGACTGGCATCTCCCTAGAGGTTGAGAGGCACTCTTAAAGGATATTTACATAACTCCGGGGTTGGGAGGTTACAACAGCATTCCTAGTGGTAGCTCAGTTGTGCTTCATAGTGTGCTGTCTTCACTTCTGCAATTTCAGATACTCAGCAAAACTAAAAATACAGAAACACCTTTTTATACAAAATATGATCAGTCTATTTTGACACCCAGGGGAGCCTTCCGCTAGTGCCGTGCTGAGCATGTACTGTCTCCCTGTGACCACCATGGAGCAGTCACAGAGTGGGCAGCACATCCCTCCCTCCCCGAAGGTTGAGGCATCCACGTGGATGCACTATTAACTTCTGCTGGCCTGCAGTGACAACCCAGGCTTGGAGCATGAACTTGGGCTGTAAGCATGGCTAGCAGTAGCCCAATGACATGCTACTGAGCCAGCAGACTGTTGCACTTTTTAAAATGCGTGCATGTGTGTTAAAAATCTTTAACAATTATTGTTAAATTTATTTATATTTTACACACCAGAAGATTAATAAAATATCTGTACAGGTCTTCGGCATTGAAGGGCTCAATAAAGTGGGAGAGGAGGATTTACTTAAGAGGAAAGAGGGGGTTAAAACTAGAGGGCACAGCCTCAGACTGCAAGGAAAAAGATACAGGGGCCGTGTGAGAGGGCATTTCTTCATGGAGAGGGTGGTGGAGCCCTGGAACAGACTACCAGAGAGCGTGGTGGGGGATAAATCAGCAGAAGAATTCAAGAGGGCATGGGGCAAGCATATGGGGCTGAGTATTTTGGGAGGGTGGGGGCTGGCAGGGAGGGGGAAGTGTAGGGGGAAGAAAAAAGGGCAGACTAGATGGGCCGGTATGATCCTTTTCTGCCATCAAGCTTCTATGATTCTATCAATAGCCAGCCCGCTGGAGCAGTGGTAGCACCACCATGTGTGATGCCGATGACCTGGGTTCTGGAGTGGACTTACTCTGGGACCTTGTAGGCCCTGGCAGGGGAGGAGGACGAGCATCCATGGAACTGCTCTCCTCCTCTGGGGAGGGAGTGTTCTGGCACCTGGCAACATCCTGACCTCTAGTGAAGGCTGGTGGCAGGTGTGCCCGGAACCAGCATGTCTACAGAGATTGGTAGATGTGGCAGAATTCTGTGCGCTGGAAGCAGGAGCATGTCCTCAACATGCGCTGACATCATTGCACATCTGCTCCACCAGGGGTAGAAATACCAAAGTGAAAACCCCTCAGGGGTCTGAGCAGCATGATGGCAGGGAACCCGCAGTCACCGCTGTCTGACTGACACCTGGTGAAGCTCTCTGGGGGATACAAGGTGGATCTCAGTCTCTCCCCTAGCCCCTGGTAGAGCCCCCACCATGAAGGGTAAGTAATGGGTCTTTTCAGAATACTTCTTACCACCCGCGTGCCTATAACAAGCTGTAGATGCTAAAATCTACCCTTACATCCTGCTTTCAACATACACACCAAGGTCCTGTAGCCATTGTGCCCCTCCCCCACCCCCAGGGCAGCCCTGCAATACACCCCTTTTCACTCATTCCAGGGTTGTGGAGTTGGCAGTCCTTCTCTGCTGTGCATGTGTGCATGAAATAGTGACAGACAATCGGCGGGGGGTGAATTCTGAATGCAGGAATCTCAAGCACAGACTAGGCCAGCTCCATGATGTTTAAGGCCACTCAGCTCATTCTCTCTCTCTCTCTCTCTCTCTCTCTCTCTCTTCTCTGTCTCTCTCTCTCTCTCTCTGTCACTCTCTCTCTATCTCTGTCTCTCTGTCTCTCTCTACCTCAGTAATAGATTCCACAGGAACAGAAAGGTGGCTTTTAAGGCACTTCAAAGTTTAGCAACAATCCTGAGGCTTGGACCCTTACACACATTGCCCTCTCACAATATTTGCCCTACAATCACAAAACCAGCAATTATATAAAACAAACTATGGCATGTTGACATTATTCATTTTGCTTCATGTTCTGGGTGTGGGATACCATCTCAAACCACTCATGCTACACACTTGTGGTTTATGTGGTAACACACACCTTGGGATGTGGAGTCAAAATCAGTGGTGGAATTCAAGCATGCATGGGATAGTCATAAGGCAGTTCTGGGGGATGGGGGTAGGAAGAAGTAGGCTGCTGGTTAACTAGGATCTGCAGCTTATCCAGTAGGTAGGGAAATGGGCAGACTGGGTGGGCCAAGCGGTCCTTATCTGCCGTCAAATTCTATGTTTCTATGTTTCTACCCCATACATCATTCTATATATAATCTATACATTCAGTGGATATGTTTCTATATGCAGGGTGTACGGTGTAAAGTTCAATGCGTAGATTTATCCATTATATTACACATAGCTTGAGTGACAGTTACAGCCATGCACTCTAATCTAAATCTCATTATACGCTATATAATATGCTGTTTGTAGTATTTTATACTGCAGTAAAATCAGCAGTCAGTGCCTTGCAATACTTGTTCCTGGGACAGAACCTAACTCTGGGGTTTCCCTTTAACAACACTGACTCATGACCGTAAGGCATGGGAAGAACCAAGTGCTGGGTGATGATAAGGCACTGTGTCCTTCTTTAACTGCTGACCACAGAGAGCTACAGGCTTAAATATGCTTCTTAACTCATGGTTCAAGCTGAGTCGAGTCCTGACTAAATCATCGGAGGCACAGGTCAAAAGCCTTTGGTGCTGTTCTCTGCAACCTCTGAGCAGTGTGCAAATCCAAATACCCTCGTACTGCACCGTGGTTTATTCACTCTTAGCGACCATTCAGAGTTGCTAGCTGAGAGGATATTATATACATAGTGAAAGTGAATGAGAAGTCCAGAAAGGGATCATAGAACCATGTGATGGGGAATTCTTGTGAATGTGACCTAAAAGCCATGTGAGAAGAGTATAAAACCAGTGTGAGGAAGCAAATTATTTTTAATGAGTAGCTTTTTTTAATTTTTAAGTTACAGCCCCAAAACACTTTGTGCTGTAGAGGTCGATTTTACCATGAAGTACAGTACTTGTCCGGAGCTTAGTGCAAATTGATTTTGGCTAACGCAGTTACCCTATACTTGTCCATGCTAACTAGTGTGGAGAATATATGTACCTATGTTGCTTCTCTTCCCTTCTGAAGTGGAACAGTGACAGGTACAAAGGTGAGAGTGAGAGAGGCAGGTACAAAATTATTAACAAAATGCAAAAAACTGTTGCACAGAGCACATCACTAGAAACCAAAGTCTGAAATGCTAAAGTGCTTTTAATCGAAGAATGGGTACACATATACAGAGGCAACAAAGAACAAAAACCTCTATGCACTCCCGGCACCTCGGATCACTCTCATAGTTTCTCAAGGGGGTTATTAATATTAAACTGATTATTTAGATCTCTTGGACAGAATTTAGGTAATCATTTGTCTTTATTGACTGTTGTGGCTTGTCTGTGGCTCAATATATGGGGCCAGAATATCAGAAGATGATGGGTTCTA
Source organism: Neoceratodus forsteri (assembly GCA_016271365.2). NCBI lineage: Eukaryota > Metazoa > Chordata > Ceratodontiformes > Ceratodontidae > Neoceratodus > Neoceratodus forsteri. Next base: position 40,608,620 of record JADMNL010000032.1, read on the forward strand.
GCCCTTCACCAGGTACATGGAGTGATACCCCAACTGACACTAATGTTGAGGAGGGGGAATCTGCACTGTTAAGGTGCCATCCTGTGGATGAGATGTCAAGCTAAGGGAGTAACATCACCAGACATGGTGGAAAAACTGCTGCAGCAAGTCTTTAGTGACAGCTATGATCTTCTAGGCATACTGCGTATGCTGTGTGCTCGGGTTGGCCTGTGTGTCTGGAGAGTCAGAGGTCTGGCAAGACAAGGAAGGTTGACACAGTCCCCAACGGGCTATCCTGGTTCTCTGCGGAGGCTGGGGGGGGGGTGCTGAGGAATCAGAATTTTCTGTCAGTCAAGGTCTTGTTTAGCCTCATCTGCTGTGTAGTATAACAGCTCCATCCTTTGGCTGGGTGTGGTGTCTGGAATCACACCCCTGCCAGCTTCGAGGTATGCATACAGAGAGCATGGGCCCACTGCTGTTGTATTGCAGGTGTGTAATCATAATCAAAATATTTCTGCTGGTCTTTGTAACTGTTATTAAATGTCAGGCAGTTAAGAGGACTCTCTCCTTAATTTATTAAGAACTTCATAAGAATGGAGCGGGGCCAGTCCCCTGGACCTGGATTTGGCCCCCATGGATCGCCATTCAAGTGAAAGCTAAGGGTAAAAAAAATTAAGGATGTTTAGATTTTTCGGTTGAATTCAAAGCCAGACATTCAGGCTCCCTGCCCCATACTGTAACCACTGTGCTACACTGGCTGCTGCTTTGCATGGTTGTGTGGGACAGGTCTTAGACACATCATCTGGGACAGGAGGATCTTCAAGGGTGATGGACTTCACCTGACAAGAGAGGGGGCCTGCGTGCTGCGGCAGATGCTATACATCTATAGCTGATGTTTAAACTTAATGCGGGGGAGACTGGGTCTAGAGGAATCTGAGTGACAGGTGAGAGGAAGGGGATGCTAGCTAGTACTCCCCCACATCTGGGGACTTGTAGCAGCCCAGCAGGTACAAAAGAAAGCTGGGACCCAGACTGGACTAAGTGAAGGGACATTGGAGAGGGATAACACAAGGGGTGCAAGCACCAAGAAAAACAAGGGGATTAGAGGACATGCAAAGTGCAAGGGTAGTAGCACAGCAGGATCAGGGGTTAGATGGAAGGGGTATGCCTTAATGCTAGGAGCCTAGGTAATAAAATCAGTGGGCTCCAAGTGAGCATGGCAGACACTGAGTGGACATTGTGGCCAAAACATAAACACAGGCTTTGGAAAATAATGACTGGGAACTGATGGGTCACTGGGTACTCAATGTTCAGGAGGGATACAGGAACAGATAGAGAGGAAGGGAGGAGTAACCCTCTACGTCAAAGAGGGCACAGAGGTGATGGAAGATGGGTGCATCAGGGGTAGTAATGGAGAGACTGAGTCATTGTGGGTGCAACTCTCAGCAGCCTCAGACAAGAAACTGTACTTGGGGTGATGCACAGACTGCCAGGGCAAGGGGAAGAGAGAGACAGAGAGCTCAGGGAAGAACTGGAAAGAAGGATAGCTAAGGGAAAAGTGGTGGTGGGCGATCTGAACCTCCTGAACATTGATTGGGATGTTCCAGTGGCCAGGAGCACTAGAAGCCAGGTCTTGCTCGGTGCATTCTAGGGCTGTCTGCTGCTACAGTGAGTTAAGGAGCCCCCCCAGGCACAGCACAACTCTTGATGTGGTGCTCATCAACTCAGAGGTGGTAGGAACTGTGGAAGTAGGGGAGCTGTTAGGGAACAGTGACCATAACTCTGTTTGGTTTGAACTGTCCCTCAGGTCTGGTAAACAGCAATCGAGAGCTGAAGTCTTTGATTTTAGAAGGGCAGACTTTAATCAGCTGAACAAGTTGGTCAGGGGTATGTTAGTAGGGCTAGACAACATAGACTGAGTGAAAGAGAGATGGGGCAATTAAGGAAGCTATTCTCAGGGCATCTACGTATGCATGAGAAGGGTAACCAAAAAGAACAGGTTCAAGGGACCACTATGGTTCACGGTAAGGGTCAGGGAAGCAGTGAGAGCTAATAAAAGGCCTCCTACAAATTTAAGGAAAAGCAGGGAGAGAAAGAATAGGAAGAATATTTGCTGAAAAATAGGGAGGCAAAGTATATTAGTGAAAAACGGAAAAAAGGAGAGAATTGTGAGGCTAACAGAGGGGGACAGCATGACTGAGGTGGACAGGTAAAAGGCTGCCATCATTAACTATTACTTTTGCTCAGTTTTCACTAGGGAGGGTGGTGGACCCTTACCAGAGAGTGGCATCGAAGCAGCCATTAGGGAGGTCCCAGAGAGTAGGCATCCAGCATTTGCTGGTGAAAGGGTCCTTAAAGAGCTGGCAGCCCTAAAGAATGATAAGGCCCCAGGGCCAGATGGGTTGCATCTGAGGATACTCATGGATTTGGCAGCAGAACTGGCAGATCCCCTGGTAGGTCTATTCAACAGCTCTCTAAGGACAGGGATGGTTCTGAAAGATTGGAGGGTGGCAGATGTAGTTCCGCTCCATAAGGGGGGAGGTGGACAAGGAACAAGCAGGGTACTACAGACCTATAAGTCTTACCTCAAGTGTAGGAAAACTAATGGTCACTGGTTAAAGAGGATCTCTTGGACTACTTGGACAGCAATGGTCTCCAGGATAGTAAGCAGCACGGTTTCATGGCAGGGGAGGTCTTGTCAGACTAACCTGACAGTTTTCTTTGACTGAGTGATGAGAGAATTGGATAGGGGCCATGCTGTGGATCTGCTGTACTTCGACTTCAGCAAGGCTTTCAACTTGGTGTCCTACAGATACTTGCTGACAAAGATGAGGATCTGGGTGCAGCTAAGGTCATAGTAAATTGGGTAGGTAACTGGCTAAAGGGGAGGCAGAAGAGGGTAATTGTCAATGGGGTTAAATCAGAAGAGAGGGATGTTAGGAAGTGGGTTCCACAGGAGTTGGTCCTTGGTCCGGTCCTCTTCAACATGTTCATCAGTGACACTGGTGAGGGGATCCAGAGCAGGCTGTGTCTCTTCACAGATGGCACTAAGCTCTGTGTGAGGATGGATAGTGATGAGGGATTAAAGGAAATGCAGAGAGACTTGCAAAAGCTGGAAGAGTGGTCAAGGGTTTGTCAGCTGAAATTCAATGCCACAAAGTGCAAGGTGATGCACCTAGGGAACAGGAACTTCAGTATGGAGTACTGGATGGGGGGGGTGAGACTCAGTACCACAGCTGTGGAACGAGACCTTGGATTTATCATCAGCAACTCCCTAAAGCAATCAAGTCAGTGCAACAAGGCTTACAGCAAGGCAGACAGGATGCTGGGATGTATCAAGAGGGGTCATAGCAGAAAAAGGAGGTAATACTTCCCCAGTATAGATCCTTGGTGAGGGCACACCTGGAGTGCTGCAAGCAGTTCTGGGGTGCTCACTTCAGGAAGGACAGGGATAGGCTAGAGGTGGCACAGTGCAGGGTAACACTAATGATTCAGGGCCTACAGGGTATGCCCAATGAGAATCACTTGAAGGCACTGATTATGCACTCACGGGGAACAAGGAGGGAGGGGAGTGCTATGACAGAGACTATCCAATTCCTAACTGCAGGGAGCTATTTAACTTGAATACCAGCTCACGGTCATGGGGTCATGAGTGGAAGCTAACAGGAGGGAGGTTCAGGAGGGACGTGAGGAAACATTCTTTTACAGAAAGGGTGGTGTAGCCACGGAACAGCAGGCTGCCAGTCTAGGTGGTGTGTGCAAAAACTGTTAGTGGTTTTAAGTATGGCTGGGACAGAATGAAGTGTACAGTGGTTGCTCAGGGCATAAGCATTGGGGAGGAGAATGAGGGTGTGGGGCTGGGGAGGGTTAGGACCCTGTAAGGACAGTAGACCCCAGGGCTAAACAGGGAACTCAGGCAGACTGAATGGACCTTTGATCTTTTTCTGCCATCATTGTCTATGTTTCTGTGCATTTGTCAAGGGCACAAACACAGACTCCAGAGCAGTGCTCCAAGTACACTGATCCCAGATCCATGCTATTAGTAATCTGATCCTGGTTCAGAGGAAATGGGCACAAGCTACCTGTGCCTTCATCCTTAACCTGCGGCTGGCATTCAGGTCTGAGGATGGAACCTAGGATTCTTATGAGTCAGTGCAATAAGCCGCCAGCTGCACCCCGGCGCACGTATGTAAATAAGGTGCCATCCCTCCATGAGTTTCATCACTAGCAAAATAAATAAAGAGTAATATCTGCAGCTAGCCAAATCAATGGGACTCCCACCCCAACCCCCACCAAAGCTTACCAAGCCACTGGGGAGTAACACACTGCTGCAAATTTGAAAACCAAAATATGAAATTTATAATACATCTTGGAGTTGAGATACAGTGTGTGTCAACTTTGGGGGGTTCAACCTAAATTGATTTCCCAAACTGGTCCCAAACTAATATTTGTTTGGTTTCAATCTACTTAGGAACTGTAACAGTGAGCACATAATGAACCAGCTGGGCTCAGAAACGTGCTGGTATACAGTCCGAAATTATAGTGCAACAAGAATGTCTTCTGGGGACAGCCAAATCAAGAGGCACAAACAACAACAGACAATTTGAATAATTGAGTAATCGCCTTTATTTGTATAAATTATCAGAATAATCTTTAATTGCGTACATTATCAGAATGTATTTCAAAATCAGCAAAGAATAAAATAACATTGCATAGTATGACAAAGTATACAGAAATAAGTATGCTTCAGAACACATTTTCAGCTGATTACTGTTATCCCCAGCAGCCAAGAAAGCTGGTGGAAGGGGACAAATGCCTATACGCATCTTTAAAAAAAAATTGCAGACATCTCCTCCACACTTCTGTAGCACCCCTCTTCCGCCGTCTTCCCCATACCCAGCAGACATGTCCAAAAAAAATAATTCAAGTGTCCACACTTTTCCCCAACCCTCTTAGGACCCACACTGGGTGCACTATCACCTAACTTTGCAACAATGAACTACTCACACCAGTTCGACTTGTCACTTTCTGAATGACAGTGTGTGCAAAAATAGTATGTCTGTGAGACTGTGTTCTCCCTCTCACTCATTCCTACCATTTATCATTTCAGAAAGGAAAAGCTTAATTCGAGAAGCAACCATAACCCACATTAATTAATAGTTTGCAGCAAAATGGCTTTCTGAGGTAGTACTTAGAGAGTGTGGTTCAAATTTGCACTCACTGTCCACTGGGCCTCCAATGTGAATCATCAAATTGTGAGTGCAAATTTGAAGTGCAAATACTTCACTTTAAAAACTTTCCACAAGAAAACAGTATCAAACTGAAATTCGGATCTGGTGATAAATCTGCTGCAGTCTGACAGATTTTAGTCTTTGATTCGACTTTGGCACACACAACTAACAACAAGCTTGTAGCCTGTGTAACAGAAGCCATCCTGACACCGTATCGGCTGGTTGCAGATGGCTTACTGCATTCTGCGTGATGCTGCAATGTTTTTGGAAAACTTTGAAAAAAAAAATTTGAGACACAGTTCTGTTTATATTTCTTATATTTTCTGTAATTCTTTCCCCTTTTTTCTTTATTACCCAGGACAATTGCATGAAAACAAACTTGTTCTGCCTTAGACTTTATCTGTTCTAGCTGCTAATCTACATCTGACAACATAATCCTTTATTTAGGACACCATAATAATCTCCACAGCAACACACTGTGATATAAACAGAAACATGATGTCAGGGGTAGTCAAGCAGTCAGAGCAGATAAGGCAGAAATCCTGTTTTAATGCAAACACCATTATTTATAAAGAAATAATGGCGAGAATCAAACAACAACAACAACAAACAAAATTGCCTGAATCATGCTAATTACATTTTCAATCACAAGGATGCAGTGTGCATATTTATAGAACTTATGCCAACAGAAGAGCGAAAGAAATAAGTGTCTTAGCTGGAACTTGAACCCAGGCTGCCCGGAATACTGTAGCTGACAGCACAACTGGAACGGTATTCCAGGTGGCCTGGGTTCAAATCCCAGCTCAGGCACTTATTTCTTTCTCTCTTCTGTCTGAATTGTGGCTAAACACTAAATATTTCCAGAGTTACCCCAGTGGCATCAGAAGATCTTTAAATGATGCCACATTTAGCACGGTTCACAAATACAGTAACTAATACATTTTGGCATCCCTGCATGTAAAGCAGGAGAGACAGACATGATGGCCCTAGTGTCTATTCTACCCTGTAATTACTAGTTCTTGTACTATGCATATTACAATGTATTTCATATACCATATAAAATTCGTAAATAAAGTTCACTTACAAATAAATATTAAACAACCATATATTACATAAGGCAATACATCTGAAAAGGCTTTTTTCATAAGATAAGTTAAAATCTCAGACTTGTACATAATAATATTACATTGCATAAATATAACATGCCACATTATTTAAGAACACTGGACCATAATATAATATTAAATAAATAGCACCAATACAATTAAAACATTTTTCCCTGAGTCTCCAGTACCACCCTATTGGTTGACTGGCCATTTCTCCACATTGTGCCTGCCACCTCTGTCACCTAAACTTTCTTAACTTGCCCCCTGTGGGGGCTCTGTCTGACAGGAGCCCCTTATAAGAACCTTGGCAGAAGGACTGTTGGGAGGAGTAGAGTTTAAGAGTTCTCCAATGTCATCCTGCATGTGCTGGGTTTTCCTTTACAGTCTCTATCGGCCTCTTCTTTAGGACTTAGCTTGATGCTCTCAGCATGAGTGTATATACTTCCTTGGTGCCCTGGTACGGACGCACTGCCTCCCTGGCCCATATGATACACTGCGCTGCCACCTAGAGGCACCCAGGTGACAGTCACACCAACTTTGCTTCCCAGAAGACAAGAGCATCCACCGGGATGTAACCTTGCCACGCACCCACCCTTGCCGCCAACCCTCATACACCCTGAGTTCATTCCCAAACTCAGGTCACCCTTGTTGTGACATGGCTGCCACTGCACTGAAACACTGGCTTAAATAGCATGCCTATATACTGATTCTGTATACGGATGTGTTCTATGAGAACAACTGAACAACAATATAGTGATGGGACGTAGAACTTCAGGTGGATTTAAGTAGGGGCACAGACCCAATAAAACTACTTCCATTTTTTCAATAATGTAATGTATTTAAGAGATTCAAGGAAAACTGCTCAAAAATAAATCATGCTCCCCTGCTGTTAGGTATGTCCCAAACTAGGGCTTCCCATGAAATTCCAGTTTTTTACTGTCTTATTATATGTTTTTAATAATGCATTCTTACTGTACCACAACTTCTAAAGACATTCTTACAACAATCTCCCATGCACCAGCTGGTTCCCTGTGCTCTCATTATACAAATTAGTGTTGCTGACTACTAGCAGTGATTTGTAGCACTAATTAGCAAAATGAGAGAACAAGAAGCTGGCTAGTATATGTGCGATGGTCGGTGGGGTGACTTTAGATCAGAAGTTGCAGAACGGAATAGGTTATTAAAAACATATTGTAAGGTATTAAACATTTTTGAATTATGTGGGAAATTCCATGTCGGGGCATACTTAACGGCTGGGCAAGGCAATTTATTTTTTTAGCAGTTCTCCATTAACAAGAACTAAAACAGTTTTATATATAAATATATATTTTTCAGAATAAGATAGTATGGCTTGATTTGATAAAGATAAGCCCCTACCCATCACTATAGAAGTCAAGACTGAACTGTAACGTTCATACAATTATTTTTGATAGTACAATTGTACTCTTTAGTCATTTCAGGAGTACTTGGAGACATAAATTCAAATGTTATCATGTGGTTAAGCTAAGCATCATGCCAAGAAAACTCCCATGACAAATTACATTAATGTCCCTGTTTTGCTAAAGACATTAACATTCCAAAACAGAGCCTCCGAGGCATACATCTCAAGTATTCCTGATTTTTCAGGGATGTCCCTGATTTTGCTTCAAACATATCCTCACTGTCTCCAAAAATTAGGATTTCTGCAGGAGATCAGTAAAAATTTGAAACATGGAAATAATATCACACATTAGTGTTAGTCTAGTTTTCCATCGGAAAATGTTTTCTTATTACGCTAAATGATGTTGCAGCTTTTTTTTCCTTGCTCATATGACAATTCTGTAAGATGTGTCTCTGTGTTTTCCTAGTCTTGTCTAAGATTTGTGAGGCAGGAGGTTGAAATGTAGGATCCAAGCTTCTGAACAATACAAGGTGGATTCTTAGAATTTGATTAAGAAACCAACAAGTAGGCATGCCCAGTTAAAGAAATACAGCTTCACATATACCCCAGTAATGAAAAGCACCATGGCAGTCACCACAAAAGAAATGTTGACTGCTCCTGCTATAAGCAGGAGTACTTGTCATTTGCCACCTGCGTTGTAGGGAACCTGCCTGTATGGTGGTGTTACTCTGTTCACATTTACTTTTATTATCCTTAACTTCTTGCAAATGTATGTTGATATATTATGTATTTTGCAGTGTACTGTTGTCTGACTTATCTATGCTTTTGTGCATTTCACTGGCTCGTAAGCCACTGTTACTCTTGTCACATTTTGTACTTTTCTTTTCTTCCACACTGTGATTTTATCTGTAAACCTTTATGTAATGTTGACTGATGTTTTGTAACCTCCTGCATCGTGCCTGAAAATAGGCATCTTCTTGTCTAGTGTATCTACCTGGTTAACAAAGACTAAATAAATAAATCAATAAATAACTCAATAAATTAATTATTCAATAAATAAATGGCACCAAATGGCCTCTCCTATAGACACACTGTAAGGGCTGAAAACAGCAGATGCAGACACAGGTTTCATCCTGCTTAGGACTCATCAGCGTGTCTCATCTGTATCTCAATCCAGGGGAAAGATGGACCAGCCCTTATGATTGTCTTATGGGATTAGGTCATGGATAGCCCAAAATAGGAAAGTAATCTAAAAGACAAAGAACCTTAGCGCAAAACCACTGAGACAAAGAGTTATCCAAAAAAGGGCATTGCCAACAAAGCCAGGTTTCAAAGAAATACAAAATCATACATACCCTGAGTATGTTCACGGGGTTAGGGGGCTGACAGCAAAAAGAATAAAGTGGGGGGAAAAAAAATCATACATCCCCAGAGAATGCAATGCACCATGGGATGTATATGCAAATTGCCATGTAAGAGTGTAGACTGGTTCTGTCTTTTAAATTACTACTCAATTAAAGACTACCCATCCCACTGTAGAAAAATCTCCCAAATGTTCTTTTTTTTTCACCATATACATTTTTTCCTCCCTGCAGAAGGGACAGGCAAAGCTCCCTTCTATCCTGTCCCACCAACCCATGCTCTTTCTCAAACGTGGTCACTGGTGTGGAGGAAGGTGTGGCATTCAGTGCCTCAACCCTCAGCGCCACTGGGCTGGCTCCAAAGTTCTTTAAGGGGGCAGGGATTACCCCAAATCAGAAAATCAGCACTGAATGCATTGTCTTGATTGCAGGGCCCTCATGACGGTCTCCATGAATACTCTGAAGTTTGACAAGATGATGTATTTTACAATGTGCATATCCAGAGATGGACTCGGACTTGACAGGTCTTTGTAGCCCGCTGTGCTGGGGTAAGTCACAATGGTGAGGCCCAATACTGTCACCTAAAGGAAGAGTGGAAAATCAGTCATGACTAAAATATTTATAATATACAAAAAGGTGTAAAAATAAACTGTGTCTACATATTTTGTGTATATATATATATGTGTGTGTGTGTGTGTGTGTATATATACATATATATACACATACATATATATATACACACACACACACACACACACACGTGCATGATTTTCATATCACAGACGTGCTTAGCAGATATTTCTGAGTACAGTATACCCTTCCATGTATAAGCAAATGCAGTCAAAACTAACAGTAACCATCTAAATTTATTATATAAAATAAAAAATAGGTAACTGTAGTATACAAATATATAACTGAGGGGAGCTCACGAAGCAATTGTTGCCACTCGCGTGCATTCTTAGGGTATGAGACCTGGAAACCGAAGGTGAGCGGTTCTGATACCCTAAGAATGTGAGACCACCGCTTACACTTGCAAGAGTGGTGTTGGCAGACCTAATATATTACTGATTGAGCTCACTCAATAATATATGAATTTTTTAAACCAACTTTATCTGAATGTGCCTGTTTCTAGGCCGGCTTGGCGTTAAACACTTTCCACACAATAAGAGTGCCTCATGTGCAGAGGAAAGGAGTGCTCCCTCAGTCCATTATGGTTTTAAGAATACCTGGATCATTATAACATAAACAATCCCAATTCACTAAAACTGATTTAATCATTTCTATTTTATTTTATTCTATGCTATGCTCTGCTGTTCTATTTTATTCTATTTTATTCTATTCTATTCTATTCTACTCTACTCTGTGCTGTTCTATTCTATTCTATTCTACTGTGTTCTACTCTGTGCTGATCTGTGCTGTGCAGTGCTGTTCTGTTTTATCAATTATATTCTATTCCATCCGAGACATAGTAACACATTATCAGGTGTGTGGTGGACCCTTGTACTATACCTGTTGTTTGATGTTGGTGCTTAAGTTGCTGATGTCTGTTGCTAGCTCCACTGAAGTGTGTAGACCAGTGCTCACATTCGTCAGGAGGCTGTGATAAAGCTGGAGTCCGACATCTATTTTATCAAGGCAGGCAAACTGAGGGGGGAAGAAGGAAACCTTTATTATCCTTCCTCTATTTTTGTTTATCTTTTGCTTCTTCTTCTTTTGTATTTTATAATTCATCTTTTGTTTCCCTGGCAGTACATTTCCTTGTTGCCACTAGTGTTGCATGCTGACTCCCTACAAGAAACTCAAAAAACTGGAGAAACTGAAAGCACATCTATGCCAGCATGAAATAGTTGTAAAGTACACTACAGGATGGCAACCTATCAACAGGTAAGGAGAAGAGCTCATTCCCACCAAAATACATGGGAAACCTCTATTATTTCTGCAGGAAGATTAGCCACAGCCTAGACTTTTCAGGAGTTACAAAACATAAAGATGCTTTTAGACTAACTAAGACTCTCACCTATGATCCCTACATGACAGAATTGAGGTACATAGGCAGAGCAGGTATAGGGAAGCTTGGGCTGCAACTGCCCATGCTGTATTTGTCTTTTGGATAAGTAGACTGTTAAGTCTCCAGTGCTATCATTCCAGCACCTTTCACAAGCACTAAAGTTCAATACCACAAAACGTGGGGGGCAAAGGAAGAAGGGTTGCAACTATCACTACGTTTACATGCTGGCAGTTATCTGGTAACTGCAGCGCTTCCACATATCCCTTTTCTGGAAACGCATTCACTGGAAAACACTGGTTACCGAGAAACCATGCCATTTACATACAGCTTTTGTTACCCGGATACATCTGAAAATGTTTCAGTTTCTCGATAACCAAAACTGCTTGCAAACATAGTGATTGTGCGCCTCTCCTTCACTGGTAATGCTATAGGAAAGTGTGAATTCTGATTACACAAAAACATTACAAAATTATGCAGTTTACACAAAGTTTTGGGAAATTCCAAACTTAGCAAAATCTGAATCCCCTGAATGTGTTCCATGAATCTTTGCCACATTCCACAATATTTTCTGGCTGAACTATGGAATAATACACATGAACCACGGAATGAAAGCTCTGCAGAATTCCAGTCCAAAATTTAAATACATTGATATGCAATACATGCAATCAGTACTCTTGTTCTATAAAAGAGCAGCCAGTCCCCAATACATGCACTGATTCCATAGTTCTAAGTCAGAATTTTGTTAAAGTTGCCAAAAAGCATCCCAAAATTTCACAAAAGTGAGATTCTGACTTTTGCAGAAATTCTGACACAAAATGTTATTTATGCATTGCATTTCACTACCACCTGGGCTACCATGGACCAATCACTGAGCATTCAGTTCTGCAAATGCTCCCAAAACACACACAGTGTGTGTCTTTATCTAGTAACCTAGAGTCAGAAGGAACTGCAGGCCCATCATATGTGCCCCCCTCCCCCAACACTTCATATACAGACATGAATAAGTATGCTGTCACAAGCATTTACTAATCTATAGGGATTTTCCCATTACCAGGGCCTGACAGCGATCTAGGAATTGAACGTAGACCCCTCTCCCAAGATTCCCACCCATGTTCTATTGACACTTGCCCATCAGATAGTCCTGCATCATTGGTTCTTTACTGAATACAGGATGCTATGTTTTTAACTCACCAGCTGAAAGGTTTTGCTCTGACACTCTTCCAAGGGAGGGAAGGAAATATTTAGCTGTTCCCTGTAGAGAAAAAGCTGCTCCTCTTTGCAGAAGTTGCACTGTAATAAAGGAAAAACACTTTTGTTATCAGTTTTTTCTTCACATTTATATCAGTCTGTCCTAATTTCTCTGAGACAACTTATCTACCCGTTCTGCCCCAATAAAATATTTAGTCTTGCATAAATTAACTTTGTTTCTAAACTTTGTAGAAATGGCGGTGTATTTGTTGTGAACTACTGGTGGGTTTATTTTTACCCCAGTATTACATGGGGGAAATGTTTAAATAAAGGGGTGAAAAAGATACACACTTATTAGCCAAGTTATACAACCCTAATATAATCTGTGCAAGACAATAGCATAACTTTAGATTTGAGAATTGTTTTTTTGGGGTCAACATGGTTCATTTCTAATATTTATTTGCTGAATCTGTATTCAAGTTGTAAATTACATGATAACTGAAACAAACGGCTTATGTGCAATTGTGTCCTAGTTAGTATGGCTGTAATTCTGTCCTGATTAGTATGGCCCCATCTGAGGTGATATTTTTTTCTTTCCTTTCTGCAGAAGTTCAAAACTACTACAGTGGCTGAGATTTATTGTAACCAGAATTGCTGGCTGATGTTTGACAACATTTTAACAACATGCAGTTAAAGAAACTCACAAAAATACATTATGTTCATTACCAAAAAAAAACACCTAAAATAAGGTAGAAGAAAAGGAACAGTTCAAAGGGTTTAAACTTAAAGTCCTAGACAGCATCAAAGAATCCAGGAACATCAGACAATTCGAGAGAAGGATGTTCAGTCCTTCCAAACACCCTGTCATGTCTCTATCTATCCATCCATTCCTCTCTTCTGTCCCCTTCCTATTTTGTGTCTTATCCTTACACCCCTCTAAATCACTTCACTACTACAGTAGGTCCATGTGTCCTCAGCACAGTTGAATAGCTGAAGAATTTGTGAACCATGCTCAGCTAAGAAACTTGAAAGAAAACTGATGGGGCAGAAAAGGGGAAAGAAAACAAAACAAAAAAAAATGAAATAAAAGAATCCCTTCGAAACAAGTCAACCTTTTAAGCACAAAGAAAAACTGGGGAGCAGGTCCTCACCAGTCTGTGTTGGAGAAGCAATGGAGCTCAGGATATAAATTTGACCATATGAAATGGTGGCAGTATATGACTACAAAATGTTGAAATTTTTATTATTCCAGCTCTGCCCGCACACTTTAGTTATAATAAAAATTGATTATATCAAATACGGATAAGTGGGTCATTTCTTAATCGTGACTTTCTATAATTCCTAGAAGTATATGGGGCAGATCCCTCTAAGTTGTTCTATTTCATTTCTAGAGAGTGAGAACCACACTAGCCATTCTGGTTGGCTATAAAATATGCACAAAGTTTCCATTATAAAGCATGGGAAATAACAATGTATTTTCTTTTTTTGTATAGAATGGGGATGAAAGGCGGACCATAATCAGAAGAGACAGGGTTCACATGCCAAACCATAATAAAAACAAATTATTGAGTGCAAGAACAGTTTATTATTGCTTGTAGCATACAATTGGGTTAAAAGCATGGTACTCGCAGCAGCCAGTGGGGGAAAAAATGCCAGTAAGTGCGTTATCAAGACAAAGCGGACTCTTTTCTTAAACATGAGTGTATAAACACATATACCATGTCCCCAGTGGCGTACATATTTATTTTTCAGTGGCAACATTTTTTTCCTGCCTTCTGACATTACAGTAGAATTTGTGTGCTCTACTTAAGCCCAATAAACTGCTAAAAACCATTACAAATATAACCCCTTTTACAGCTGATCACATGCTGTAGGGTAAAGAAACACAGCCGTATAATTGCTGCAGTCTTTTGTCAGACAGCAGTGGTTGGAGTTATTAGTTATGGCCCTGCCCCCTCACACATGAAGATAAAATGTATTTAATCTGCTTCCAAAGCCACAATGGAGCTGGGGACATGCAGTGAAGTGAGCAGTGTCAGCTGCTGTGTGTACTGGCGGCATCACTGCAGCACACTCAGATCCCACCATGCCCTGTTTTTAAACAGAAAGTTGTGGCCATGGGAACACACCTGCCCCTGGTCATGCTGGTAGCGGTGCTCAGAGTGTCCCCCACTTTCACAGGGGAGCAGCAGAAGCCCAGCTGTGCTGGCGGAGAAAAGAACTGTGGTATAGACATGCTGCCGGTACTTCCTGCTTGCATGGAACGCATGGCAACCAACAGCTGTGACATCAGCCACCTGCGTGTCATCTGCTGCATTAATGCTACATCAACAAACATCGACTCACAACCTGAATTCATGGCCCCCCTCAACATGGCTTGCATCAGCTCAGAAAGGGGTCATGTAAATGTTCCACTGGATTGCGACAGGACCAAAAGGAGTGACCAAAGCGGAATGCTGCAGCCTAGGGTAAGGCTGTATAAACACACCTTGGTGTCAGATTTGCATAACAGCAGTAAGAAACCTATCATGAACAGTATGGAGAATTCACAAAGCTTAGGAGGTTGGTTTGGCTATGTTTAAAAATCTGTTTCCCAAAAGCATGCAGTTTACAACAAAATGCTATTACTTACACACAGAAGCTTCACGTTGCTCCAAACACTAAAATGAAGCTAGGTTAACAGAAGTTCAAGCTTGGTGTGTAAACTTAGCATGTGTGGTTAACCTCCACCATTAGTGAATGCTGAATGTCAGTCTGCATTCCAGCGCTAGCACAGACATGAAGCATAAAAGCCATGGCCAGAAAATGTGTCATAACAGCAGTTTCCATAGAATTAAGCAATAGTGCATGACAGGGTGTGGGTCGTGCTGGGATAACCTCACGCCTGGTGTGGCTGGGCATAAGGCCGTAGGACGAGTGTCCAACACCCCAGAAGTGAGGTTATTCCCAACATGACCCACACCCTGGCGTGCATTATTGCCGTCATACAATATAACACTAAGCTGCTCTGAAAAACTAGCTGGCAATCCCTTGCACACATGCCTTTCATTATTGCTTACTGTTGTTGCTTCCTTATACCTGTCATGTAATTCACTGTTTAGGATTGTTTTTTTACATTCTCTCCCCCCCTCCCCTTTCCCCCAGGACCCATCTGGAAATGAGCTGTTATCAGCTCAGTATGGCTTTCCTGGTGAAACTTCTGAAATAAATACATTTAGTGTTGGAACATGGGGGATGGGAGCTATTTAAAGCTTTACAATTGGAACACAGTTGCCAGGCAATAATTCTTCCTAACTATGGAGAGGGATGGAAGCTGGAAGTAGTAGTTCATGGAACTGCTGGTTTTGACTTAGGGAAGGGGGAATTTTATTGCTGCAGCCTTGACATACAGTTGACAGTTCTGTGCCCTGGTGTAAAGTGGTCATATTAATCCATTCCATACACTGCAAAACAATTGGCTGGAATTGCCAGATCATTAACATATAATTTTAAAACTACTGGGGTTGGATTCACAAAGCTTTCAGAAGGTACAAAACCTTCCCTTAGTCCCCAAAATTGCCTCAGCTACAGAAAAAAAGGGGAGATTGCTCTAAGCGCTATTCACAAAAACCTCTGCAGCTGTGGAAAACACCACTATGGACTGTGGAAAAAAAGTGCAACTGCGGAAGCCCCGGAGGAAAAAAAGGTGTGAGATAAGTAAGGCACAGACCCTGAAAGGCTATTCTCAACCAGTTTATTTCTGCAGTTGCGGAAAAAAATGTTACACACAGTGGAATGAGGTGTGACGTTCCCTCAGCAAACTGCAGTAGTGCCCCAACAATTGGAATTAATTAAGGTGGAGGTGAGGCACACGTAATAGCATCCCAGATAGTATAGCAGTGGCTGTTGGTACAGCAACAAATGCACATATTACCATGACATGGCAACAGGCAACAACCACCAGACCCAGTGCAGCCCACGACAGAGCCCCACAGCAGTAGAGCCTGACCAGCATGCAGCAAGTGCTACCCTGCAGGCCACAGGAACACCCAAGGGAGGGATGACCAGCAGTGACAGTTGGCCACTGTGGTGCCATGATATTGCTGGTACCTGTGGTGCTGCAGTGGTCCCAGTTCAGGGACTGGTTGCAGGTCTCTTTGTGTGTGCTGTCAGCTTCATATTATGGCAGCAATGTTAAAGTCTGCTGCTTCAGCTACTGAGTTGTACTATTGCTGTGCCTCCTCAGCCATTTCCGTAGCTGTGGATCCGCAGTTGCAGATTCATAGCATTTGCGGAATTCCAGCAGCTGCTGGAATTTCGCAACTGCGGGATTTTCTTTCAGAATATCACACAACTGCGTTTCCATAGTACTGCAGACCTTGAGCAGGATTCACAAAGCATTTGGGACTGAAGTCCCACTCCCCAACTGCAGTTGCAGACCGAAATCGCCCACAGCTGTGCTGGCTGTGATTCACAGCCGCAGCAGTTGTGCAGGGTGTTACAGCTGCTCCCACCATCCATACCATATTTCCGCAGCTGCGGTAATCTCCCTGGTGACACCACCTGCAAGCTGCCATAAATCATGGAGCCGGTCGTAATCTGGCTCCACCTTTGTGAATACCCACTGCTGCAGGACTCCTGCGGCTCCACAAGTGGCCACCCTTTGGTGCCGGCTTTTTGCCGCAGCTGCGGGAATTACACAATCTTTATGAATTCTGCCCCTTTTTCCCACAGCTGTGGGATTTTGGGCTGTCTTTGAGAATCTTGCCCCTGATGTCTGGAAACCCACAGCATTATTCAGGTAAAACCCTGTTAGAATGCACTGTGGTTTGCAGACCCTACCTACTGGTGGTGTGCATCATAGTAAGTAAGTAAATTTTATTTTTATAGCGCCTTTCCAAAACCAAGGCATTGAACAGATTTAAAATACAAATATACAACATAAATTAACAATAAAAACAGTAACTACAGATACATTAAAATCAATAAGGGAAGGCTAGGTTAAATAAATAAGTTTTCAACATGGATTTAAAATTGTTGACAGTCAGGCATTCTCTTAACTGATGAGGTAGAGAATTCCACAGGGCTGGTGCTGCAAATGAAAAAGCATGAGCACCAGAAGTCTTTAAGTGAACCCTGGGAATCTATAGCAATCCCTCGTTGGCGGATCAGACAGGATGAAGGGGGGAGTAAGGAATCAGGAGATCTTTCAGGTAGTTGAGTCCCTGTTTGTGTATGGCTTTGAAGGTTAGCAAGCCAACCTTATAGGTGTTCCACCACTGAACAGGCAGCTAGTGCAGTCTGCACAGCACAAGTGTGATATGACTGGTCCTGGATGTACCTGTCAATAACCTGGCTGCAGTGTTCTGCACCAGCTGCAAGCGGCGGATGTCAACCCCAGAAAGCCCTAGGTAGAGGGCATTGCAGTACTCAAGACAGGTGGTGATAAAGGCATGCACCAATACTGGCAGGTCATCTGGAGGAACCAGGTGTTTCACCTGGGCGATATTCCTCAGATAGTAAAATGAGGATTTAATGACAGCTGACACATGAGATTTCAGGGTCAAGTCATCATCAAAAATAATATCCAGGTTATGCACCCGGTCTGAGGTAGTGAGCTGAACACCATCAAGCCAGAGGCCCGATGCCTGTCCAGCCCCCAAACCTGCCCCCGGATGACCCGGGTCCACCACCAGCACTTCAGTCTTGTCCAGATTCAGTCTCAGACAGCTAGTGCTCATCCAATCTGTGATTTCAGTGAGATAGTAATACCATAAGATACATTTACACACATGCTGGGGTTCTAGCAGCATTACAACACCTGTGGATGACATGCACTGTTGTAGTCATTTCCACTGTGTCCACACACAGGAGCAGTGCAGAATCTCAGTAACGTAGTGTAGTGTACCGGCAAAAGTAGGCCTCAGCTCTATTTAATTGCCTGCCTGTTCTCACTAGGTTTGGAGCAGTATCTTTCCAATTGTAAATTTATCCAGCTGTGTTTTAAAGCTAGTCAAGGTGTTAGCTTCAACCACTGTATCTGGTAACTTGTTCCAATTATTGACAACTATCTGAGTGTACCAATGTTTCCTTTTGTCTGATTTAAACAGTTCTCCTTGTAAAGCCTAACAATGTGCTCTAAAATCTTGACTTGTTTGCGTCTTGTCTTAGGCATGGTGTTTTAGCAAGTTCTTGATCCCTACTTGCTTTGAAAACCAGCATCACATCACCTCTGTGTCTCCTCCTCTCCAAGGTATACATATTCAACTCACTCATTCTCTTCTTATAGGTTCTACCCTTCAGTCCCTCTATTCGCTTTATGTGTCTGTGTGTGTATATAGCTATACATATATATATACATATACACATACACACTGAATATATATATATATACACACACACATATATATATATATATATATATATATATATATATATATATATATATATATAGACACACAACACACACACAACTATGGGGTGAGAGCTTTCTCAGTAGGATAGTCTGTGTTATTTCCATTGGATTGAGGATAAATCCTGAAGGCACCAGCAGAGTGAGGATATCAACATTTATCCTCGCTCTGCTGATGTCACCAGAGTGAGAATATCTGCACTGCTGCAGCTTGCATTCTAAAGGAAACTGCCTCAGAAAACAATTTCTCTTTCTCACTGAAGCTGCAACTTACTCAATTAGCTTTGCAAAACCCTCTCACCTGTGTCCCATTGTGTTTCTAGCACTCCTGGCCCATTACTGTGCTGATCTCAGCTTCAAAACAACCTGAATTCTAAAGGAAACTCCTTTACAAAATAGTCTCTCTCTCAGTGCTACCTGCAGTAGTTTGTCTTTCTCACTGAGCCTCTAATGCACTCAATTAGCTTTGCAAAACAACTCACCTGTGTTTCTGACTCCCAGTCCATTCAGAACGCACGCACACACACACTGACAGCACACACAGAATGAGCAGGAAACACACAGAAACAGAAAAAATGTTCCTAAAGCTCTCATTCCTGTGGTATAAATCACACACATGATGTGCTGATCATGGGATATGGAAAATATTCTCAGTCCTGCAGAGTGAGCTGTGCATTCTCACTCTGCAGGAGTGATAATATTTTCCATATCCCACTCCTGCCCATCATGTATCCTATACCTCTATAGATATATACACACACACATACACACACACACACAACGTGGGGTCTTACTAGAGATCTATATAGCCGTAGCAATACCTTTCTAGCCCTGCTTGTAATATTAGGTTTAATACAGCCAGAGACATGGTTTGCTTTATATTAACCATAGCATTTGTATGTTTACTCCGCTGCAGGTTGTTACTTACTTTTACTTCCAAGTCCCTTTCCGCATCACCTTTCCTAAGTTCAGTTCCTTGAAAAGTGTATCTGTATTGTGTTTTGCTTTATTTTATTTTTTTTGCAAATATGCAGAACTGTACACTTGTCTGGGCTGCAACACATTCCTGACTCTTTAGGCAATGGTCTTGCATTTGCTTACAAACTCCCTCAGTTTCAACTATGATCCCCATTTTTGCATCATCTGCAATTTCACAACCCAGCCAAGTAAGTTTTTATTCACGTCCCTTATACAGATGTTAAACAGGCTAGGTCCTTGAACTGAACCCTGTGGAACTCCAGTTGTAATGTTCTCCTAGTTTGATGTTACTCCTCTAATTTAATTCTGCTTCCAGTCTGTAAGCCAGCTTGTAATCCATTTAATCAGCGAATACTGATGGAATTTTTATTTTCTCCATGTTTCTGATTAGGTCATGTGGGAATATATCAAGTGCCTTGCCGAGATTCGTACATGCCACATCTGCTGATGTACTCCGATCCAATGCTATGTTTATCAGATCAAAAAGGTTTACCAGATTTGTCTGACAATACCTATTCTAGTGAACCCATGTTGACTTACTGTATATCATTACCTAGTGTTTCTGTCATCCAACTTTCTAAACGTCCCTTTAATGTGCTTTCTGTTACTTATCAAATGATGCTAGTTAGGCTTATGGGCTGCCATGACCTCATCTTTTTCAGAGTGTTATTTTTATCCAATGGCCCAATGCTCATTTCTGTTTAGAATTCACATAAGAGAAAAATTGTTTGCAACTATCCTCTACATTGGCAGCTAGCTTTTCTTTCATGACTTGTTAATCATATTTCTACATTTCTTTTGCAAATCCCTGTATTTCACTACCAACCTGTTGTCAGCTCCTTTATTCATTTTATTAGATGCTTTCTTAACAGTTTCCTGATTTTTTGGGTCATCCACTCTGTAGCTTTACTCTTACTGTTATATTTATTTTTCGTGGTACTGTATAAAGCTGCTTGTTAGCATGCTGATTTTAAATATCTCCCATCAGATTAGTAAAAGCTGGACCGACAGGTCAGATTTCCCCCATTCACTAAAAATACCTGCATGTCCCCCCACTGAAAATAGGAAACATTTTCTAGCCTTCCTTTCCAAAAATAAATTTTGCTGGTCTGGCCGGTAGGGCTAGATGGGCTGTTTTGGTCCCAGCAATCCAGTTTTCACCCATGCCCAGGAGAGAGTGAAAACCATATTACCATAACTGGGGCAAACCACATTGGTAAATGTTAGACCAACCTATCCAGCCAGACCGGCAATAACTGCACAACTGCCACCCAATCCAGCTGGATGTTACCAGTCTTGTCCAGTCCAGGGCCGGCAGTTCAGTTCAGTTTTCACAAAGTCCTGTGTCCCACGTAAGGGACAGCACCAGCATCCCACATTTTGAGTGTCAGAAAGTAAACTGGTCAGGGGCCCTCAACAACTCAGTTCCATCACCTCTTAAAACAATGAATGCGAGTTCCTACTCCTAGTCTAGATGAGATCCAAAGATCAAGATTGTGGGTCCCACATCAGAAATATGGGATAAAATCCCAATACTGTATTAAAGAAAGTCAAAACCTTAAACAGCCCACCCCCCTTAGAATTTTCACAATAGGATATTGTTTTTATGCATTGTAAATCACTTAATTTTATTGTTGAAAAGTCTGCGAAGAGGCAACATGACGGATGCTGCATGTTGTCATTTCAATGCGACAAATGCGCACAGCAATCGCTCAATTAAGCTTTGAAGTCATAACGTATAAACAAATTATAGTGTATAGTGACTAGTTGTTCTGCGAAGAAATCCATTGCTGCTGGCCAAATGTTGTACCACATTTCAAAGTTCATGGCACACGGTAGTACCCTACTGTGGCACAACACCACCTTGTCCATTTTTGAAAACGCACGAGCCAGCACTTTAACAAAAGAAAAAAAAAAACACCAGGTGCACATCGCATTAGTCAAACAGTAAACTGTCTGACAGGATGGCGATAGCCGCGTTTTTTCCGAAAGTGGCAAAAGTATTTTTTTTTTTATTCTTTTGTTGGAGAGTCACTATATACTATGAAAAATACTGGTTGGGCAACTGTGCCCTAAAAGCCTGTGCTGCCATCTCGGGGATCCGATTCGGTGTGACCGCTCGAGCCTCGCTCTCGAGATCTAATGGAATCGAACCCTCGGTGGCAGCACAGGCTGGTTGTGCACAGTTGCCCAGCCAGTATTCTCTATATCTCCCATTACGAAAAGGCTAATTGGGGATAAGGCCTTGGGGGTGGGCAATTTACAGTTTTCACTGTCTTCCTTTAAAACGGCAGTGCAGCATGCCAGGAGGGGGTGCTGCACGCCTGAGGGTTCCGCTTTGGGATAAGGTGCCTTAAAGATCCCATGGCACTTCTGAAAGAGAGTAACCTACTAGGGGAATTTCCTTGCATACCTCTCAACTGTCACACATTATGAGGTACGTCACTCATTTTATCCCTCAAAAACCCTCTGTTCCACATTGAGAAGGTGACATGCCACACTCATAACCGAGACTTTTAAGCAGAAATGTGTAAGCAATAAGACATGACAGAGTGTGCATGGAACATATTTTACCGCACGGCCAGGGGCGTAATAAGGCACGAGGCCTTGGCCGAGTGCCTTTAGCCCCTGGGTGCGGTAAAATATGTTACATGCACACACCTGGAATGTCTTATTGCGCTTATAAAATGGGCTATTTTATTTTTTTAACAATTTTTTATGTTAAAAACACATTTAGATAGGAATACACTGACATAAGTTAGTGTATTTATAGTAAAATAGTCCTTCCGCCTTTGTGTTCGGTAATTGCTTTAGTACATTTGTCCTCCATTGGGATCCGTAGTTATACTGAGATGAGGAAGTGGGCAAGATTTTTTTTCTGATTAATTTAAGCTGCAACCGATAGCAGAAGTATGAAGTGGGGAGAATTGAATTTAGTCTGGGGATGGGAGAGGATGGCAGGACAAGAAAGCACTTTTTTTTTTTTTTTTTAAATGTAGCTGGTGAGTAACATTTTTTTTTAAACGGAGCGGGCAAGGATAAAAGCACGCGATAGCAGCAGAAGTATGGAGTGGGAGAACTGTAGTTAGGTCTGGGGAGGGCGAGGATGGCAGGACAAGAAAGCAAATTTTTTTTAAATGGAGCAGGCGAGGATCACAGCACAAGCAGTAACATTTTTTTTTAAATGGAGCGGGTGTCCTGTAATCCCAAGCAAACTACTACAGCAGGGCTCATTTTGACACTTTTGTCAACAGCATGACACTTTTTTACATTCAGGCAAAGTGACTGTGTTAAAATCCTCTCCATCTACTCATTCCACATGCTAATATTAAAATCTACTTTGTTTGCTCTAAACATCGTTCGGTTTTATAAAATGGGTAGGCTGACTAATTCAACTGGGTTTTCCTCAGGCTTGTCAAATACAAAGATGGCAGACAGTAAAAATGCCAACGTTCCATGGCTTATGGATATTGGCCTTTTTACTGCCAGCCCCTTTTTTTACCCATGCATGGAACATATTTCATGCATGGGTAACTAGCCAATCACATTGCTTCATTTAGCCTACCCATTTTATAAATAATAATATAAGACGCTAGGCTATCAGCAAACATTATAAACATTAGTGCACTTATTTCCACAGTATTCTGAGCTTGCAACATCATGTTTGAGGAACTGTCACACATTTTGTCCAGTTGTCACACATTTGGGTCATAAAAGGTTGAGAGGTATGTTTCCTTGAGTCGTCCCCGGCCAGATGCCACCTCTTCACTAAAATACCACCAACAGCTGTGTACCTGATTCAACCTGTCACCTCGTACTACCCCCCGCTGAAACTTGCCACTCCATTCTAACTCACTCCTTGGCTGAGCTGACTAGCTTTCCATTTCCGCTCCACAAACCTAAATTAATGAATGAGTCTCCCTCCAGCAGTTCCACTATAACCAAACACCACCGCGGAATAAATCATGCCTCACACCTTAGGCGGGCGAGTCTGCCTGTGTCCGACGCTGTCTGGCTGTGGAGATGTGCACGCACCACCGGAAACAAGCCCGCAGAGGCGCCGCCCATTGGTGGGGTCGGGTCGCGTGGGGTCGGGAACGCCCAACCGTCACCGCTTCAGTCAGTCCTCGAGAGCCTTTGCAGTGAGTCCTTGGTGCAACAAGTATGCATCGTGGGCTCTATGTCTGAATGAAATAACTCTGCGTTCGGAAAACGTGTTGCTTTGCTTTGAGATCTGTGGAGCGGGCGACCTCAATGAGAAGTAGGTGTTGTTGGATACTATGGGAAGTATATTGCGCTATTGATGTCACACCCTCGGGGCACCAGCACTGAAGACCCGTTATCCCGTTACTGCTTAGTTACGTCTCAGTAAAACATCCTGAGTTGAAGGAGCTCAAAACAAGCAACAGGAAATATGGGGAAACGATCCCCCACCTAGAAGAGAGTGCCCCAAAACATGTTTTTGTGTAAACTGTGAGTAATCCTACAGTTCGGATTATCCCGCCCACCACGTAAATATCCGAAATTGTCAGTTCTGTGTGATGTATAAAGAGGTGTAATAAAGAAATAAAGGTGCCCTAAATGGGGGTGGAGAAAAAGACTTCCATTTTACTGTTTTGATACAGGTTTATTTAACTAGGACAGCTGAAAGAGGGGTTCTTTATTTTGTATCCCTTTCTAAAGGTGAGTGGAGGGACTGGAAGAGGGAGAGGCCAAGTGAGTTGCGGAAAGTCGCACTTCGGTGGCTGTTGTGGGATTTGAATCTGGGTCCCTCTTTTGGTTCCTAACCCTGGGCTCTATCCCCTGCACCCTACTACTAACTCTAGGCTTGTGAGTTAGCTGAGCATATTGTCTCCACAGCCCTCATTATGAGGCACATCATTTCTTTTGCTACTAAGAGGCTCAACTCTCCCACATGGAGAAATATCTGTCTTACACTGTACACAGTCCTATTAAGAAATAAATCCATATGGATATACACAGTTATTTCTGCTGCATTCTGAGATTTAATCTTCCTGTTATGAATCTGATTCCTGAATTTTGTCTTTCTCTTTATGTAGTGGCCCACATTTAGTATAAATTGAAATGTAAAGCTGACAGTTGAAAAAAATGTAAGGAAGGATTATTGGAAAAACACTGCCAGGAATTGCCTGGAATATACTGTAGCTAGCACTGGGAAGAGGACAGCACGACCTGCAGCTAATCCTTAAAACTAGCTAGGGTAAACCTGAGAGTAACCAGAGCCAGCTGTGAGACACAGTCTCATTTTCAGTGAGGTCCTGCTTCTGCTAATTTTTACTGCTGAGTAAACTGGAGTACTGAACGGTGAAGTGATTTGCCCACTGTCACGTACTGTGAGTATTTGGGTCAAGCAGAGTTTGAGCTTGTGGCCCCCTTGTTCCAAATCTAACCATTTCATGACAAGCCCAAGCTGTTTCTTGACCACTTAAGAAAAAGAGTTGTTAAATTATATTAAACAGTTACAATAAAAAAAAAAAAGAATGCTAAAAAATCTCCCATGTACATTCAAATAACCCAACAGGACAACGTATGTCGCTAGAATTTTCACAGTATACTGTACAGTGTAGAAAACCTCCTTGTGCTATAGGGCTTACATATTGATTACCCTAGTCTTGCGAGACTCTTTTAATATTTATTAATTTTTGTCTTATTTCCATAAATAAACATTTGGTCTCAAATGACTGTGCATTCTTATTTGGGATCACTTGGCAGCTGCAGCTTTAATGACAGTGCAGTTCTGTTTCAAGAAGTACTTCTGCTCTGCACCATGAAAAACCTATCTCAGCTGTATGGTGTCATCAAAACGAACTGCTGGGGGTGGACTGACTCTGCAGACATTTAACAATTAGTGTCATACTTATTAGCCCACTGTAAATGGAGAATCCCTGCAGATGTGCAGAATATAAATGTACTTACAGAAATGTTTTGCTCCTGTGCAATTAATTTGTAGATTTTGTCTGCTAGTTCCAAGTTGTCGAAGAGGAACTTCTGAAAGTCAGGGTCTCCCGATAAGACTTCAACCTCTCCAGAAGATTCTGGCACAGGAAATGCCATTAGCTGTTTGTAGAACAGAAATAATATGCAGAGGAAGGTATACATGTCTGTGGAAAATGGAAACAGATGAAGACGGTCAGAAAGTGTAATGGAGCATCTCAATAAACACTTGCCTCAGACAGCACTTTAAAGTGAAATCAGTTACTTGTCAGTAACATCTGCCTTACTCATTGGTAACTAGTTACAGTGGTCATGATCCAGACTATGTAGATTTGCTCTCTGCTCTCTCAAGGTACATTGCACCTAAAGTTTTGTGCACTCTCATGTTTTCCTAATTGTGTCACTGTTATGTGTTAATTTATAGGAAAGGTTCAGTTGCCGCAGGGCTTCCTGGAAAGCAGGCTACTTGTGCATCCAAGGAGTTGCCCTATCTGAACATTCAAATTAAATCAGTGTGGCTGTATGGATGGACAAGAGCAACCCTTATTTCTGTCTGTCTCTGTTATACTGTGTTACTGTGTTCCTGTTTAACAGGATGCTAGATGAGAAGAGTGCTCAGACACACAATGATGTGATGCACTGTAATAGTCAAGTGAACAATAATAAACATATTAATATATGTAAGACAAAAAAATCCTAAATGTACTACTTTAGTACTTACATGTTCCAAAGAGCATCCTTTTGTCTGTTTTTGATCAATGGGAAAAAAAGCAGGGTAGATTTAAAGAGAAGTAGCTGAGTTCAGTCCTAGAAGGGTGCTTATTGTTTTGGTACTGGCCAGGATCTCACCTCGATATATTTATATCGCTTGCTTTTGGGAATTCACCTATGATGAAATATGGTGACACACACAAATTATTTCTACAGTCCAGAACTTCCTCATCAGTTGTAAGCATGCCTACAATATGGCACCTCTTGGCCAAGTGGGTAACGCTTGACGCTCCCACACTAGTGAACCAAGTTCGGGAATGGTCTCTGGAGTTGGCCAGGTGGTCCGGGATGCGGAGCTGGGTACGCACTTCCACATTGCAACGCTCTCAGGTGAGGAAGGAAGGGCACCAGGTTTGGCTGCATTGGCAGCCTCTTTGGTGTTCCAGGGATCTTGGCTTCTCTGCATGGGTGCTGTCTGGTGCCGAGTGGATAGTGAGGTGGGGTCAGAGGTGAAACGCAAAGAAAAATTTGGTGTACATCGACCGGCTGTCCTATATGACGGTTCTGCTTCTCTTGGGTCCCACCCCACGTGAAGCCCTGCTGGCGTGACCACAAGAGGTGTGTCTCATGGGATTCAGAGGTCAGAGAGTGCCTCATGCCAGTGTAAGGAGACAGCTGGGGGCCAAAAAGCTGAATACAAAAAAAGAGCAACAACACTGGTTCTGTGGTCTGTCTGTCTATCTAGCCATCTATTTCTTACAATGGCAGTGTAAATAAAAAGGCAAACCTATCAAGGTTATAGAGAAATAAGCTTACCTGCCTCCGGAGTCCTGGGAGGAAATCTAGTGCGGTCACACTGGTGATGACTGGACTGTCACCAACACATGTAGAGTCCCACAATAAATTTCAAGCCACTGAAAGACTCCACAGGTCATGTGACCAAGAGGTGTTTACCCAAAATATTATAGCATTGGGGTATGGCCTCTGTAAGCTAAATGAATGATGCCATTTGCACCTAAAATTCGTGCTTTGTGAAGTTTTTTGGCTGCTTGAAATTTTTGTGGGATTCTACAAGCTTCAGCTCAAGTCTGCTTGTCTCCAGTGTGACTGCACCAGCTTCCCTCCTAGGACACTCCTGAGGCAGGTAAGCCATTTTCTCTGTGTTCATAACCCAGAGGGGCAGCACAGAAAAGACAGGGGCCTGAGCTAAGCCTTTTTATTCTGTTTTCATATCAAGGTTATTTTTGCTTGTCCAGGACGGACAGTGACAATATCATGAGATTCTCACTCTAGGTGGATGACAAGGCAAATATTCTTACTGTAGGTCCTGCGGACCAGAAGCCTGTTATCATCTCATTCCATGACTTGATTGTACTCTGAGATTTTTTTTTTTAAACTGTTAACTTTATTGCAACACCAGCACATCCAACTGTCTTACCACACAAATGCATGCCATTGCAAAAATCATATATGCATGCGCTGAAGAAATATATGCCTGATATTTTAACTTACGATCTGTGATGACCTCTGTGATAGTACTTGTGCCTTCACCATTCATGACATCATGGGGTCATGGATCATTCGTTAAATGTCAGGCATATTTGTGTTAAGCCCATGCCATATATATATATATATATACTGTGTGTGTGTTTATATATATGTGTGTGTGTGTGTGTGTGTATGTATGTATGTATGTATGTATGTATATATATATATATATATATATATATATATATATATATATATATATATAATACACGTGTATATGTATGTGTGTATATGTGTATATATATATATATATATATATATATATATATATATATATTATAGAGAGGATATTTATGTAATCCCCTGTGCCATTAAGGGTTACTAATTTTAAATGTCCATTGGCATTACGGGAGAGTTTATGGCGTGTGCTTCCTGAGCTCTTGCTCAGGCTTGCGTGCTGTGTGTTTCAAAAAAGCACCGTTTGGCATGAATCAAAGAAAGTGTGGTCGGCGTTGTGGAGGAGGCAGGAGGTGTGTGGGAGGAGGCGGGTGCCTGCTCGAGGCCCGATGGCGAGAAACCCGCCGGTTGGGGCTGGAGAAGCCTGGGACCAGGGTGGGGAGATTGTCCCCTGGCTTCCCAAACGAGAAGAGTGAGTTCTCCCATAAGTGGTAGTATGGGGGAATCAAGCAGCAAGTTGGAGCAGCATTTCCTGAAGGGATCAAGAGGAGCCTGCTAGGCTCTACAATAAGCAAGAGAAGAGTGGCTGCCATGGGAGGGCCTGTCGAGACTGAGGTGGCAGTGATTTCTGCAGGAGGTAGGTCCTTTTCCTGACTGTGTCCATTCTGAAAGATTCTGTGCTGTTATGTTTGTGGCTGCTGTAAAGAAAGGTCTAGACCCCTGCAACTGAGAGAACCCTGCCAGTGGATCTGATGTGTGGGTGGCCTCTAGTGGCAAGGACTGAAATGTGCCTGAGTGTACTATCGTACCTCCCTCCCTCCCAAGATGAGGAGAGTGTACCATCATATATCCAGAATTGTGCCTCCGTTCCCACAGGTCAGGGCATAAATAAAAAAGGTTTTGGGAAAGTGAGAAAGTGTTACTTCTGAGGGGAAAATGAGCCCAATTTTGGTTCAAAATGGAAGGGAACAGAGTCGCTAGGTCGCAGGTTCAAATCCTGGGTCCACTAAGCATAGGCCATGGCCGAGGGCCATAGAATTCTTGAAAATGTGGTAAAAATAATATGAGGATCCTTATCTGTTGTTACTGCTTGAGTTGGTGAAAAAAGAAAATAAATGGCTATAAGCTATGAGGAGAGGCTCAAGGAGCTCGACATGTACACCGTGGAGGAGAGGAAGGACGGGGGGGGGCATGATAGAGGTCTTTAAGTACATGAAAGGAATCAATAAGGGAGGCCCAGCCAGGGTGCTCCAAAGGAAGGAGGGTGGGGCAGTGAGAGGTCACGGGTGTAAGCTGGAAGGGGCAGACTCAGAGGGAGAGGAGAGCGTTATTTCACTGAAAGGGTGGTGGAGCCATGGAATGCACTGCCCAGGGAGCTGGTGGAGGTGGAGCCTGTGGGGCGAGTTTAAGAAAGGATGGGGCGGGGAGGGTAAATCTGACCAGGCCCGAATACAGGTGGAACATCTGGGACTGGGGACAGTATAACCCAAGGGGAAGGGGGGGGCACCAAAATCGGCCCTCAGTGCAGGTGCTGAAAATCGAGCAGACTCGAGACCATTAGGCCTATTCTGCCGGCATTTTAGTATGTTAGTATCCGGTTTGCATTTTATATAATTTGGACTTGGATCATTTTACTTCTGTGGAGAAAACTGTTGTGTTATTCTGCTGCTTGCCTAATGAATTGTTTTCCAGCCTGCCTTTGGAGCCTATTACTAACTAAGGTGCTGGGAGTGTGTGAGAGAGAGGGAGTCAACTGTGAGCCAGCGCTTAGAAAGAGCTCGAGCCATCACCAAGGAACCAGAATCCACAAAAAAGTTAAAGGTACTTTGATTTGAACTCCCTCCTATATGTGCTTACAGTCGAGATGGTACCCCTCCTCTTTCCCAGAGACTGTAAACCACCAAACCCCTAGACAGGGAGGGTATACTATCTGAAGCCTAGACTGAAGCTGCTGCCTGCTTGTGGGAAGCCCCTATAGTGCCCAAGCAGGAGCAAGTTGAATTAAATTGTACTTCTTCTATCTGCAAATATTTAAAGGCCATCTGTGATCCGAGCAGAGGGAGGAGAGTTGCATTTAAAAAAGGGTGAGGGAAAAAAAATCAGTAAAAATGCTGTCTCCTGATTGGACGAAACACACCACATGACCGTGCATTATGGCTCAACGACCACATGCCTGCAGTTTTTTCCTGTTTCTCACCCCCCAAAAAAGCCAACAATTTTGACCATTTTATAATGCAGATAATTCATTACAGGGCATGCGGTCGTGCGCTGATATACACACGCCTTGGGTGGTTGAATGCACTCGTCCTGCGGCTTCATGTCTCACAACATACACCAAGGTGTACGTATATCAGAGAGTGACTATGCACTCTAATCAGTGCATGCATTCCAGAGCGTATAGACAAATCTCAACAGCCTACAAGAATGGCTCGGAACAAACAGCCTAGTACTTTTTTTTTTTTCCCTCCCATGTAAGTTTTTATCCCTCCTTGACAGGCTGGGCGACTGTATTGGCCTGTCCTGTATGTCGCGGCTGTCCTGAGTCTCCACCAGTCCCCTGAGACTGTGCGGGCTGCCAGTTTTAGTGGGAAGGCTTCATTAAGCCCATCCTCAATTTTTTTCCACCTGATTTTCTCCCCGGGCATGGCTCAGTGTGCAATAAGCACGGGCGTGCATGCTCCACCTCTGCGGAGGTGCCCTCAGCACTCCATATTCAGGCTTCTTCCCAAACTGCGAGGCTACACACATGCTGCCATCTGGATTCCTCCAGGTGGCAGTCAAGTGGTGAATCTTGGGGACCCCCCCCCCGAGGAAGGGAGCTGTCCTACAGACGCATACAGCCTAGTACAGTACTTGATGTTGACAAAACCCGCATTATTAATTTTGAATCACAGCCTGTGGCTCAAATTAAGGTGTGTGATACTTAAATCAGAAATGATAAACCTGAGCTGGAAAATTGTCTGGGACTCATGTGAATGCCATACATTAGAAGTGTAATTATTCATGAGGCCAGCGAGCACTCGGATTGGCTGCTGTACTTGGTGTTAATCCTTTAGAAAGTCCTGACTGGCATGAATGCATTTCAAGTGTCTTTTCCTTTTTTAAAAGATGTTTGTTTTAAAACTAACATGATTAGACTTATAATCACAATAATGCCTTTGCGACCGGGTATATTTATGGGTTAATGCCCATACCAAAGTTAATGGCTTTCGGCTGCACCTCAGGCATCAGCTCCCTCAGCTGGGCATAAACCCCAAGGAGATGGCCAGTTGTTTAGTCATTATTGCTTAAAGGGGAAGTCTCCCATAGTTTCACACCCATATTTTCCCAACTCCTTGTGTGTAACTGTTGTGTTCTTCCTCTAGTTGCCAGCAGTCCTATTGCTGTCCAAATCTAGATTATAAATAAAAATATACAGCCCAGAAGTTATCAACGTGTTTGTCCTCCATTTTACCATCAATGCTGCTGGAGGATGATGTCATCAGAGCAACAGATAATGGTGCTGCACTAAATGCTCTTCCACCAGTAAACAGAACCCACAATGTTTGGTCCCCCACTTGAGTAATGGGGAAACTCTTTAAGCGCTGTGCACATCCTGAAGTGCAGGTCTAATAGGGACTAGGACCATATGAGTGTGATTCAGCACTGATTTGACATGCATATACAGTATGCCTATAAGGAAGTACCTGTATGAGGTGTGTTAATGTTTCTGTTAGCAAAAACAGTTTACCCAATAAATGACTCTGGGTACAACAAGAGTCTTAAGTGGTATTATATAGCTGTTTTATTATGTTCTGTGTGTGTTAGCATTCTCTGTTTTGATTGACACCAGCAGTGAGACACAATCTTGCAAAAATGCCCCTTTCCCTTTGTAACTAGGCAGTTAGTGACTGGATGTCTGATGTAAGGCAATAAAGAGTTCAGCTATAACAAGGAATAGGTTACCAAGACATCAGCTGCAGCATATGGAAGAAGAGTAATGTAGTGGTTAAAGCACAGGCACAAGAACTGGGAAACTCTGGTTCAAATCCTACTAAAGTCCCTTACTCTCTAACCCTTAACAAGTTCCGCTAACCTCCTTGGGAACTGTGATGCCCCCTCAGGTCCATGACTTTAACAGTGTCCCCATTCCCATTATAAATCATTAGCAGTGATGTGAGAGCTACATCACTTCACTTTGAAGGTACTGAAAACAAGCTGTGGCAGCCTCCCCCCCTTGTAATGCCAGCATTTGAAGTAGGATGTCCCTAACGAATCAGATGCTACACTTCAGCTGTTGTAGGTAAAGAAACTAATCAGTCTCAGTGTTTGTAGTACTCTGTATTTGCTTAGCTCATTCTTCCCATGTCATATGCACTCTGTGTCTTGGTATTTCCAGTCAGAACCCAGATGTGAGGAGCATTTGAACTGTAAAACAATACACTTTATAAAGTAAGTGATCTAGCTCTCCACTTTCAGGCTGCTGAAAGGGGACTGTATAATTTGTGCAAAGGAAGAATTCAGTCTTGTGTGATCCTTTGGGAAACTGCTCAAGCCTACCTTGTAAATGAATCCTCTCAAGGGTGTTCACCTGGTTCACTACAGAATGACTGATTGACTGCTCAATTGATTGATTGGTTGATTAACTGATTCAGTCTACTGCTTTCCACAATGTTACAACTGTCTGACAGAGAGAAATGAGCAGCACACAGGAACAGTTTTTGTTTCATGTAAATGCAATACTATTAGATGTATTATTTGCTCTACACATGCAGTATTAAGGCTACGAGTACCACTCCCTGTGTGTGTTGCATGACAGAAATGTCTTAAGCCAGTGCAAACCTCAACTAAAATCAGGATAGACATCATTGATATCCTTATGTTTTGTTCTGCACTGTTGCTGCAGTGACATCAAGGAATGGGAGGGGCTGTATTACAAGTGACTCATTTTCATGTAAATGGAGGCTTGCTTGACATTTTACTACCTTGTGTCAGAGCCTCAAACTCTAGATATGTGTTGCAACAGAAGAAATGGCTGATCTTTTATTGACATATGTAAAGTATTTGATGTAATGTATAATAAATACATGAGACATATCCAAATCATAAATATACAGGAGTCTTCTCCTTTAAGTATTTGTTTGCGTGTGTGTGTGTGTGGGGGGGGGGTGCACTTGAGGGAACATTAAGGTACCACATTTTGTGATCATTTTAAGGCACTCTGGGAAGGGGGAGGTACCAAGCATTATGAAATGGATAAAGAAAATCCAGAAACCTAATTGGCTGAGGAGCTTGGAACCCAGTGTTATTATCCCAGCACGACAGTACACTGGAAAAAGATATATGATCTTACTGATCCATTTGTATTAAGCAGCCACACCTGTATCAATAGGATTACTTGTTTTCTTTTTTTCCTAATTTATAACAAATTAAAAAATTTCAAAAAAAGGTTTCTTTACAATTCTAATGGACCCATTTCATATTTGTAATAAAGCGCTCCTTGGTGTGGTTTGTGCTGAGATAATGGCACTGCTCAGGTGGTGGAAGCACTCGACCATTGCCATTGTGCTTCAGCCCAACCAAGGTGTGCCATTATCCCAGCACAAAGCATACCCTGTCATGCCTTATTGCTTAAGTAATCTCCCCCCCCACCAAAATGCATCACAATTTCCTGTGATTCATGCTGCCATTCCCATGGGGGGGGGGGGATTATCCCATGACAGGCTGTCCGCTTTCTCAATCATGCCTTCCTGTTTGAAAAGGTTAATTCAGGAATGAGACATGCACTACAGAATGAACATCTCTCACAAGGAAACTAGTCTGTGGCTTGCAGATGTTAAATTGCTACTCAGTTACTACTACAAATTATTGTGTATAATGGCATATTCTGCATGTACATACCACAAAATAGATTGAAACATCAGGGTCATGTTATAAATCACTTACATTGATTTAACTAATCACAACCAAGATTCATTCACTTTTGAGAGTCTCCTAAAATCACATGAGGTTCTTGCAGGCAAGTTTTGAAAAAAGTGAATTGTTCTACTTATTTTCTAAATGGGATTTTTTTTTTGTTTCAGGTGATTATTTTTTTACATTAACATTTTATAAAATGTGCTCTCACCTGAAGGAGTGAGCTTTTAGTATTTACATATTAAAAAGTTCATCAGATTCACCCTGCACTACCAGCTGAGAGCATGCCACTGTGTCCTCTATTAGTGCTTCAGCTAGAATCACCATGTCATTTAGTTTGGATTTTGTGCAGTGGGATAGTCTTATTGGCGAGAAATGCCTGTGCTTTTTTTTTTTTTTTTTTAACAGGGTCCCAGGTGGACATAACAGCTGCAGAGTTGTTACAATGCAAATAGTCTTTACAATTGTAAGTCCTAATAAGATTTAGGATGCTGCTGGAAATGATCTGCTCTCAGTTCAGCGTGCTCTCCTAGTGAAAAATAGTACACACATAAGGAATATGCAACGGCTTGACTCAGAATATGTAGTTTATCTTAAGGTATGAGCAGAGTTTACAAATGTCTTGCCTTTCACAAGTGGTGACAAAATGCGAGTCAGAATATTGCGCTTTCAATTTATACAGCATCATTGTATTAGTTGTGGCTTTTAAATCTGCCATTTGTGTAAAGATGTAACTGTTTCTCTTTGATTTAAACTTCTGGCTTCATTGCTCCACAGGACTATTGTGATGTCAACAGCATTGTGAAAGCTGCATTGTGATTGGTTCATAGTTCAGTATTCCACTGTGATGTACCTAACCTTTATTATAAAAAGGGTCTGAAAAATAGCTTTCTGATTGGTTGTAAACATTCTATCAGCCCTATGTTAATCTTTGATTAACATACATGTATAGCCTAATCATGTGCTGAACTAGGTTTAACATTATTTAAAAACATTTTTATTATAATAGCAATAAAGAGCAGTCCAGGGTTATGTTATTGGTCGTTAATCACCCTCTGGGGCATTAGCACTCGGCTATGCCTCATGCCACATTACACCCCAGAGGGTGATTAACAGACCATTAACATAACCCCTGGTCATGCCTTATTGCTTCAAAATAGGAATTTTGACATACCCAACTTTGAAGATAACTTGTTATGTTTTATGTTGGTTGCTGAGATAACGTGTTGCACTATTTATTTCTACACTGGTTGTATAAAAAGAGTTATTATATTGCAAGAAATTAAATAGGAGCTGTGTGAATGCCATATGGTCATAGCCACTAGCTAGTCATCTTCCCTCTGTAAGCAACTGCAGTTTTCACTACATAGAAAGTCCTACTGATCCAACCAAAACAAAGCAGACTCTTTTTGTCATGGAGCAACACGAATGGAATTCAATAAAACCCAACCTTAGGTGCTGAACACAGTCTGCTCAAGATATCCCCTCATCTGGTTGCACCTGCATACTAGGAAGTACCTTACAAACATATTTCTTTCCGTTAACCTTGGTACTTTTCTACCTACATTTATTATGCACTATAACCCATGTAATATGTAGATATGTACATTTTTCTTCCCTTAGTTGAACTATTGTAACCCTTGGAACATGTAATTTGAAAATTACTTAATATGAGAATATTTAATGTGTACATATACACACTTTTAGTACCTCTCAGTTAAGCCATTGTAACCTTTGGGACATGTAATATGAGAGTTATGTAATATGGAAGCAGTAGCACGTAACATGGTGTGGGTTGTGCTAAAACAACCCATGACCCATTTGATTTAATATAAGGCATCAAGATCAGTTGCATTTTCTCTGTAAGTCTAGGATGATTTTCTTATAAATGACATTATAAATCATGACATCATTTTAAGCCAGTCAGTACTATTCTATTTCTAAACATTCCAAACACTCTCATAACCATAACAGGAACCCTCATGTAGACAATTCTAAAACTGTGAGATTCCAGTTCTCGTATTATCTGTAAAGTAATGCCTTTTGATTTTAAAATCAAGTTCCAGTTTTTTAAAATGGAAATTTTCAACATGATTTGCAAAATGTTTATATGTGCAGTTCCAGTATCTCTTTCGACAGCAGAGGGTGGTGGTAAACGGGGTCATATTGGAAGAAATGGAGGTCACAAGTGGGGTGCCACAGGGATCTGTCCTGGGTCTTGTCCTGTTCTGTACAGTATGTTCATCGGTAACATTGGAGCAAGTTGTGTCTCTTTGCAGATGACACAAAGCTCTCTGGTAGGCTAGATGTTGGTGAAGAGATCAGATGAAATACAGAGAGTATTAAAAGGAAAAGAGTATGCACATGGATAGGGTGGTGCTAAAGAGACTACAGACACATAAAGACACTAAAGTTCCAAGCACACACCAAGCCTATAAGAAGGACGCCAAACAGAAATAAAGTATAAACTTACATTTTATTGCATTAAAAACTCCACGCCTGCCCGGCCCGTTGGCGCTGAGGATTGAGGTGCTGGATGCCACACCTCACGCCATGCTGGCGACCCGAGTTCAGGAGTGAGCTCGGGTGCCAGGGGGAGGACTGGATTGAGCGCCTGCTGGGCTGCTCTCCTGTCCTGGGGGTAGCTGCTTGGGGGCACCAGTGCCCTGGCGGCCCCTGGTGGAGACCGGGGGTGCGGTCGGCAGAGCAGCATGTAAGGCGTGCCTAGCACGAGACAGGGTTGCCGATGCGCCTATGCGCGCTGGGGAGTGCACACGCAGGGACGGGATGGGCAGAATAGAACACAGGAAAACCCTGGTTCTAGGGGTAGGTGATGGCACCAATCACCATGCCCACAATCGGGTCCAACTCAGCCAGCCTTCATGATCCTCCACCCAGGGGCCCACATCTGCAGCTGGAGGCTACAAAGTTGAGTACGCCCAAGGTAGGAGGGGGTGGCCCCACCCCAGAGGGGTCAAACTCTGGTTGCCAGCTGCGAGGCGGGGGAGAGGCAGGATCGGTCGGGGCGGGCTGTAGGCAGGGCAGGATTAGGTGGGATGCCTGAGAGAGGCTCCTAGTACCATGACCAGAGGGGAAAAAAGAGATGACAAAAAAAAACCAAAAAAAAAAAACACCACGCCTGATATGTTTCGGAGCAAGAAGCTCCTTTTTCAAAGGCTGATATGAACCAGAGCAAATACACTTTTATATAAAACTGCACAAACCATGTGATACCAATCTACCTAAAAATCAACTAACCCAACACACCTGTGTGCTGGTAATCTCATTATTGTGAAACACATCAAACAGTCTTAACAGTTTCTAAGTTAAAAAGCTTTTCAAACAAATGAAAAACGTAATAAGGAACATTTAATAAAAATGGATCAAATTAGTCTAAGCACCACTATAAATATATTTGTCTTTCATTACTGAACCTATATTTAAAGTTACTTTTCAGAAAAGGCAGTTAATCTTATCCTGTTTATCCTATTATTTATAATGGTAAAACTAGGGACAAGGGCTACTTGGCAGAGAAACAGTGAAGGGGGGGGAGGAAAGTTTAAAGGGCAGAGGGGTTTAAGGACAGAGAGGAGGAACATTTCAGAGCTGTAGGGAGAGGAGATCCCACATATGCTACAGCTCTGCACATATTGGAAGCTACTGAACCACAGCAACATTTTTTCAAATTTATAGCTGTGGATAAGGCAACCAAAATCCAAGAGGGGGAAATTTTGAAAATCTCTTAATTATTAGAGAGAACTTCTGGATCATTACATTAAAAGTGAATACATATCCAGGGTTGAATTCACATCTAGATATACATCCCTATTTGAGACTAGGTAGATAAAATGTACGCTCAAATTAACAGCAGTCAAGTGAGGTGCTGAGAAGAGTAACTCCTGATAACATGTCTATAAACAGATAAAGTGTTATGCTTGTTTCTTCTGTTTCCCCTTTCTTTGTCATGTATTTTTGCAGAAAAAAAGAACTAGAAGGGAGAAAAATTACTAGCAGAAGCTTTGTTTTTCAGACCAATGTTAAGCAATGTGTGTGAATCTGTACTTAATTAGTAAGAGAAATGAATTTGGGTGAACATTATATACCCCCCTTTTTCTTCCTTCACCCCTTTGCCCTCTAAACTTTTCTTTCCACCCCCTTCACTGTTTCTCTGCCAGGTAGTCCTTGTCCCTAGTTTTACCATTGTAAATAAAAGGTTAAACAGGATAAGATTAACTGCTTTTTTTGAAAAGTAACTTTAAATATAGGTTCAGTACTGAAAGACAGATCTATTTATAGTGATGCGTAGACTAATTTGATCTGTTTTTATTAAATGTTCCCTATTACGTTTTTCATTTGTTTGAAAAGGTTTTTAACTTAGAAACTGTTAAGACTGTTTGCGTTTCACAATAGCGAGATTAACAGCACACAGGTGTGTTTGGTTAGTTCATTTTTAGGTAGATTGGTATCACATGGTTTGTGCTGTTTTATATAAAAAAGTGTCTTTACTCTGGTTCATATCAGCCTTTGAAAAAGGAGCTTCTCACTCTGAAACATGTCAGGCGTGGTGTTTTTAACGCAATAAAATGTAAGTTTACACTTTATTTCTGTTTGGCGTCCTTATTGGCTTGCTTGGAACTTTAGTGTCTGTATGAGATACAGAGAGATCTACAAAGGCTAGAGAGGTGGTGTATGGTTTGGCATTTGAAATTCAGTTCCAAAAATACAAGGTTACGCACCTGGTGGGAAAAAAAAAAGATAAAGTACTGGATGGGAGGGGTTGAACTGAGCGCTATGGCAGAGGAAAAGGACATGCGAGTCATCATTAGTGACTCCCTCAAACAATCAAGCCCCTGTAACAAGACCTATAGTAAGGCTAGTAAGATGCTGAGGTGTATCAGAAGGGTTACTGACAGCGGGGAAAAGGAGGTACCACTACCTTTGTATCAGTCACTGGTGAGACTGCATGTGGAACATGGTGCTCAGTTCTGGTGTCCTCACCTAAGAAAAGACAAGGACAGACTGGAGACGGTGCAACACAGGTGACCAGGATCATTTAGAGTCAGCAGGGCAGATCTTATGAAGACTGTCTGAAGGCACTGAACATGTACTCCCTGGAGATAAGGGGAGAGAGGGATATGACAGAGACCTTCAAGTTCCTGAAGGGAATAAACAAGGTGAACTGTGGGGAAATATTTTAGTAGGAGTACAGAGTTAAGAACTCAAATTGAGTGGAAGCTGGCAGGGGATGCGAGAAGTTCTTTTTTTATGGAAAGAGTAATGGAACTGTGAAGCAGTCTGCCAGCAGAGGTGTGGTGGGTGCCAAGATTGTAAATTGTTTCAAGCATGGCTGGAACAGAGTGAAGGGTTTGATGGTTGCTCAGGTCAGCAGTAGTAGTAGTAAATGGAGCAGGGGGATAGACCAGGAGGGATAAAAACCCATAAGAGCACTAGGTCCTGGGGCATATGGGGAACTCTGGGCTGATTACATGAACCTTTGGTCTTTTTCCACCATCATTGTCTATGTTTCTATGATTATAAGCATGCTTCTGTAGTCCTTTGTGTGCCAGAATGTCTCAGCTTCATTTTACAGTTCTGTCACCCAAAGAACTCGAGGCACTCATAACTATATAAGAGATACCGGAACTAAATAAATATATACTGCATATGACATTTTCTGTGGAGCATTAATTGCTCTATTTCCCCACGTAACCAGCGTATGTCTGTGTGAACAATTTCTCTATAGACTGATCTGTTTCTCTGTAAAATACAGTATCTGGGAATGGGAGATTATGAGGTATGGTTCAAAGCTGAGCAACTTCAACCACTTGGTTATTCCAGTACAACCAACAAACACAGAAGTCTGTTATTGTGCTTCTGTAATGGGTTTTCGAAAGGGACATAGAAGAAGAAAAAAGAAGCATGCAGCGTTAGAAAGAAAAGTGTTTTAAGCCTTACAGTACAGAAACAAGTTGAAAATGAAAGTGGATTCTGATACTGGGGCAGAGAAATAGTCCTGACTCTCTCAGAGTTGGAATCAGGAATTTGGAGTTTCACTGTGTTATTGCATGGATCTGTAACACTTGAGTACTACGTTGATGGGTCAGTGGCTCTCTTGTCAGAGTTCTGAATCTATATAGTGACCTAGTCAAAACTCTAAATTTGTTCCATAAAGAATGAAATTATAAATCATGTTGTACAATAGGGGTGCAGTGATATGGTATCGCATAAAAATCTGTATCACAACCACAGTGTGATAACTGATAACCAGATCGTGATGTGTAAACCGTGAAGATATCAACCACAGTGTACACGTCATCACTGGTTATCAACAGTGTACACATCACCCTCACCCCCAACCCCGCTAAACTAAAAAAATAAAACTAACAAAAAATGGAGCCCTTTTGTATAAAATGAACATGCGATGTCCTGTTGTGTGATTCCTATATGTCACAACTCGTGGACAGTGACCTCGAAAACTTCACTCATTGCTCCGCCACTCATGAGCTGAGGTCACTGTCCATACTAACATACTAATTGCCAGCAGATTAGGCCTTACGGTCTATCGAGTCTGCTCGAACCTCAGATCCCTAGTTGGGTACCGAGGCCCCCCCCTTGTGTTCCAGAAACCCCTGTAATCCATCCCTAACCCCCCTGGGCCAGGCCATCATCTGATACATCCGCTTTCTGTGTCTGTCCCACCCTCTCTTGAAGCCCTCCACTGTGGATCTCTGAACCAGCTCGCCAGGCAGCATGTTCCAAGGATCCACCACCCTCTCAGTGAAAAACATCCTCCTCTTTTCCCCCCTCACCCTTCCAACTTCAAACCATGCCTTCTGGTGATACCTCCCTGCTGTAGTCTAAAGATCCCCTCCGTGTTTACCCTATTTATTCCCTTGAAGTACTTGAAGACCTCAATCATGTCCCCCCTGTCTCTCCTCTCCTCCAATGAAAACAGGCAGAGCTCCTCAAGTCTGTCCTCATATGTCAAATCCCC
Source organism: Neoceratodus forsteri (assembly GCA_016271365.2). Lineage (NCBI taxonomy): Eukaryota > Metazoa > Chordata > Ceratodontiformes > Ceratodontidae > Neoceratodus > Neoceratodus forsteri. The sequence continues at coordinate 40,649,463 of JADMNL010000032.1, forward strand.
TAGTCCTCATATCATCTTAGTTGCCCTCCTCTGTACCCTCTCCAGAAGCTGTATGTCCATCTTCAAGTGTGGTCTCCAGTACTGTACACATTACTCAAGGTGTGGTCTAACCAGTCCATTGTACAGCGGCAGAATCACTTCCCTGCTCCTAGAGGTGATCCCCCTTATGATGCATCCCAACATCCTGTTTGCTTTGCTAGCTGCTCTTCTGCATTGCTCAGAGTTATTCATACATGCATCCACCATGACCCCTAGGTCTTTTTCCCCTGTTGAGGCCTCCAGCACCTCCCCTCCCAGGGTGTACTTGTGTTTAGGGTTTCCCCACCCAAGATGTAACACCATGCACTTGGTGATATTGAAATTTAATTTCTATGTGTGAGCCCACCTTTCCAGGGTGTCCAGGTCCCCTTGTAGGGCCAACCTCCCCTTTTCACCCTCAACTACTGCTCCCATCTTGGAGTCATCAGCGAAGAGATTCATTTCACACCCTATACCCTCCCTGATGTCCGATATGTATGCATTAAACAGGATCGGACCCTGGACCGAGCCCTGCAGTACCCCACTACTGACCTCTCTAGGGTTCGAGAGCTCCCCACTGACCACTACTCTCTCAGTGTGTCCAGCTAGCCAGTTTTCAAGCCATCTGACCATCAAAGGGCCTACTCCCAACCCTGTCAGTTTCTCCACCAGACCATTGTGGGGGACAGAGTCAAATGCCTTGCTGAAGTCCAAGAATAATACATCCACAGGCTTTCCCCTGTCCAGTTCTGATGGTACCCATTCGTAGAACTCCACAAGATTGGTTTGACATGATCTACCTGGCCCAAACCCATGTTGCCTACTGTCCAGACCTCCCACCTCCTCCAAGTACACCCCCGATCGTTCCTTTAGTATATTCACCATTTTCCCACTACCGAGGTCAAACTGATGGGTCTATAGTTACCTGGTACTTCCCTTGACCCCCCCCTTTTTGGATTGGCACTACATGTGCCTCCCACCAATACCTAGGTACCCAACCTGTCTCAAGCGACCTGTTGAAGAGCTCCGCCAAGGGTGCAGCCAGTATGTCTGCCAATTCCCATAGTGCTCTTGGATGAATGCCATCCAGCCCAGGAGATTTATCTTTCTTTAGGGCTAACCACACCCTTTCAGTGGAGATGGCATCATCCATCCCCTCCAGCTTACTGGCCTTTTTATCCTTATCCTGATGTGACACCCCTGGGGTACCCCTCCTTCTGGCTCCATTTCTGTTGCTCCCCTGATCCCACTCACTACCGCTTCTATCCCCATCATGCCTTGCTTTTGTAGATATCCCATCCCCCTCCCTAGTGAACACAGAGGCAAAGTACTAGTTTAATACCTCTGCCTGGTCCTTCGCCTATTCCACCCACCCTCCTTCTGATCTCAATTTGCTGAGATGGCCCTTAATCTTTCTCCGCTCCCTAATGTACCAGAATAACCCCTTTCCCTTCCCCATGTCCCCTGTGCCAGCCGCTGCTCTTTACTGGACTTTGCCCCCTGCACCGTCCGGGTGGCTTTTCTAGATGCAAGATGGTACATTTCCTTTTCCCTATCCCCTCTCGTTTTATATTTTTTGTAGGCAGCCTTCTTTTCTCTGACTGCTACCTGAACCTCACTGGACCACAAGCATGGTTTATGTGACCTTGCTCCCTTACGCTTCAGCTTAGCGCAGGTCCTGATTGCCTCATGAAGTCCCCTTTTTATGACCTCCCATCTCTTTTCCACATTTGTCATTTGTTGTAATCCCCTTCAAGTGATCCTTGAGAATATTTCCCATGCCCACAAAGTCTGCCCCCCTGAAGTCCACTGCCAGTGTCCTAGATCTCTTCCCCCCCATGCTTATTTGAAACCAGACAGTATTGTGGTCGCTCCCAGTCAGGGGATCCTCTACAACCAGGTCCCTTACCAGATCCCCATCCGCCAGAACTACGTCCAGGACATGCTCCTCCCTTGTGGGCTCCATCATGTGCTGTGTTAAGAACACATCCTGGAAGCCGTCCAGCATCCTCTGCTCCTTGGTCACCTTACAGGACGTGGTTCCCCAGTTTGTACCTGGCATATTAAAGTCCTCTATCAACACCACTCCCTCCCCTTTTGGTCCACACTGGGCAATGATGTTGTCCAGCAAACCATCCTCCAGAACATCACCCATCCCGGGGGGCCTATGTACTACACCCAGCTTGATCTTACCTCCTGCCGGGGTTCGTAAGGTGACCCCATAAGGCCTCCATGTTTCCCTCTGCCTCTTCTACCGTAGCAGTTTCTATGTCATCTCTAATGAACATAGCCACTCCACCCCCTCTGCCCTCCTTTCTATCTTTCCAAAGCATAGTGTACCCCCGCATGTTTAGGTCCCAGTCATGGTTTTTGTTGGCCAACGTTTCCGTGACCGTCGCCACATCCCCCCCCCCCAAACAGCATGGCCTGGAACTAGGGCAACTTGTTTCCCAAGCTCCTGGCATTTACTAACACCACCCCCACCCCTTATCCCTGATCCCTTTGTTGAACCCCACCCAGGTTCCTTATACTTCCATCCTCCCTCTGCTCCTCCTGAAACCTCCTCCCCAACCTGTTGAGATAATGAATGGTATCACATGCCAGGTAATCGTTGGATCCCCTTAATATCATTCTTGGCCATTCAGGACTTTTCTGATATTTCAGGTACTGATTTTTTTCCATTGACAAATATTCCAAGTACTCTTCCCCACAAGAGGTTGTCTCCATGCAAACAGTTCTAAAATTCTACATTTCTTTTTTAGAAATCTTTTTATTGAAAAATTTAAAAAAAGACAATTAACAACATAGAACAGTGTCAGCAGATCTCTATTAATAATTGGTATCACTTGTAATACATGGTAATATAACATTAGATACAAGCAGTTACAGGCATATTTAGTCCCTATATACAGTGCTGATACAATGGACAAATAACTCAACATACATATAAAATATTGGACACACAACTAGACAATGTAGCACAATGACAAGTTGCATCTAATAGCACCACATAATTATAATTCATCTCAGCATACATCAGTGTTGAGCCAGATTACTACTCAGAGCTGCCATGTCCACACTAAGGGAAGGGCAGAGTTCCACCCAAGGATAAGGTCCCCCCTTGTTAACTATCTGAGTGAAGCAGATCCCCATCCATAACCCAGTGAAAGTATTGCTTGTTCTGTGGAGAAAGGGAGTCAGTGTACAGGCTCCATTGCTGCTCAAACTGGTCTGTCCAACCCTTAAGCTCGTATGTCAGGTACTGCAGCTGAAGCATGCTAAAAAAGCAAATCCTTCCACATTTGGATCGTAGGACGAGCATGCAAAACCCAAGTATTTTGTATACCCCTTCTGGCTGTTATTAGCATTATTCTACCTGCTCTAGGATAAAATTCCCAGTCTTTCTCCCCTCTAGTTTCTACACCAAGCAGCATGGCCCAAAGTTCCACCATTATCCTAATTTGCATGTCCATGAACTGCACTGAGCTGTTCCTGCCCAAAAAGGTTGGAGCTCCGGTACTGCCAAAAGTGCAAATGCATGCCCCTCTCAACATCACATCTTCCACATAATGGTGAGACACCCTGGTTAAACCTACTTACTACTGCCGGGGGGGGGGGAATCCATACTGGGCTTCCTTATATTGATTTATGTTTAGTAAGCCCCATATGTGATTCACATAGATCTCTCCATGCTGTCTCAGTTATATTGTTATTTTGATTACATATAGTAAGCCCCATATGTGATTTGCATAGATCTCGCCATGCTTTCTCAGGTATATCGCAGCCCAAGCCTCATTCCCATTGGGTCTTAGCTTTTCGCGATTGGTCAGGTATCATCTCCTGTAGACACCTGTTTGGCCACAGACCACCTAGGGTCAGCTTGTGTCTGCAGGATGTTGCATTCCAAATCATGAAATGGAGAGTCACGTGGGTGGGTGGAAAAAGCCCATTCCTCAGACCCAGTTCCTAACTTGAAAATATCTGAATAAATTTGATTGTGGGATCCCCAACTCCCCCCACCACCTCCTGAAAGGACTGAAATCCCTGGGAACAGGATAAATCTCCCAGACACTGGATTCCTCCTACCTCCCACATCTGAAGGCCTAGGTCCTCTAGACCAGGGAGGACTTCTGGGTTAGAAGAGATGGGAGCTAGCAAGCTTTCACTCCTCTCATCTCCCAGCCCTCTATGAGTTTTTCCACCAGTGTGTTCTTGGGCTCCCCAATCTGTATGCCCTCAACCCTCAAGGGTTCAGGTAAAATTCTACATTTGTAGGTTCACTTAGCACAATCCATTTCATCACATGGGTGTTTCTCTAATTTTTCTATGAAGACAATTTTATTTTAAATTCAAGTTGCATTTTTTAAAAACAGAACTCTTCAATGTGATTTATAATATGTGTATATGTACAGTTCCTGCATCTTTTGGGGTTATAAGAGTTTTTTACAGTCCTTTGTGTGCCAGAACTGCTCAGCTTCACTCCACAGTTTTGTCACCCAAAAACTCAAGAATACACTCATAACCACAAGGGGCACAGAAACCGTATATATAAACATATACAAAATGCTGTTTTTGCAACAACTATTATTTAAGTTGCATATGGATTCTATGAGGAATGAATATCATTTCTGAAAAAGGGAACAATGCAAGCAGCTGTAGTCTCACAAATTTCCCATCTCCTTGGAAAGAATGGGAGATCTATTGACTTTTATCTTGTGAACCAATAAAATGTGGACTGGCTTACCCAGTTAGGTTGCTCAGCACCTGTTGCAGCACTCATTGCAAACAAGATTATGATCATTATTATAAATGAATGGTAAAACTCACTTCAATGGGCTGTATCATCTACAAAAACAAAAAAGGATTCTCTTTGGGTCCCAAGGAATGTGCCATCTAGAAGCACACCCCTGACTATATCTGCACCTGTGGTTGACCCGGACTGCCATGATGGCTTCCCATGTAATTAGATAATGATTTACAGTCAGTTATATAGGATACAATACAATGTGAAAAATATGTATATAAAGAAATATAAAATATTTCTTAATTTTCTGAAGCATGTGCCAAACAATCTAATTTAGCTTAATTGTTGATTTCATTTGAAAATGTAAATTCATGAAGATAGAGCCTGTTTTCATGGGCAACCAGATATAAAACAAACAACTAATATATAATATACATAAATGAACAAAACAAAAATCTCAAAGAAGGATAATCGACACAATAAACATTCACTTATATAAATAACATTAAATAAAAACAAATCAATAATTAATAAAACTGTTAAATCATGTGCAGTGACAACTCTTAGATCCCAACAAATATTTTCAGACCAAATTTAAAACTGGAAATGCTCAAAGAAACAAGTTTTAAAGGCAGTGAATTATAAAAAATTGGAAGCTGATATAGCAATGATCTTTGACCTAAATTCCTTTTTAACAGTTGGGATATGAACAAAATTATTTAAAGAGGTATGTGAGCATGACAGAATAGTTAATTGCTGAAAGGAACAATGAAAGGCTTCTTGTACTTTTTTTAAGAGCATGTTTCCTAGCCAAACCTCCTAAATGAATCTTGATTGGTACCAGTATATAACAAATGTTGTTTCCATGGGTTGGTAAAAGCTTAAAAAAATACAGAAAACTTTGTTTGGGTTACCCAAAAAGGTGGCCAACTAGACTTACAAACTCATAAATGATTGTAGAGAAACTGAAACTGGATGTACCCTGTGCCTCTTTCTCATTTTGCTAAGTGGAAGTGCTCCCACTGCATGATATTTGATAAAATCCCCTTTAATAAAAAAATAAGTCATGGTTCTACAGAAAGATGAAAACTGTCCCCTTAACTGCTGAGTACAATGGATCTGTAATGTGATGATGCCATTATGGCATTGAATGAATGAGGTAATAATCAAATCCCTTTTGGCCTGTTTATGACTAGTGGTAAAACTGCCGACATCACCATGACAGTATTGGTTTTTGACTGGAAAAAAAGGAATTGTTGCAATGAATATTTTTTCCATATGACAGTTGGGGCTTACATCAATACTTCCCACCTTCTCAAGTCCCTAAATGGGATTTTTAAAGATTTTGACACACACAAAATGAGTTGTTTCTGCAGGTACACTCTGTGCAGTGACAGGTTTGCACCAATATTATTAAAAAATAAAAGTGTTGGGTCATGTAGTTCAAAGACACATCAGGAGATCTCTGACCTGACTTTAGAAGTAAAGTGTAAAATGATCCTCACTTTGCTAACACTAATGGAAACCAAAAAGACTGCTGATAGGAATGCAACCCTCTGACTGGCTAGCTAACAGGCTAAGCAATGTTTTGGCATTACTGCCAGGACTATACTCCATTTTATGTTATTGTTCTTGAAATTCTATCATCAGCCTGATTTGTATTTCTGTGTAACTACTCTCCTCTCCCATTTTCCCCAGGTTGCACCTGGAAATGAGTGGTGGCTCAGTGTGCCTCTCCTGGTCACAGATTTTCCAATAAATAAAATTATAAACCAAATTAAGCATGTACACAACTGGCTGCAATTTCTCCAACAATAAACTGATTTGTGTGTTATTTGATTCATGTGTACTGGTGTGAAGGAGAATCTTCCTGGACTAAGTCTCCATCACTCATTCACACTAGTGGGATAACGCCAAAGGCGCTAGGATCAAGCGGGAGCCTAAAATTTACTGAAAGGTTGGTGCCGAGACAGGTCCATGCATGCATGGCACCACGGGACTAGTTCACGCCTGTGTAGGCTATCTCGGTGTCGACCCTCCAACCACCTCAGTTCCTTTTCTCCTGCCGTTGAGTGCGCTTGGATGTCGACATCGCTCGTCTGCCGGAGCCTAAGTTTTTGTCTATACAATAGCAGCTTTTAACATTTAATTTAATATTTTAAGTAGTAATTTCTTATTTTATGAACAAGAAGATGATTATGAAGAAGAAGAAAAAGCAATTCTTTCCTGCCATCAACGGAGTTGTCCTTAGACGGTAGCGGTGACGGTAGGAAGACTTCATTTGAAAGTTTTTATGGCAGAGGGGCTGTGTCCGGTCTGCTGCCCTTAATTAATGGGGGTCTGACTACAGACAGTCCTGTGCTCGGGGAGGGGAGGACAGTCCTCCAAAGCACAAATCTAGCAGTTCCGGGGATCCGGCTCCGCTTAACCTCAAGCTCCTCTTCCTCGGGGAGACTGGTGCCACTCGAGGTTGCCCATTGGTACGTCTGCACGAGGATTGTTCATCGGGAGGGGTGATGGGCCTGAACCGACTTTTGGTGGGTTCCATGGCCCCGCTCCTAACGGCTGCATTCTCGACTCCGAGCTCCATCTCTGTCCTCGTTGGAGCTCCAGTGGGCAGTTTCACCTCTGGGCCGCTCCTATGGAGCAGGGGTTTTGACTTTCCTGTTTTTCCTGGCTCTGTTCCTGATTTCAGGACCTCCAGGCCTCGGAGCTGGGTTGACTGGATCACGAATGGCGAGATGCCCTCTTGGTGTCTTGCCATCATGTTGACCCCTATTGCCTACCCCCTCTCCATTTTCCATGCAGGGGCCGGCACGGGCACCACCTTTTTCTTCTCCCCTTCTCAGGATTTCCATTGGCATTTTCCTTCAGCACCATGCCTCGGAGCCGTGGCTTGGTGCCTTGGTCAGTGCCGAGCCTTGGTGCCTTGGTCGGTGCTGTGCCTCATTGCCTTGGTCAGCACCGTGCCTTAGTCGGCACTGTGGGTCGGCGCCATCGCTCTGTGTGGTGCCATGGGTGCTCTTGTTGCTGCCGTTGGTTGTCAGCACCATCAGTGGTGCTGCAGGTGCACCCGTGGGTGGTGCCAAGCACCCACAGGTGGCACTGTGCACATGCCGTGCACCCATGGGTGCCATGGGTGTTGCCGGGAGCATCCATGGGTGCTGCAGGTGGTGCCAAGAGTGGCCATGGGTGCCACGGGTGCTATGGGTGCCACTGGTGCCATGAGTACCATGGGTGGCACCAGGGGCACCTGTGGGTGGCACCACAGGCACCCTTGGGTGCCACTGGTGCCCTTGGGTGCCATTCTTGACATGGGTGCCATGGTACCATGGGTGTCGGTGGTGCCCTTGGGTGCCATTGCTACAGGGGTGCATGCGGGTACTGCCGCGGCTGCCCTTGGGTATCACCTAGGTTGGCATAAGCACTGTTTGGTGCCCTCCTGTGCCACAAGTGATGCTAGTGCCGCACGGGTGCTAGTGGGTGCTATATGGCAGAATTAGTGACACATCTTTCCTTTTCAGACTTCCTTTCCACGGAACTTGTGGCAGGATGTTTATCGCAGCATGAACTCCTGTTCTGCGGATTATGTTTTCCACACATCTTAGTGAGTGACGGTCTATGTGGGATCTTGTGTCATCCTGTGGTTTTCTGCTGATGGAACTCTGCTGTCCTGCTCTGCCAGCGGAATCTCATTCTGCTCAGCACTTTCTCAGCTCCCTACATGGTACCAAGCTCCTTGACATCCTTCCTGATGGCGGAGTCTCTAGTGGCTCTGACCTAGACCTCTCTTGGAGGTCCTTCTAGGGTAGAAGTGCATCTAGATGGGTCTTTCCCTGTCCTTCTGGTCAGTAATACAGCAGATGACTCATTTTATATACTGAAGGGCATGTCCTCTCTATCATCAGAGTCCGTGATGGAAAATCTTTTCAGTAGTTCCTCAGTAATGGGGTCCACTATAGTATTTCACACTGCGTCTGTGGATCATACACTTCTGCGTCCAGACTTTTTCAATCATCAAGACAGTTACACTCTGTGGAACATTCTAATTTAATGGTCAAGAGCTGCTCTGGCTTGTCCACTCCTTTGATAGGGGTATATAGCCCCCTTGTGATATTGCCCCTTCGGTGGCTTCTTCGGCACAGGTGGTTAACATCTCTCCAGCTGTGATTATTAGTCCGGTCATGATTTCAGTATGGATGCTCAGGCTCCTTCTGCACTCAGATGGAGAACATCTTTGTCATTTTGTATCAAGACAATCCTTGCGAAATAGCAGCCTGAAAGCCTTGTTAGGCTCGGACTAAAAAAAAAAAAAAAATGTTTTATCACAGCACAGGGCCTAGCGAAATTACCCGATGCCCCCCTTTTTGGATCTGGTCAGGTTCCGCCTCAGCCCCTGAGGCACTCGTCTCCAGAGTATGGTAAAGAGTACCTGACTTCTTCTTCCCCTAGGGGGAGTCTGATCCGGCGGCGGTATGGGTCATCTCTTTCTCTAAGAGAGATTTCTGTCATTCAGAGACATTTCCTAGACCTAGGCAACTGCCCAGTCTGTTAATTCCCCTTTCTTTTTATCAGGCTTTCTTCTCTTGAGCAGAGCCTTGCAGCAGAAGTGACTCTCCATCGAGTCAGAATTCAGATTCCTATTTCCTTGCTTGCTTAACTTAACAGGCGATTTTCTCCTTCTTGACGGAAGGTCAAGTAGGTCTTTTTTCTGAGGTGGCTTCTCAAATATTCACACCTTCGGTTCCTGTGCACTGGTCCATGCCAGTTGCTCATGAAGCTATCCTGTTCAAGTGTGTGATAGAGTTATGATATTTGTTTTTCAGCAAACAAACTAGAATCCTTTCCTACTCCCTTTAGGGAGGCCAGAGTGGGTAGTGACTCACCGGATTTCAGTCCTGCCTCTTTCAGTCACTTCAACAAATGGGTTAGCCCTAACTTGGTCCTGCTGTGTCCCTCTTCGACGCACATCTGCCTCTATTTGCCTTAGAAATCCTGCTCCTGTTTTTTTCTGTCAGAATGTTTTCTCGGCAGTGGACACATCCTCCTGTACACTTTTTCCTTTCTTCCCTGAGTTCAGAGACTGCTACTACAGTTGTACACACAGGGGCAGGATGATTCCTTTGGAATATGCAATGGGTAGGATCTGGTTCTACTAGACCACTATGAGAGGCTTCTAAGTCGTGCCTGGCCTTCCATCAGGAAGGTTCCTGTGACTAAGCGGAGACCATTCTCCTTGATGGCTAACCCCACCTGGACCCCCTTGCTCACCAAGTAAGGGGTTCAAGTGCTCCTGGACCTGTTGTTTACAGGTCAGCCATACTTGATAGTGGGGGTTTCCATCTGCACTAGTACCCTGAACCAGTAGACTTTACCTCTGACTCTTTTTCAGTTCCTGAGGTCCCTTTATGTTACATTAGTACATGTCTTTGACACTATTAATTTTGGTCCTAGACTAAACTGTGAGGCCAGGTTCTTGCTGTTCTCCTAGATTGATTGCGGCTTCCTGGCAGACTTTCATTTTGTGTCCATTGCAGTCGTCTGCAAAGTGGTGAGTTACAACTTGAGCACTTATCTTGTAGGCACTATATTCTAGTTGCTCTTTACAAGACAGCTCTTTTTATTAGCAGGACAGGCCTTGGCTGTCCTTTCTGAGTGAACCCTATCTCCTACCACCCTACTCAGGGTTGTTGGTTTTAGCTCGCTACTCTCCCACTAGTGTGAATGAGTGATGGTGACTTAGTCCAGGAAGATATAGAAATTACGTACTTATCGTAATTATTGATCTTCTTGGACAGTCTCCATCACTCATTCACATGCCAACCCACCATCCCCTGGGTTCATTCGTTTTCTTTCATGGTCCTATGGTTCAGACTGTGAGGACATTATTATTTGACCTTTCTTGCAAAGGCCATCTGGGCCCTCTCAGGCCCAGAAACTCAGGATGAGTTATTCTTATTAGTTATGCTGCACCTCCTGGGTCGAAAAGGTGCTGAGGTGGTTGGAGGGTCGACGCTGAGATAGCCTACACAGGCGCGAGCTGGTGCCACACATGTGTGGTCCTGTCTCGGCACCCACCCTTCAGAAAATTTTAGGCTCCTGCTTGGTCCTAGCGCCTCTGGCGCTGTCACACTAGTGTGAATGAGTGATGGAGACTGTCCAAGAAGATCAATAACTACGGTAAGTACGTAATTTCCATTTCTGTACAGCATTTTCATTACTCCATGAACAGACAAAAACCACGGAGCATCGGCTTATTAACAGTGGGGTCCCAGACATGCAGACTATTGACAGTTACAAACAATGGAAGGTGTTACATATCCAGAATAAAAATATAACAGCATTGTATGTTAAAGAGCATTAACCACGTAGTATGTTGAAGGGTATTGTCTGTTCTACCTCATCACTAAATCTAAGGATGTTTGAAAACTGAGCCCACCTGGGAACTCATACATTGAAATATAGGGCCCAGTTTTCAAAGGGCTTTGGATCGATGCAAGGGATTTGCATCACAGAGTTTGACCCAAGGGGCAACTTGCATCAGAAATTGTGCCAGTTGCAATTTTCTTTTTTTTTTTATATGCATTTTTTCTTTCCGGTTTTGCTCCCTTCCCCCCCAGGGCCACGGTGTACACATGCGTGTACATGCGTGGAGGCACACGCACATGCCAGGATCCGGTGGCCCCTTCCTCCCCATCCCAGACTTCGGTTGCCACCCGTACTGCCTATGCACCTAGCAGACCTCCATTCGGGAGCAGGACTACGGATGGATGGGCATCCACCCCTTGGAGGGGAGAGCCATGGCTCAATCCCATTCCAGCCCTCCCCCGCGAGCCAACACCCCGGCGACCTGAGGTCACTCCCGAACCCAGGTCACTGGCATAGTGCGAGGTAAGGCGCCAGTGCCTCAGCCCTCTATGCTACCGGGCTGGCCTGCAATCACAGTTTTCTAATGCAGCCTGTCTCAAAACCCGGACACATGTCTCTTGCGCCAAATGCCACAAGACAGACGAGCTCCCCCAGTCTAACTTCTACCATTTGGGGGACCCTTTTTACAGGCTTGTGCCAAAGGTTTGGCACAAGCTGCTGCAAATTGTGGAAACTGTCATAACAGCATCCAATGTACTAAAATTGGACGCGGTTGTGTCAAAGAAGTTTGGAGCAGTTGTGCCAAACATCGGGGTTAATGCAGAGCTTGATGAAAGTCCTGTGTCAATCAAGCCCTGTGTCAACCTTTGAAAATTGGACCCACACGTGTCTCTGCCATCTTGTTTTGAATGGTGTGGCTTCAAACTTTTTATTTTATTGCAACTTCAGATAAATTATTGAGAATGCATTGTGTCTTTAGAGGTAACCAGCAATGAAAATGAAAGCCTGTTTTTCATCATATATTCAAAACTACCTATTTAGTTAATTGTGTATCCTATTTTCAGCATTTTAAATGCTGTTACTTATTGTATTATTGTTATGTGTTTTCCCATGTAATGAAACTACAACTGTAAAAAGGTAGGAAACTGCATTCTGCCCTTGCACCACCAGGTGGCTGCATATGTCTTTGCTACCAATGGCTCTGAATATTTTCAAAGCCCTTATTGATTTAACTTGGTTTTATTAAGACAGTGGAAGACATAGTCTATTTGAAACTGATCGTTCATAATAATCTACTCTTTCTTTATCTATTACTTTTCCATATTTTGTGTTTTGAAAGAGTCTGTGTTATGGTACTGTGGCAGCGGATTCCAAAAACTGACCACTTGCTGTGTATAAACAAAACGAGTTTTTCTCATTTGTTTTACAAGAATTTTCTCTTAGTTGTTTTGAATGACCTCTCAAAGTCTTTTGTTTTGAAGTTCAGTCCTAGTTGTTTCATTATCTCATTACCAGAATTAATATTTTAAATAATAATAGTATATTGTCCTGTAATCTCCTTTTGCACAGACTAAATAGGTTGATCTCTTTACTATTTGTAATTGTGGCCATCTTTACTCTTCTTGCTCTATTGTTGCATACAGGGCATGGTTAGCCACATAAATAACATAAATGTTCAATTTATAATCTATATGCATTTAACCTTCCTTTTTGCTCAATACATATATATGTATTTTCTCTGCTTCTACTTCCTGACTGTAAATTAGTGTTGTATAACTGTATTTCAGTGCTACTGTACTATTCTGTATTGCTACATTACCCTGCTCTGACTCAGATGTTTTGTGCTTGATTTTGTATGCTGTCCTACCCAGGACCTCCTTGTAGTAGCAGATCTTATTTGTAGCTATTGGCGCCTGTACCCAGACATTCAGGGCACCATTACCGTCCCGCTACATGCATAGGAGAATAACATCTCAACAATACATAATGATACAAAACACACACTAAAATAAATACATAAATGGTAAAACTAACTAATTTAGGCTACCCATAAAATATAATTAGACTGACTAAATCAACAACAGTAAATCTACTAAAAAAAATAAAGAATTGTTTGTTGCCATAATAGTCCTTGTGCAAAAAGATGAACAAAGTGAGTGATTTGATACCTTTTATTGGACCAACAAAAGATTTTCAGAATTGTAAATTTTTTAACTAGAGAGAGCTCTTCATCAGAAAATGACAGACTGTACAATGAACCCACTTTAAGTACAAGGGTAGAACTAGCAAAAAAACTGTCACATGTATGTGCAAAAGCTTTTTTTAACCAATTCTACCCTATGTGCTTAAAGTGTTTTTTTTTTTTTTTGTATAGTCTGTCATTTTCTGATGAAGAGCTCTCTGTGTAGTTTGAAAGCTTAAAATTCTGTAAATTTCTTGGTTATGCAATAAAAGGTATCAAATATAAATAAATTCAGACTGGGTGCTAAGATCAATACAAGTTTAATCCCTAAAGGTCTACATAAGTAAGAAAATCTTCAGGCCCCTTTAAAAGGCCTCCACCGAGGGAACTTCCCTTAGGGCTCTCAGGAATGAGATCCACAAGACCAGTTCTGCTACCTTGAAGCTTCGGTCACCCAAGGTTTTCAGTCTCATCCTGGGTATTACAAGGAGGCCCTTCTCAATGGAGCAGAGAAGGTGCGAAGACACATCAGGATGTGAGAGATCTGCCAGAAAGCGTGGGCCCAACCCATGTAGGGCCTTATAAGTTAGTAACCCAATGGTCATGGATGGCTGTAATTGCAGTAACCTGCTCACTATCGCCGGGGCTCTTAACTCCAGATTCACTGACCTCTCCTCCTATACTGCACCTCCTGGGCCTTTACTTGTCACTCTGCAGGATAATCTTAAACCTTCCAACCCATCTTTCACCCTTCGCCCAGTCTCTGAGAGTGAAATCTTACACTACTTGTCCATCCTCCTGCTGGATCAGCAGGGCAGATGGACTCTACCAAAATTCCTAAGAACTGCTGCACCATCTATAGCTCTCCAGTGACTAGACTTTTCAACCTCTCTCTTCTTACAGGACATGTCCCTTCCCTCTGGAAGATTTCTCGAGTTGTACCGGTCTACAAAAAGGGGGACACCACTAACCTGGATAACTACTGCCCTATTGCCATCCTCTTCACCCTCTCTAAAATACTGGAGAAAATTGTTGCTACCCAGGTCTCGGATTACCTGTACTCCTTCAAACTCCTCACCCCTGACCAACATGATTTCCGACGTGGGCACAGTACATCCACTGCTCTCATACAGTTTACAAATGCTGTCAGTCTCACTATGGACAAAGGCTCTCTCACTGGGACTACTTTTGTTGATCTTACAAAAGCGTTTGATTTAGTTGACCACCTGCTGCTATCAAAGTTGTCATACCTAGGCTTCTCACCCTCTGTCACCACCTAGTTCGAAAATTATCTTTCAAAGTGGCAACAATTTGTCCCCTCTTGCTCCTAATTGGATTGGAGTGCCCCAGGGTTCGATTCTTGGTCCTCTCCTGCTTACAGTCTTCATAAATGACATCCCACCACTCACTGGTACTTGCTCAGGTCTGCTATATGCAGACGATCTTGTTCTTTACTCATCCTTCTCAAACCTCTCAGATATCAGCCTGAATCTCAATAGTAACTTCAATACCTTTCAGAGCTGGATATTGCAAAACAAGCTTGTCTTAAATAAAATAAAACAGTAACTATGCTCTTCAGTTCAGGTTCAAAAATTCAGTCCTGCACCCAACCGTTAAGTGTCAGAGCACTAGATGGCTCTCCCCTTAACATAGTTACATCTTTTAAATACCTAGGAGTAGCCCTTGATCCCGCCTTGGATTTTGACCTGCACCTAGCCTCAGTCATTAAATCTGTCAGTATTTAACTTGGACAGGCATATAAGGTGAGACATAGCCTAACAACCACAGTGAGGATTGCCATTGCACAGGGGATCCTGAGACCCAAATTGGCATATGGGTTAATAGCCTTTCCAGCAAATACTGGAAGGCTCCTCCAAAAGTGGGATGTCTGCTACAACAGCATTTGCCGTTTTGCTTTGTCTTTGCCCAAACTTACTCACAGATGCACACTATACACCCTTCTGGGATGGTTTACCCCCTCAGCCTTCTGACAGTTTACATCCAACTGTTTTATAAAGAATATAATCTCCTCCCAGATACCCGACAAACTGGCTCTACTGCTCAAACCTGTGACCTCTGCCTACCCACTGAGATCTGCTGACACATCCCTTCTTGTCCAACCAAGATGTAAAACCAAAATGGGGGGGAATGCTTTCTTTAGCTGGGCACCTAAACTATGGAACTCCCTTCCACTAAGTCTAAGAATCTCCCCCTCTCCACACAGCTTCAAACAGGAGCTTCATATGGCTCTTCTAAGCTCTGAACCTTGCTTTTGTCCTCTATCCACCCACTCCTGTACTGGTTCCTCCTAGTTGCCTACTGGCTCCAACCTCTATTACTCTCAAACCTACCTGGAAATCTTGTTATTTCCTCTCTTCTAGCACTTACTCACTAGCTGTATGACTTATGACCGTTAGTTATTTGCACTTACATTTCTGTTTTGTTACTACATATAGATTCCTACAAATGTACTGTCATTGCTGAATATTTTGTATAAGTGTACTATGTCTGACTTCTACTTGTTCCCATGATGTTTTCTTGTATCTACTATTGTCTACATGCCCTTTGTTGTAATCTTCCGGGTCGTACCTGAAAATAGGCAGCTATGCTGCCTAGTGTACCTACCCGGTTAACAAAAACAAAATAAATAAATAAACCCAACTTTAAATGAGATATGCCACTTAACTGGAAGCCAGTGCAGTTCATTCAGTACCGGGGAGACATGGCTAGACCTCAAAAGGTCAGTCAGCAACCTAGCAGCTGCATTCTGCACTAGCTGCAGGCACTGCAGCATGACTCTACTGACCCTGAGGCAAGCAGTATTATAGTAGTCAAGTCTTGACTTTACAAATGCACAGACCAGTATTGTCCAGTCTCCAGGGGGATAAGGAATCTAATCCAGCAGATGTTTGTAAGGTGGTAAAGCCACTTCTGACACCTGATACTCAATTGTCAACTCCTCATCTGAAATGACTCCCAGATTTTTCTCTTTTGTGGTGGTCAAAAGCCCCAAAGAGCTGAACCAAAGCTCTGTAGACCTCTTGGTAGCCGCCACTCCTCCCCTTCAACCCGGCTCAGTCATCAGCACTTCAGTCTTGTCTGGGTTGAGTCTTAACCAACTCAATGACATCCAATCTTGGATCTCAGCCAGGCACTTATTCAGCACATTAATCGCACCACCCAATGTGTTGGGTGCCATCTGCATAGCAGTGAAACCCAACTCCATACTGCCTAATGCTCCCCCCCCATGCAGCATGTAAAATGCAAATAACATGCTTGACAGGATTGATCCCTGGGGTACACCACAGAGCAGGACCCTCAGGGATGATGAAAGTCTCCCTAACATCAACCTCTGAGTCCTGCCATTCAGGCGGGACTTAAACCAGCAGATAATTTTGCCAGTGAGCCCTACACACTCCCTAAATCAATCCAATAACAGCCCATGGTCCACAGTGTCACAAACTGATGAGCGATCAAGGAGAATGAGAACTGACCCTTGTCCTCCATCCCTCTCCCTGTGCAGATCATTGTGCTCCCTGACCAGTGCAGTTTCTGTGCTAGGTCTGAACCTAAAATCAGACTGGAAAGACTCATAGATGTCACAGGCAGTGAAGTGTGCCTTGAGTTGAAACGCAACCACTTTCTCAATAGCCTTATCCAGAAAGGGCAGGTTAGTGACTGGTCAGTAATTTGTCAAGACATCTGGGTCCAGAGGTGGCTTCTTCAGAAGGGTCCTCACCAGTGCATCCTTCAGTGCAGCAGAAAACCCCCCCTCCGACAGGGAGTACCAGGTAATCTCAGCAAACACCGGGTCCAGCTGCCCAATGTAGCTGACTAGTAATCATGTTGGACCTGGATCCAGTTCGGAACACGGCCTCAGCTCCAAGATCACCCCACTAACCTCATCCACTGTCACCAATCGAAACTCTTCCCATGAAAACTGAATGTGTCTTGGACTCGAAGGCTCGATCCTGCTGGGTTGTAACAGCCCAGTTGGTGAGATTGTGGCCTGGATGGAGGACACCCAATCCAAGAAGAATCAAGCAAACTCCTCCCATTTCATAAGTGAAAATGTCTTCATGGGCTCCGGACAGGTTGGATGGAGAAGCCTGTCCACAGTCTGGAAAAGCTGAGCTGGTCAATTCCTCCCAGCAGCAATCTCCCTAAGCAGAAACCCTGCCTTTTTCTGGGTGACTGTCCTTTGGTGCTCACCGTAGTGAATAGCCAAAGTATGTTTGTACTCCAGAGCTCTGGAGCTAATCCAGCAATGCTCCAACCTCCACCCCTTTATCTTCTTCTCCCTTAGCTCACTATCAAACCATGGTTTCCCAAGACATAATGCCAACAGGTGTACACAAGTAAGTGTCATGAGAGCAAAGACTGCCCTAATGACCCAATTAGAGATCCCCACAGCTTCCTCTGAACCCATGGTGCATGCTGCCATCATACCCACTGTATCCAGTATCATCAAGAGCCCCTCTGGTCATAGCCCATGAAAAGGACGGTACTGGTTCATTTCTATGGGGGGTGGACTATAAGGTGGGGCCCCTAAAGAGAACCTGATAGTGCAGTGATCCAATCAACTGACTGAATCAGTCTCAAGGTCCATGGCTTCAAACCCCAGAAAGAATACAGAGTTCAAGGCATGGCTATGCTGGTGGGTTGCAGAAGTAACACCTTGAGCAAGGCCCATGGATTCTGTACCCCAGAGGAAATCTTGCCCAAAATGCAAGAGTTCATCATTAACCCAAGCATTAATACTTGCAAATGAGCTTTGCTCAGTGGAGCCTTTTCCTGGTAAACTAAATACAAAAATACAATACCACTGCACATATAGCTGCTGTATTTGTAGTAGTGGTTATGTTATCAGGTGCCCTCTACTGGTAACAAATCAGAATGCAGTTTACAGTATTTTATGACCACATTTTAAATGCATATGTAAAATTAATAAATAATATTTTAAATATATAAACCTGTAACAAGGAATAATGTTGCACTTAATGAGATCATTTTGGGAAAATAATGTAAAATATAATAAGAATTCTTTAATTTTCATTGTTGGTATGCTTTAAAAATTCCAAAACAACTCTCTACAGAGGAGCTTTGATGAAAAGTGACTATTTCAGTTTCTGAAGTCTATAAGGAACTACAAAATTGCAGACATTTACATTTTTGAGAATAGGGTGATTCATTATAAATGTCTCCCATTTTATTAATTTGTCATTTATATACAGGTCAGTTTTACACCTTTTCTGTACTACCAAAAATATTTTTGCCCAGTTTTTATTTGTGGGTTGTTCCACAGGGGGATACATCGATTCACACCAGTCATTCCACCCTCCAACAACTCCTTCTGGACTGCGAGCTCCAGTGTCAATCCCCTCCTGCACAATGTCTTCCCATTTTGCGCCACCTGGAGTTTATTATATTTATCCAGGGGGTGAATTTTCATGAGACAGTTTGTAGAGGGGTGCACTTTACGCCAGAGCTCCTAGTTAGGAATGGCCTGTCATGGACCAAATTGACCTTCACAAACTGACGTGTAGCCATTCCATAGCAAAAGAAACCAGAACAGGAGATGCATCCAGGGACTCTGGTGTTCAGGCTCGCTATCCATGAAGCAAAAGTCATCATGGCAAACAAAAAAATCCATCAACAAAACACTATTGCTCTTTTCACTGGCCTTTAAGAAAGCATTTAATAGTGCAGAATATGCCAGGTGAGCTTACTGTAAGGTCTCCTGTGTTACACTGCTGCTTGCTACAGTTTTTTAGAATTTGATTTTTTTACATTTTTGCATCATTTGCACGCAATAGAAGAGCGCCAGCATTTTGACAACAGACTTCCTTGTTTGCACAGCATGCCTGCTGGTCTCAGATGATGACTTTTGTTTTTGGTTTGCTCTATAGCAATGCTGTTTTGCAATATTTTTTGCACTCAGCCTGAATATTTATCTTTTACCAGATCACATTGGCAAAATACTATGCCATCTTTTGGTTTCCTTTTTTCTTTGTGTAAAACTTCCCTAACTATGAAGAGGGCTGGTTTATAAATCTTGATTTCTTCCCATCACGTGCACTTAATTGGATAGGAATGGACCTGCCCCCCAAAAATGGAACTTATTAGCTATCCTGCTGAAAGTGAAGGGAATCAGTTTATTTAAAGTAGGTACTCAGCATCAGTTCAAGGCTGCACAAATCCCCAAATTATCAGTGGTCACTTACAAATCATACTTAAGTGGCAGTATAGCTAGTAGGATATGGGTGCCTACGCTATACAGTTGTGTGAAAGGGCCACTACTGCAGAACTTTGGCCACTAAATATTCTAGTCAAATGGCCACATTGCCACCACATTTTTAGACTTTTTTTCTTTTTTGGCCAGATGCCCCCTAGCCCTGCAAATGGTCTCACTGGGCTCCGGTGACCTGCCCCTTCATACTCGGGGGATGCCCCCCCGAATGGGGCTGCTGACAGTGGAACTTACATGGCCAGAGGGGTCAGCACTGGAGCTGGCTCATTAGTGGGGGCCAGCATTTTGTCTGGGTTTTTCTCCCCTGGAGCATGCATACATCTGCGTGTGCTCTCCTCCAAGCGTGTGCCCCTAGCTCCACCCTACTGCAGCACGGTGCCTGTTCCCCAACCCCTGCCAGGGGGTGAGCAGGCACTGACACTGAAAGCCCCCCTCCCCAGAGAAGGAGAGCAGTCCATCGGATGCTTGATCCTTTTCCTCCCCCTGCTGACCCCCGGCAGCCCATGCCCATTCCCGAACATGGTTTGCCAGTGTGGCACGAGGTGTGGCATCCAGCGCCTCAACCCTCAGTGCCACCAGGCTGGCTTAAGACTTTTTTTATACACTGGGAATCAGGACTCTCAATTGCCTCACATTACAAAGAAAAGTGTTCTTTTTACCTCTCCATCCCACATGGAAAAGGAGCTTGGCACAAAGAGAAGGCATTGTCTCACATTGTAAACTCAGACCAGCATAAATTCAATAAGCAACAACAGATAACAGTATGTGCATTAAATAGAGAATAATGTATGGAAAATGGTGTATTATGAGTTTGTTTTTTTTTTTTACACACTCAAGGCATGTGATGACCATAAACCTTGACAGCGAAGCTCGATAGGTTTATGAAGACATACACCGGGGGTATAGAATAAAGCCTCATTGTATGGCCATTCCCATATTTTATTTTTCATAAAGACTGGTCAGTGACAATGTAGTGAAAATGCTAAAATTTTCACTTTCACAGAATTATTTGACTTTTACTTTTTTAGAGTAGCTTGAGATGGAAAATATTAAGGGTCTCAGGAAATGAAAGCTATTGAAATAAGTCTTTTACATTGCATAACACTTACTGGTCCAACAGTTATCTTGTTTGGTTAGCTTGAATTTTTGCAACACTAAGTACAAAATGTCACAATATACACGAATAACTATACATATATGTGCATTATCAATCCTGTGTTATCACATGTGTTATAATACCTGAGTGCTAATACAGATGTGTATTATCACTTGTGTATTGAGGACATGAAAGTGTTAAAAATTGGGGTATTAAGAATAGTGACCAGTAATTATGGCATTATAGTATATGGTATGGGCTTATTGTGTATGAAAATCAGTGGCTCTCAAAAAGTTGTGCACATTCTAAATGTTGTTGTACACATTCTAAATGTTGTGCACATTCTAAAAGTTATGTACATTCTAAATGTTGTGCATGTTCTAAAAGTTGTGCATATTCTATCATCAAGTGCACCTGTGACCCTGTTTGTGCTCACTCTCGCCTGACAACTGCTTTTACTTTCCCTCAACCAGACTTATGCAGGCCAGAGCCTGCCTTCATGACTGCACTAGCGGTTCATGATGCCCGCCCTCAGCTTGTCGGAGGCGATTCCCCTGAGTCTGGTGGTGCTTAATAGGCAGAGCTGCTCCTCATCTCACACACAGTCTCTCTCTTTCTTTGTGACAGCACAACTGCCACTGCTGGACTGCTACTTTAAGATGGCAGAGCCAATCCTCGGCTCACACTCTCACGCTCTCTCTCTGTACCACTGCAACTACCACTGTTGGTACCTGCTGGGGTTTGATACAGGCAAGAAAAAAAAATACTTGGATTTTTATCTTTTTAATATATGCAGTAAATTACAATACACTGGTGGCCCTTACTCAGCAGAGCTGCTCCTTGTCTCTCTCTCTCTCTCTCTTTATTACTTCTGACTAGTTCCCTCTGCAGAATCATATACTATAACAAATAAATATGGGTGACCATACACAACTTGTGTTTTCATCGAGTGGTCAAAATAACTGCATGGACCTCTCAAGCTTCGCCCTCAAGGTCCATATGCTGTTATCTTGACCACTTGATGAAAACACAGACTTGTGTATGGTTGGCCATACATTATACCCAGGCTTGGCAGGATTAGATTTAAATCTGTAAATGTAGATAAATGTCAGTTTCACTGCACACACACAAACCAATGAAAAAATCTAAATTTACAGATAGGCAAAGTAAGTTCTATTGCTGTTTTGACATGTAATGATTTTTTTTTATTAGTTTGTAAATCCTCAGCATTTGCTGTCATTAACTGCAACAGTGAAAATTAAATCAATACAAATCAAAATAAATGCTTAACAACCCCTAATTTCATGTAACTGTGAAAATTTAAATCGATAAAACTCGGTGGGGGGGGAGGTTTAAAAATAAAAATCAATATTTTCCATCAAAATTATAAAAAAATAAAAATCAAATTCTGCCAACCCTAATTATACCTTATGTGATGCACATTCATGTGACATGTTTGACTTAGTCATGTCTGTAGAATTTCCAATGCCACTTTATAATAATCTTTACTGCAAAATCTGAATTAAACTTCACACAGATAAAAGCATTAGTTTCTACAGTGTTCTGAGTGTGTCTCTCCATTATGTGTCCTGTGCTGCAAGGGCCAGTGCCCCACATCTCAGCGACAAAAAGTTGTGAGGTATGGGCAGAACACAGGGATTTTGTGTACTTTTTAAGTTTCTCAGTATTCCCAACTAAACATTTTTATGTTCATTAGAAAAAAAACATTATCCCATTAAGTTTTAAGAATGGGATGGTCCAGTCACCCCCCTTCACATATGGTGTCAGTGCAGGATTCCAGGCCAGACAGAGACAGAAGGTAAGTTAAATGAATTGGGGGACACTATTTCTCTGAAGTAGGAGGTTACCTAATGGTGTAATGTGATAGGGGAATAAAGAAAACAGGCTTAAGTATATAGTGAACTCCTACTAGCTCCTATAGGGGAGCTGTTCTTTTAGCTTGGTAGTAGAGTACTGGTTTGTCATCCAGAGGGTCACAAGTTCGAATCCTGGGTTCCCCACTTTGGAACTATAATGCTGCTGCACTAGGAAGTGCTCAGCTGATGTCTGCATGGTGGAATTCTCCCAGTCTACCTCCACTGTACATTGATGTCCCTTTATCCAGGATTTAAATTACCCCACCATGGCTGTTGACAGTTGAGGGTAATATGACTAAACAAAACTGATATGCAAGTGTGATATTGTTATGTTCTATAAATAGTGCCAAGTGATTGTGGACTCAGCTAACAGGAATATTTTATTTTACTGGGAGACATCAGCTATTCTCTGTTTACAGCTGGGATGACAGAATTGGCTGCTCTGGCTCCCTTGGGAAAGATATGTAATTCCTCTCCTAATAAATATATTTATTGGGACATGGGGAGCTCCATTCTGTGTCCACTGGGAGACTTGCTGTACCCCTAAGTAATCCAGTCTGGACTTCATTAATGTGTCAGTGGTGTAGCAGCAGCATTTTGTCCTCTGATGTAGAAGACCAGGGTTCACGTCCAAGCCCCAGAATCTGAACTGGTGTAGGGTGGAGGCAAGTATATCGCAGTGGCAAGGCATGCCCTGTGGGGGGATGCTGGTTACCAGGAATATACACACCACATCCCCTGCCACCTGACCAAGGAGCAGCATTGCCTGCGACAGTATCCATTTTCCAGGTCAACGGAAGAGTACATCTCATACTAAGGTGAGTTGAAGAGCAAAAGCCAAAGAATAATAGGAAAGATCATAACCTGTATTTATTAATTTATCGAGTCAATATTTAAAGATGCTTTTTAGGGGTAGTTTATTCCAAGGTCTGATGGTTCTAAGGGTGAAAAAGTATTTTAGACCGGTATGGTTAAATGGTTTACCTACTAATTGTAATGGGTGACCTCTAGTGTCATGGGAATAATTTTTGAAGCCCAGCCCCAATTCACACACAAGGTAAGGGTCCTGAATTATGTCATAAAGAAACATAAGGTCACCTCTAAGGCAGTGAGTTGAGAGGGACATCAGATTTAGAGTTTTTAGTCTATTTTCATATGTCACTGTTGTGAGCCCTGAAATGTGTTTTGTGAATTTTCTTTGAATTTTTTCAAGTGAGTTGCCATCTGATTTTTTTATAAGGGCACTAAAGCTGGGAGGCATATTCCAGGTGTGGCCTTGCATATGCCCTAAATAGAGGCATTAACACCTCAGGATCCCTAGAACTGATGTTTCGTAAAGTAGATCAGAAGGCTCTATTAATTTTATTAATAACTCCCTGCAGGTGTTTATTATGGGACATGTCATGTGAAATAGTGATACCCAAATCCTTCTTGTTTGATGTTTTGTTAAATAATGAACCTGCCAGTGTGTATGCATAATTTGGTGTTTGGGATCCTAAGTGCATTACTTTACATTTAGATGTGTTTAATTTCATCCCCCATGTATTTACCCAAGATGTGATGATGCCCAGATCATGTTGGACAGTTGTGGCTTGTGATAGATACATCTGCAGCAACCTCAATTCTTTTTTCTGGATGATGGAAAAAAAATGTGAGGCTAAACAAAAAAAATATTTAAAATTGATTATAAAAAGTCTGTCTTCAGTCTGCTTGTTAGCACAGCAGCGCCTTTATATACTAGCGATCTGGATTCACATCCAAAGTTGGGCACTAACTAATGGAGAGAGGGTGGGGGTGTGTGTGACTTGGATGCTTCTTTCTTCAGGAAATAAACTTGCTCCTTCGAAAGCACAGCTGCCCACTGGTGGGACAGATTCATTGGTACAACAGAGGCAGCCTAAAGGCACACACCCACTCATCTGGTGTGTGATTTGGAGTTGTCATATGCTCAGGGTGGGTCCAGTGGAGGAGTTCTAAACGAGGCATCGAGGTTCTTCTCACATCTCAATCTCTGTCATCAGGCTGGGTTGCCTCACAAGGCCCTGCTCATAGTAGGAGTGATTATGGAACATAGAAACATCAGCACGTAGAGGTGAAAAATGAGTCAATAAAGCTTTTTCAAGTTTGTCTGCCACTACTTATCTGGGTAGCTGTAGTGCCCAAATATTAGCCTAACTGTATCTTGAAAGAGCTCCACTGTTTCACTGTTTAACAAGCTGGATGGCAAGCTTTTCTAAGCTGAAAGTACCTCCTTTTTCACTATTTACAGTTTCCCCACATAACTGGTATTATGAAATGGGTAGAAAGAATGTTAGCTCCTGTTTGACCAAGAGGTAATTATTTATTTGTTTAGTTTTTGTTTACCAGGTAAGTGCGCTAGACAAGACTGTTGCCTATTTTCAGGCACAACTCAGGAGAGTTACAAACAGTGTACAGACAGGAAATACAATGGGCATATCACAACAGGAATTAAGCAACATTTGAACAACAAATCAGTGTTTACAGTTGGAAAAAAAGACAATTAAAATGGCAAGAAGAACAGAAAAATACATACATTAGGTGCAGTAGACAAGAATTCTAACTATTTTTAGGCAACAACCAGGGATTGTGGCATGCGGTGGTACTGGCAGGAGCACAGTATCCAAGTCACAAACTGATTTATGCAGCAGTGGGTCCACAAGACAGTCTATTCTGTGGATCAAATAACATTTTGATATAATATTGAGGAGGTAGTACCAGACAGGTGATACAAGTGCAGATATGAGAGTAAGTGCCATTTAGTGGAGCAGGTAGGGCAACTAGTTGGGAGGCACAAGAATATCAGAGCACGAGCAAATGTCAGAGTCCCCAAGGAAGGATCAAAGACCCTTTTTAAAAGCTTAGTGGGATTTGGAGAGTTTGACATTTAGAGGAAGGGAGTTCCAAGTTTTGGGCACAAATATTGCAAAGGAACGTTCCCCCCCCCCCCTTTGGTGGAACGTCTAGGAATTTCAAGAAGAGATCGTTCAGAAGATCTCATGGGTAAGCTAGAGTGGGATGGTTTAACATATTGGAAAGGGACTCCAGAGCTCTAGTTCTGACTATGTTATCAATCAGGCAGCCAGCAGTATAGAGGCAATGCAAGGATGGGGAGAGACAGCCTACATGGGAGTAGAGTTGGCAGCAATGTGTTAGTCTGGATGCAGAGAGTGCAAATCAGCATATGCTATTGTAGCATTGTCCATTTTTTGGAAAGCTTCTTTGCTCACATCAAGATAGGCCATAGAGCCATATGTAAGACAAGGACGGAGTGTACCTTGAGCTATAGCAAGCCTGGCAGCAGACTTAAGGGAGGATCTGATTTTATAGGCCAGCCCCAGTTTTAAGTTAGCTGCCTTACACGTGGCTGCAATGTGAAGGGTGAAATCAAGAGATGGGTCAAGTGTGATCCTGAGATACCTGAATGAGTTGACTGTCCCCAGGGGGGGAGCCTTCCAGGCCCTGCTTTCAGCTGGACCATTACCCCAGTACAACAGCCTGGCTGAAAATAGCTTAACAAAATATGTGTAAGAAATATATCCAAAACTAAAATGGACTAATTTCATGATCACAATAAGGCACTCCATGGGGTGCGTTATGGTGGACTATTGTCCCTTGTCAGGTGGTGGAAGCACACAGCTTTACCATGTGCTTCTGCTCATCCGATGCAGGTTGTTATCTCACCATACTACACCCTCTGTCATGCGTTATTGATTAAATCATGACTCCTGGTTGAGACAAGTTGATTTTTCTTTGTTAAATGTATACACTCTAGTGAACTGATTCCCTGGTCACCTTGTATAATAGGAGTCTATCACCCCTGTGACAGGGTTGAATAAGACCCTGTCCAATACTTCCTGACCTATGCCTCAACGACAACCCCTCATCATTCTACTCTCCACTGAATAAAATTCAAAGATTTTAATATTTTCCCATATTATGTATCTCTCAAAACCCTTTACCATCTTAGAAAATCATTACTAAACTTGTTCAAAAGGGCCAGATCACATGGAAGACTGCAAAAAATGCAAAATGAAAGTGAAGCTTAGCAAAGGCGAACTTTGGCCACTTTGCTACAACTTCACTGGTGACGTATGAACTTGCTGCAGCTCCACTTCTTCATGCCTGGGTTTTATCTAATCCCTGCTTGAAACTGCTGAATATTTTGTCATACACTTGTTCAGGGGGTGGAATTGGGGAGAACATCATCTAGTAGTCCCTAACAGATGAAATAACCTGCCCACCTTACCACGGTAGGTTGCTGTTGATTCTCCCCACTCCTCGAAGGTGCCTTCTCCTGGACCAGAATTAGAAGTTTAGTTTTAAATTTGGTGTTTTTGATGGAATATCAAAATTCTTATTTTGATATCCTATCCCAAATCCTGGTATGATGCCTCTAGCTAAATACAGTGCACTTTTAAATACATAGTAAAAGTATTTTTTATAATCTGCACACACCAACAAATAGTCTCCTAAAAACAAGTCCCCCCCCCCATCAGAGCTGCTACATCATACAAACCACATATTTTATATAAAACAAAACATTCTGAGGACTGGCCATCTGTCATTTTCCACAGCTGTGGCAATTTTTCAAACTTAGTTCTGGTGTATAGACACAATTCTTCCTCAACACTTTGAAAATGGTTGTTTGGTAAGCAAGCTGAATCAAAAGTAATATAACAGGGTGCCCAAACATTAAAACTAATATCTTGTTAAAGTTGGAATCAGAAGAAGATGCCTCTAAAGTAAACACACACACACACACACACACACACACACACACACACACACACACACACGAAAACCACTGAATAGTCTTCAGTTCAATGTGTGCCCAAATGTGATCTTTCCTGTGACTGTCACATTGGACTAATTGGAGCCTTAGTTTAGCATTTCAGAATTCATTGACAATTATTAGAAGTATCCTGCACTAATTACATATAAATAAGTACTATGTCAAGAGCACAGTTATTTATTAAAAATACCAATGTGCTGTGTCTCCAGTTAGAAGTGGGAACCTCCGTTCCCTGAAGCAAGCAAATTTAGTGCAGCAAGAATACCAAAGGAATACCGAGTGTGGAAAGGGGCATACCCATGTTCTTTCAGTAAGGACTCATAAAAGTCTCCTCACTATAACAAAAAAAAAACTTTATTGTCTTCAATAAAGTTTTTACAGTGAAGAAACTGTTGTGAGACTTCTTTACTCCAAGACTATAAGTGTGCTGTTTCTCAATCTTGGTATACCATTGGTGTACACTACCTACTGAATTACAATTCTTTATTAGCCTTTTGTTCTGTGTTTGACCATCTAGTCATGCCTTTCTTCCTGTAGCTGCCAAGGAGAAATAAAAAATATTCAGCAGTTTCAAGCAGGGATTAGGTAAAACCCAGGCTTGAAGAAGTGGAGCTGCAGCAAGTTTATATGTCGCCAGTGAAGTTGCAGCAAAGCGGCCAAAATTCACCTTTGTGAAGCTTCATGAAGTTCCCTTTGGGAATTCCAATTTTGCACTTTGTCATTTTTTGCAAAGTCTTCCATGTGAAGTGGCCCTTGCAAAGTACTTCTCGTAGCGAGAATTTCATAAGCAAACTGTGGACAAGTCACATTGAAAAAAGGACCACTTCACCTGGTAACAACCTCACAAAGTCAGCACTTTTCAGGTTGCACCTACTTTGGGAAGCACAAGACTGGAAGTTAGGAGGAGGCAGGCAAATACAGACCTGTAAGCCTGACCTCAGTGGTAGGAAAGCTGATTGAGTCCCTGCTTAAGGAGAGGGTAGTGAAGTTCCTGGTGTCAAGAGGTGCAAAAGACCCAAGGCAGCATGGATTCACTGAGGGTAGGTCCTGTCAGACTAATCTTATTGATTTCTTTGACTGGGTGACCAAGGTGGTGGATCAGGAAGGGGCGGTGGATGTGTCCTACCTGGATTTCAGTAAGGCCTTTGACACCATTCTTCATAGAAGGTTGCTTAACAAATTGAGGAATCTAGGTGTGGGCTCTAAAGTGGTAAAATGGGTTGGTAACTGGCTAAAAGGCAGGACCTAGAGGGTGGTAGTAAATGGCATAAAATCAGAAGAGGGTTAAGTGACCAGTGGGGTTCCATAGGAATCTGTGCTGGGTCCAATTCTATTCAATGTTTTCATAAGCGACATTACAGTGGGACTGGAGGGGAAAGTATGCTTGTTTGCAGATGACACCAAGATCTATAACAGAGTCAACACACAGGAGGGGCTAGATAATATGAGAAATGACCTAAGACTACTTGAGGAATGATCAAGGGTTTGGCAATTGGGTTTCAATGCTAAGAAGTGCAAGATAAGGCACCTGGGACACAGAAACCCAAGAGAGGAATACAGGATTGGGGGCAACCACCAACGAGGAGGCAGTATAGCGCAGTGGTCTAAGGCTCTGAGCTGCAAATCTGGTGACATCCAGCAGACCAGACCTGGGTTTGAATCCCACAGCTTCCACCTGCATACTGTGTGACCCTGAGCAAGTCACTTAACCTCCTTGTGCTCCCAGGTTGCTCCTGTAAAAAAGCTTTCAGCTTAGTGTGCTATACCTGGTTAAACAACTAAAATAAAAAAAAAAAAAAAAAAAAACAAGTCAGGAGAGAGACCTGGGGGTTATCATATCTGATGACCCAAAGTCAGCCAAACAAAGGGAAAAAGCAGTGGGGAAGGCAAACAGAATGCTGGGGTGCATAGGAAGGGGCATAACCAGCAGGAGGAGTGAAGTGGTGGTACCACGTTATAGATCACTGGTGAGGCCTCATCTGAAATACTATGTCCAATTCTGGAGACCACATTTCAGGAAGGATATGGACAGAATGGAAGCAGTCCAGAGAAAAGCAACAAAAATAATACACGGATTGCGCCACAAACCTTATGAGGAAAGACTCAAGGAACTAAACAACTATTCACTGGAAGGGAGAGAGGTGATATGATAGAGACTTTCAAATACCTTAGAAAAATAAACAGGGTACAGGAGGGGAGTATATTTCAGAGATGAAAGTGCACAAGAACAAGGGGAGATAACATGAGGTTGGAGGAAGGGAGGCTTAGGAGGAATGCTAGGAAGTATTTTTTCACAGAGAGTGTGTGGATCCATGGAACAGCCTATCAGCGGAGGTGGTGGAAGCAAAAACAGTACAGGGATTCAAAAGTGCATGGGATAAGCATAAAGGCACCCTGCTGTACAGTAGAGCTGGGGAAAGGCAGTCCAGATAACAGTATGGATTGCCAAACCAAGTGGGAGAAATGGGCAGACTAGGTGGGCTCTATGGTCCTTATCTGCCGACAGATTCTATGTTTCTATATTTCACTTTGTGAAGTGAATTTCAGCCACTTTGCCCATCTCTATGATCATACTAACAGTGTGTAGAACCGTTTTGACAAAAACTCAAATACACTGCAGAACAAATATTTTTACAGTTGGTGTTTAAAATGGAATACCAGCAGCTAGAAATACAATAGGCATAGCCCATAATGTAAATTAAAACAAGAGATCCAGTGCACACCCTCATCCCAACTGGCAAATCATTAAAATATTACAATGTTCCTTCTTACTCAAATTGTTGCTCACTTATTTCATCCCAAAGGGGAGTGTGTGTTTGGGGGGGGTCTAATAGCGTTCAGATCAGGGCTCTGGTGTGAAAGTCAGCTCAGTCACCAGTCATCAACGTGGACCTCCCAATGACTGAGGCCCCATTCTAAAATGCAACTATCAGAGTTGGCTCTCTCTAAAATATAGTGCACTACCTGACCGGCTCACTTTAAATGAGGTGCAGTCCCCAGTCAATGTAGTGGTGATTGGTCAGGCACTAGTTAATGGAGACAGCCATGTATCTCCCAAACTTAAAACATAAAACAAAATCCAGAATTTGCAGCTCACCCATGTGCTTTCACAAACTGTGGGATGTACTTTGTGAGTAGTCAGTTGAGGCAGAATGTACACTGTAATAATTTAATGATTTGCCAAGTTTGTGTTGGAGGATGTGCACTGAGTTTCTTGTTTTAACTTATGTATGCCATAACTGGTAGCACCCAATGAGAAAAGCAATTTACAATTTGTGAAAGTATATGGGTTGAACTGCTAATTCTGGGTTTGTTTTATGTTTGAGAAATATACGGCTGGCTCCATTAGCTGGCTCCCCACCAATCACCAGTACATTGGCTAAAGACTGCACCAATTGGGCAGTGCTCCATATTTTAAAGGGAGCCGACTCTGGTGGTTGCATTTTAGAACAGGACCTCAGCTAATTGGAGCCCCACTTTGACGACTGGTGGCTGACCTGACTTTCACACCAGAGCTCTGATCTGAACACTAAGGGATCCCCACTCCTCTTTGGGATGTAATAAGTGAGTAGCCATTTGAGACAGAAAGCACATTGTAGCAACTTAATAATTTGCAAATTTGGGGGTGTGTACAGTGGGTTTCTTGTTTTAACTTTGTATGCCATAACTGGTAGCACCCCGATGAGAAAAGCAATTTAAAGTTTGTAAAAGCACATGGATGGGTTCAGCTGCTAATTCTGGATTGGTTTTACAGCCAGTAATATTCTGGTCATGCAGTCGAGTAGTACAGTACAGTAATCCTGAAACGTCATAGTAACTTCTTTGATGTTGAGTTGATAATCCATTGCGTTAACTCAATAGCAATGAGCTTGAAAAAGGAAGTCTAATGATTTTTTAGTCAAGCTGATAATGAATGATCATTTTTTTTGCATCTAATTATTTTCTACAACACTTTTAAATATATTATTTATACATTATATTTATAAACAAATCCAACTGATAGAAAAATTATTAAAATTAAATATAGCAACTCATTATGCAATATGTTAAAGGTACAGACGATGAGGATGCATAAAATGGGGAAACAAGCATGTTAGTCAGTCCCAGAGGACTTGAAGCTCCATGAGAAACTCTAGGTTGAGAATGAGTGATACTTCAGTTGTGAAAGGAGAAAATTCAAAGGTTCTGAGGTCATGGAATGTACTGACCAAAACTGCAACACCCAAAACAGGGTGAATACAGAGTTGCAGCTACAGCACCTGAAACATGCAGCTGTCAGGCAGTAATAAAATTAAAATCCACTTTATTATGCCATCCTCAGTAGTACAGATAGTCAA
This sequence comes from Neoceratodus forsteri, assembly GCA_016271365.2. NCBI lineage: Eukaryota > Metazoa > Chordata > Ceratodontiformes > Ceratodontidae > Neoceratodus > Neoceratodus forsteri. The sequence continues at coordinate 40,681,149 of JADMNL010000032.1, forward strand.
AAAGAAAGCCACACTTAGCTGAGAGCATCAAACTCCCATGTGAAGGGCATACTGACTGAGAGTGATACTAAGTCCTGACATTACAACACATACACGTTCCTTGCGAATATATGGAATGTGTAGGGAGGAAGTTCATAGAAACCCAACCTGCAGGTTTTTTTTAATGACTGGAGTAATAAATGGATACAGCTGAATGTATTAGGATCAGTAACAGTGAGGGTACTTTACAGGTATCACAATATTAGGCTACCAGAATAGCAATGTGGTAGCCCAGTTAGTGTTTCACTTCATTTGCCAGCTGATGAGACACAATTTGTGACTTAGTACCTGCAAAACATTACATTAAGGAGCAGCAGTTGACTAAGTTTTCAAACCAATTACCAAGACTCCCACAGTTTGTTTACCCACTAAGGGCTTTGCCAGTTCTCATCAGTGTCAGTGGCTCAGTAGCTAGCATGCTGACACTCTGGGGCCAGAACACCAGAAGGTCATGGGTTCTAGCCCCACATCAGGCACTTTGGTTAAAACCCATAACTGACACTGTAGTGCAGTATGAGGGGGGATGCTGCACTCTTGGAGTGCTGTTTTTCAGAATGGATGTTAAACCGAGGTCCCTTGTGCTCATCTCTGGCCACTGTCCAGGTGGAAGTAAAAGATCCCATGGCACTTACTGATGAGGAGTGGGGAGTTTCCCTGGTATCATTTTTTTTTTACCTTTGTTTTACCAGGAGAGAGACACTAAGCTGAAAGCTTGTTTACAGGTGCAACCTGGGAGCACAAGGAAGTTAAGTGACCTGCTCAGAGTCGCACAGTATGCAAGTGGGGGCTGTGGGATTCAAAACCAGGTCTCCAGATTTGCAGCTCAGAGCCTTAAACCACTCCACTATACTGCCTCCTAATCATAGCCAACATTCTCCCATTAAAAAGGTCCATGAAACCCATCTCCCAGGACACAACTGGAAACAAGCTGTCGCAGCTTAGTGTGCCTTTCCTGGTCAAAAATTACAATTAAATAAGTCCTCATTTCAACATTTTGCTCTGTATAATTTTAGTAGGGGAAGAGATCTTAAATCCTCATATTTAAGAGCTGGATGCCAGATCCCTTCCCCTTCCTGGTCCTCATTTTCTGCAGTTCCGCTCCTGCGCTCTGATGTTTTGTGATGTAGTAGGTTGTAAAGCATTGGAGTGCATTCCATTGATCACAATAGGAACTGGTTTTCCAGGGCTTTTTAAAAATATTTTAGAGGCCCACTGTGTTTAAATCAATGCCACTGCTCAGCTGACAAGGCTCTTGTTATTTTGTTATTTGAGCAGTGGCATTGATATTGATTTAAATGCAGTGGGCCTCTAAATATTTTTAAAAGCCCTGGAAACTCAGCTCTATTATCTCCCCCCCCCACTCTATAAACTACTACATCAAAAACATTGGAGCAGTGGGGGCAGCACTGGCACAGAGCTGCAGCGAGTGTGGACCAGGAAGGGGAAGGATCTGGTGGCCAACTCTTCAATATGAGGATTTACGATCCCTTTTCCTACTAAAATTATGTAGAGCAAAATGCTGAAACAAGGACTGGGAATGTCCTTCATGGGCAGGTAAACTGTGTGTGTGTGTGGGGGCTTTGGGATCGCACCAAAACTGGTACTGTTTAAAGTAATAACATCTTCTGGTCATGTGGTACTTCTGAGGTTAAATATAGGCATGACTCCCAGATTTTTTATTTTCTTGTTTCTGCACCTTTGATCCCTGTTCTTGCAGCACCCTGTCAGCATATCACTGACATTCAGATGGACTTACTGATTATGCACCACCAACCATCATAGCAGTGGGCAGCCTGCCATGTTGGTCATGCATGGGCATGTTGTGGGGGAGCCGTATTGGACTGGGGCATTTTCCTCTGGTTTTCTCCCCAGTGCACCAGTGTGCAGTGGTGCACACACACATAGTGGCATACATAGTGTCTGGTTAATGACGTATTGTATCCTTTAGACCTTCTCCTAGTTGCCCTACTGTTGTCATTGTTATTTTTACATGTGTAGGTCCAGCTTGTAAATGAGTTCTTCTCAATGATGTTTAGCCTGGATAAACAAAGATTTGATTGATTGATTAATTGGTCACTGTCCCACCAATGCACCGTGTGCTCACTTGCACTCCACTTCACCTCTACTAGGTGACTTTAAGCAGCGAAACCACAGTGTCCTCCCCCCAGGAAGGAGAGCTGTCCTTTGGATGCTCACTGCTACCTCCCTCCAACCAGCCCCTTCTCACCAAGCTCATTCCCTAACCTAGCGTTACTGCTGTTTGAATGAGCTGGCTTAGGGATTCTTGTATTTTATTAGAAAACTGATGACCAGGAACGGCGCACAAAGTGAAGGCTCATTTGTAGATGCACCCTAGGAAAGGGGGACAGGGAGCAACAACAATAGAGTCATTGACATGGGAGCAACATGATACTAGAGTCAGACAAAAGTAATAACTGAAGCTTGCTGCCGATAGTAGAAGGGCAACAACCCAAACAGCCCTATGATATGGGGAAATAGAACTCTGTATAGGGAAATTTTTTGCATAGACTTGCATTGGTAGTACAGGAATATAGAGCAATTCAGCTATCATGGAAAATAATGTAATTGACAGGAAAACATAAGGACATTGTCCTGGAGTTACTGAGAAAATGTCATGCTGATCTGGGAGCCAAGTTGTTTCATCATTTTAAAAAACAGAAACCTAACTCCTCACTCAGGTGAGTTTTCAACAGTTCGGTGAGGGTGGTTTCTATTTTTTTTTTTTTTAAATAATAAAAAAGATGTTTCAGGAAGTAGAAAACAAACATTCTTTTTATTATTTTATGTATCAGACCATATACTATGCAAAGTAACACACGGGGAACCATATGCAACTTGGCTGTGTTTACATCTCAGGGTTCTTTTGACATCTGGAACCTCTTGAGCGTCACTCTCGAGGTTCCTATGATGTCATCAGAACCCCACAATGGAAACACAGCTTTGTTGCACACAGTTGCCCATGCATTATTCTCTATGCTAAATATTTATTGAAAGTTCCAGCATGGAGGATGGTCTTCTTGAGACCCAAGTCTCAATTACAAGAGCATAAGCTCCCATTCCTGCAGTCACCATACATTATAAAACAAATGCACTGAAGAATGCTGGAGAACTTGTCGAAACAAAGGGACACATTGCCACATGCTGCCCAATACCAGAACCATTTTGGAGTGATTTAAAACAGGTAATTACTCACATCCTAGAGATTAATAATAATAAAAAAAAACATTACTTTCAGAATTTCATGCTAGAAATAAAGCTAGAAGATCTGAATGGCAAGGAATGCATATACCTGCTCAAAATGCTAGTAGTAGCTGTGGGCAAAGTAGTTACCAGACGCAGGATGACAGCAAGTTGTCCCTCCATTTCAGACAGGGAAACATTTGCAAGCAGATCAGATGGAACTGCAAAAAGACAAGCAGATTTTTTTTGGAGGCTGCCCATCATATATTTCCTGGAAGAAGGAAAAGGTATAATACCTATGTCTTCACCATCCACCTGCGAGAAGACAAATTACTCCGACCATAAACAGATTTCAAGGGGAGGAAAAAACCTCTCAAGATCTCAAATACAGTCACCCAAAAAGACAACATGCAAAAACAACAAATATAAGACACTCCTGGATCAGATACCAATTTAAGCCAATTTAACTAATCATTCCTCCACCAACTATGCACGTTGTATTAGGTAACTACCCACAGAATTGGCTGTCTCCCCCCAAAACAAAATGACTAGAGCATCATTTATAAGGCTAAATTTTATATACTTTAACCAAATGAACAATGGTGATGCTGCTGAGTTTGTAAAAATGGAAAATATGGCTTATGAAATGCAAATAAATAACAATGCTGAGTATTAATTATGAAAAATGTTGATCTAAACTATAGTAGTAGTAGGTAATTTTATTGCAGCACCAATAGGGCTGAATTTATACACAGTGTCCATATAAAATATATAATATGCATAGATAAGTCAAAATACATGAATTCATATAGGTAACATGCATAGCACGTTAGTAGAAAAACAGTGTATATGATATAAAACTCGTTGATCAAAATACTTGCATTCAAGGAAGTAACATGCCCAACCATAGGAGTTACCTTGATGCTGGTGGTTGGGCTGAACTACTAATTTCTCTTCTGAAATTAGTGGGACCAAAACTCCCAATACATTAGTACAAATACTGTACTCCCAAAACTGATCATGTTTGCTGTCATCAAGCCTGCATATTAATTCCGAAAGGTTTTATCGTACTGGCAGGCATAGCGCTGCCTTTTTACAGTTAAATATATAGGAATGTTGCTGTTCTAGTGAGTTAATAGAAGTGAAATACTGTCTAGATATAGATTTGCTGATGTTACTTGTAATATGCTGTATTGTTATTGTATGTCTTATACTTTTTATCTGCTTTTCTAAAAAATAAAAACTTTTGATTAAAAAAAGTCTGTATATTCATAGATTGTTTTTAACAACTGCTACTCTTAATATTTTATATTAAGGACTTCAACACAGGCTGAATGTATGTCTTTCCATCTTAAATCAACCAAGAGAAAACCTATCTAAACCTAGGAAATTGTGGCTCTCTCTAGATGCAGTACTTCGACACAGTTGTACCTCTTACTAAGGAGCAACTGACACAAGCTGGGCCTTGATGCAGGCAGCTTATGCCAAGTAGCTATCTGCCGAAGGAATTAAATGAGCCATAAATCCAGTGTTTTATTTTAGCAAATTTTAGTTATATATCTAAGGGATGCGACAATCTGTCTTCGAGGATTGGGCAGAACAGCCAAGGGCTTCTGCATCCCCATCCCAAAAAAATCCACATTTTGATGATGTGTAGGGGCTGCCACTATAACCTAGAGGTTAGAATAATGATGAGCTGTGACTAATCTTGGTACACCTAGCAGACCTGGGTTTGATTCCCACAACCTCCACTTACATACTGTGCAATCCTGAGCAAGTCACTCAACCTCCTCTGTGCTTCTTGGCCACCCCTGAATACAGGCCTTGTGTGTAGTGGGCCTTACCCAATTACCAAAGAACATACATAAGCACATTCATAACAACCAGCATCATCTATGTTCATTCATAAATACTCAATACTTATTAAACATGGGTAGCTACACACTAAATATTAACGGAGGAAAGAAAAAATATGGAAACATAAGGACAGTAAAGCCCTACCACACCATATCTATACACTACATACATTCCCAACAAATTGTAAACACTCAGCTATAGAGTCTAAGTTACAAAATTACACAGTATTAGCAAAGCCTATACAACTTTATTGCATTGATTTGTTTCCAGCAAATTTATAACATATAATATGCAGGTCAAATACTTTTAGGGAAAGGCTGCCATGACAGCAGGGGGAGAATTACGTCTTCCTTCTTGCAGAAATTAATGATCAAGATAGAAGGGGAAGGGGGATCTCTTCTACATTTATTCACTGCCCAGGGAATGAAACTAATCAGGTACCTTTATGCCTTCCCTTTTTTGTCTCTAATTTTCCTATTTTGGAGTTCCTAGTTCTGTGATTTAATTGTTCATTTATCTAAAACAAGTCCTACTGCTTACTTTCTGGTCTACGCAAAGATCTGAAAAGGTGTCCACATAGTGTCTCCCATCTATCTTCAAGTATCTCAATCCCCTAAATCCTTCTCTTCATTGTGTAAGGATCTTCATTTACTAGTATCCTAGATGCTTTATCATTTCATTCTCTCTCTTTTTTTGTTAGCTCCAAATGCCAGACTGGGCATGCGTATTCCATGCTTGGCCAGATCAAGGTTTTGTACACTATCCTGTTGCGTGCAAGTCCTGCTCATTTCAATACTTCTCCCTTATCTTCTTTCCCTTCCTTTTCCCCTCTTTTACCTCTTCTCCCACCTTAGCCTCCCCTCCCTCTCACCCTATGACAAGGCCTCTGGCTACCATATTTTCTTTTCCTTTTCTATCTGGACTCTGCCCTTTTCATCTCCCCTACCCCTCCCTTACTCTCCCCCTCCCCCCACCTCTGATTAGCAATGTTGCTTCAAATGTGCCTTATGGTTTCCTATGCTTGCTTGTAATCTTGAGTGTGTAGCACTGTTCCCACATATTTACCAGTTGACTTGCTGTGCTCTGATGATACCATGAATGTTGTCTGTACCTCCCTACCTTATTGTAACCCCTTCCTTTGATGTGGAACTTTTGTAAATGAGCTGCCCCAAGCTCAAAGGTATTTGTAATCTGAGATTTAAATAAATAAATAAAAATAACTTTTTTTTGCTAATCTTTTTACAAATATCTTCTACATCAAGAGCCCATTTTAAGTTATCTACTCTAGTTACACCCAAGAGTTTGACACCAGACACTATCTCGAGCTCTTCATTATTCATACAGAATTTTGGTTTCTCCAAGCCTCTGCTAAAATTCGGTGCCATATTCTGCTCTCTTTATTATCAGTAATCCTCATCATATTACCCTCTGTTCACTTCTCCACATACTCCAGATCCTGTTGAAGATCTCCCATAGTATATTTTCATGACTGCTGTATAAAGTTGTATCGTACACATAAACTGCACGCTACTCAATTGTCTGTAAATCACTGAGCATCAATAGAAATAGTAATGAGTGCAATGTTGTGCCCTGAGGAACCCCGCCATTCTCTTGAAGCCACTCAGATTGTTCTTCTACCAAATTAACCCTTTGTTCCCTACATTGTAGGAAGGAACATATCCACCTAACTAAGGCAGGTTGTACCTCCAGCTCAAATATTTTTTAACCACCAAATTGTGGTTTATAAGAATTCAGTTTCTCTGTTCTTGATCTCAAAGGTGACCCAACAGAACACAGAGAATAGTAAATGGGCAACCATGCACAACCTGTGTGTTGTGCCACTGTGGGGTTCTGATTCCCTGTGACCTCAAGAGCAAAGCTCAAGAGGTCCATGGGAATCAAAACCCTGAGGTGGCACAACACACTGGTTGGGCATAGAGTTGCCCATTCATTATTTTTATCAGTTTGTGGTGCCCCTAAAAGTAAAATAACCAAGTCTGATCTTTTTTTTTTAAGAGAGTAATTTCTACTGCTGCATTTTATTCCCTAATTTAAGGCTGGTTGCTAGGGTATTTGGTGTGGTCACTAAGGACAAGCGGTTCCTACATCTATAGAACTTTTTTTATTGGTTGCTAGCTGCCTATGGGAAGGATTAAAAAAAAAACATGGCTGTCGTAATTCTCACTGAGCGAGAGGATTTACTGTGAGCGATCATGTTTCCTCTGTTGTAAGTATTGAAACTATCTGTTTTTTTACTCTGGTTGATCCTGCATGTGTGTGTTTTGTTTGCTTCTTGGGCACTTTGAGTGACTGATCATGCTGCCACCCCAATTTACTATCTGTTGGATCCTGCTGTTTCTGTTTCCACAGCTGTTCTATTAAACAATGCAGCTTGTGCACTTTCAAAATAAGCTAAAATGTTGTACCACAGTATGGTATTACCACATTCCATGACCTTTGAACTGTGGTACAACAACATTTCAGGTAGAATGGATTTCCATCCAGAACAAGCCCTCACCATACACTGTAAGTTGATTGTTTTAAGTACTTAGGAATACATATAGATAGAATGTTGTCATTTGAGCCACATGAGACCTTGTTAAAACAATACACCAAAGATTAGGCTTGTTGTTTTGGATCTGAAATTCTTTAATCCCTGAGACCCAGAAGCTGCTAGCCCATAGTCTCTTAGTTTCAGTAAACGTAATAGACTATGGGCTACCAGTTTACTCAGCAACCATTGATAATATAATGTCTAAGTTAAGAATTGTTTACTATAATGTTTGCCAGTTTATTACTAACCTCCCTCAATCTACACATCATTGTGTTCTTTATGCTACTGCAGGGTGTCTTCTTTTAGAGGATAGATGTAGTCCAAGTCCAAATAAATGTTATTGTTCAGTCTAAAAAGACCATTACAAATTGATACAATATTAAAATACACGTGGAAAAACAGTACATAATATTATTTATTTATTTATTTAGTTATTTAGTTAAACATCAGTTTAGAAACCTTTGAGCCAGAGGCTCATTTACAAAGGTACCTCATCGCAAAGAGGACATCAGAACAGTAGTACAAGGGACACAGTACTTACAAACAAAAAAGTTACAGTTCAATTACAATTTTGTTACAATAGAATACAATCTCCAACGAGCAAAAGATAACAAAAGGTGCAAAACTTATGGTCAGGGGAGAGCTGGTGGGGGTAGAAGGGAGGGAGATAGGGGAGGAGGAATTAGTAGGGAAAGGAAGGCGGGGGGGGAGCCGCTCAGTGAGCATTGTCAAACAGAGTATATATATATATTTTTTTTACAGTAGGCTAGTGGCAGTTGCATTTGCGAGAGCTAAGCAGGAAGTTTCTGAGCCTCAGCTTAAAGCAAGCTAAGCTTAGTGAGTTTGAGACACTGGCAGGGAGGGAGTTATACCAGTGGGGCGCACGGTAGGGGAATGCCCTCTGACCTTGAGAGGTCCTGGCTCTCGGAATAACTAGGGTAGCTCTTGACGAGCTGCATGTGATCAGGGTCGGTGCAGTACGGCGAATGGAGTTGGATAGGCCTACGGGGGATAGGCCACACAGGGCTTTAAAGGTGAGCTGGCATGTCTGATACATGAGTCGCTCTTCCAGGTTGAGTAGGGTAGCCAGGGTGTACAGCTCACATGTGTGAGTGAGTCTGGGAGCACCAGCGATAAGTCTGCAGGCCTTATTAACTGTGAGGCGAACCTTGTTGAGGGCAGTCTGATCTGTTGAGCCATAGACCGGAAGGCCATAGTCAATGAGAAACATGACAGAGGAGGTGACAGCCAGGCGGAGGGCATCAGGAGGGAGGCATTTCTTGTGCCGGTAAAGAATGCCTAGCCGTGAGTTGGCGACAGAATTTAGGGCAGATATATGTCCATGGAATGAAAGTGCAGGGTCAAAGATTATACCAAGATTTTTATAGGACTGCACCTGGTCAATGACAAGATTGGGTGTGGAGTGGAGAGCTAAGGGAAACTTGCTGTACTTATTTTGGGGGTGGGAGAAGAGCATCATTTTTGTTTTCTTAAGGTTGATAACAAGTCAGTGCTCAGTGAACCAGGTAGCTGCAGAGTCAAAGACTAGTTGGAGGGAGTTCTGTAGCAGCATGGGGTCATTGTGGGAGGCAACGAGAACAGCATCATCAGCATAGAGAAGCATCTTACCCGTACAACTGCTGGGTAGGGAGTTAAGAAAGAGTGAGAATAGTAGGGGTCCAAGAATTGAGCCCTGCGGCACCCCAGAGCGAATGGGGCATGTTTCAGAGAGAGTACTGCTGACTTTCACACATTGGGAGCGATGGAGAGATAGCTGGTATCCAGGAAACAGGTCCTGAGGCAAAGCCTATTAGGTTGAGGGTGGAGAGCAAAAGAGGATGTGAAACAGTATCAATGCTTTAGACAGGTCAATGAATATAGCACCAGCCAGGGCACCAGAGTCCAAGGAGGCATGGAGGAAGTTGGAAAATTCCAGGAGTGCTGTATTGGTACTATGACCTGCTCTGAACCCGTGTTGTTCAGGGCAGAGAACATTGTACTTACAGAGGTAGTCAGAGACTTGGGACGCCACAATTTTCTCTAACGCCTATATTCGTTACAGTACACATAAGACAAATTATGACAGTATCTTCATGTACAATCTACTGACACAATTCACATCACTTATTTCAAAAATGAAATTGGTATTACTTTGCATTTTTTCTAAGCATACAGATTTAAAAACATGTCTCTTATTATCTATGTACTTATTAATTTACATACAAACAGAGGTGAGAAAGAAATAAGTGCCTCAGCTGGGACTTGAACCCAGGCCACCCGGAATACTGTTCCGATTGCACTAACTAGCTGTGCCACTGAAACAACTGGGTTCAAGTCCCCGTTGAGGCACTTACTTCTTTCTCTCCTCTGTATGTGTTTCATAAATATGCAGACCGCACTCCTGTGTGATTGTTACAATTAAATATTTGTGTTGCCATTGGGTTGTGCATTTGAGAAAGAGTAATGTTCTCAGGGACAGCCCAGGTTCCAGTTGTCTCAGTGGCGCAGCTGGTTAGTGCAATCGGAATGGTATTCCGGGCAGCCTGGGTTCAAGTTCCAGCTGAGGCACTTACTTCTTTCTCACCTCTGTTTGTATGTGTTCCATAAATATGCACTCCGCACTCCTGTGTGATTGTTATTAATTTACATGAATTATGTCTAATGAAGACCAGGATGAGTAGAGAAAATTACTATTACTTCCATTTGTGTAAAATTATTAGTAAACTAAAGAATTTACATCCTTTAGATAATTCATTTAAAATTGCCAGAATGTAAACAGTATGCCAATAGGTTTGGGTCTGTTTACCTACACCCTCATTTAGTGTACTCATGACTGTAATACCATTTCCAAATTTCACTTAAACATAGAAATCTAATGGCAGAAAAGGACTCCATTGGCCCATCCAGTTCCCCCCTATTCCATCCCCCTAGATAGCCCTGGTCCTACCTCTTTACCACCCCCCACCTCCCCCGAAGGAGACTCCAGTCCCCTTATTAATTCAGTTTTTTCCCCTCCCTCTCATTTTTATTCCCATGTGGTCATCCCACAACCTCTTTAACTCCCCTACTGTTTTGGGCCCAACCGCCTCCTCCAGTAGCCTGTTCCAGAAGCCCACTACCCGCTCTGTGAAGAACTACCCTCTCCTGTTTCCTCTGAACTTTACTCCTTCCAGTTTTAAACTGTGCCCCCTAGTTTTTGGATTTTCTTTCTCCTGAAAGATGCTCTCTTCCCTCACCTTGTTTATACCCTTTAAATATTTAAAAGTATCAGTCATATCCCTCCTCATTCCCAGGGGATACAGTCGAGCTCTTCCATCCTGTCCTCATGGGTCCTCTGATGCATGCCATGCACCATTTTGGTCACCCTCCTCTGGACTCTCTCCACCCTGTCAATATCCTTTTGTAGGTGAGCTCTTCAGAACTGTACCCCATACTCCAGGTGGGGTCTAACCATGGACCTGTATAGGGGCATTAACACCTCCTGCCTTCTGCTTGTTATACCCTTCCCTGTGCATGCCAGCATTCTAGTAGCTTTTCCTACCACTTTGTTACACTGGTTTCCTCCTTTAGGTTGTCTGAAATGATAATCCCCAGATCCCTCTCCTGCTCCATTACCAAAACTTCCTCTCCTCCCAGTGTGTATGTGACCTTTGGATTTTTGTGTTCTATGTGCATTATTCTGCACTTCTTTACCTTAAATCACAGTTGTCAACTATCTGACCACCCCTCCAGTTTTATCAGGTCCTCCATCATTGTTTCCACCCCCCCAGAGTGTCCACCTTATTGCAAATATTTGTATCATCTGCAAATAGGCACACCTGCCCCTCCAGTCCCTTCACAATATCCATGATGTAAAGAGGATCGGCCCCAGTACTGACCCCTGGGGCATTCTGCTTGTCACCTTTTCCTCCTCTGAGTGAACCCCATTTACTACAAACCTCTGGCATCTGTCACTAAGCCAGTTCTCCACCCAATTATTTATTTTTGGCTCCACCCCTAAACTGCCCAACTTGTTCACCATTATCCTGTGAGGGATGTTGTCAAAAGCGTTGCTGAAGTCCAGATAGGCCACACCTACTGACCCTCCCTGATCAATCATCCTTGTCACCCAGTCAAAAAATTCAGTCAGGTTCATCTGGCATGACCTCCCGTCTGTGAACCCATGCTATCTGTTCTCTAGGAGACCACTAGCATAGTATCATAGTATTTTCAAAGCATTTATTAGACTTTTGTCCATTATAGCTTGCTGTTTTTTTTTCTTTCTAAAATTCCCTATCCTTGTTGCTGTATTTGTCCAATCTTATACTAAAATAGGACTTTTCACTACCTCGATTGGTAGCACATTCCAGTTTGGAATCACTCTTTGGCTGAACCAATACTTTCTTTTACGAGAGTTCCACCTAGATTTATTATTTGTTAATGTGTTCTAGTATTGTAAGTTTTGGGTTTTAATTCAAGCCCCAGTTCTACTCTCAATCTCTGATCTTGGAAGAATTTATATACCAAAATCATATCCTCCCTTCATCTCCTGTAAGCAAGTGAGTACAGTTTTAGCTCACTAAGTCTTTCCTCATAGGGTCTATCTTTCAATCCCTCCACTGATCTCATTGCCCTTCTCTGCACTTGTTCCACCCTAGCTACATCACCCCTTAAGTAAGGTGCCAATACCTGGGAACAGTATTCCAGTCTAGTTCTAACCAGCGCCCCATACAGTGGGACCAAGACCTCCCTACTCCTACTTGTCATATGTCTCAGGATACAGTTTAATCCTTTATTTGCTTTCTTTATTGCCTGATCGAACTGGCTACTAAAAGTAAGATCACTGTGATGATTACCCCCAATCATTTTCTTCCACAGACTTCTTTTAACATCTGTTATTTAAATTATATGTTAGTTTCAGGTTCTTTTTACCCATATGTAAAATCATACATTTTTCTTCATTTAATTTTAATTTATGTTTGATTGTCCAGTCTTGTATATAACTGAGGATATCCAGAAGTTTGTTATAATCCTGTACTGAGTTAATTATTGCTCCCACTCTACAGTCATCAGCGAAGTTTGTTACCCAGATGTTTTCGGAATTACATTCTAAAATAGAAATATACAAATTAAACAGACATGGTCCCAACACTGACCCCTGAGGGACCACACAAGTCACAGGAAGTCAATCAGATAGCTCCACATTTATCAACACCTTCTGTCTCCTTCCCTGTATCCATGCTGCTATCCAATTGACAGTGTTTTTGTTTATCTTCAGGGAGTATAGAGATTCAGTTAGTTTCTGATGTGGGAGTTTGTTGAAGGCCTTCGAAAAATCCAGTTGTACCACATCCACAGATTTTCTCAAATCCAATGCCTTGCTCACCTTCTCATAAAAATGAAGAAGGTTAGTCTGACAAGACCTTGCGTTAGTGAACCCGTGCTGGTCAGGATCCAACAGTTTGTTTTCAGTCAGATGGTCAATAACGTGGTCCTTTATAATTCCTTCTAATATTTTTTCCATCACTGTTGTCAGGCTCACGGGTCTGTAGTTCTCGGGGGAATCCTTTTTGCCCTTTTTAAAACTGGAACAATATGTGTCTCCCTCCATTTTTTTATTTCCCCTGCATCTAATGATTTTTGAAAAATGTAAGCTATTGTTAGAGCTATCTCATTTGCTAACTCTGAAATAATTCTAGGATGTAGATAATTTGATCTAGGAGATTTATTGATATTTATTTTCCTTATTCTATCTGTTATGTCCTTTATTTCAATTTTAATCTGATTTTCTTCTGATGGAGTACAATTAGTATTTATCAATGTTTTGTCCTTAAGGTTAAATACTGAATTAAAGTATTTATTTTGGCCATTTGCTATTTCTTTGGTGGTTAATATTTCCCCCATCTCATCTGTGAATGGACCTATAGTTTGTCTATTTGCTTTTTTATTATTGATATAAGCAAAAATGTTTTTATAGTTTCTACTGTTTGTTGCCAGTTTTTTCTCAAAGTTTGCTTTAGTGGTTTTTATTAACTTCTTTACCAACCTTAATTTTTTTTTTATATTTAGGAAGATAGTTCTTATCTCTTTTGAACCATTTGTACATTTTTTTTTTGTTGTTGATTTGTTTTTTTATATTTTGGGTGAGACATTTGGGGGTGTTTCCCATTTTTGAGTTTTTAGCAGTATAATGCATATGACTATCGGATACTGATTTTATTTTGGCTACCAAGACATCCCACATCTCATTTAATGTTAGCTTTGAGAAATATGATACCCAGTCCCAGTTTTGCATGACATCTCTTATTGCAACAAAGTTTAAATTTTTAAAATTGGGAATTTTTGTTTTACCACTTTGTTGCAAGGGCAGCTCCTTTAGTTTAAAGAAAACTGTCTGGTGATCACTATTTACTATTGGAGGGCCTACCTCTGTATTAGCTATACTTGCTCCCATGTTTGTTAAAACATCTACTAGCTTATTTCACCTGGTATTATCTTTTACCGTCTGTTCCAGACCTAGTTGGATAAATTTATCTAGGTAATCCCTTTCAATACTGCATTTGTTGGTTATCTTTTCCCAATTGGTGCCTGGAAGGTTAAGATCACCTGCCAGGATAATGTTTTCAGCCAGATTTAGGTGATCCAGGTAATTCAAAATTTCTTGATCTTTCTCTCTATTAGTTGAGGTGGGATGATATAATACTCTCAACATAATTTTGGGGGTATTTGGAGGAATAATCTTAATGGACAGATGCGCTACATTTAAACTACTCTCATATACTTCCATACTTTTTATTGACTCATGAACATAAACAGCCATCCCACCCCTTTCTTATATTTTCTAGATTTATTGTATAAAATGTATCTGTTTAAGTTTTTGTCCCATGTGTCTCCTTCCTCCCATCATGTTTCTGTAAGGATTGCAATTTTTATATCCTTCTCCCTCAGCAAATGAGTGAATTCCTTAAATTTATTATCCAAGCTTCTAACATTCATTAATAAACATCCAACTGTATTTAATTGTTTGATACGTGCTTTTATTTTAGGGATGGTTGTTTCGATTAAACTTTTCCCTTCCCCCCTCTGTTCCCAGTTTAAATGATTCTCGATGCCCAATATTCTTTCCCCCATTTTGTTTAAATGTAGACCATTCTTTTTGTACAACACTTCATTCTGAAGATACTGCTCATTTCTATATACCCTATCCCTTCTTCTGAGCAGAGTTTCCTCAGCCGGCTATTAATCAATGTGATGTCTTGATTTTTGTATTGAGAGCTCCCATAGATGCCAGATATGATAATCTGTGATGTAGTTTTTTTTCAATTTCTGAATTAGCTCAGTATAATCATCCAATATCTTCCCTATTTCCTTTGTTTTTACATCATTTACACCCACTTGCAGGATTACTAATGGTTGTTTTACTTTACCTAAACATCCCTCTAATATTTGTGTTAATTCCTGAATTTTTATTCCTGGGAACATGCTGACCGTAGTATTATTATTCCTTTCTTTACATACAATTCTGTCAATTCCTCTTATAGTTGAGTCTCCTAGGACTATCATTTATTTTGTTTGAGAGTTTATCGTTTCTTTTTCCTGATCCTTCAACTGTTTTCCTTCCATTTGTAGAGGTTGTGGCCTATTTTTCAATGTTGATTTCGTAGTAACTATATCTTTTGACTTATCCATCATTTTCTTTATATGTATGTCCACTCTTGATTTATCAGCTGGACTGCCTAGAGGTTGAATCTCTATACTGTTAACTTCAGTTTCTAAGTTAGCGTTATCCAATACTGTGAATTTGTTTTCAGTTTGAATGGGGACACTAATGTGTATCTGATTGCCTCTATGTTTTCCTTTCCTTTTCCTAACTGAGGCCTGGTCATCGTCATCATTTTCTAGTTCCCTCTTTCTGTGTCTATTTCACTGGCTACTGAGTCCATAAATTGCTCTGATGACTTAATTTCTTGTTTTGTTTCCTATCTATTTTTCAATTCTTTAATCTCCTGTGTCAGGTCCTTGATTAAAACACACTTGTGACAAATATATTCCTCCATCTGTTCACCCCAGATATACATTAAACAAAGTTCACAATTGATCAGTTGTGCCTCCATTTCTGGGACTATCATTTCCTACCTACCCTGTAAGTGTCTCAGTGCAGTGCTTCTTACCTTGCAGCCACAGTGGACACAGCAGACGTGCTGAGATGCGCGTGTCTCTGTGCTCGTCTCTGCATGCAATGCCGTGAGCTCACCCTGCTTGAGCTTGCCCCGCTCACTTGGGCTGTGCCTTTTATTCTCTGAGAACCAGAAGCTACCAACCCCTTGCTTCTGGTTCCTTGTATAAAAGTATGATGACAAGTGGTTTAAAACAACCCTCGCAAGTCAAGCCACCTCATGCAGTGGTCTTGACTGCTATATAAAAGTCACCACATTTAAAACTGAATTGAATAACAGGGCTTTCCTTGCACCCCTTTAGCTGAAGAGGAGCCTCGAGTCCTCCGATGCCCCACAATCCTGTAAAAACAGGAACTGTGTTACCATGATTTTACCTGGTAACCAGGCAATGACCTGATCACCTCCTCTCTCCTCTGGCTGCAAGGTAGCTGACAATCCTTTCCTTTAGGAGTGCCTGCATAATCACCACTGAGGTAAGGCTGACTTTATGATAGTTACCTGCCTCCTCCCTGCCACTGCTCTTGTGCAACGGCACCACATCTGCCTTTTTCCAGTCTTCTGGGACCCTTCCTATGTCTAGTGATAGAGTAAACAGACGTCATCGGCACAGCCAGTTCTTCTCTAAGCTCCCAGAGCACCCTTGGATGTAGAGCATCTGGACCCATTGCCTTGTCCACCCTCAATGTACCCAGTTCCTCCCAAATCCTGTCTTCCTCAAATGGGCTAGAGTACACCTCCCTGCTCTCTGTTCCCTTCCCCGGCAATGTCAGTCCCTTACCCCCCCTTTCCACTGTGAAAACAGAACAGAAGTACCTATTCAGCAAGTCCACCTTCTCGATATCCCTCTCTACCAGAACTCCCCCATCCCCTTTAAGTCTCATTATACCCTGTTTGGACTTCTTTCTCTTGCTGATGTATCTGTAGAACTTTTTATCCCCCCTTTTGACCTCCCTCACTGTCTTCTCATCCATATCTGCCTAGCCTCCCTCAGCTTCTCTGTGTATTCCTCCCTATTCTCCATTCCCTGTATTCTTTCATAAGTCCTGAAAGCTTTCTTCTTTTCCCCTGTTGCCCTTGACACCTCTCTGAACCAGAGCGGACTCCTCCTTCATTTGTTTTTGTCTTCCCTCCTTATGCACTGATCAGTGGCACACAAAATTCTTCCCTTTTTTTGTACCCAACAGTTCTTCCACATCCCCAGTTTTTCCTTGCCTTCTATAGCTTCACTGAAAGCCCCTCATTCTATTGAAGTCCACCTACCTAAAATCCAGTGCTCTAGTGGTGGTTTGACTCATTTCCATCCCCATCCAAAGCCTAAACCTAATAGCTCTGTGGTCACTTGACCCCATGCTGTCACCCACCAAGATCTCGGCTACAGTGTCCCCATTTGATGGTTATAAGTCCAGTGTCACCTCGCTTCTAGTAGGATCCCTGACCAGCTGTTGAAGGAATGCTTCTTTTAGGGATTCCAGCAACTCCATACTCCTTGCTGATGTTGCTAATGGGATCTCTTAGTCCACATCAGGGAGATTAAAATCCCCCACCAGCAGAAGTTCATCCTTTCGTGCCATCCTTTGCTCCTCCTGCATTAATTCCTTGTCCACCTCCTCCCCCTGCATAGGTGGTCTGTATACCACTCCTAGGTGTATTGTTTCATGAGACCACTTTTCCAGCATGACCTACAGGACCTCCGCCACCCCTTGTTTTTCCTGCTCTGCTGTTGCCATAATCCATCCTTTATGTAGAGTGCCACCCCCCATTTACCAGTCCTGTCCTTCCTAAAAAGGCTGTACCCCAGGATACCTACTTCCCGGCGATGGTGCTCAGACCACCAAGTCTCTGTTATGGCTACCAGGTCCAGTCTGTCATCTACCACCGTAGCCTCTAAGTCTCCCAATTTATCTCCCATACTCCTGGCACTGGCTAACATATCCCTCCATCAAATTCTCCCTTCCCCTTTTTTCCACTCCCTACTTCTCCTGCCCTCTCCTGTGGGAAAGTACTCACTAGGCAAGACCCTCCTGTTTTGTCCACCTTCCCTCCTCTAGTCTCATACTCCCCCTCCTAGTTTAAATCCCCCCAGAACCCCATGTATATATCCTTGCAGCTTTCCCCTCAGCACCCTTGAGCCCCCTTATTAATGTGTAGTCTATCTTTTGTGTATAGACTTTCTCCTGCCCATGTGTTCCCCCACTCCCTTATGCAGGTGAAACCCTCCTCTTTGCACCAGTCCCTGAGCCAGTCATTGAATTCCATAATTATCTGCTGCCTAACTGTACTAGCACAGAGGACCGGCAAGACTTTTGAGAAAGCCAAAGAATGAACATCCTCCCTGCATCCCCTGGCCATCTTCTTGAACCTGTTTTGAACCTCCCCTACTTCTTTGCCTGCCAGGTCATATGTCCCTAGATGTATGATGAGGTGTGGCTTTCCACCTAGCACCCTATACCCTCCCCTATTTTTTGCTTTGCCGTTCCTGCCTCTATACCTGGTTCGCAGAAGACCAACCTCCTTCTATAGGCAACCCCTTTTCTTAGCCAATGTACTCCCTTTATGATAGTCACCAAAAATCTAGTCTATTTGCTCTGTTCTAGCAAATACCCTGGTGCTCATGTCCTGTTCCCCCTACCTTGCACTCCTTCTCCCCCTTTCTTGGTCTCCCTGACCTGTGCTGCCTACTTGCTTACCTGAATTGTCACCCTATTTCTCCTGCTTCCCCTTTTCACCAACCCTACTCTGATGCTCTCCCTCTTTACGTTTCCCTTCCCTTACTCCTCCTATATGACTCCCATAGCCTCCCTTTTCCTCACTCTGCCTCCTGATGCTTCCCTTACTTTTCTGTTCCCTTCTACTTGATCCTCTCTACCCCACACTCTCATGGTTCCTACTGGGTCCTATTCCTGAGTTCTATTTATCTTCCTTCTCCTCTTGATCCCCCTGTTCCTTCATCATAGCCAGCAGTGTAAACCTGTTTAGTACTCTAACACTGCCTCCTGTGGAAGCACTTCTGAACCCAGGTGCTATGTCCCTGCCAGTTGTCCATGTCCTATTCCCTTGCACCTCCCTCCTCTCCTCCTTCCAGCAGTTTCCCTCCCTACAATCCTGTCTGTCACCCAGCCCTCCAATCATCTCCTTCATTCCCCTGCCCCCACTGTCCCTTCTCCAGCCCACAGTGTTACCTGTGCTGTTTCTCCATCTCTCCTTCCCGCCTCACTCCTTCTCTTGACCCCCCCACTCCACCTCTCTTCTCAGTCAGTTTATTTCAGCCATGAGCTGTCTCAATTTCAAATATATTGGGCACCCCACAGTTCTCCATAGTGTGCCCATAAACCCCCCCTGCATCCATTGCAACCAACTATTCTCCCCTTCTCACTGGTCCTCCTTTAACCTTCTGCCCCCAGTGTCCCTTCCCCCCATCTTTTCCAGTTTCCAGGATACTTCATCCTAGTACTTTCTAACCCACTGTTTGTTTGCCACCCTGTGCTGAGTCCCTGATTTCATTTTATTCCCACTTCTTTAGCCCTCACTGTGCTCAGATATGAGTTGCTCAAATCCCAGAGATAAGCCCTCAAATGCATATACAGTTAACACCTTACAGCCCTAGGCCCTTTGTTTATTGTACATAAACCATTTTAGCTTAGATTTGCTGCCCTTGGCTTTTGAAACCCACTCATATAGCAAAGGTGTCATATACTTTGCCCCTTTCTCCCTTTCCTGTCCCTTTTCTATCCCTGATTAGCTTAACCTCAGTGGGTAATCTTTAGTTGTGTATGTAAATTGTAGATTAAGCAGCAACCTTTAACAGTGCCCCAGAATTTATACACCCTTCAGTGTTTTTCCTCTCTTTGGGCCATTTGTCAGCAGTACATTTGTTGAACAATACCAGCTAAAACTGCATGAATTTCTCTCCCCCCCCACATTTCTAAATAATGGCAATATGCAACAACACTTTAGTAACAGTTCTTTAGATAAGTCCTAACATTTAAAACATTTCCCCAGAACACTAAACTAGTACAAATTTCTGCCTCGTACCTAAATAATGGCAACAGCAATAGTGACACTTTAATGATAACTAGCTAAGTCCTAACATTTAAAAACATTTCCCCAGATCCCTAACATTTAAACCATTTCCCCAGATCCTGGACATCCACCAGCATCGTTTTGTTTGTATGGCTATTTTGTTGCTCCTACTTGCATTGGGAGGACTTTTGTCCTTATGTGCTCCTTCTCCATTTTTGTCTATTTTGAAATCAACCCACCCCTGAACCGTATCTTGGCCCTTCCCTACATATTTAATAATGTGTGGGGGCGAGGACGGTTGGGAGGAGAAAAAAGTTTAATTTGGTGGAAATGGCTTCGATTTAAAAGATAAAAGCTGGATGGTTCCTTTGCTTGAAAAATCCACTCTCTGGTTTTGATTTAAAAGTTATAAATACATTTCTGTGGTTGCCTCCTTGCATAGCCACTCTCTGGCTCCAATTTTAGAAGTTAAAATTTAAATCAATTTGTATGGTGCAAACCTACATTGGTCATAAAAGGAGTTTTGATTGCTTTAGTTTCCTTTGCATACCTTTTTTAGAGCTTAACCAGCAAAGCAAATAAATAAAACAAATAACACTGTGCAATTATTTGAGTCAACTTGTCGCTGGTGAAAACGGGTATTTATGCTCATCAGCCTGTAAGTATAAAAAATAAAAAAAATAAAAAAAATAAGAGCAAATGCTTTACTGATGTCAGTCAGTGCCACCTCTGTAACCTGACCATTTTCTGCTGCCACATGCATATCATGAAGAAGTCTGAAAAGTACACGGACTATAGAACAGTTTTTGCCACACTGATTGGGATTTATCTTACCTTGAAATATCTTTCCAAATCCAATAAAAAACATATCACTAAGCTATCTTCACCACAAATGAAGCAAGTGCTATGGGTCCCAAATCATTTATTATCTCATCTACCTTTCCCTTTTTTGGGAGGGGGCCACCTCCATCCTTTTCCAATCCTTTGGCAACTGACCCTCTTGCATTATTGAATTCAGTATAGTTGTTCACACTGGGGCCAGCTATTCTGCCCCCTCTTTAATTAACCACCCAGGTATACAGTTGGGTCCTTTGGTCTGACTGACACTTATGTTACCTGTACCCCAGCAAAGAGTGGCATCTTGAAACCAGGACCCCCAAACTTGTACACAGAGAAAGCAACAAACCACAAGTTGGCATAAAATAGGCATCAACCCAGCACCGGGACAAATACTTGGCTCGGCATCTAGAAGTTAGTGGGTTAGGGCACAAAACAAACATTTATATTTACTCTGAGTTCTGGGAGAGAGGTGGTAGGCCTATGCTAGGTCTATCTTCTGAGAAGGCCCATAAACAAGCTCAAACTGGGAAGCACAGATGGAATGTCCAATACTGGAAATGAGATTGTACAGTATGGCTTTACTCTGACACAAGATGGAACAAACACAGAATGGGGTGGTCCCCCAGGTTGGAACTGACTTTGTCAAGGCAACAACACACTTTTTATGTTTTCTTGCACTCATGCATGCCACACATGAGCAAGAAACATTTTAGAAGTGTGTGAGTTTCTGCCCAATGCAGTTGACACTTTATGGGGATCATCCCTCAGGCCCCAATGAATCGTCGAGCTGCCTATGACAGCAGTTTGAGAGAAGCAGTCTTCACTTGAAAGCAAAGTGGCACTCCAATGAGGGATGGTTATGAGCTGATGCTTTATGGGGCCCATCCCTCAGGTACCAATGAATCAGCAAGTTGTCTATGACAGCAGTTTGAGACAGAGGACCGCACTTGAAGGAAATCTGCTGCTGCAAAGATGGACAGTGTCCTCATTGCAGCAGGACCTTCTCCCTCCCTCGCAACCAGGCACACAGACATACCTTCTGTCTGTTGGCAGCAGCTGACAAGACTCCGGCCATCCACTTTACAGTGCACAGTAATGTGCGTGGTTGGAGTTATGGTTCTTGTCGGCTCCTGCCACTGGGTGCCTTGTTTGTTCAGTGTGCCTTTCCTGGTGAACCATTTTACAATAAATAAATAAATGAGCCGCAGCATAGCTTTCCACATTGGTGATTCCTTGCACCCGCCACACACTCCTTGGAAAGCCAACATCAGGGTGCCCAATCCCCATGTTGCCATGTATCCCCCTCCCCCCATTAATGTGACACACTGGGAGCTCACCCCAGTGTGCCAAAATAATTTTTATTAATGTTTCTGACACGGATGCCCACCCCAGTGTCAGATGACCCCCACCCACCCGAATATTTCAAGTGCTGACATCGAGGTGTCAAATCCCTGTGTCGGCATGCCCCACTCCACACACAAACACACACTATTGTGCCACTGGGAGCTCACCCCAGTGTACCTAAATATTTTCGGTAATCTGCAAAATAAAGAAAACTGTCCTCAAAGTCTTTTTCCTCCTGTAAAAAGAAAACGGTCCTTTCATCTTCCTAGTCCCCTCCCCACCCCACCCTCCCTCTGGGACCCACATCCCCACATCTCCTTACCCCATACTTGCTTCCTGAGGTTGGGAGCAGCAATCTTCTATGTACCGGGATACATTTATACTCTTCAAAGCTGACTGCAAACTGAAGAAATGAAGGTAAGCTGTATAATGGGAGTCAATGGGGGGGGTTTCAACTTAGGTTGATATCTCGGCCATCTTTAGGAATTTTGGCCCCAAATTTTCAATATGGGGTTCTTGGGACCTCACCTCATGAACACTGTCACTGTTATTTGGTTACTCAGTCCTGAAAGATGATTTGGTGGTTGCTGTGTGGAATCACTTTTTGGGACTGATTAATGAAACAACAGTGCCATTGTTCATGAGGTGAGGTCCCAAAAAACTCATGTTGCAAATTTGGTGAAAAAATTTTAAAAAATGACTGCGTTACAAGTGTGTATTGCACAGTTTCTATGCACACTTGTAAGTTCGCCAGTTTTTTATATTTTCACTCCAGGTTTTCAACGTTGCCATTTTTTTCACACCTCCTTATGAACAGTACAGCTGTCATTTTTCACATCCTACCCCAAATGTGTTTTTGCATCTCTGGCATGGAACGGCGCGGTTGCTGTGGGAAATCAACTTTTGGGATAGATTAACAAAATCACAGTTCATTAGGGGAGGTCCCAAAATGTCCATGTTGAAAATTAAGTGAAAAAATTTCAAAAAATTATTGCATTACAGGTGTGCGTTACGCAGTTTAGTTCATAACGTCGCCAATTTTTCATATTGTCACTCCAGATTTTCAGCATTGCCATTTTTTCACACCTCCTTATGAACAGTACAGCTGTCATTTTTCACATCCTGCGCAAAATGTATTTTTGCACATGTGGCACCGAATGGTGCAGTCGCTGTGCAAAATCACCTTTCGGGATTGAGTAATAAAATGATAAGGGTTTCCAACCGTAATGCCCCACCCTGTAGAGACTGACAGGCATCAGGGGTGCGACTTGGGGTCATCAGCCATAATGCTCATGCCTTTCCACCCCCACCCTGCAGCCAGTGACAGCCATTGATGTGTGCCTTGGGGTCTTCAGCCCCAACATTCACCCCATTCTCCTCTACTGCACCCATCTCCGCTTATTTACCTAGATTCTCTTAACCTACTCATGCCAGTACAATCAGGATTCAGACCACACCACAGCATGATCTCAGCACTGGCCAAAGTAGTTAATCACTGGTTCAATGCCCTGGATAGAGAACTGTTTGTAGGCACCTTGTTCGTGGACCTAAGCATGGCCTTCATTACTGCGGACCTTGCCATCCTACTAGACATTCTCTACGACTTCGGCCTTGATGACATGGATCTCAAATGGTTTAACAGCTATCTGATTGGCCGGAATCAACAGGTGAAAGCAGAAGGAGTTCTCTCTCCCCTAAAAACGTTGCCAAGAGGCGTTCCACAGGGATCCATATTGGGCCCCCTTTTATTTGCCATGTATATTAATAATATCCATACAGGATTTTAATCAGTGAATATTCACCTGTTTGCCGACGACACTGTATTGTACATCTCTAGGCCAACCCTTGAAAATACCTGCCTTGACCTGCAGATGGAATTCGGCTGCCTTCAGGAAAACCTACTCCAATTAAAGCTGCTCCTAAATGTGAAAAAGACTAAAGCAATGCTCTTCACACTGTTTTCAAAGAATGCCAGCACCTCCATCCCAACTCCTGCACCCCAGCTCTCCAACTTCCTTGGTGAACACTTCAAAGTTGTCTTGAAATTTAAATACTTGGGGTCTGGATCAACAGCAAACTGTCCTTCTCCATTCATATAGATGAACTAGCACATAAACACAAGCAGAGAC
The DNA here is from genome assembly GCA_016271365.2 of Neoceratodus forsteri. Classification (NCBI taxonomy): domain Eukaryota; kingdom Metazoa; phylum Chordata; order Ceratodontiformes; family Ceratodontidae; genus Neoceratodus; species Neoceratodus forsteri. The sequence goes on from JADMNL010000032.1 coordinate 40,705,289, forward strand.
TCCACATATTCTTTTGGATCAAGCACTTACTTACTGTAGAAACAAAGACTAGAATCATCCAAACCACATTCCTCCCCCTATTGGATTATGCAGACCTCCTCTATGATCAAGGCACTAGCTCAGCCCTAAATAAACTCAACACTTTATACCACCAGGCTCTAAGATTTATAACCGGGGCCCCTTATTCCACCCACCACTGTGATTTATATAGACTAGTAGGTTGGACATCCCTCAACTACAGACGTAAGAAAAATGCTGCCCTCTGGACATTCCAAGCTATTACCAAGATGCTCCCTCCATATATCTCCAATTGCCTCCATATTTGTTCTCCTGAAAGCTACACTCTAAAAAGTCTCACACACATTTCCCTTGCTATTCCTGAAGTCAGAACTCTCTTTGACAAGTTGTCCTTCAGTTATTTCCTACCATCCTTGTGGAACAAGTTACAAAAATCCTTCAGGATCTCCACTCTGATTAAACTATCTGCTTTCAAGGCCCTGTTCTCTCAAGCCTTCCCTAAATGGTGTAACTATAGGACCTGAGGCCTTGCATACATTGCCTGCTATTTGCTTCCCTGGGCTCTACTTCTTCCTGAACAAACCTACTGCTTGCCCTCTCTCTCTCCTTTGCACTTACAACTCTCTGTACTACAAAATTCAGCTTCTCCTCATCCACTACTCCTAGGCAGGTTCTAGATTGCTCCATTGTTGTATGATTTGATTGTATGATCTAGATTACTCCATTGTTATTTCTTGTTGTATGTTCTTATAACCACGAAAATGATGTATTGTATCCTATTAGACCTTAGTTGTTAGACTATTGTCCTTATTAGTGTTATTATGTGCAGGTCCATCCTGTAAATGAGTTCTTCTCAATTATGTTTCACCTGGATAAATAAAGACTTGATTGACTGATATTTCCTTATGGAATGGGGTGAGCATAAGGGCTGAGGACCCCAAGCACACCACAACACCTGTCAGTGTCTGCAGGGCAGAGTGAGGTGGAAGGGTGTGAGCATTATGGTTGACAACCCAAAGGCACACCCACAAACACCTATCAGTCTCTGCAGGGTGGGGGTGGAGGTTGGCATTAGTTTAATACTTCACTGCCATTCCTATTATGCATTTCTCTAACTCCTGCACTACCAATGCCAATACCAGCAAGCAAACATTTGGCATTGACAAATGCTGTTTCTTCTAGTAACAACACTCATCTTGTTTTTTTTTTTAATTCTTTTCCATGAAGCAACTATTGAACTGTCCATCCCTCTGTATCAGGGACCTCTGGACCTTTATCTCCCAAAGTGTATACATTGTGGGGGGGGTCCACACACTTAAAAACATTTCACATTCTTTCCTCCTGACATGATTGACTTAGTTAACATGCCCAGGGTAACCTGGTGCCCTTCCATGAACTAGTTAGCCCTGACTGAATTTTTTTTTTTTTGAGGGGGGTCCCATCCTGGCCCCAACCAGTCTCTGCCATTCCTACAGGGTTACACCAACTGAGCCTTCAATTTCCTCGAATTGCTAAAGGGCTCCCAACTTTAAACTTCACATTCAGCACATTTTTGTGGTGATACAGGGGCGCTGACAGGTGTATTCTAGCCTTATCTCTGGGCACATACACCTCAGACAGCTCCCTAAGAAACAGTTCCATGTAGCTGTACTCAGTTTTGTTTGTCCCTTTGTTATAGACATGGATGCTGGAAGAAACACCCCTTCCCTTTCAGATAGCTTTTCATGGCTTTACACAGAAACACTCTTGCCTCTCTCTGGGCAGCTGACACTTTTCTGGTCCCTCAGGGGATTGCCCCTTGGATCCATGGAAACTGAAGTCTCATTCACTTCTCTGTAGAATGACTCACTGCGGTCCTGCTGGTAATGGTCTCCACCACTTCACTTGGCACTGCTGGTATTTTCACTCACTAGGGTGAAGAAACTACCAGAGGTCCTTCACCCAGCCCATACAGAGCTGGCAGGCACCTCTACACACTGAGAGCTCCCTCCTTATACAGCTCCCACACTCAAAACTCTAACTCAAACTAAACTCACATCTCAACATTCTAAACTATCCCCCTGCAGCTGACAAAGGGTTATGTTGCTGCAAGAGTTCTAAATAACATAATCCAGTCTTTCCTCAGGCTAGCTGAGTAAACGATGATGTCATGTTGTAAGGAGCTTTTAACAACTCCCTACAGGCTACCCAGGAACCTTCTTAGTCTAACACTGATGGGATTCTAGTAACCCCAGAGGACTGAGTGGTTACATTCACTACCAACAGATGAAACTTGCTGTCTGCAGCAAGTGTTTTCACCTGTAATACAGGCCATCTAACCTTTGGGGTGCCCTACAGGGTGAGGTGGCCAGGCTCACCCCTACCTAAGCCAAAACATATGCAGGTTGCACCAAAGAACAGAGACCACTGAAGAATCTTCTGCTTCTATCCAAACACACTATCTTGGGACTTTCAGTGGCTCCAAGAGACTGCCTGAAACATGCCCTGACAGAACAGCACTGAAGGCCCATACTGGAGTTAGGACCCCCAGCCTGTATATCCCCCTAGCCCTCTACGGGGAAAATCTATCTGACCTACGCTACCTACGGGGTACCTATACCCACACACATTTCACAATTGTAGACTGTAGACTGCTTTAGAAACACACATTAGACATTGCTATGCATTTCCCAAACTCCAGCACTGCAAAGCAGAAAAAATGTTTAATATTCTCTACTTAAACATTTCTAAAAAAAAAAAAAAAAAACACTCTAAAGGAGGCCTCCATAGAGCCCCAAACATCCTCTTCTTGTCTTCTTTTCTTCGCTCAGGAGCACCTGCAAAAGAAAACATTCCAAAACACATCCTGCAAACAAGAAACAATCTGCAAGAAAAAAACAGTAAACAAACCTCCCACCAGTAGATACTACACACTCCCAAAAAGTTTTTAAAGGGTTTTCTACAAAAGGCAGTATAAAACTATCAAAATAAACATATAAACATTTGGGGAGGAAGGCCCTACAATGTTCTGGCTCTAAGGGAGGAAGTCCTGAATGCACGTGGCACTCCATACAAGAAGAGTCTCTTTAGGTCAAAACCTGCTGAAAATTGTTCTTGGCACAGGTTCAAGGCCTGCTAAACTGCATTCTAGATCCAAATGTCTTTTTTGGACCAATAGTTCACAAGACATCTTCACTTATGGACACAGTCAATAAAATTAAAATGTAAAGAGGAAACGTTTGGCCTACCAGTTTCTGAGGTGCAGGATGCACAGCTACATCACCTCTCTGGATCTGGTTGAAGACAAATCTTTGGAGCAGGCTGTTCCACACCACCTCTGGAACTGGTTGCTGATGGATGGAGTTTGAGCTGGATTCACCAGGACAGATGCACCCACGTTGGTCTCCTCTGTTTGTTACTTGGCAGGAGACTTGCACCATGGAATCTGGATTTGGCAGGACAGATGCAGCCATGTTGGTCTCCTCTGCTTGGCGCTTGGCAGAAGACTTGCACCATGGAAGCTGGATTTGGCAGGACAGATGAGCCCATGTTGGTCTCCTCTACTTGGCGCTTGGCAGGAGACATGCACCATCATGCTGGAGTAGTGGCACTCAGTGATAGTACTTCTGAGGATGAGGACCATAGACAGTTGTACCATCCAGATGAACAAGTCTTTTGGTGTTAACTGTCTCTTTTCCAGTTTTGTCAATTACTTGGACAGAATCTAGGTAAAGGGTGCAACCTAGCTTCCAAAAATTCAGTCTGTCAGCCAGCCCAGTGGCGCTGAGGGTTGAGGTGCTGGACGCCACACCTTGCACCACGCTGGCAACTCGTGTTCAGGAACGAGCACGGGATGCAATGGATCAGCAGGGAGGAGATGGATCTAGCATCTGATGGACTGCTCTCCATCTCCAGGCAGGGGGGAGACCAGCAGCCAGTGCATACCTGACTCCTAGCAGAGGTTGGGGCTTGACAGCATGGAGCCACAAGAACGTGGAGTGGAAGCACGGCAGATGCTTGATGTGGGTGCACACGGGAGCGTGTGTGACCCCTGTCACAGGCATCATTGCACACCATGCTCCCACAAGGGGAGAAAAATGGAAATAGTGGCAGCCGGGTTGAGCAGCTTGATGGCCATCCACCAGCATGTGCCATCTCCATGGGCACTACTGGATCCATGCCTGATGGGGGAGTCAGGGGCTCCCTTGCCTCCCTGCCACAAGGGGGGTAAGCCATGGGGAAGTACAAGGTGGTGGCCTGTGAGGGGTTCAGAGTGCGTGGATGGCGGCTGGAGTAGGAGGAGAGGAATTGGAGCCAACCAGGGCCACAAGGAGAAAAAAGTAAGGGAAAAAAAAGTTCAGTCTGTTGTGGCACAGTTTAAGTCTCACAAACTTACTCAATCTTGAGTTAATGGTAGTTCATACTTCTTCCCATAACCATTCAGCTCTATGGTCCTCTGTGGCTTTCCTCATGCAACTTGGGAAAAATGGATATTTTTGTCCATACTCGGCCTCAGTCCTGCATCTGACCAGACATTCCTCTTTGTTGCTTTTAGGCAGACTCAACCCAATGGCCCGGCTTGTGGGAGGTCAGACCTGGTCAAGTCAGCTTTGGATGGTCACCACAGGGAAAAAGCAGTCCATCGCTGTACTTTCTACAACTTCTTTTGCACCCTATACAGTCTCTTGTGGCTCACTTGCAGTTAGGGCCACTAGTAGCTCATTCTCACTACCAGTTGCCTTACTAACTTGCTCAATTTCTGCTAGTTCTAAATGCAGATAGCTGCTTCAGCCCCCAGCACAGTCCACTCCTCACTACATTCCAAGGCAGTTGCCTCCCAATGCAAGGCATCTTTTATATCATCTTCCCCTATGAGACTTGGATTTGGGCCTGCTGCCCACAGATCTACTGATTCAGTCTCTGGCATGTCTCTTCCAACCTTTTCTGGAGTCAGAAATACCATTTCTGTCTGCCACTGCAAGTTGCTCTGGGTTACACCCTAAAAACTCTTTCACTAGCTCCTCTGGATCATCCTGCCTGTATGCAGTTTCTCCTGGTAAGGCACAGGTTGAGCCCTCACACAGAGTCCAAGTTGGAGCTGAACATATTGCCTTGGACTTGGCATGCACAACACCACTGTTTTAGCACATCCCATACTACTTCCTGCAACCTTTACAGTGTGGAATCATTAGCACATCCCTCCCAGTTCTCATGCAGATCACACAGACATTCCCTGGAAAGTTAGGTAATGCGACATTCGATGGTGCACCTTTACACCTGTACAGCTTTTCATACTGAGCTAACTCTCTTTCTTGCTGGGCTGCCCATACTTGGGCATGGAGGGGATACCCTGTCTTTCTGTTAGCCATTTTTCTCTGCAACAGAAACAACACACAAGTCCAAGTTACTTAGCTGCACTTTGCACTTAGCACTCAGGTTCTGATTTGTTTAAAGGAAAACTGTGTAAATTCATGGTCCCCCACCCCTGAAAAGCTTACCCCCGATCCAGCTTTTTATGTAAAAAAGCACATTTTTCTCGTGCTACTACTTACTTTATTTTTATTGCAAAAAGTCCACGAACTGGGAATATGGTGGACGCGGGGGGGGGGCTCCATTTACTGGTGCCACACTGCTCTCTTCAATACATTCAAGCAGTGTGGCACTGCACCTTTACAATAAATGGAGCCCCCCGGCATCCGCCATATTCCTGGTTTGTGGACTTTTTGCAGTAAAAATAAAGTAAGTAGCAGCGTGAGAAAACACGCTTTTCTACATAAAAAGCTGGATTGGGGGGGTAAACTTTTCGGGGGCCAGGAGGGGCCATGAATTTACACAGTTTTCTTTTAAATTGCAAATGTCTCTTTACTTTCTCTCTGCATTTTACTGAAACTGCTGCCTGAACTGCACATTTGTTTCAAAACAATTTCACATGCTTCTGGTTGTTTTGTACCATTAGACTCTATACCCAACATGGCGCCTGGTTGCTTGTTTACCTTCTCTGGACTACGCCCCATCATGGCCACTGAAACCTTTTCTACGTCATACACACATTGCTCTATCTGTCTTAGGTTATCTGACATAGCATTTGCTTGTACTATGCACAACCTTGCAAATTTTCTTTTGGGGAAAAATCAGCACAGTCTTTAGAATCTTTGCTCACACTCACTTCAACTTTGTTTAGCACTGCCCATGGTTAGAAGAATACAGCTTGCTTGCTTGCTGCCAGCTACAGCTACTACAACTCAGTCCTTTTTGCCATCAAATACTTGCTTAGCTCTGTCCTTGTTGACTTTAGCATTAATTCTTTTGCTTTTTGTATACAGTCGTTTTGCTTTACCTTTGGTACTTACAATCAGTAGCTGGTTCCCTCCGATGATGTTTGCGGCCTTCCTGCCAATTTGAGGATTGTTGGGGTTGGTTGGGCTTTTCAGCCCATGCGTTGGCACCGCTCACACTCGCGATCGCTCACACTGGTGATCGCTGTTCCCTTTAGCAACTGACTGCCTCAGCAATGTCCCTTGTATTGGATTTCCATTATTATTTGCAGTAAGTTGTTTGGAAAAGGAATGTCGGACTTAGAAAATGGCACCAACCACGCGGTTTCTGCTGAAAAGCAGAAGTCATCAGCGCATATTCTGGCCGTACAACTGAAGCTCTGTTAAAGATTTCATGTGGTGGTGGTGGTGGTTGAAAGGGGGTATTAACTGCTGCCATATATAGCCAGGCACAGTCAATTTAACTCTGTCTTTACAAGTAGTAAGACAACCCTCTGACTTCTAAAGTGTTACAATAGGAACTGTTACTAACGTACACGACTGCTCCTATGTTAAAATTATTCTTTCATGCTGGAGTTCAGTACCATGCATTTTAGGTTCAAAGCTGAGTACGCTGTTTTGGGAGGATACTATCTGTTTTACTGATCCCAAATAATGTGGGAATGACGGCTCCAAGAAGGCTGTATTATGATGCACTAGGCTCCACTATTTCCCGAAATGCTTGTTCCATTTTTTCTCCCACTGGCTCTGCTTGGTAGCTATTCTAGACAATCCTATTGTAATCTTCCCATAATAGACTATATTAGCTGACACCCCACCTGCTGTACCAAAAATCAAATGGAGTGGTGCTAATATGAGTATATATGGTGGTTATTTCCTGCACACCTATGTTTTTTGTTCCACTGGTGTTGTAAGACTGCCACGTGGTTTCATGACAAAATGAAGAAACATAAAGTTAAAAAAATAATGTTTAAACAATTTTCGGTTGTCGGTTTAGCCTCTTGTTGAGATGGGTCCACTTAAGCCCCTTCAGGTTGTTTTAAGCAGTATTAGGGTCGTCAACCCCAAGTCTGACAATTGGATTGAAAGACACAACCCTTTTAATTTATTTTATTTCCGATTAGCCTCTTTGTTTAGAAAACGAGAAACGTGGGGCCAGATTTTCAAGCACCACCAAAAGCCGCAAGCCCCGTGTGCACCAGATATATGGCACACCGGGCGTGCAGCATTCTCCCAGCTGGCAGTCGGGATAGTCTATCCCATGCGCCCATTGCCATAAGTTAAACCTACTTTTTCTGGTGTAGCTTGATGGCAATCCCAGGTACCCTTTTCACGGTGCTTGTACTAAATATTTGGTACAAGCTGCAGTAAATCGGGTAAAGTATCAACAACTGTGCCAGCTCTACTAAAATTAGGCACAGTTGCGGCAAAGATGTTTGGTGCAACTGTGCCAAAAAAAGGATTAGCTGCAGGGCTTGACACTAGCCCTGTATCACCATTTGAAAATTGGGCCCATAGAATATTTTGCTTGGCCCACCCAATCTGTCTATTTTGTCCCTGCCTATAGTGTCACCACAGACCCTACCTGATCTCTGGCTCCCCCCCAGCACACTTTCTTACCAATATGTCTTTGTGCCTATCGCATGCATGCTTAAAGCCCACCACTGTTTTTGCCCCCAAGTGCTGTCATTCAGGAATAGGCCATCTGGAATCTCCTACACTGCAACCAGCTGTGTTAGCTAGTCCACACCTCATTCAGCAGATCCTCTCTGTACCCCACACTGGGATAGAACCAAGTCACAGACATAAGGCCTCGTAACCAGTACCTGAGGTCAGTACATGAAAGTACTTTGACCCAGACAAGATTGGCAAGCTCACAGCCACTAGGCCTATAATGGGCCAACGTTTGCCACCAGACAGAATCTGCCAACTTCAAGAAAGCTCCAAAGAGTACCAAGCAGAACATGCTGCTCTGTGCCCTCATTGGCGACCCTCGTTGCAAGCACTTCTTACCAGCTACACAGTTAGGCACCACGTATGGGGCCCTGCAAACTGTGCATGTTCCCTCCCAATATTTGCTTTGCAATTTATGAAGAAACAATAAGGTCTACACAAGGAAATGAATTACTTGAACAAAAAGAAAACAATATGCAAACTCACCACATCTTAAAAGATTTGTTTTATGGTGGTATAAATAGCAGTTGGACTACTCTATTAGTTAAGAATGTGGAGATACTCCATTACAAAGAGAGAGAACAACAGCAAGGAATAAGTAGATGAAAGCTATTTGAAAAGTATGTGTGGATAATATGTATTCATTAGAGGTTGCTGGAAAAAATGAAATCACCTGAGTGGTGTAGAAATGTGTTTTATACTGCAGAAAACTTCTGAAATTAACAAGCATGAATAACCATTGATAAACATGGATGGCCATGGATGACCCTGGATAACCATGGATGACCACGAATAACCATGGATGACCATGGATAACCATGAATGACTATGGATGGCCATGAATAACCATGGATGACCCGTGTCAACTTGAATAATTCTCAAACTAGTTTGACTGTGGTCATCCATGGTCTGTCACTGGGCCATTTACTGTCAGTGTTTGTCCTTGTTCTTGGATAACCAAACTATAAACATGGTTGCTAACCATGTATAACCATGGTTTACCCATGTATAACCATAGTTTACCCATGTATAACCATGGTTTACCCATGTATAACCATGGTTTGCCATGTACAGCCATGATTTAACCATGTATAACCATGGTTTACCCATATATAACCATAGTTTACCCATGTATAACCATGGTTTACCCATGTATAACCATGGTTTGCCATGTACAGCCATGATTTAACCATGTATAACCATGGTTTACCCATGTATAACCATGGTTTACCCATGTATAACCATAGTTTACCCATGTATAGCCATGGTTTGTTCATGATTCTGATAGCAGGTTACTGCTTTAACACTGAACATCATGACCTGCATCAGAAGGTGCTGACATTTGAAAAAGTACTTTGTCTTAATCCTGACCGTTGATAGGGGATACTTACTAACAGTTTGAGATCAGTTAATAGGCAACGGTAGTAGGCAGACTTCTCACAAACTTAAGCTCCTGGCAGGCACTCAGTCCCTGTTTGGACATATGTTGTTTCTACTTCTGTCAACATACAAGTACAAAACGTAACTGGAAGACATCCCTGTGTTACTAAAACAGTGCTCTTCCTAGCCAAAAATGTCCTGATATAATAGACTGCCTGAACTGATGCAGATTTTATCATGTTTTAACTGTGGCAAAGGCTTTGTCCTGAACATGACCCCACACCCATGCAACTTCTCTTAACAGTTCAGTAATTGGGTGACTCACCGACGACAAATTTAGTAGAAATCTGCTCAGGTGATTAATTATATCAAGCTTCTAGGCATCTAGCACAGCTCAGCAATGCTTCAGGGAGTGGAGGTGGGGGCTCTTTAATGGCTGGAATCTTTGTTGGGTTTGGTTGTATCCCATCTGCATTAACTATGGGTTAAATTAAATTAATTATGGGTATCGAAGTGCCCCCACTTATACCGACACTGGGCCACTGCCCCCTTATCGCCACTTGTTGGGCACCCATTGTCACGCGGACCATCCAGGCTCCTACTGATTGCTCTTACTATCCTACTTCTTGGACTCCTTAGCCTTCCCCTCAAGGGTCTTCTTCCCACACCTCCCACCCCCACGAAGCACCACCGACTGCCACCCACTCTGCCACTGCCTGTCTTGCATCCCCCACCCCACCCACATATCTCCCTGCAGTCATGTGCCACCATTAACCTCCATGCCGGACCACATTCCTATCTTTTCCAACCCTTATCACCCTGGCCATCCCTTGTACTACCCGCACTGTAACTAGGTGGCAGCTATCCTTGACAATAAGGCAAAAATCTTTTGCTCTCCTCAGAGTCTTTGCCATACTCCTGCTAATTTCAGGAAATGTTCATCCTAACCAGGGCCCCATCTCACCCAGCCCTACCCTATTGCACCATGGTCTTAAAATAGCTGCAATGAACATTTGCAGCTTAACCAAAAAGACAGCAGGTCTCCATTGCTGGATACTGCAACAACAGTCAGATGTGCTAGCACTGACAGAAACCTGGCTCTCCAAAAAACACACTTGACTCTTTGGTTGCCCTCCCTGGCTTCACCCTTCACAGAGCCAACAGAATGGGCAAACATGGTGGGGGTGTGTGCTGTGCATATCCGTGACTCCATGATATGCCATGCCCTTCCAATGCCTCCATTAGACCATGGTGCCCAAGCCTTATCATTAAAACTTACTCCAGATCCCTCCAGAGCCCCTGTAATTCTTACTGTCACATATGTCTCCCCAAGAAACCAAGCTCCTGCTATACAATCCCTTGCTAACTACATCTCTAGCTTCCCCCCCAAATGGAGCACATTATAGTTGGAGACTTTAATGTGAACTGGCTTGCCAGTTTGGCTTCCCACGCCAAGGACACCTTCGCTGCGCTGGACCTGACCCAGCTGATCAGCCAGCCTACCAGGGTGAACCCCACTAGTGGCTCTAGCACCCTGACTTGACCTCCTCAGCAACCGTCCCCACAGAATCTCTGACCTGGTGGTCCTTCCGGACTCCCTAAGCGATCACTCACCCATCCTCTTTTCCTGGTCATGTCTTCAGCAGAAACCCAAACCAAACTATATTGCCCGGTGTTGTCTCCAACCCAGAGGTCTCACAAAACTAAGAGAATACTTAACTCAATGGGACTGCTCCCCCATCTCCCGGGCCCCTACTATAGATGCAGCCCTTGATTATTTCACCTGTTCTTTTAATAAAGCATGTGACATCTGTGCCCCACTAGCAAAAGTGCAATCCAAGAAACGTAATGCCCCCTGGGTCACACCTGCACTGCTCCAACAGCTAAAGCACAGAGAGGATCTTTGGCATAAAGCAGTCGCATATGACACACAGGCGGACAGGCAAGCCTATAAAGCGGCTCGTAACAGATGCACTTGGGCCATTAAACAGGCCAAATCGGGCTACTACAAAATTACCCTTGCATCCTCCTGGGGGAATGCTCAGTTGTTCTGGGACAATATCAAGGAACTCGATGGCAAATCCCAGCTCCCCTCTTCCTCCCTACTGTCAACAATGTCCCTACCACTGACCCGCTGTACATCGCCAACTGCCTCAACTCATCATTCTCTGACCTTAGTGCAGTACTCCCAAATAACTTCTTCGACTCCACTCCTGCAACCCCACCCCTAGCACACAGCATCCCCCCTTCCATCTCAGGGTGATCTCTACGAATGAGGCAAGGCCTTTTCTCATTAAAGCATTCAGGGGCTCTTGCAATTGCAAAGATTCTTTTGATATGAGAATCCTACATCTAGTACTAGATAGAGTCCTCTCCCCACTGACTGACCTCATTAACTGCTCCCTAAGCCTGGGGCAGTTCCCCGCAGCCTGGAAGACTGCCACAGTCACTCCAATACTGAAGAGTGGTGACAGCACCTCCCCCAATAACTACCATCCCATATCCATTCTCCCACCACTCTCGAAAGCCCTCGAAAAAATTATAGCCACCCAACTCACTGAGTACCTGCTTGCTCGTAACCTACTTTGCAGGGAGCAGCATGGCTTCAGATCTGGACACAGTACAACAACGACTCTCACTGAGTTCTCTAATTTTATTCACTCTGCCCTGGATAGAAAACATCTGACTGGAGCTGTCTTCATCGACCTGCCAAAGGCCTTTGATACAGTCTCCCAAACCTTACTCTTAAGCACACTCCGCCACATAGGTCTGTCCCAAAGACCCATCTCCTGGTTTACCAGTTACCTCACAGCTAGATCACAATGTGTCAAAACAAACAACACCCTCTCAACCACCCTGCCAGTCCACTCTGGGGTTCCCCAGGGCTCCATCCTTGGCCCTCTACTATTCAGCATCTACCTAAATACCTTGCCAATTCCTGCTCCGGCAACCTACTACTCTATGTGGACAATGCGGTTCTTTTTGCCTCACACCCAGATCCCACAGTATTGCAGTCCTCCCTCCAACACACATTTAACCAGATTGAAAACTGGTTCATAGACCAAAAACATGTGGTCAATGTAAAAAAGACAAAGACCGTGCTCTTTGCCCACTGACAGAATAAGGCCAAGAATGCACAGCTAACAATCCTCACCCACTCTCTCCTTCCTCTAGAACAGGTCCATACATATAAATACTTGAGCCTTACATTTGATTCCAGCCTCTCCTTCCATTCACACATTGACACTCTGTCATCAGCCATAAATGTCTATATAGGCCTGTTGTATCGGCACAAGGATTGCCTACCTCTGGAAGCCCTTAATCTGGCTGTCACCTCCTCAGTCCTCTCCCTAGTCAACTATGGGCTCACTACCTACTCGGCTGCTGACCACACAGCCCTTAACAAAATCCATCTTGCCATAAACAAAGCATGCAGACTCCTCACTGGGGCAGACAAGCGTACCCATACCTGTACTCTATATGCCCTGACAAATCTCTTCACCCTGGATGAAAGGTTATTTTATCAAACATGTCTCCTCACAAAGAAAATACACCTGGGGCTTACCCCCTTGGGGGTTTCTGCCTCTCTCCTATCCTCCCACACCTCGGTGAACACCCCCACTGCCAACCGACAGGTGTGGTCCATCCCGAGGGTTAGAACCTCCTTAGCCCAAAGGTCATTCCCACACAGGACCCCAGCCTGGTACAACGAACTCCCCTCCGATGTCTCCTCCATCTCCAAATTATGACCTTTCAAGTCAGCCCTCAAAGAGCATATTCTCACTTCACGGCACTGCCAATGTACCAGCTAGTGCTGGGTCATCTATCCATCATCATACGGGACCACCCCGCCACTGAGCTCTTACCGATAGGGCAACCAAACATTACCTATTAACAATGCCTCCTTTGGCTGCACTCACAAGATATCTGCCTAATTCTCTACTTTGCTGTAAATATCTAACCTGTTACTCCCTCCATCAGCAAACTTATTGTTCTCTTGTAAACTGTAAAATACAGCTCATGGTAACAGGTTCAATGCAATGTATAGCTGATCTTGATTCTGCAATACTGTATAACTAAAAAAACTGTAACCTTTAGCTGCCATTCTATGTCTATATGTATTAAGTGTTTATGTTTGTTTTCTCTGATGCGGAGCCTTTGTAAATGAGTCCCTGACTCAAAGGTTGTAATCCTAAAGTCTGTTAAATAAATAAATAAATAAATACATAATTAACTAATGTCCTTGGAAAGACAAGGCATAGTGGTGACTCTCTTGATGCCAAACTACTCTCTTTAACCCTTGGCGCAGTCCTAACACCCCTAACAATAATACAAAACGTGTCCCTATACCTTGGGCAGTTCTCTACCCTATGGAAAAGGGCGATCACCACTCCAGTGCATAAAAAGGGTGACCGTACAGCTAGTAGTAATTATAGGCCAATCTCAATACCCACTCCCCTCTCAAAAGCATTGGAAAAAATAGCTGCAGATGAACTGACTGACTACCTTGACTCGCACCATCTACTGTGCCAGCAGCAGCATGCTTTCAGAAAAGGGCACAACACAACTACTGCCCTGCTTGAGTTTACCTCATTCACCCATGAAGCCCTTGACCAGGGAGCACTGGCTGGATCTGTTTACATTGACCTCTCCAAAGCTTTCGATACTGTCAATCATAGTATGCTGTTAAACTCCCTCTACTCTGTTGGTGTTTCCCTAGAGGCTGCTGACTGGTTTTCTAACTATCTCCATGGCCGTACCCAGCAAGTAAAAATTAACAGCACCCTTTCTACTAGCCTTCCGGTCTGATCTGGCATTCCCCAAGGGTCCATCCTTGGCCCGCTCCTTTCCTCCCTTTACTTAAACTCCCTCTCTCTGGCCTCCACTGAACACCTGCTCCTGTATGCTGATGATGCCGTGATCTTTAGCAGACACCCTGACCCAACCCAGCTCCAGCAACACTTGCAGGGCTCCTTCACAGAAATAGAAACACGGTTCACCTCCCACAAACTTGTCCTCAACTACAACAAAACAAAGGTCATACTTTTCGTCCACCCTCAACATAAGCACAATATGACAAAACTATCTATACTAAACTCTCAGGGTACCATGCTGGAAGCAGTTACCAATTTACATACCTAGGGGTCACCCTTGACTCAGCCCTTCCTTTCCGTGAGCATATATCATTGACCTGTTCTGCTATAAATATTGGAATTAGTCTCCTTTATAAATATAGGCCCTATCTCCCTCCTGATGCCCTTCGCTTAGCCATCTATAGCTCCATCCTTCCCTTGGTAGACTATGGCATTGTCACATATGGCGCCGCCTCTGACACTGCCCTGTCCAGCGTAAAGTACTCCCTTAATAAAGCATACCAGCTAGCAACAGACTGTGATCCCCTTACACGTACCTGTGAACTCTACAAACGATCATCCTGGCTAAACTTTCATGGCCGCCTTACTTTATCAGACCTACCTATTCGCCAAAAAAATGCAACTAGGGTTAGCCGCCCCGGGATGCCTCTCGCTCCTTCAAATGTGCTGCCTGATGCGGGCCACAAGGCACTCAAACACTTCTGCCTTTCACATCCCTTTCGCAAGGACCACTGCCAGCCAAAGGTCCTTTTGCTATCGGGCGCCACTCTGGATGAACTCCCTCCCTGACACTGCCCTCTCTAATCCCAGGCTGGGTCCCTTTAAACCGGTGCTGCATACCCACATTATATCCAACTGCCACTGTGATTGCACATAAACTCCTTAACATGGGCTAAGTATTTGTTGCAAATCTTTACCTCTAACTCTAGTTATATGACTCTTACTATATGCATCGTGATGTAGTTATCTGCCTATGTACTATGTATAGTACTCATTCTGCCACTGTACTTGTCTCTGTACCTTATGTTTTACTCTGTATTTTGTCTCCTTCTCAATGTATGACGTGGAACCTTTGTAAATGAGTCCCTGACTCAAAGGGTTGTAATTCCTAAACCTGAAATAAATAAATAAAAAATAGTCAGTCTCACTGTGCTTAACTGGCACTTACCATTTGTTTGTTTATAACCCTGACTCCCTCACCGTGCTGAGTACTACTTGTAGGCATTCATCATGTCCTTGTTGATCTTTCCAAACACAAGAATATCATCTGTTTTATATCCACTGTCCCGTCACAGCCTTCTAGGTGCTCAAACCTACCAATTGCATTATAAATGTTGTTACCTCTGCACCCTGACAGTGACAAGCTATCTGCAAAACCCTGGATGAGGCATCCACAGAGGAAAAGACACAAGTTCCAACCACTTTTGGAGCAATGTTCTTGAGCATAGGAAGCAGAAACCTTTCTCACTTCTCAGTCCCATTTAACGGTATCAGGTCTACACTTGTGCTAACACCACTATTCATTTTTACCACCAGTGCGCACCAGTCAGCCGGCTCAGTAACTTGTTCTATTATGCCCGCACTGTTCATTCTCTTTAATATTTTCTCATCTTTCATAGATCTCAGCAATGGCCACCCATGTGGTGTAGTAACACTGTTGGAGAATGCATGCTCTTTAGACTTAATTCTTACTGGCTCATGTTTTAACAGCCCAATGACCCCAGACACATCAAAATTACCCCCCTTTGCTTGGTGCACAAGGTCCACTTTACAGGCCTTACTGTAACCCAGAAGATTGCTCACGTACATGCCTTATGCCCCATAAATTCAATAGTGGTGGTATAAACTGTCCCAATCCCAAGCACTTTAATCTGCCACTGAACTGTACAATGTTTCTTCAGCTGACTCTAGCTGTGGCTGCTGTTTCAGACTGGTATTATATATTCACAGACACAGGATGGTGATGTCAGCTCCAGTATCTCTCCTAAAAATTACCTCCCTGCCATAGAGCTGCAGTGATGCACATCAGATTTCATCTGCGTCATCTCTTTACATTGTAGTAGACTTCCAAAAAAGAATGGTCCCTCTTCCTGGTGTCACTCACTGGAAATGACTTCCTACACAATTTTGGGTAGAACACCTCAGCATGCCGCAAGATGTTACATTTATTGCACATTTTGTTTTGTACCAGGCCGTTCTCACCCAGTCCATGCTTAGGGAGGACCAGATTTTCCGTTAGCATTATGGAAAGTTTGCCTTTTCTTATTTGTCTTACCTTTAGTTTGTATTGGTCTGCGAGCAGCTTCACGCAGATGCTTGGCTATGCCCTGGACTGTATGTTTTTTCTTTAATATGCTTTGAATGACATGCTATTTGAATGGCCTTTGTCAGTGTAAGCCCTGATTACATCTATAACTTCTGTGACAAATCTTTGTTGGCAATGACAACTGCAATTTGATCTCTATATTTTTTTCACCTTTGCTTGAACCAAATTCAGTGTTGAGCAATTTTATAAAAGATTTCTAACAAGCATCTCCACAGATTCATCAGTTTTTTGACAGTATTGCCAAAAATGTACCCTCTCGTAAAAGACATTGTGCATCAGCACAAAGTGCTTATCAAATGTCAGTATTGCCATACCGTATTTATTTTCTTGGCTTGTCCTTGTTCTGCATAGGTAAAAGCATTATCGGTATGTTCAGTGTCTTACCCCGTCACATATAAGAAAATTAACATGCACTTTATCTCACCTTCTTCCTTGTTTAGTGTTGTGGCAATATGGTACCTGGGAAAATGCTGTTTCCTTGCAGGCCACTGTAAGGGTTGACTAAAGCTGAAACCCTTCAGGTGAGTTGAAATTCTGCATGCTACAACCTGTATATCTTGATTCTCCGTAACTGGAGTTTCTGCAGAGTTCAGGCAACTGCTGACACCATGTCATTTCAGTGAGCTGAGAGCAGTGACTTTTAACAGTTTTTTTTAGTACAATCTTAACATGCCCATTACAGCAGGACAGCTTCTCAAGAGAACATGTGCTGGCAAATCCCTACCCAGCCATCCCCAGCTCCTCCTGCCCATAGGGAAGGTCAGTCTTTCCTTGTAAGTAGTCAGTCTTTTCAACATCGCAGATTCACCACAGAAACTGTGCTTACGGAACTTCTGACAGCTCCTTTCTCCTTCAGCAGGCAACTCATAGCAAGTAGCCACCTGCCAAAGGAGATAATCTAGCCATACTTTTAATTTTTTTACTAGGTAAATAGTGTCATATTTACCGAAGTGTGCAGCACTCATATAGTGTATGGTAGAACGCTGTTCCACATGGAAATCCATGCCTGGAACAGTGTTGTTGTGCTGCACTTGGTATGTCACGATCTTGTTGTGCTGCACCAAGTACATCACCGGTGCAGCACAACAAGATTGAATGCATTCACGTATGTGCAATTGAGCGGCCCACGGTGACAAGGAAGTGTATGCAGTGCTGATACAGCTGCCGAAGTAAGCCTTATTTTTTCTGGGAGACTTGTTTGGGGGATCACGGACTACTGCTTATGGTTGCCCATACACTATAAAAGATTGTGTATGAGCAACTATACACAAACAAGGCAGTTGTAAGATCTCGAGCTTTCCATGGTAATGGACCTCTTGAGCTGCGCTCTCGAGGCCTCTGGTTACCACGTAAACCTCTCCATCATACAATTGCCTTGATGTGTATGGTTGCTCATACACAATCCTCTATAACTTCTGCATCTAAGATGAGCTGATGCCAAGCTTTGCCATCCCAATCCAAAGCCCAAACAGAGCTGCTGGGGATTGTATAGAAACATAGAATTTGATGGCAGCTGAGGACCACCTGGACCACCCAGGCAGCCCATTTTCCTTACCTACTGTAATATCGCAGACCCTACTTGATCTCCAGCTTAGCTCTCCCTTCCTTAATGACTAAGGTTCCCTTATGCCTAGCCCACGCATTCTTGAATACCACCACAGCTTTTGCCCTCACCACCTCTGCTGAAAGACTGTTCCAGGCATCCACTACTCTCTATGTGAAGAAATGCTTCCTTATGTTTCCCCTGTGTCTACCCTCCCTCCAGCTTCATAGCATGTCCCCTTGTTCTTGGGCACCTTTTTTCTGAAAAATGCTTACCTCTTGTACCTTATTATACCTGTGAGGTATTTGAAAGTCTGTATCATATTCCCCCTTTCCTTTTTTCCTCCAGGCTCTACACATCGAGGTCCGTTAGTCTCTCTCCTCATATGGTCTCTGGTGCAAACCCTACATCATTTTTGTTGCTCTCCTCTGGACTGCCTCTACTCTGTCTACATTCTTCCAGAGATGTGGTCTCCAGAAATGGACACAGTACTCCAGGTCAGGTCTCACCAATGATTTATACAGTGGTATCACCACCTCCCTCTTTCTGCTGGAGATACCACTCCTTATGTACCCTAGTACTCACTGGCTCTCTCCACTGACTTGTCACATGTTTGGCCACCTTTAGATAATCAGATATGATTACCCACAGGTCTCGATCCTGTTTGGTGGTCGTCAGTACCACTCCTCCCACCTTATACTCCACCTCCGGGTTTCTATGCCCTAAGTGCCTGATTTTGCACTTCTTTGCATTGAAACTTAGTCGCCACATTCTTAACCACTCCTCAAGTTTTTCTAGATCCCTTTTCATTTTTTCCGCACACACCCCCAGAGTGTCTATCCTATTGCAGATTTTAGTGTCATCTGCAAAAAGGCACACCTTTCCATCTAGGCCTTCTGCAATGTCACTAATAAATACATTAAAGAGAACTGGTCCCAGTACTGATCCTTGTGGCACCCCACTGGTCACCGACACCTTCCCTTCCTCAGACTAAACTCCGTTTACCACCACCCTCCGACACCTCTCTCCCACTCAGTTCCTTACCCAGTTTACCACTTTTGGCTCCCCTCCCAGGTTGCCCAGCTTGTTTACTAGTCTCCTATGTGGAACAGTGTCGAAGGCCTTACTGAAATCTAGCTAGGCCACATCCACTCCATCCTGATCTACTTCCATGGTCACCCAGTCACAGAAATCTGTCAGACTTGTTTTGACATGACCTCTCCCTGGTGAATCCATGCTACCACGGATCCTGTACATTGCTGGTTTCAAGATATTCCACAATCCTTTCCTTCGGCAGTGATTTCATTGATTTCCCCACCACTGAAGTCAGGCTGACTGGCTTATAATTTCCATCTTCCTCCCTGCTACCACTTTTGTGAAGTGGGACTGCATCTGCTCTCCTCCAGTCCTCTGGGAAAACTTCTGTCTCCAGTGAGTGGTTGAACAGGACTGTCAGAGGTGCAGCCAGCACCTCTCTGAGCTCCTTCAATATCCTTGGATATATCCCATCTGGCCCCATTGCCTTGTTCACTTTCAGATTTGTGAGTTCCTTCAGGACTTTCTCCTCTGTAAACGGACTAGTGTCCACCTTCCTTCCTTTGATGCTCCTGTCACTTTACTGTGGTCCCTCACCTTCCCCATCCTTCATGAATATAGAACACAAATATTTATTCAGAATGCGTGCTTTTTCCTGGTCCCCTTCCACACACTTCTTCCCTTCCCTCCTTACCCTTACAATCCCTCCCCTAGTTTTTCTCCTTTTACTCACATATCTGAAAAATGTCCCCTTTCTTTACTGCTTGTGCTATTTTCTCCTCTGTTTGTGGCTTTGCGCTCCTGACTGCTTTCCCTGCCTCCCTCTGCATCTTCTGATACACCTCCCTATCCTCCTCCCTCTGTGTCTCCTCACACCTCCTGAATGCTAACTTCTTTGCCCTTACCTTCCCAGCCACCTCTTTTGAGAATCATAGTGGCCTCTTTTTCCTCTTACTTTGCTTATTTGCCTGACACAGCGCTTTGTTGCCTTCACTGTTGCCCGCTTTAGTTTCGGCCACATTTCCACCACACTACACCCATGTCTCCCTCCCCCACTAGGGCATCTTTGAGGCATTCTCCATCTTTGTAAAGTCAGCCCTCCTGAAGTCCAAGACCCTCGCCTTAGTGTGGTTCGATTCTGGCTCAGTAGTTATAGTGAACCACACCATACAATGATCACTGGACCCCAGGTTGTCACTCACCTCAACTTCTTCAATGCTGACCTTGATGGTGAGTACCAGGTCCAACACTGCTCCCTCATGAGTGGGCTCCTTTACTAGTTGCCTGCAGTGGAGCCGGAGCTGTTCTAAAAGTGGGAGGGGGGGGCAAGGGTCTTGGGTGGGATAGTGGGGGGTGTCCCCGGCTATCTCTACAGGGGTGTAGCACAACAGTTCTAAGGAATAATATGCCCCCCAAGGTGGCTGCCCTATGTTTTTTTGAAAATAATATGCAGGTCTGTCCCTACAATTCCAACTCTCCACGTGACTCCCTTCTCCTCCCTGACCCTCTAGAGTCTCCTCCTCAACTGTGCTGCTGCCTGGCCTGCTGCCTATGCCTGCATCCAGCCTACCCTGCCATGACCCTGTCACCCAGCCTGACCTGGGCCGTAGGAGGAGCAGTGGAACCAGCCAGCCAAGAGCCAACTCACTCGGAAGGAGGAGGAGAGATCAGGACAGTCATCAGCAAGAAGCCAAGAAAGCAACAAAAGTGCTGCAGACACACACTCAATCCCAGACAGCGCAGTAGCCATGCTGGCCCGTGCTGTGCCTCTTAAGATTTCTGACCAAGTTCTGACTCTGTAGTCTGTCTCTCATCACACACACAGACACACACTGAGTCTGTCTGAGGAGGAATACGAGTTGATCTGTTTCCTACTTTAGCCCTTCAGTCAAATTTCAGTACAGTCAGAGCCAACCGCAGGTAATGATGACTAATGGGACGGGGGATGCCAGATAGGAGTGCACCGTAGAAATGTTCCAGTAATTCCCACAGTTGCATGTTTGATCAGACTCGTTCATCTTGGTTTCTGAAGAGGGGGACGGGTCAGGAAGACTATTTCTCCAATCACTGTCTGTCCAGCTTGACAGCTGGGGTGATTCCCTATCCTAATCAACAGATCCTCTTTCCACACTCAACCAAAGACAGCCTGGCCAAAGAAAAACAAGTATTTGTCAGTGCCGAATGTTTGCTTGCTGGCATTGGTACTACATGAGTTAGAGAGATGCCTAATAGGAATGGCAGTGAAGTACTAAACTAACGCCAACCCCCACCCCCACCCTGCAGAAACTGACAGGCGTTGGGATGTGCCTTTGGGTCATCGGCCATAATGCTCATGCTATTCCACCTCACCCTGCAGACACTGACAGGTGTCATGGTGTGCCTGGGGTCTTCAGCCCTTACGCTTACCCCATTCCATGAGGAAATAAGCTGAGATGGGTGCAGTATAGGACAATGGCGTGAACGTTAGGGCTGAAGACCCCAAGGCACATATTGATGCCTGTCAGTAGCTGCAGGGTGGGGGTGAAATGGCATGAGCATTATGGCCGATGACCCCCAAGCCTATAGATATATATATATATATATATATATATATATATATATATATATATGACTGGATGGTGTATCTATACATACTTCAGAGCCCCCTACCCCCATCAAGTCCTCATGAATGTAAATAGTGCCCTGTACAAGTTACACATTTGAGACAATACGAGTACACAAAAAAAGTGTATTATTCTTGTATAACAACATTAAAAAAGTATTAAACATTATTAAACAGTATTTTATATGTTTTTTAATATTAATGCAACTTTTGGGTTGCCATATTTTCGACGAGCCTTTTCGGGTTTGGAACAAGTTGTGTGCAGGCACATCAGCTCCTAGTTTAGGTTAGTGCTGACGGACAGATTTTAGTGAAGTGCTGTGCTGAGCTGAGAACTCCCATAGTGGCGTCTGGGGAGTCTGGTCTGATTCTGCTTTGTGACTGTGTGCTTTACATCAGGCTTAAATTCTCTGAAAATTAAAAGCAGCTGCAGTTTATTTACTGAACCTGGTGGGGGGGGGGGTCATCTAATTAACCCTGGCAGTAACTGTTACTTAATTTCAAAGCACACACAATCAAGCTTAAAATATATCAACACCAAACAGTAAATGCACAGTACAACAGCCGTATACTGACAAATCAATGCCACAACACTGAATACTTACGACAGTGTATGTTTTTTTTTTTTTTTTTAAATCAGCACATTTTTGTGCTGGTGACACGTGGGTAATAAGCGCGATTGCAATCAAGATTTACTGCAGTATCCACTATACCATTACACTATCCCCACAATACCCTCGTGTTGTTTAAGTTTGTTTTTTTTTCTCTCAAAAACAACCCCAAAAGGGACGAAGGAACAGAACTAGTGAATATACCATCCTGCTCTTCACTGCAGCCCCTTTGTTTGGAGGCAGTGACTCATTCGGGCAAAAAGCGCAATCGGGATTGAACAAGCTATGGAACAGAGCTGCACTACTGTATGTGTATTAGAAATTATAACGGCACTGCTCCGAATCCATTAAAGCTGCACAAGTTTGCCGTGTCCCTTCAGAAAATGGCAGGCAAAAAAAAACAGTAATTTTTTTCCCTTGTACCTGAACAATGTGGCATGTCTTTTAAAGCCTTGACATAAAATAATTCTGTTTAGTGAGCGAGAAGAGAGCTCTGTAAAAGGCTGTATAATGAAGCACTTTCTCTCTCTCCTACTCTCACGCTCCCTCAAACAGCCTTCTCTGGCGCAATAGATAAAGACTGCAACCGCTAGTTAGAAAACGAGGAAAACCGGCCCCTGATGATTTTTTTTTTCAATTTCCTTCAACTGAATATGCCAAAAAAATATAACCAAGAGCTATAAGCAGTTGCAGTCTTTATCTACTGGGCTAGAGAACGCTGCCTGAGGGAGAGAGAGTGCAGGAGAGAAAGCGTTTCACTATACAGCCAGAGCTCTCTCCCGCTCACTAAACAGAATTATTTTATGTCAAGGCCTTAAAGACATGCCGCAGTGTTCAGCTACAAAAAAAAAAAAAGGCTGTCTAGAACAGCACTTCCAGATGCAGTGCTGGCGTTTGGGCGTGACGGTATACAAATTATACCGTTACCACCACGATTGTGGCGGTGGTCTCACTTTCAACTGTACGCCATCTGACCTGAACTGCTGTCATAGACAGCTTGGACATTCATTGGTGTGGGGGTCAACACCTGCAAAAAGGAGCAGGGCACTGGAAGCAGGGTGGCAGACCTACAAAAACTCGTATGATGGCACTATGTTTCTTGCACATGCCTGCAAGCAAACATAAAAAAACAAAAAAAAGATTCTCTGTCCCCTCTGCCAATGTTTCACTGAAAGAGAAACTAAGTGAGCTACCAAGGGTAGTTGCAGAAATACCACATTCCCATCAAGATAAAGGTTAATGTCACTGAGGTAAAATAGCAACAGGCGGCTTTAGAAAGTGCAGAGAAATTAGAATTTTGGTTTTATAAGTCGTTAAGAGAAGGGGTAAAGTTCCAAAACTGCCTTGCTTAAGTCTTTTAGAGCTCACTTAGTTCCTCTTTCATACACAGAGGGTTAGGCACCCACAGTGCTACTCCTCTGACTGGATGGTGATTATTAACCAGCAAAAAGAAAACATCTCATTAAAATGCATTCTGATGTTATTAATTTAATAGTTAAAAAAGTTGATGGTTGGAGCCTATATTATTCTGGTACTTCAGCTGGGTTACAGAAATTTAAACAGCGCTAAGTTCTGCAATTAACTCTCCACTGAAAAAAACACCACCAGCCCATATGATTAAAAAAAAAAATCACACAGTTACTGATGCTCATAGACTATACTACTGGAATTCATCTGGAAAATCAGTTACAGAAATTTAAACACTTAAACAGCACTCTCCTGTATTATACATACTGTACCAAATTAGCTCAGTCTGCTCTGCCCACTGATAAAACAACGCAGGATTAAAAAAAACTCAGTTATTACTGATGCCCCAGGACTAGTCTAGTACTAGCGAAATAAAGCCTGTGACAGTGTGGTCACACTTAGGCACGGCCGCAGTCAACTGTACCCTCATTTAAACTGAGCTTCAGCCTACCTTCTCCATTTCAAATTTGGAGCAGCACTCCTACAGCTGGCAGACAACCGGACCACGACCGCGACCCTGCTCTGGACTTGGAACGAGATGGGGGAGTCAGGGAACTTACTTCACTCGAGTGGCGTGTGTGTTGGCTGAAAACAGGTTGGAGCCTGGATCTAGCATTTCCGGCAAAAATTTGCATCTCTGAATGGCGGCAGACGGTTGGCGGGAACTAAGAGACCCACGACACTAGTGCGTCACTACTAAAAGGCAATGCATGCCGATGTCGCGGGCTGGTCAGTCCCACAATCTACCACAGAGTTCCATTACTATTTCCTGCAATCTAAGGGCCCTCTTACAGTCACAGAGATTCTCACAAAAAAACCCGGAAAAACAGAACCAAGAGGGACTCGATATGTATGAGCCTAGCATGCTCAGAACAGGGTTTTTGTTTAAAATTTCTACAAGAAAAAGTGAGGGGACATGACCCTCTTACCATTAAATGTAGGGAGGCCATAGTCTCCCTGGCTCCAGCGCCACTGGTTGCCTGAGGAATGCCCCCTGCAGGGAGTCCAGGATGTCCCTGCTCCTAGCTGAAGCTGTAGCTGGGGCGCTCCAAACCACATCTGGCAGACTGAAGTCCCCCACTAGCAGCACCTCCTCCCTGGTCGCCATCTTTTGGATGGCTTACACCAGTACCTTATCCATCTCCCCACTTGTGCTGGAGGTCACTCTGGAGATTACGCCAGCGCAAATAGTGGTTCCATTTCCTGTCTCCAGGGTAACCCACAGTGCCTCCACCCCTCCCTGTATTCCCTGTAACTTTGTAGTTTTTATGCTATCCCTTACATAAAGAGCCACTCCACCCCCTTTCTTGCCCTTCCTGAACAGAGTATTGCATTGTATGGCTATATCCCAGTCATGGTTCTCATTATACCATGACTCGGTGATGGCAACAATGTCCAGGTCATCATCTGCCATAATGGCCACAAGGTTCATGACTTTATTTCCCAGACTTCGAGCATTTGTGCACATGGCCTCCCAAATTCTTCTATCACCCTTCTCGTCAGTCCCCTTTTTTCCATTTTGTCTACTCTCCTTACCCCTTCTGCCTTCATTCTCACCCCTCCTCATTTCTACCATTCTGCTTGTCCTGCTATTAGAACCCCTTGGGGATTTCCCTCCCTCCCTTAGGGTTTCCCTATTGACAACTTCAGCCTAAGAGGGTGGACAGTTCATGTCTTCCTGATTCCTTCCGCCACTTCTCTTGGCTAGTCTAAATGCTTGCCAGTGTTGCATTTAAACCATCCACTGAGGACTGTGGCTTGCCTCCCAGATATATGCAGGCCATCTACCCTGTATAGGCCTTTATCCCGCCATGTGAGACCCTAGTCCCCAGTGTAGCCGAAACCCTCCTCTCTACACTAATCCTTCAACCATTGGTTGAAGCTCTTGGTATGGAGCACCCTATCCTCCCCCCGTCATAGGCAGGCAACACTGCAGAAAATGCCACTGAGCGTGCTACCTGCCTAAGACCCTTCTCCTGAACTCCTGCACTCTCCTAACTTCATCCCTCGCCAGATCGTTGGACGATAGTGGAGATCACCAGACTATAACGTAACTGTGGTTTGAGAATAACAGATTGCAATGAAAAATTTGTAACTAGATGTGCTTACGTCACGTAAGATGTCACACCATAGTGTGCATATCGGTCTAACAGGAATAAATCTGATCAGCATTGGTGAAGTTTGGTAACAGGAATAAATACAGTGCAGGCTTGTGCTTGTTGTAAAATGTTGTATTAGTTTGAGTTGAGGGACTTTGCCCCCCACACCCCCCTTTCTTTTCTTTTTTTTTTCTAAAGGGGATGTGGGGCCGAAGCCCCCCCCCAACTAAAATAAACTAATACAAAAAAATAACCGAAATGTAGTTTTGAGAGAGTAGTGTAACTTGAATTCTACACTAATAGCGTAGGTCCAGGGTAGGTCTGGTATTCTCCACTATTGCCTATCATTGGTCCCTAGGTGGACAATTACATACAGCTCTCCCTCCTGTCCTGCTGCCCTAGCAATTTCCAGGGTCCACTTCCCATCCCTCCAAGCTGTTATGCTAGGTAGGCACCTAACTTCCCTCTCCCCCTCCCTCTCCACAAATCTATCCCCCTAACAATTGAGTTCCCCACCAGGAGTTGCTTCCTCCTCTTCTGGAGTCCTCAACCACCCACCTTGGGGCCTCCCATATGGAGGACCCCCACATCCTCCCTGACCACTACTGCAGGTGACTCCATGGGACAGCCCTGCCCTACCACAGCAGCATGCGAGCTGCATACTGGAACCATCTGGGTGATGTACCTCTGGCGCACCACCCTCACCCTTCCCGAGCCCACTGTAGCCCAGCTGTCTCTCCTCTCTGGCACCTGTGAGGCAGTGGTGGCAGAGTTGGTGGTCCCTGGGTGGAGGAGGAGGCCTACCAAATCCTAGTTAACTCAGCCTGGAGATGAGCAACCTCCATCAACAGCCCAGAGAGGTGCATACAGATAGGGCAGCACCGCAGTCTCCAGAAAGTCTCCCTGAAAACTGCTGCCCCACATCTGCTGCACTGCATCACTCCCAACATAGCTATTGTTCACCTTGCCTGTTCTTGTTTTGCTTACTCTAGCCGGTTTTTTACCCCTACCCTAGATATGGTGTTTCACCTTTTCCCACCTTTTTGCTTACTTTAACCTTTTTTTTTACCCTTACTCTAGTGTGTTACACACCTATTCCCAATTCAAAGAGTGATCTGCTCAACCCTGGCTTTATAAATGTAATTATTTTCAAAGGTGCTCCAGTTTGTGATTAATATCAATGAATAAATAAAGTCCAGTGTATACCCCCCTCAGTAAGGTACATTTAAAATGATTTAAAGTGCAAGACCAAACCGATTGGGGCCACTTTGACTGAGTGGTTTGACTTGTTCATATTTTGACCAAACTGTGATGACCAAAAGCCCCTACTTAAAGTATGAGAAGCAGAAAAATCCTCCGTTACAGGCCTGTTAGGGCAGTTGGGGTTGGGGCTGCACACTGTACTTTATTTATACACCTATTCCCACCTCCTGTCACCCTTCCCAGCATCGACTGTTGCACAGTATTGAATAGGTTCCTTGCCTTAGTCATCCGACAGAGTCCTCTGCTTCTCCACTTCCTTCTGCTGATGCCTACGACGCCATTCACCTGTTCCACTCCTTCACTTTTTCACTCACTCACTGGGACGTAAACGTGCTGGACACGTTAAAGTGGAAGTACTTTTATAGTGCTCTTGTAAGAAGGCACTAAGCCTCTGTTAGTTCTATACCCCCGTTACACACCTGATTCACAGGGCTTCCTGAATCTACTCACCCCAGGATTAAGTTCCAGAGCTGGTTTCTCCCACACAACCTGTTACAATTGAAAACTCAAGTTTTAAAATACCCCGTCACTGCCTATCAAGTTTTAAAGTGCCCCAAGCACTGCTTATAGATCGTTTCTCCCCACTCACCCTCCTACTTTCAAATGAAGGTATTGGAAAGGGGTGGAGGCTGGCAAAACATGTAAATGATGAACACTGCAGCCACTTCATATGTGGGGTCAATATGTAAGGGTCATTTTAGCCCCACATATGGGAAGTGTCCTTCTTCCAATTGTTTAACCAGGTGAGACACACTAAGCTGAAAGCTTGTTTACAGGTGCAACTTAGGAGCACAGGGAAGTTAAGTGAATTGCTCAGGGTCACACAGTATGCAAGTGGGGGCTATGGGATTCAAACCCAGGCCTCCAGATTTGCAGCTCAGAGCCTTAAACCACTGCGCTATACTGCCATCCTGCAAAGGTAATAATGTAGTATATGGTTAGGGCTTATTGTACTGTATATGGAATTCAGCCAGTTCAAAAAGCTTGCTGTGCACAGTTAAACAGTTATTGTGCACGCACTTTTTTTAAACTCAGTTTTATTCAGCAGTAAAATATACCTTGCATACATGAATCCTGGCTGCAACATTTGGTCCAGTCTACCTTACTTTGTACATTCAATAATGTTATTTGCTTTGGTTATTTTCCAACTAGTCTGTTCGAGTCATGCATTAAACATTAACCTTACATTGTATTTATTTGTTTCTGGTATAACTCTCTCACTACCTTGAATAAAACATTCCTATCTTTCTGCCTCTGTGTATTGTGTTCTGTCTTATCTTCCAATTCAGACACTCTTCAGTAGGCTTTAGATATAACTAACTTCATTAGCTATATCTGCTATGTAAAGCAGAAAATTCTAAATAATAAACTTATAACAACTTAAAACTTAACTTGGGGTTTAATAAAGTGTTTTCTTTACCTCTTTTCCTTTTTTTTTTTGATCGAGATGAGCTTAAAGCCTAGGGAAACCAAATGAAATGGTACTGTACCTTGTGCCTCATGTGATTAGGTTACCTGTTCAAGTGTTCAATTAAACAGAAGAGGAAGACATGGACTGAAGACATGGAATCAGCCCCATACCTCCAATAAATCGAGGGTTCCATCAACTGTACTATCCACTTCTTTGCAATTCTTCGAACTCCTACAGGAAGCACGAGTTGTTAGTTAGGGTGCATCTATACGTACCATAACTAACACCCTCTTGGCCTGAGTACCAAATTATCCATTTCCTCCACAGTTCTCCATGTTTTTCTTCTAACAGATTCAATTTGGCCAGCGGTAATTTCATCTCATGGACGTTCGCCATTCTGTCCGGCCACTCCTTTTTTGTGGGGACCTTATTTGTGAGCCAGTTCGCTGTGATGCACGTCAGTGCTGTCACCATGCAAATGAACACTACTTTCCTTGCCCTTGCAGAGAGCCTCGCTGCACTGGGGAGACCTAACACCCACTCGGTGCCCTCCAGAGGTATCTCCACTCCTGTAATACCTTGTGTGGCTTCTTGTACCATGTTCTAAAATGGGGTCAGTGCTGAGCATTGCCAGAATATGTGCCAATATGTGTCCTTTTCTCCACATTTCCTCCAACACCTGTCTGAGTTTGTACTCTGGTAATGTTTGGTGTCCTGAAAAATCTCACCAGGCCTTTCCATTAGAATTCCCTCCGGGGGGGGGGTAGAGGTAGCTTTCCAGTTTCTATTAAGCCTGATTACACACTCTTTTTTGGGTAGAGGTAGGGTCATTGCCTTCTCTCACGCTACTTTTATGTGGCGTATAGAGCTACTCTGACTTTGCTGGGTTTTTTTTGTTTTTTTTTAACCAGGAGAGACACACTAAGCTGAAAGCTCGCTTCCAGATGTGACCTGGGAGCACATGGAAGTAAAATGACTTGCTCAGGGTCACTCAGTATGCAAGTGAGGGCTGAGGGATTCAAACCTGGGTCTCCAGGTTTGTAGCTCAGAGCCTTAAGCCACTGCACTATACTGCCTCCTAAAGGTATTAAGGTGTATATGTTGGAAATATATCTCTGTGGGTCTCGGAGTTGCACTACTCCATAGACATACTCCTCCCAGTTGGTCACTGGTCTCAGCAATCTGTCTATATTTCCTGGGGTATTTATTAATGTAGTGTCTGATCTGCATGTATCTCATGAATTCTGCAGTGTTCCATCCAAACATGTCTTTTACTCAGCTAAATGATATGCAGTGGTTCTGCTCTATAAATTGTGTAAACCTGGTAATGCTCCTGGTTTCCTACCCCGCATACTTCTTATCTAGCCTTCGGGGCATGAAGTGTGACTCATATCTAATCAGTGAGCTGGAACCCAATCCTGGGGGTGTACCGCTCACTGTGCACTTTTTGCAAGGTCCTCCAGGTTTGCCTAACCCATTTGTTTCTGATCGAGTGCATTAATTCTGGGGATGTTGTGGTGAGTGGTAGACTGAACAGGGGCTGCCAACCTATTTGAGTTCTCTATGACATACCATCCTGAGTCTGTACGTTGCTTTGCCCATGTGCACACTGCTGACATTTGTGCTGCTAGATAGTATATTTTGAAGGTCCGGAAATGCTACCCCGGCTCCTGGGAGAGACACAGTACCTGCCTGGCTATTCTTGAACATTTACCATTCCATATAAATTTGTATAAGGCCATTGTGGCTTTATTCCAGAAGCTTACTGGAATGGGTATGGGAAGGGTTTGAAACAAAAACATCATTCTTGGCAGCACATTCATTTTAACTGTTGCCAATCTTCCAATCAGGGTTAAAGGTAAAATATGCCACCTGGTCAAATCTCCTGATATGCTTTCCCATAACTTTCCATAGTTAGAAAAAAAAAGGTTTTGCAGACCTGGGGAGATGTGTATGCCTAAATACCTAATTTCTCCCCTTGGTGCCCAGCTGAAGGGGAATGTCTCAATGAAACCTCTGGGCTTCTGCCCTGTCACTACCAGAGCTTCGGATTTTGAAAAACTAAGCTTATACCTTGATATTTGTACAAATTGTTGCAGGTGTATTATTAATCTTGGAACTGAAAGCTCTGGTTTGCTGATGAAAAATATTGAATCATCAGCAATAAAGTGTTACCTTTTGTTCTATCCCTCCCACCATAATCCCTGCCACCTGAACATCTTGATGTACTGTAATCCCCAAAGGCTCTAAGCAGATGGCAAATAGTAGGGGGTGACAATGGGCATCCTTGACATGCACCCCTAGATTGAGGGAAGGAGGGGCAATT
This sequence comes from Neoceratodus forsteri, assembly GCA_016271365.2. NCBI lineage: Eukaryota > Metazoa > Chordata > Ceratodontiformes > Ceratodontidae > Neoceratodus > Neoceratodus forsteri. Next base: position 40,736,172 of record JADMNL010000032.1, read on the forward strand.
AATGTTGTTTACCTGAACCAAAGCCTGAGGGTTTGCATAAAGTTTATTTATGGTATCTATAAATTTCTGGCTGAATTTCATCCTCTCCATGTTTTTTTTATCTAAGCATTTTCAATTAACCTTGTTGAATGCTTTTTCAGCGTCCATGGAGATGGTGATCTGGAAAGCACCCCACTGTCCTTTTTCTGTTAGAATATTGAAGAGTCTCCTAATGTTGTCCTGTAGGTGTCTCCCAGATATAAACCCTGTCTGGTCTTTATGTATAACTGTATGAATTCATTTATGTACCCTTTCTGCCAGTATTCCTGTGAACAGTTTGAGGTCGGTGTTTAACAGGGAAATAGGCCTGTATGAGCCTGGTTCTGTGTTGCCTTTCCCAGGTTTGGGTAGGACCGATATTTGTGCATGACTCCACGAGTCTGGTATCCCCCCCTCTCCATCTTGTATGTCCCTGTATGAGTTTAGTAGGAATGGGGAGAGCTGCTCTGCAAAAATCTTTTCAGTCGGTAGGTCATCTAGGCCAGGAGATTTGCCATTCTCGGGCTTGGACTGTTTTATTTTGTTAAGTACTTCTTGTGGTCCTATTGTTTGGGTCAATATCGTAATGTCTTGTTCTTTCAATTCTGTGATTGCGAGCCCTTCAAAAAAAGTTGTCCACCCGCTGATCAAAACCCTCAATGTTTTCTTGTGTATATAATTGTTGGTAAAATTGAGCAAATATATTTACCATGTCGCCCAGATTCCCTGTTATCCGACCTCCTTTTTTGACATTTTATAGACGGAGGACAGCTCTATTACACTGTTGTTTCCTTAATGTATACGCCAGAAGGCGTCCTGCCCTGTTCTCTCCTGCACATGAGTGCTGCTGCATTTTTATATACTGTCCCTCAATCTTTTAGGTCATCATGGCATTTAATTTGTTGAGCTTCTTGTCTAATTGTTCTTTAACTTGAGTATTTAGAGTGATTTTGTGCTGAAATTCTAAATGCCAGATTTCACTGTCTAGGGCTGCTGTTGAGCCTCCTACTGCCTCTTTTTCTGGTGGCATAGTCAATCATGACCTCTCTAAGTACCCCTTTAAGTACTTTAAGGGCTGGCAGTATAGCCTAGAGGTTAGAGGAATGAGGTGTGAATGAGCTTGGTACATCTAGCAGACCAGACCTGGGTTTGATTCTCACAGCTTCTACTTGCATACTGTATCACTCTGAGCAAGTCAACTTAACTGCCCAGTGCTCCCAGGTGGCCCCTGAAAACAGGCACTTGTGCCTAGTGGGCCTTGCCCAGTTATCAAGGACTAAAAATAAAATAAAATATAGAATAATGGCTGGGGAGGTGGGTATAATGAGAAATGTACACACCCCCAAGGTGTGGGATGCCATATAAACCCGAAGAATGAAGCTCGAGGGGTTTGTAAAGGCATTCCACACCGAGGGTATGTATAAAATTTGAGTTTTACACGCCTTCCCATCTTTTATTTTATATATTTGCTAGGGATTGCTTTTTCGCCTCAGCAGTTCTATAAAATAAAGAGATCCCCGTGGAGCCGCAGACTTGGTCAGGTTTCACGTAGTCCGCAGCTCATGCTAAAAATCCCAGCTCATGTTAGAAGCCCTTACTTTTTGCTAGCCAGTTTGGGAAACCAGTCCTTCTAAAGTTCTTTTTTAGTTTTTTAAATTAACTTACTGCCGATTCCAACTGGCGACGAACTGCGAAGTGCTTCGGAATGGCGGCCAGCCGGCTTGGAAGACTGGAGAAGCAGTGGGTGTGCATGCTCAGAGCGAGAAAAACCCGGTGCGTGTTCGCCATTATAACCCAAGGGTTATAACTGGGAAATTATAACTGGGTTTCCCTTTGGAAGAAAGTGCTTCCCAGTTATTATTAAAAAATAAAGTCTGCTTTAAGAACACCCCATCTGATCGCATTGGTGGTGGTGTCCCCCTCAGGGTTTTCTGCTTTGTATTTCGTAATTATGTTGATTATCAATTGTTTAAATTCCTCTGAGTTAAGCTGTCCCATATTTAACTGCCAGTTAGAGTTCCAGATTGAGGGAGCCACCACTAGGTGCAAGTGCACAAGGGTGTGGTCAGACACAGCGCGGGTTTGCTATCGTGCAGCTATCCAGTACCGTCACCCAATCCATTGCCACAATAAAATATCTATTCTGGAGTAACTTCTGTGCCAATCTGAATAATGTGTGTAGTCCTGAGCATTCTTATTCAGGAATCTCCACACTTCCATGATACCCTGCTCCTCTAACAATCTCTTGAGCAGTTTTCCTGATTGTGTATCCCTCGTTGCACTCCCCTTTTATCTAGTTTGCTTGACATAACTGTGTTAAAGTCACCCCAATGATGTACAGCCTACCTGTGTTCATAACTGTTTCTAAGAGCATTTTCTTCAAAAACTGCAGACATTCTGTCTCATTATTGGGCGCATATAGGTTTAGGAAAGTGCACTCCACGAGTCTGTATAGACCATGTAGTCTAACAAATCTCCCTTCTGGGCCCAACTCCACCTTCTTAATTTGTTTTGGGCTATTTTTCCTAATTAATATGGCAGTGCCCCTTCTGTGTGGCTGTTCTTCCCAAGATGAGGCGTATACCTCCCACATCCATTTTTGTTTTAGTTTTTCCTGTTCCTATGCCATCGGATGGGTCCCCTGTAGTAATGCCACAGCGATCCCTGCCCTTCCCAATTCCTGTAACACTCTGGATCTCTTTATGGGGCTATTCAGATCACTTACATTATAAGTAATTTAAAATCTGCCATGATGTATCCCTTATTACATATGTTCTGGTTAGATTCATGGCCATGCACTTCCCCTGCACCTTCCTTCCTTTTGTGGCACTTTTATTACTGTCTTTTTCAAGGCTCCTTCATTCTCTCTCTCTCTCTCTCTCTTTCTCTCTCATTATTTCATTAATTGACCAAGGAGCCAGGGGGAGGGGGGACGAGATGAATGGGAACAGGTGGAAGGTAGTCTCCCTAGATGCAAGGAGCCGGGGTAATAAAATAACAGAGCTTCAGGTGCTCCTTGCAGAGGGGAGTGTGGACATTGCTGCAGTGACTGAGACTTGGGCCACCCAGTACCATGATTGGGATCTGGCAATCCCAGGGTATAAAATTTACAGGAAAGACCAGGGGGTTAGGAGAGGGTAGCACTCTATGTGAGGGAAGGGATTAGATGTACAAGGGATGGGGAGGAAGGGAGGACAGAAGCACTAAGGATGTAGCTTCTGGACTCCAAGAGTGGAAAGCTGAGGCTGGGGGTGGTGTACAGCCCAATCAGTGGAACTGGACAGGGAGTTAGTGGAGCAAATAAGTGCCAGGGAGCAGGTGCTCCTGGATGCGATCCAGGATGATCTCCTGACATAGCTCGTCAGTGGGACAACACAACTAGGTAACACACTGAACTTCGTGCTGTCAAATGGGGAGGCAGTGAGGGAAATAAGGGTGGAAGACCCACTAACTGGTAGTGACCACCAAACAGTATGGTTCACTCTCAAGTTGGGCTGGGAGTCTGGAGGCACAGTAACAAAGGTGGTGGATTTTAGGAGGGCAGACTTTGGGAAGATGAGAGAAATACTGCAAGGGAGACTTCAGGGTATTAGACCAGAGATGAATGCACAGCAAAATTGGGAAATAATTAAAACTGGATTAACAGAGGCTACAGAAGCTTGCACCAGGACTAAAAGCAAGAAGTGCAGAGCCAGGAAACCATGCTGGCTTAACAGAGAAGTGTTGGAGGGGGTGAGGGTGAAGAGAGCTGCGTACCAGAAGTTCAGGAGAATGGGGAAGGAAGAGGACAGGGAGGCTTATGTGAGTTGGTCCAAGGAGGTGACCAAGTGAATGAGAGTAGTCAAGGCCTCCAGGGAGCTAAGGTTAGTGCAGGGCATCAAGGAAGGGGAGAAGAACTTTTTTAGATATGTCAGGGAAAAGAGGAAGTGCAGAGATGATATAATGAAGATAATGTGGGGAGGGGAGTGGGTGGAAAAGTGAGAGGAACAAGCGGAAGTACTAAATGAATACTTTGTTCCATTTTCATGAAGAAAAAGGATGGTCCACTACCACCATGGACTGGAAGGGTGGGGTGGGGGACTTGATGACAGATGAAATGATTGAGGATAGTAGAGTACTAGAGGGTCTGAGGGAATTAAAGGTGGACAAGGTACCAGGTCCTGATGACATCCACCCCAGGGTGCTAAGGGAGATGGCGGAGATGTTGGCCGAGCCACTGGTGGACCTGTTCAGCACCTCCCTGGACATGGGATGGATGCCTCAGGACTGGAGGGTGGCCCATGTGGTACCTATACACAAGAGTGGCCCTAGGGATGAGTTAGGAAATTATCAGCCTGTCAGTTTCACTTTCATAGTAGGTAAACTTATGGAAATTATACTGAAGGAGAGGCTGGTGTCATTCCTTGGGGCTAATGACCTCCAGGATGCGTGGTAGCATGGGTTCGTCTTGACGAGGTCTTGTCAGACCAATCTAATAGAGTATTATGACTGGGTAACAAGAGAGCTGGATATGGGTCATGCTGTAGATGTCCTGTACTTTGACTTCAGCAAGGCCTTCGATTCAGTGCCTCATGGAAGGCTGGGGGGGGGAGCTGACTGCTGTGGGGTTGGGGATGAAGGTGACAATCTGGATAAGGAACTGGCTGGCTGCAGGGGAGGCTGCAATAGGTGGTAGTGGGGGGGGGCTCTCGACACCTAAACCAGTGACAAGCGGTTTGCCACAGGGCTCGGTGCTGGGCCAGGTGCTTTTTGGGCTCTTTATCTCAGATACTGCACATGAAGTTGGGAGCAGGGTTAGTCTGTTCACAGATGATACTAAAATGGAGGCAGTGGTGGACAAAGAGGATGGATGGAAACAACTGCAAGGGGGGCCTAACCAAACTGGAGGTATGGTCAGAGAAGTGGCAGCTGGGATTCAATGCAAAAAAGTGCAAAGGTTATGAACTTCGAGGCAAAGAACCCAAGTAGGAACTACTGGTTGGGAGGGGTGAGGCTGGGGATCACTGAGGAAAAGAAGGACCCAGGGGTGTTGGTAACAGGTAGCATGAACAACTCTGCCCAATGCAGGAAAGCAGCAGCTAAGGTGAACAGGATGCTGGGCTGTATCGCAAGAGTTTTCTCATCCAGGCATAGGGGGGTGATCCTGACCCTCTATAGATCTTTGGGCAGGCCACACTTGGAGTACTGAGTGCAGTATTGGCAGCTGTATCTGAGGAGGGATATTAATTTACTGGAAGGTGTGCAACGGAGGGCAACAAAAATGTTACAGGGGATGGAGGGCAAGAACTAGGGGGACAGGCTGAATGAACTGAGTATGTACACACTAGAGGAGAGGAGGGATGGGGGAATATGATTGAAATGTTCAAGTATTTGAGGGGGATAAACAAAGTTAGCACTGAAGGAGTGTTTAAACTGAGGAAGGGTAGGGACATGAGGGGGCATGGACTAAGATTGGTAGGCGGAAGATATAGGAAGGAGATGAGGAGGCACTACTTCACGGAGAGGGTGGTGTCTAAATGGAATGCTCTACCAGAGGGGTGGTATCATGAAAGACAGTGGGAAGTTTTAAGAGGGCATGGGACGGAGCACAAGGGAGGGTCTGGGTGGAGGGGGCTGAGGCCATCATGGGAATGACAGATGGGGAGGGGGTTGGGGCAGCTGCAATCTAGGGGGCTAGCTGCACACTCGGGCAGACATTGATGGACTGGGTGGTCTGTTTCTGCTCCTAGATTCATATGTTTGTATGTTTACCCCTTGAACAACAATGCTTAAACAATTATTTACAAACTCCTTCTTCTCCACTCCTGTCATTGTCTTTACCATAACTATTCGCAAACTGTATGAAACATTTAAGAATTTCAGACCATTCTTGCACTTCAGTGTCTGCTGGCCAAACTTCCTCCCTCTTTTCCCTTCCATTTGTGGCACTCTATTCCTGTCACCATCTGGTTCGCAAGTGGTGACAGGTCGTACAGCACTAGTATGCTGTACTGTCCCACTGTCAGAAGCAAAATTCTCTGACAACAGAGAGTGCTGGTCAACCCTGTGATCTGGTCTCACTTGGGCATGAGTAGAAAGCTGGCCCCGAGATCTTCTACATCCATTATTCAGGCTCCCCAACTCTTTGTTCCATTAGTCTTATGATCCTCCCTCCCCCCCTCCCCACAAAAAAGGGGAAGGTGAAAAAAGAAGGTTAAAGGGGAAGAAATATTGTCTTCCAGGTCTCTCTTCTCTCCTCTCTTTCTCCATTGTTTATGTCTCAGAGCCTATTCTTGACTGTTCAAACAACCTTTCTATGTAACCCCCACCCCCCATCCCTCTGTTTCAATCTGTTTTACATTACTCCTGTCCAGGTGTCAGGGTTTCCCTCCCTTCAGTATTTACTTTCAATGTCTCATGTCCCCCCCATATACTATAACCATTTGTGGCTGTTCCAGTACAGTTGTTCAAGAACCTCTGTACTAGGAAAGTTGCCTCTTTAACGGGTTTCATTCCCCCCCCCAGCAAAGATCTAGAGTGAACAAAGTTCTAGCCTTGTCTCTTCTCTTTTCCTGACTTTCTCTGTCAGCGGTTGGGTCTGTGAGATGATCCCATTGCCGCCATATCTCTCTGCTGATGTCTGTCTCCTTGCCTGACCATGTCACTCTCGAGGGAATTCAGAACTGCGTACCTGTTCTTCTGTGCGGCTGCCATCTTTGCCCATATGCTGGCTTCTGGGGATTTCTCCATCATAGAAGGGCTCCTTCTCCTCTTGTTCCCCCCGGTCCACAATCTCCTTTTCTCCAACTCCCTTTGCTGTTAGGCAGAGCCGAAGTTGTCCCACACCAGTTCCAGTGAAATCAGGTATGGTTTAGCATCCAGTAGAGTGACGAACAGCCATGTGCCTTGATCCAAAGTTACCCTCAGTTTTGGTGGGTATTCCACCCTGGCCTTCAGACCTCTCACACGCAGCTCTTTAACCAGTGAGAAAAGTTGCTTCCTTTTGTTCATAGTTAATGGGGCATAATCCTGTTTGAAATACAAACGATGGTCACCAAACAGGATTTATTTTTTGTCCTATGCTTTTTTAAGAATTAACTCTTTGGTTCTGTAGTCTAGAAATACCAGAATTACTGACCTTGGTCTGGCTTTAGGATCTGTTGGAATAACTATCAGAGCACGGTGTGCACGAATGAAATTTAATGGAAAGTCTTTCTGGAGCTGCAGAATTTACCTGAGGAATGACTCCATGAAAGTGACCCTAGGACCTGTCTTTGTGTGTTCAGGGAGGCTGTGTTTTCTTAACTTCACTCTCCTGGATTGATTTTCGAGGTCTTTCAATTTCTGGTACATCATCCCCCATCCCCATCATAGAGCTGTAAAATTGCTCCGTTATGCAAGTCGGATATTTCTGTCAGACGTGTGACTTGGGCTTCCAGATCTTTGAGCTGTGTGTCATGCCATTTTATTTTCTTTTTATTTTCAGAGACCTCTTCCTGTATTTTGTCAAGAGTGTCTCCAATGCACCTCAGTTCTGTATACAAGTGCCGGGAATTGATTGTAAATTGTTCTCCCCCTTCCTCTGAGTTGCTTTCAAAGTCCTTCTCTGAGGATGCAGGCCTGCGAGACAAGGAGACGCTTCTACTTCTTTCCCGCTCTGGCCTGGTGCTGTTTTTCTCCTTCCCTTTGTCCACTGCACACGCTTTTAGTTTTGTCTCATTGTCATGGTGATTTTGTCCAGTATGTCTTCCGACTACTTTCTTTTGCATTCTGTTGTGTCTCTGTTGTTTTTTTAGGTTTGTTCTCAGTTTTTTGATGAGTTCATTCCTCTCCCTATTGCATGTTAGGGCGACATCACCCTGTTGTGCACTTTCTAAAGATGTTGTTGTGTATGTTCTGTAATCAGTGCACCTGACTTTCCCTGTCTTGCCAACTGCCACTGCTTCCCTGCTCCTGCTATCACTTTCATTTACTCGCTCTGTTACAGTCGCACACATGTTACAATCGCACACACAGTTACAGTCTCACACGAAAGCCATATATTATAAAAAATAAAATATGGGTGACCATGCACAACTCACCCTGTGTTTCCATCTCAGGATTGCTATAACAGGGTTCTATGTGATAACGGTGAATGGCGACCTGCGTTATTGCGACATCAGGGCGGCAAAAACAATTTCACTACCCTGACATCCTCGGCGTATAGAGGAATGGTGCCAGGGACTCAGTTCTTTTGCTTTCTGTAGGAGGGCTGCACCTCCACCCCCCCACTAAAGGATTCTGAAGTCCAGGGGGGGTGCATGTTGTGGGGGGCGAACAAAAAAAAAAAAAGTTTCAGGCCAGGCACAATAAAAATGCAGTAGTGCCCAGACCCAGACCTGAAACCTCATGCACCGCAAGCAGAGGCCAACCCCCGATGCCACGGCGCAGCTCGGCAGCCGCCCGCAGTGCCACCCCTACATCCCCTCTGCCCCCTCCCAGCCCACGCTCGCTGTGCTCGCTCCCCCCCACACGCGTGTACATATAGTGACATCCTATTGCTGCAATTGCCCACTCCACCACATCTGGTTGCCCTACCCCCCCTCGCCATTTGAGCTTTTGCCCACAGCACGCACCATTTCCAGTCAGTGCCCTACTTCAGGCGCCCATGTCACAGGCTACCCTATAAGAGCATGGACCATGTGAGCTTCACTCTCAAGGTCCATATGTTGTTATCTCTACCCCTCAGTAGAACACAGGCTTGTTGTGTATGCTCAACAATACACTATTCCTTATCTTTTGCAAGCCCCACTTCCACTTCCAGAATTCGTACATTAACCTGCAGCCTCACTGGCACCATCAAAATGTGAATTTTGGGGGTGGGGCCACAGCACTTGACGGTGACTAGGTTTATCTGCAGGAGTTGCTTGTCTGGGACTTGTCAGAGGCTGTAAAAATAAATCCACAGACTTACTGTAGTGCTGTGACAAAGTGCTTTTTTTCACTGGTGCTCCTTTTTTGATCTCTCAGCCCACAATACATTGTCTGTAATAAAGATGAATGATGTCTACTCCAGCCCTCCGCCTTTTACAAAAAGATCTTGTCAAAAAAAATAAGATAGGAGGCAGGTAGGTAGTGCACCACAAAGTGTCCACTCGCTACTTTGGCAGACCTGAGCTCAGCAATGGAACTGAATTGCAGGGAGCCAGCTGGGGGAAGGAGTGATGGGTGTCCCACTGGTCAGCTCTTCTCCTTTGGTGGGGGGTCCATCCTACGCTGTTTGACTGCCACCCAGGAGAGCCTGGGTGGCAGCGCATGTGGAGACTTCCTATAGGTTGGCGACTGCTGCAGACAGTGGTGCAAGCCTGCACCTAACTGTATATGGGCACATTGTGTCATTTATTTGTTTAAAAATTGGTAACTGGGAGGGGCACACTGAGTCGAGGCTCATTTCCAGGTGTGACCCAGGGGAAAGGAGAAGAGGAGAAGCACAATCACAAACAAAATACAGCCACTCAGGTGATGTGGTTACAGTGAAGATGACATGAACAGTGTAAGCTGACTGCAGTAAAGACAAAATGGCAAAATACTGCATATGGAGGACACATGAATTAGCATACACATTATCTGTGCAGACTGGGGAAATACAAAGTGCATAGTGTCAGAGTGAAGGAAGGTTGAGCTGGTGCTAAAAGTAGGAGTCAAATATGTTGATAAACTTCAATGAGGTAGCCAGAACTATGAGGTTGGGAGGAGGGACAGGTAAGGGGTAGTCAAAAGCCAGGCAAGAGTAAGGAAGGGTTCAGAAAGAGGGTTGGCCGGATGCTCTCAGTCCCCTAGGAAGAAACTAGGTGAAAAACCACTACAGCAGCAGGATGGTAAAGGTCCACTTGCAAGCAGAATACCATTGATAAAGCACCCACCTCCCAGACTGAATCCTGCTCCCCTTGGGGAAAGCACGCTCACAGAGGGCCCCACCCTAGGGGGCAAGAAAAGGGAGGACTTAGGAGGTTGGGACAAGAACCTGGGGATGTAGCTGGTAAAGGTGGTGGGGCTGGTCAGATGGGGGCCACTAAGTTGACCACAGGTGACAAAAAATAGATTGAAATAAAAAAAAAAAGAAACTAAGATATCAATTAAGATATCAATTTATAGCTGCCCCCACTAGAAAAGCAGCAGTACATGCTGAGGACCCGGGTTCAGAAGCTATTCCGTGAACCATGTCAGGGGCAAGGCTATAGCTGAGATAGCTGTCACGTGGCAGTGCCTCTCAGCTGGGGAGGGCAGCAACCCCTGCAGCTGGGCCAGGGAGCTTGCTCCTGCCACGGGATGAGTAGCAGTTGGCAAGGCTGCTAGAGACACCACCCTGCTAGGGGAGGAGGGATGGAGGAGGGAGAAAATCAAGATATAAAAACCCCTGCCATCAGGATGATGCTGTAAAGCACCAGAACTGCCGTATAGTCAAGTCATGCTTTATTTATAAAAAGCACTTTTCAATTACCAACGCGTCTGTACAACATACAATCATCTTAGAGAGAAGGAAGCCAGGTGTTTGCATTTAAAAACTGACCTAGATAGCTTGTGGCAGAGAACAGCAAGAGGAGGGAGCTGCTGTTAGAACTTTACTACTCTACTGGACTAAAGAACTAGAACTCTACTACTGGGAACTTCAATTTAGGGTAAAAAAACAAACGAAAAAAGAGTGTGTTTGTCTGAGCTGGGTGAAGGAATTGTTATCTGTGCAGTTAGCTAGGTGAAAAAGAAACTGTGAATTGGGGGACTGGCTTAGAGACAAGGAAGCCAGGTGTTTGCAATTAAAAACTGACCTAGATAGCTCATGGCAGAGAACAGCGAGATGAAGGAGCTGCTGTTAGAACTTTACTGGGACTATATTGCCCTCCATCCCTCCCCACCGTTAACCAGTTCTACTTTTATAGGCACAGGTTTGACTGACAACAGGAACTTCCTGTTTGGGAGCAGGAAGGGAGTGATCACAGATGCACAAAAGACTCACCATCCAAGAAGGAAAAAAGTAGCTCTCCATTCCCCCCTAGCTGCTGGAGGTCTGACTCTGAGCAAGTAAGAATGAGACTACTGAGGAATTTAGGAACTTACTGTCCCAGAAAAGGGAGATCAGGAGCTTTAAGGGCATGGAGGCAGTAGGAAAGTAGGGAGAAAAAGAATTTACATAAAAAAAATAAAGAGAGAGAGAAAAGAGAGGAAAGAGTAAGTATACAAAACAACAGTTAAGGGGCCACAAATAAGACAAGATAGTAGTGGTGAAGTGCAGTGGCTGTGGAGCAGCAGTCTTCCGGGAGATGTTCTGGAGGATGAGGTGTTGTCCCTTCTGCAGGCACCTCTCTGGGCTGAGGGAGGAGGTTGCTCATCTCCAGGCTAAGTTGGCCAGGATTCGGGGGACCTCCTTTCACACCCAGGGATCACCATTGCCATCGCCACTGCCTCAGAGATTGCAAAGAAAGAGGAGTGGTTGGACCACAGTGGGCCCTGGGAGGGTGAGGGTGATGGAACAGAGGTACATCCCTCCAATTGTACCTCTCCACAATTCATATGCCGTTCTGGCAAAGTGTGGTTCCTCTATGGAGGCACCCACATTGGAGACCAAGGAGGATGCTGGGAACCTCCAAAAAGGAGACTCACAGGAGGGTGGCTTGGGACCCCACAGGGGAAGGAAATAACTCCTGGTGGGGGACTCCATTGTTAGGGGGTAGAACTGGGGAAGGGGAGAGGGAGATAAGGTGCCTGCCTGGCACCATGGCTTGGAGGAACAGGGAGCAAATCCTCAGGATCATGGGAGCAGCTGCATGGGGAAGGGAGCTGGATGTCATTGTCCACCTAGGGACAAATGAACTGGCTGGGAAAGGGATCAGAGCAGTGCAGGAGGAGTTTGTGGAGTTGGGGAGGGGCCTTAGACAAGAAGCATGCACAGTAGCCTTCTCGGAGGTGCTGCCTGTCTATGGTATGGGTGAGGCTAGGGTGCTCTGCACCATGGGATTCAATCAGTGATTGAAAAACTGGTGCAGAGCTCAGGGTTTTGGCTTCATTGGGGACTGGGGGTCCACCTGGAAGGATGCAGGCCTATACTGGTGCGATGGTCTACATCTGTCCAGGAGGGGAACCAGGATCCTAGGTGATAGGTTTAAATTCTTCATTGGCAAGCATTTAAACTAGCCAAGGGGGGGGGAGTACTGAAAGGGAGAAGGGAAATCCTAGCCCCCACAAAAAAAAATCAGGGTAGTTAGTGAGGTAAACACCAAGATAGAGAAGTCGATAGGGAGAAGGGCAGGGGTAAATGGAGATAAAGACAAAGGCAGGAAGGACAGGGATGGGGCAAAAATGGGTAAGGACATCAAAAATGAAGGGTAATGAGTACCGATGCCCATAGTCTAGGTAACAAGCTCCCTGAACTGATGGCCTTGATGGAAGAGGGATGCCTGGATATCGTGGCAGTCGCAGAAACATGATACACAGAGAACCCTGACTGGGATGTCAACATACCAGGGTACACAATCTACAGGAGGGACAGGGAAGATAGAAGAGGAGGAGGAGTAGATTTCTATGTAAGGGAAGGGATCAAAGCAACGGAATTAAAGGGTAAACAGGGAGGAGAGGAGGCACTGTGGGTCACCCTGGAAACTGGAAATGGCACCACAATCCGCACAGGGGTTGTATACAGACCTCCATCTCAGGGGGAGGAAATGGACAAGGAAATGATAGAAGGCATCCTTAGGATGGCAGAGAAAGGGCAGATATTGCTGATGTGGGACCTGAATATGCCAGATGTTAACTGGAGCACCTTTGTCGCAGCCACATCCAAGAGCAGGGCCATTCTCGATGCCCTACAGGGGGCATGTCTCAGACAGCTAGTGTTGGAAACCAGTTGAGAGGGAGCAATCTTAGACATGGTACTCTCAAATGGGGATGGAGAGAGGATCTCAGATCTAGAAGTGGGTAGCCATCTGGGAACAAGTGACCACCAAACAGTGTGATTCACGATAAACTCAGCTGTAGAGTCAAGTCACGCCATACAAAAGTGAAGGTACTGGACTTCAGGAGGGCTGATTTTGTCAAAATGGGAGAGTGCCTCAGAAAAGCACTAGCAAACAGGCAAGAAGGAGTGGTGGAGCATTGGAGCAACAATGGGGAAACATAAAAATTGCCATCAGAGGCAACACACCTTTGTGTGAAGCAAATAAACAAATCAAAACAAAAGAAAAACACACTCTGGTTCTCAAAAGAGGTGGCGGGGAAGGTTAGGGAGAAAAAGATAGCAGTCAGGAAGTATAAGGAAACATAGAAGGAGCAGGACAGAGAACTGCACCAGTTAAAGCAGAAGGAAGCTGGGAAGGAAGTCAGAATAGCAAAGGCCCAAACTGAGGGAAAGATAGCCAACTCGGTTAAGAAGGGAGATAACACCTTTTATAGGTACATTAGGGAGTGAAGAAAGACAAAGGGAGGGATACTGAGGCTGCATAAAGAGTAGGGTGGGTGGGCAGAGAGGGACAGTGAAAAAGCAGGGATACTGAATGAATACTTCTGCTCAGTATTCACAAAGGAAGAGGAGGGGGAGGCACCTAATCCAGTCAACAGAAGCACTCAGGATAGGGGGGTCGATATCAGTCCTTTCACAGAAGAAAGGGTTATGAAAGAACTCCTATAACTGAAGTGGACAATGGGGTCTGATGGGATTCACCCCAGAATTCTAAAAGAACTAAGGGGAGAACTAGTAACACCATTGACTACCCTTTTTAACAAATCATGGGAGGATGGTGTGGTACCTGAGGACTGGAGAAGGGTGGATGTGATTCCCCTTCACAAAAGTGGGAGCAAGACAGAGGCAGGAAACTACAGATCTGTGAGTTGGACCTTAGTGGTAGGGAAAATGATGGAATCACTTCTGAAGGAAAGAATTATTGAGTACCTAGAGGCCAGTGGGGCACAGGACCCAAGGCAGTATGGATTCACAGTGGGAAGGTCATGTCAGACTAAGCTAATCGATTTCTTTGACTGGGTGACCAAAGTAGTAGACCAGGGAGGGATGTGGACATGGTCTACCCAGACTTTAGCAAGGCATTTGACACAGTCCCACACAAAAGCTTAAAAAAAAAGTTAGCCGGCCTGGGAGTGGGTCCCAGGGTGGTAGCCTAGGTAAAACATTGGCTGGACAACAGGACGCAGAAGATAATAGTAAACGGAGTCCACAGTGAAGAAAGAGGGGTTACTAGTGGGGTACCGCAGGGTTCAGTACAAGGTCCAGTCCTTTTTAATGACTTTATAAGTGACATTGCAGAGGGACTGAAAGGAAAAGTATGTCCCTTTGCAGATGACATAAAGATCTGCAACAGGGTTGATACACAATGTTAGGTGGAGAGGATGAGAAGGGACTTGGCAAGGCTGGAGAAATGGTCAAATGTATGGCAGCTTAGATTCAACGCAAAGAAGTGCAAAGTAATGCACCCTGGGAAACAAAAACCCAGGGGAAGAGTACACAATGGGGAGTGAGATACTGACAACAACAAAAATGGAAAGGGATCTGGGAGTAGTTATATCAGATGACCTAAAGGTGAGCAAGCAATGTGAGGAGGCAGTAAGGGGGGCTGGGGGGAATACTGGGATGCATAGGGAGAGGCATCACTAGTAGAAAACAGGAAGTTATTATCCCTCTGTACAGACAGTTGGTGAGACCCCATCTGGAATACTGAGTGCAGTTCTGGAGACCCCATCTCCGCAAAGACATAGACAGAGTGGAGGCTGTCCAGAGGAGGGCAACCAAAATGGTGCATGGTCTGCACCAGAAGACATATGAAGAGAGTGTAAAGGAGCTTAATAGGTATATCCTCAAGGAAAGGAGGGAGAGGGGGGACATGATAGAAACTTTCAAGTACCTCAAGGGAATCAACAAAGTCCAAGAGGGCAACATCTTTCAGAAAAAGAGATGTGCAAGAACAAAGGGCACAATTTGAAGATAGAGGGAGGATGGCTCAGAGGTAATGTGAGGAAGTATTTTTTCACAGAGAGGGTTGCGGATGCATGGAACAGCCTTCCTGAGGAGATCATGGAGTCAAAAACAATGGGGGAATTCAAGAATGCATGGGACAGACATAAAGCAATTCTAGTGGGGGTAGGAGGAAGTAGGCTGTTGGTTAACTAGGCTCTGCAGCTTAACCATTAGGTAGGGAAATGGGCAGACTAGGTGGGCCAAGTGGTCCGTATCTGCCATCATATTCTATGTTTCTATGCATTTAATATCCAAAACCATGTTGGCAATGGAGGGAGGGGGCAGAGCTGGATGGAGCTGTCGACAGGCACGCTCTCCTCTCCGGGGAGGTGGGACGGCTCCTCTCGGCTGACGGCTGAAACCTGGTGGAGGCTGGGGACAGCACGGGCCAGACAGGAGCAAGGGCTCTAGACCAAAGGGGTGGGAGGAAAAGGGCTGTTACTGGGGCCGTGGGACTAATGCGGGCCTCCACACGTATGCGTACCCACTCCTGGGGCCCTTGGGTGAAAACGGAGGATGGAAAATATCACCGGCGGCAGGATGGTGACTGACTCCCACAGGCACGCTCATGGGTCAAGGTAGGTAACTTCGGTAATTCTGGCTGGGCGGTCAGTCAGATGGGGAAGCAGGTGAAGGGCAGAAAATATGACATGATAAAAAAAAATCCAAACCATAAAACGTAATTCAAACAGATTAAATAGCATCAGAGAATGCCAACTTAAATAAATAGGTCTTCAATGCAGACTTAAAGTCTACCAAATACCAAATATATACTAAGTAGACAGCAGGGCGAGGAGATAAAAAGCTGTGTAAAAAAAAAAAAAAAAAAAAAAAAAGAGATAGAAATTTATAGTGAAGATATTTACTTTTATGTGCCAAGGTGTTCAGTTTACTTGTTTTAACAGGAATTAAACCTGGCATCCTTCTAAAACCTTTCCCCCACCAGCTTCTTTGTACTACCTCTAGCAGGTATGTTAACACCGAAGGTGAACAGTTCACCATTTTCCACTTAGTTTCTCCCATGTAGATACTTAACTGTTTCTAACATGCCCCCCCCCATTCTCTCCTGGATGTAAGCGAATACCATCTTATGGTCCATCAGTTGTTACTTGTAGGAGCTAACCTCTTGTCCCGAATCCTTTTTAGTGGCTTCCCTCTGTACTGACTCCACTCTATCCCTATCCTTCTTCAGGTGAGGTCTCCAAAACTGCATGCAGTACTCAAAGTGGGGTCTCGCCAAGAACCTATACAGCCTCCAGGGGCAATATAACCTCCTTGCATCACCTGCCAAGCCCCCTGCCCATGCATCCCAACATTCTGTTGAGTTTTACCACTGTCTTATTACATTAAGGAAAGCGAAGTGTGTTGTGTTGTGTTGCACTTACTGTATTGTACTGTACGGTAGTGTTCTGTACCACGTATGTATGTATGTACTAACAGTATTTATTTTATTTTATTTTAATTTCAGTCTTTGGCAACTGGGTAAGGCCCACTAGGCACAAGTGCCTGTTTTAAGGGGTGATCTGGGAGTACTGGGCGGTTAAGTGACTTGCTCAGAGTCATGTAGTATGCAAGTGGAGGTTTACTTAGCCACAGAAAGGCTCCATTGAGGAGTGCTTATTTACAAGGTGGTCCTGGGTAGGACAGCATACAAAACAATTCCAAAAACAAACACTTGAGGTACAAGGAAAAGGATAAACAGGATACACGATAATACAACAGTAGGAAGATACAATAATAGAGCATGAGCTTATGAGCAGGGACTGCAGAGAGGGAGACTTTACATACGCAGCATGAGGAATATTAAAAATACAGAGAGTAGATATAATATACTGGAATTGCATATGCACTTGGTATGCCATGCAAAAATAAACAGTGGCATGTTATAGTAGAGTAGAGAACATACCATACAGAGGATCACAGCTGAGCCACCTGTTGAAACATCAGTATAAATATCCTCGAAGGGAGTTTTGAAAACATTGCCACTGACCAGTGACCCCAGTTTAAGGGTGGACTACAGTTTGTTCCATACAGTGGGGATAGTACAGTAGCCTGTGACATGGGCACCTGAATCAGGTGCCGTCCGAAATGGTGACGCGATGTGGGCGAAAGCCAGAAAGGTGAGGGGGCCGGGGAGGGTGACCGGATGTGGTGGGGTTGGCGACCCTAGCGACAGAACGTCACTGTATGTACATGCACGCAGGGGAGCGAGCATGGCAAGTGTGGCCTGGGAGGGGTGGAGGGAATTTATGGGATGGTGCTGCGGTTGCCTGTCAAGCTGCGCCGTGCCATTGGGGGTTGGCCTCCGCTTTCGGTGCGTGGAGCTCCAGGTTCAGGTCTGATACCAGGCGCTACTGCGTTTTTGTTGCTCCCGGCCCAAAACTTGTGGTTTTGCTGGTCCCCGACTTGCACCCCTGGAGTTAAGAATCCTTAAGTAGAGGGGTGCGAGGGCTTAAGCCCCATTTGGGGTGTGTGGGGAGACACAGCCCCATACAGAAAGCAAATGTATTGAGTCTCCAGCCGTCCTCCATGCTTGCTGTTGTCAGGGTGGCTAAAATGTTTTCGCCGCCCTGACTCCACAATAATGCGGGTCGCTGTTTGGCACTTACCATTATCACATAGAACTGGATAGTACAGCAGAGCACAGGTTTACCAAACTGTGTGCGATATCTGGGAATTACGAGTAGAATAGAATTATTTCTCCTCAGATCATAAGAGCTGGTGTATTGGGCTCCCAGGAAATCATTTAATTGAACTAGATGCAAAAGAGGGACAGAGCATTAGAGTGTTGATGATGCTGGTAAAATACTCATTTAAAAAGGTAGTTACATCTAGAGGGCCAGAGACAGTAATGTTATTTTTCATCAAAAGCACAAATTTTTGGGGAAGTTAAGTTGTGTTGAAACTTTGTGGCTTGCTGCAAGTATTGCACAATTGTTTGTAGACATAAATGTCTTCCAAACACCCTGAAATTTTAAATGTGTAGCCAACTGGAATCACAAGCTTTAAATAAACAAATAAATTCTAGTGTAACTGAGGGATGGTGACATTTTTGGACGTGAGATTTTTCTAGGAGATTATGGGCAGGATTTTTCAAAAGTCTTCAGCCATGTTTACACAGCTGACCGCTCTCCTCCTTTGGAGCATTGCAGAGCTTCCCCAACCCAAAAGACACTTGGCTAATGCATCTGCACAGCATCCCACCTCAGCGCTGATGTAAGATGCGCTGGAGAGGGACTGGGAGTCGGGGCAGTCAGCTGATTGAAGCACCCATAAGTGGGAGCGAGAGGTGCAGCCTGTCCACACGGCTGCTTAAACTGCTCACTCCCAAATGCATCCCCAGACTTTCTGGGACTGCTGAGTGGCACAGGGAGCAGCTTACCACGATTCAATAAGTATCCACATGGCAGCATTTACGCCACAGCAACCCGAGCGCTCGGGTTGCTGCAGTGCAAATGCCACCATGTAAACACAGCTTTAGATTGCTGCAAGTCCCGGTGTACCAATAATACAACACATGGGGTGATCTAACAGGATTTTCTATCCCATCCAGAAATTATTGCAAGTTAGACCAACTTTTTCTAGTCTAACTTGCGGCAACTCTGGGGCCGTGTTTATGGAGCTTGCACCAGATATTTGGCTCAAGCTGCTGTAAACTGTGAAAACTGTTGCAACTGCACCCAAGATTATAAAATCAGGTGCAGTTGCCTGCCCGGTGGCGCTGAGGGTTGAGGCACTGGATGCCACACCTCACTTCATGCCGGCGAACCCGGTTTGGGAACAAGCTTGGGTCATCGGGGGTCGGTAGGGGAGGTCTAGGATTGAGCATCCGATGACAGCTCTCCTAGTCCTGGGGAAAGGGGTGGGTACACGTCATGCTCTGGCGGTCCCTGGGGACACCTGGAGGAAACGTGCAGATGAGCAAGGGCACAGCAGACGCCCGCAAGTTGTGCATGGATATCATTGCATCCGTGCTCTCATCAAGGAGAAAAAGGAAACGGCAGCACAGTCCGTGGCAGCTTGTTGGTCACATGTTTCACCGGCTGGTGATGTCTGGAATCAGGTGTGTGCAGTATTGGATCCTCACCAGGCTTGGCGGCTTGGGGAGGTGCCCCTCTTGCCGGATGAAGTAGCATATGCCAGCTGGGTATGTCATAGCTTCAGGGCTGGCGGTGAAGGAGGAGCGGTGGCTGGTCTCATTTGCAGGACTGTGGCTGAAAAGGTGAGAAAAAGAGATGTGATTAAAAAAAAATCAGTTGCAGTTGCTGCGAAGGGTTTGGTGCATTGCCAGACCTAAGTGTCATGACACAGGGCTGGATGTGAGCCCTGCACCATGCTTTAAAAATCCTGCCCTATATTTTTATCATGCACCTTCAAGAAGTGTTCTTGAAAGTATGATAAAGCAATATCCATCTATATTTTGAGTGATACAAAATCACACATACCCCCATAATGCAATGCATCATAGATTGTACATGCAAGTCACCACAGAATACCATGCATGTCTGCTTAAAGTTGAACCAGCATAATATTCTGTGGTGATTTGCATATATAGCCTATGATGCTTTGCATTATAGGGGTATAGAAACATAGAAAAAGAGACTTTGATGGCAGACAAGGACCGCCTGGCCCACCCAGTCTGCCCATTTCCCTACCTAGAGGATAAGCTGCAGATCCTAGTTAGCCAACAGCCTATTTGTAATTTTGTATTTCTTTGAACCTTGGCTTCCCGACCAGTGCCCTTTGGGGTAACCATCACCTCAGTGTTTGAGCACTGACATTCTTTGTCTATATTTTGAGTGCTGTTTTCACTGCTGTTTCTATACTGGTGTAGCTGGTTTGGGGAACCATGTGTGGTGTACATTTACATGTACAAGTGACTGTTCTGCTCCTCTCCCAAACAGAGGAGCTGAATTTGTGTGGATGTTTTCAAGTGTTGATTAAATGGTGGTCACTTCACACATCACTGTCTGAGGGTGGGTGCAAGAGATCCACTGCGGCACCTGGACTGGGCAGCCGATTGGCTGCCCACCCAGATCCGCTGCTCCCCATCCACCTGCCCCCTATGGACCTGCATGACAGAGGGGCGGAGCCATGTAAGGGAACCAGATGGGGGCTGGTGTTTGTGAATGTGGCCCCTGTGCGCATCATCCAAGGGTGCAGAGTTGCACGGGTGGGATATGTGCCTTTGGCACATATTTCCCTCCTGATAGTGAACAGCCCCTAATGTGCTTAAAATATCAGGAAAGATACCTGACTCAACAGTATGGCAAGGATGTGTTGCAAGGACCCATCAATTAGAGAATGATTAAGTCAAGGGGGGGCAGAAAGAGAGGTGTGCCAAGGGGCATGGGAGGAGCATTTAAACATATTTCTGCTGTTACTCTGTGTTGATATGGTTTGTTCTGATGGAGACAGCCCTCTCACTAAGAAGACTTTAAGGCAATTAAGTTTCCAGAACAACTGACCTATAGTTCAAAACAAAGTCATAGGATTAAAATTCTCAAGAGAAATGTTTGGGACATTCTGAGCAATAAGAAAACGACATAATTTTGCAAGTCCTCAAGTGCTCATCTCATGGATGAAGGATGATTGCTGTGTAAGTTACGGAAATTCCCTAAATTTTTAAGAACATGAGTTGACCAGCTGCTGGGACTTGAATGCTACTAGGCTCATTTGTGCATAAGCTGTAAATTTGAGCCCCAAAAGGAGTGTGACTGTCATGTTAATCATGACATCATTCTAAGTCAGTCAGGTTGGTTTATTTTTAAATATTCCATCATTCCATGTAATCTTATGATAACCTAAATAAATATACAGTTCTGACATTCTGAGAGTTCAGTTGCCTGTTCCATTCCCCTACAGGTAGTTCTCTAAGTTTCTGCTAAGTAAAACATTTTGAAACCCATCTACATTTTTCAAAGTATAAATCACTGACGTGATTTCAGCCAATCAGTTCACAGACCCACTGTACCTCTTATCAGTGGCCTCTCATGCCAGGAGCATTAGAAGTGGAGTGCTCCACTTCAGAGCCAGGGGGAGGACTGCTAAAGAAACTTTTAAAATGTAACAAAAAAAATAGTTCTTATTATAAATTCCTCCAGCTAATTTGAGTGATTTTATAAAAAGTTATTGGGCCTCTGAGGGGTGTCTCTTATAGTATGAAACACTCCTCACTTGAGGTCTGGGCAGCCAGAGCCGCCCAGCTCCATTTCACTGTACTCATTCAGACCTCATGCTTGGAGTTTCTTATACCATAACAGACACCCCTCGGAGGCCCTATTAACTTATAACAGAAACTGCCAACACGATTTATAATATGTTTCTATGTACAGTTCCTGTGTCCCCTGTGCATACGAATTTCCTCTTAAGTCCTTTGTATGCCAGAATGACTTAGCTTTTGCTTCACAGTTCTTTCTTCAAAAGAATTTGAGGATTCACTCTTATGACTATAAGAGACACAGAAACCGTACACATATGACCAAACTCTTATCTTAACTGTAAAAAACACTGTTGACTTTTGTTGCACTCTTTTCTCAGACCTAGTGTATTCTTACAGTTTCATAATGAATTATTGTTTGTTGCTGTTATTGTGTTTGATGATTGTTGTGTTTTTTTATGCCCCTGTTGTTTGGTTTTATTTTGTTATTGCTATTGTATTAACCAATGAAATGACTATGATTTTCCAGTGTATTAGATGCCATAGCCAATAAAAAGTTTAAAGTAAAAAAATGTGTTGAATAGTAAGGTACACATGACTTTACTGTGTATTAGAGGAAATATTCAAAGAATGTTTAAAGTAAAAAACAAAACATAAAAATGTTGAATATTAAGCTACAACAGCCTGTGCAACCGTGGCCAAGTGCAGACCAGCACCCTGAGTAGAAAAATAGCAAAACTATCCACAGAGCAGTGGAAGGTAATGTTTTATTCAAATGTCATACTCTTCGGTGAAAATAGGTTTTCAGACATGTAGGCTTCATATAGTCATGCTTACTGGATAAACAAACCAAGTTAAACGGTATTATAAAAAGGGTCTACGAAATAGAGCTTTCTGATTGGTTATAAACTTTCTAGCAGCCCTATGTTAATCTTTGATTAACACACATGTACAGCCTAATCATATGCTGAACAAGGTTTAACACTATTTAAAAAATTTTTTTTTATTGTAATAGCAATAAGGCACTCCTAGGGGTTATGTTAATGGATACGCCTTGTGCCACAATACACCCCTAGAGGGTGATTAACAGACCATTAACATAACCCCCGGTCATGCCATATTGCTTAAATATAATATTTCCACTGGTGTCAAAATCAAAGCAGTTTTTGTGCAGACTGCAAAATATTTCTTTTAGAGCTGCTCTGAGAAGAAGTGCAAGTGTACAGTTTCAAGTACATTCCAGGACAGGTATGCAGTATAAATCATATTAAAGTGCTTGCGGGTAGGTGATAAACTCCCATTACGCCCACTTCCTCATGCATTATTTCAAATAAAATTACTGACTAAGGGAGATTACACCCTGAAAGCTGTTCTGTAATCTGCTGTTACACGAGGCTGGTTGTAATGGAGGTCCTGAGACAGCTCAGAGCTTTCTAGCTTACACGCTGAACTTTAAAACCATCAACACAAAACAGTCTGTCCGGACCGCTTTCCACATCCATTTGTCAGGAGATACAGAAAGAGAGAGAGCAAGAGATCAGACAGCAAAGTATTTTTTTTAACCCCCCCCCCAATCTCAAGACTAGTAATGGCGACACACTCACACTGCAACCCAGAAATTATGCTGTGGCATGAAGATAATAAGTACAGAGAGTAAAAGGCAGCAATTATAAAAAAAATAAATATGGGTGGTGGGGGGGTTGTTTAATAAGTTCTTAATGAAAGAAGTACTGCATTATCTGAAATGTTTATTCCAGTCAATATTCCCCCACAGGCAGTGGATAAGAACAGGGCACCATCTGTAACACCATCATCTTTACTCCATCCTGCTTCAGGTGGGGGTTCTAGAGGATCGACAGTCGGGACCTTAGGGGAGGGCAGGTCAGCCTGAAACGATCGGAGAAAAGGAAGGAACAGTGGTTGGAGGGTGATTTGTCTAAATGCCAGGAACATGGGAACTAAGGTTAGTGAACTACAGGCCCTGGTAGCTAATGCCAAGCTATATATGGTGGCCATAACAGAAACCTAGGCATCAGAAAACAATGACTGGGACCTGGCAATCCTAGGGTAGCCTCTGTTCAGAAAGGACAGGATGATAGGCAAATGAGGAGGACTGGCCCTATCTGTGAAAGATATCATAAAGCTCACAGAAGAAGGGTCGATTAAGAGGGATAAGGATGTGATAGAGTCCTACTAGGTAAACCTGACTACTCCATCTGGTAAGTGCGTGAGGGTAAGGATGGTTTGCAGACCTCCAAATCAGGTTGAGGAGGCTGATAGAGAACTAAGGGAAGAATGGGCTCACAGTATAGCTAAAGGGGATGTGGTGGTGATGATGAGGGGTCTTAACATGCCAGATGTGGACTGGGAGACCCCCGCTGCTCGCTGTGTCACCAAACAGGCACTATGTGAGAGAATGCAAGGCTGCTTGTAGGTCTAGCTGGAATAGGAACCCACAAGACAGTCAGCCATATTGGATGTGTTCCTCACCAATATGGAAAGGATTAACCATGTGACAGTCGGAATCCACAGGGGTCCGGTGACCACAGCAACCTGTGGTTCGAGCCGGCACTGTATAGCTGCACACCTCCTTCCAGAACTGTAGTACTGATCTTCAGGAGAGCAGATTTTGGAAGAATAAGAGATACAGTTAAGAGCAAGTTGGGGGGAGCTGTTGCAGGAAGTGTAGAGAGACAATAGGAAGTTATTAGTTAGTTCTCAAGTCAACCAGGACTTGGATGAAAACTGTCACCAAGGGTAACAAGCACAAAAAGCCCCTATGGCTGTCTAGAGAGGTAAGGGAGGCAGTAAGGAAGAAGAAAATTGCCTTCAACAACTATAAGTGCAAGCAGGGTGAGGAATCCTGGGAGATATGTCAGAGCACATTGAATGAGGCAAAGAAGGTGGTCAGAGATGCCAAGTCTGACACCAAACTGAGTACTGCAGAAGGGGTGAAAGACGGAGAAGAAACTTTCTTCTGTTACATCAGAGAAAAATGGAAGACAATGGGAGGGACTGTGAGGCTGTCAAAGGATGGGGAAATAATAGAGAAGGATGGGCAGAATGCATCCATTCTAAGTGACTATTTGTGCTCAGTATTCACAGAGCAAGCAGACAAGCCCCTGCTGAAGAGCGGACTCAAAACTTCAGGCAGAGGCATTCAGGAACTGGGACACATTCAGTTCCCTGCTGACAGCATCTGGATAGAGACGGTAGTACTGAAGATTGACAAAGCACTGGGGCCTGATGGTTTACACCCAAGGGTGCTCACCAAACTGCCACCAGAGCTAGTAGGATCCCTAGCAGGACTGTTCAATAGCCCACTTCAGACTGGGGAGGTCCTTGTGAATTGCAGGATGACTGTGGTGGTCCCACCCCATAAGGGAGGGGACAGAAAGGAGCTGACTAACTACAGACCAACAAAACACCATAGTTTGGGCACTCACCACCACATATTATGCCGAACACCAAAAAAATAGATTTAAAAAAGGATTTTATTCCATTAATACAGTGCCTGACACGTTTCTGGTCTGTTACTCAACTCTTTCTCAAAGGCTAACATTTCAAAACTGAAGACAAACACATCTTATATGTTATAACAAGCATGATGTCACAATTGCAATAATTGATTAATTGATTACCACTCATTCCAAATCACATTACATGCCTTCGTAGCATAGGACTAAAAAAGGGAGATGGGGCGGTGGGGGGGAAGAAGTTAGGAATGAGGAACATAAAACAATTAATTAAAGAATCACAGATATACTTATTACTAACCCAAGAATGAGAATAAAACATAGTCCACAAATCCCTATGGCTATATTAAATCTAAAAGTCCATATTCATTATAGTATAAATTATCCCATTAAAATAGACAAAGAACAGTGCATAAAAAAACGATGCATACAAAACTATTATTTTAAATGATAAATTTCAAAATCAAAAGGTGCAACTATCTTTTCTCTAGGTAAGGTTTAATTTCAAAACCAGTGTTTAGACCTGGAGGGCTATTAGCTTGCAACAGCAGACCAACCTCGTTGAATTTTTTGACTGGGTGACTAGGGAGGTGGATCAGGGAAGGGCAGTGGACATGGCCTATCTGGACTTCAGCAAGGCCTTTGACACTGTGCCACATAGAAGACTATTACACAAACTGGGAATATGGGTGTGGGCAGGACAGTAGTGTGGTGGGTAGGTAACTGGCTGGGTGGCAGGACACAGAGGGTGGTGGTAAATGGCTGTCACTCCACAGAGGGAAGAGTGACCAGTGGGGTACCACAGGGATCAGTGCTGGGACCGGTCCTATTCAACATCTTCATCAGTGACATTGTGCAGGACCTAGAAGGCAGAATTTCACTGTTTGCTGATGACACAAAGCTCTGTAACAGAGTAGACACACCAGAGGGTGTAGACAGAATGAGACGTAACCTGCAGAAACTTGAAGAATGGTCAGGGGTTTGGCAGTTGAAATTCAATGCAAAGAAGTGCAAGATAATGCATATGGGGTACAAAACCCGGCACAATATATCAGTTGGGGGTGAGGATATAGCATGCACCAAGCAGGAACGGGATCTTGGGGTTATCATCGCTGATGACCCTCAAGGTAGGGAAACAGTGTGACAAGGCAGCAGGTAAAGCAAATAGGATGCTGGGATGTATAGGCAGGGGCATCACCAGCAGGAAAAGGAGGTCATAATTCCGCTATACAAGACACTAGTGAGGCCCCACCTGAGTACAGTGTACAGTTCTGGAGACCATACCTACATAAGGACATAGACAGGGTAGAGAAGGTTCAGAGGAGGCAACAAAGTTGGTGCATGGATTGCATCACAAATCCTATGAAGACAGGTTGAAGGAACTGAACATGTACTCTCTGGAGGAGAGGAGGGAGAGAGGGATATGATAGAGACACATACATCTTACAGGGAGGAATAGGGTGCAGGAAACACTATTTTTAAGCCGAAAAAGATGTTCCAGGACTAGAGGGTATGGGATGAAGTTGGAGGGAGGGACGATTCAGAGGAAACATGAGAAAGAATTTCTTCACAGAACGGGTGGTGGACAAGTGGAACACCCTGCCAGAGGAAGTGGTGGGGCTGAAACAATCATGGGATTTAAGAATGCATGGGATAGACATAAAGGAATTCTGGAGGTCAGGGGTAAGGGGCAACAGACTTCTAGGAAAACAAACTGAACTTACAAGCTCAAATGGGCAGACTGGGTGGGCCATAGGCCCTTATCTGCCGACACTGTCTATGTATCTATGTATCTATGTAACATGATAATCCAAAAAGTTTCTCATTTTAAAATCAAGTTGTTATAATTACCACCAAGTGGATTATTATTTACTTTGTCTATTGCCATATAATTAAAGTTATGATCATTACCATCATTCATATTGGTTATGTGTTGTGCCGTAGCATAGGTTAAATCCTTCCTTCCTATTGCTCTTTGATGCTCCCCCACCCTTACTTTAAAACAATGTATTGTTTTCCTACATAAAAGGAACCACAAGTACAGATAGTTAAATAAATCACACCGCTTGTGTTACACATTATAAGCTGCCTTATTTCAAAAGTTTTGTTGGTGTTTCCTATGCAAAAAATTTTACCAGTTTTTATATATTTACAATAAATACAATTATTGCACTTATAGCAGCCTGAAGGTCTCATAAGCCAGGTGGTTACATTATTCTCTTCTTGAAAATGACTGTGTACCAATCTATCTTTTAGACTAGCTGCTTTCCTATAAGAGAATCTTGGTAATGTGTTGGCTATCTCTTTCAAATTATCATCTGCTGCCAAAACATTCCAGTGCTTCTTAATAATTGTTGCAAATTCAGAAGACTGTGCTGAATAAGTAGTAACAATATTCATTCTATTTTTTTGGTTCAATTCTACCTGTATCCTGTTTGTCCTCCAATAGGGGTCTCCTATCAATATTTTGTACATCATGTCTAGCTTTAATAATATTCTGAGCACTATATCCCTTTCATAAAATCTTTGTTATAAAATATCTGCTTTTTGTTCATATGTCTCATTATTAGTGCAGTTTCGTTTAGTACGCATAAATTCTCCCCTCAGAATGTTACTGGTTGCATGTGTTGGATGGCAGCTAGAAGCTAAAAGAATTGTGTTGCCATCCACTGGTTTTCTATATGTTGCTGTTTCTATATTGCAGCCATCTCGGCTTCTTGAGCCCATCAAATCAAGATAAGGAACTTGCTCGGAATGGCAGATATATGTGAAACGAAGATTGCTATTAGTACTGTGCAAAAAATCTATAAATAAATGTAAAGCTTCTCTTGAACCATCCCAAATTAGCAGCACATCATCAATATATCTTTTCCACATAATGACTTTTGAAAAAAACTGTTTTTTAGCAGCAACATAAATAAAATCTTTCTCCCAAGCCCCAACATACAAATTTGCCACAGAGGACACACAGGTGGCCCCCATGGCAGTACCCATAGTCTGTTTATAGATGCATTAGTCGATAGTAAATACATTATACTTCAAAACATATTCCAACAATTTTAAAAGGAAAAACAATAGGTGGTGTTGTATCTTGTTCCATTTCTCATAGAAAGAAAGCAACTGCATCTAATGCTCCATCATGCGGAACGTGAGTGTATAACAATTCAATGTCTAAGGTCACAAAGAGATAATCTTCTTTCAAAATTGTTTTATCCAGAATATTTAAAATATCCTTGGCATCTCTAACATACGATGGAAGTTTCTTTACTACAGGTTTTGACCATGAGTCCAAGTATTGAGAAAGTGGTGCTATGAAGACATGTAATGTGATTTGGAATGAGTGGTAATCAATTATTGTAATTGTGACATCATGCTTGTTATAACCTATAAGATGTGTTTGTTTTTAGTTTTGAAATGTTAGCCTTTGAGAAAGGGTCGAGTAACAGATCAGAAACACATCAGGCACTGTATTAATGGAATAAAACCCTTTTTTAAATATTTTTTTCGGTGTTCAGCATAATATGTGGTGGTGAGTGCCCAAACTATGGTGTTTTGCAGTTTATAATTTGTTTGAGAGCACCACATTACCTTGTGCATACCCTCTGTGCTTTGTAACTACAGACCAACCAGTCTCACCTCCATTGTGGGAAAGCTGATCAAGTCTTTAGTCAAGGAGGATCTGGTAGCTTACCTGGAAAGTAGTGGTCCCCAGGATAGCAAACAACACGGACTCATGGTGGAGAGGTCCTGTCAGACCAGCCTAATAGTTTTCTTTGACAGGGTTACTCAACTTATAGAGAAGGGGCAGACAGTAGCCATACTCTCTACTTTGATGTCAGCAAAGATTTTGATTTGGTGCCACACAGAAGGCTGTTGAAAGAATTAGGGGATCGGAATATAGGAGGAGAACTACCCAGATGGGTGGAAACTGGCTAGGAGGCCATAAACAAAGAGTAGTGATCAATGGGATCACGTCAGGAGACAGGGATGTCAAGAATGGAATGCTGAAGGGATCAGTCCTTGGGACGGTCCTCTTCAACATGTTCAGTTGTGACATTGGTGAAGGAATACAGGGAAAGGTATGTCTTTTAACAGATGACACAATGCTCTGTGGTAGAGTGGATAGCCAAGATGGGGTAAAGGAGCTGAAAGAGGAAATGGATAGGTTGGAGAGGTGTTCCAAGGTCAGACAGCTTAATTTAATGTGAAGAAGTGCAAGGTTATGCATCTGGGTAAAGAGAACCCCAGAACAGATTACTGGTTGGGGGGTGTCAGACTGTGAGTCTCATCAGAAGAAAGAGACCTGGAAGTGATCATTAATGTCTCCCTCAAACAATTCAGTCAATGTGATGAGGCCTACAGTAAGGCCGCTAGAATGTTGGGGGTGCATAGGAAAAGGCTATGACAGCAAGAGGAAGGAGATGACATTGCCCCTCTACAGCTCCTTGGTACAGCCACATCTGGAGTACAGCACCCAGTTCTGGAACCCCCACCTGAGTACGGACAAAAACAGACTAGAGACAGTCCAGAGGAGAGTAACCAAAAGGATTCAGGGTCAGCAAGGCAGATCTACTGATAAGCAACTCAGGACCCTGAACATCTACTCCCTGGAGACTAGAAGCGAGTAGGTGGTGTGACTGAGATGTCTGAATTCCTGAGGGGCATTAACAAGACAAACTGTGAGGAGCAATTCACTGGGAACCTCAACTCCGTGACCAGTAGTCATGACTGGAAACTAGTAGGAGGAAGATTCAGGAGAGATATGAGGATGTATTTCTTCACAGAATGGGTGGCTGAGCCTCAGAGCAGCCTGCCGGTAGATTGGGTGGAGGCAGAGACTGTGGCTAGGTTCAAGTACAGATGGGATGGTGCAACAGGGCTCATCGACACAGACTGTCATGGATAGTAGGTCCAGGGTATAGGCAGTGCAAAAAATGGGATGACTGCATGAAGCCTTGGTCTTTATCTGCTGTCACAGTCTATGACTCTGATTCTATGATTTAGCAGACCAATAACAGGAGAACTTACCTAGAGCACACTAGAACCTAGACAACACTACAGTCATTATCATTACTGTATACATTAATAGGGCCTCTGAGGGGTGTCCCTTATGGTATAATATAGTACAGGTATACAGTAAGGTGAACTCTAGAGCTGTTCAAGTTCAAAAGCAGTTGATCCACTAGGGGGCACAATCTCAAGCTGGAAAGGGGAGAAAATTAAAAGGGAACGTCCATCACTAAATGCCCTCACTCCTTAGTGTGGAGCTGCCCTCAATCAGCACTTCTAGTGAGAAACAACATTTTCACTTTATTGTGTTTTTGTTTCCTTTATAGTTACCTGCTTGGCCCTGACATTTCTCCTGACCGATATCTTAAGTTCTGCACCACCAGCTGCGCCTCCCAGAATCTTCCACAGCTGACATCACAGTCTGTGATCATTTGTGAGAGATTCAAGTAGCAGATGTAATTATCAGAGCTATTAATTGCTGTATTTTTGCTGGCCATCTGCTCCGCTGCCTGACCAAGACTAAGTATAGCTTGCATAAACATTACTTATTCTCGGTAGGGCAACGGGAACGGTGGGCAGCAAACTGGAGCTTTTCTTGCTCCCTCAAAAGTTCTACTATGATCCACTCTCAAAATACAGCTCTATACTCCCAGGAACATCATAGCACTTTCGCTGTTGCTCCCCTCCTCTACTACTTCTTTCTACCCTCCATCCTTCCCCCCCGGCTCCCCTCCCCCTGAGAGCAAAACCACTGCTCAACTGTATGACTCTCCCCTCTTACCTTGCCCCCTCTCACAATATCCCCTTTGTAGCATTCTACCTCTAACCCTTCTCCCTACGTGCATATTCTTTCTCTCTGTATCGCGGTTATTTCCTACCTTTTTGTCACCAATTTTCAGCATACCCTGTAAATTCCTATGCTCATTATGGTACTCTGTATAACCTCACTGTACACCAATTTCAGATGTCGTGTTGCATATTTTATTTAACCCCCCCTGTTTTGTTACTGTATTCTGTACTGTACCTAGTTTCAGCCTCTATTGTATTACAATTGTGTAACTGTTGACTTGAAAGCTCCCTATTTCCTTTCCCCTGGGTCGCACCTAGAAATTAGCTATGGTTCAGTGTGCCTCTCCCAGACAACAACTTTTAATTAATTAATTAATTAGCACCTATAATTACAACTGCTAGTTGAATCTCCTGCAGCTGATCCCCTGGCTGTGATGCCAGCCGTAGATGATTGTGGGATGTGCCCCTAGCAGCGCTGGGCTTCAGATGCCTGGTCAGAGGGAAAGTAGGACCAACCAGATAAATATATTAAAAAACAGCAAAACAATAAGGTAAAAATTTTGTTTTACGCTAAAAGCGCTAATCTGGGGCAGCTCCACACTAAGGCATAGGGCTTTTAGCAAACAATATTCCACTTTCAAAATGCTGCTACTGCAGTTTTTTTCAGTATATCGTCGGAACAGTGAAACCAATACTTCAGTACTACGATACTCGGTACCCAGAAACTGAGGGAAGAGCTGGCTGCTATACTGATGAAACTGTTTAACATATCCCAGGTTACAGGGTGAGTGCCAAGGGATTGGAGGAGGGTGGATGTGGTGCCACTGCACAAGGGGGGGGCAGTAAGGAGATGGCAGAGAAGTATCGCCCAGTCAGCCTCACCTCAGTGGCGGGTAAGGTGATGAGGCACTAATAAAGGAAAGGGTGGTGGACTACCTGGTGGATAGCGGCCTGCAGGATGATAGGCAGCATGGCTTCATGAATGGGCGGTCATGACAGACAAACCTAATAGAGTTCTTCAATTGGGTGGTGCAGGTGGTTGACTAGGGAGGGGCAGTGGATATAGGCTGTCTGGGCTTCAGTAAGGCCTTTAATGCCGTCCCTCACTGAAAGCTAGTAAATAAGCTGGAAAGCTTAGGGGTAGGATGAAAAATAACTAGGTTGGTGGAAAACTGGTTGGCAGGCAGAAGCCAGAGAGTGGTGGTAAATGGGGTACACACCAGGGTGAAGGGGGTGATGTGTGGGGTGCCCCAGGAGTCAGTACTGGGACCCCTCCTTTTTAATATCTACATCAGTGATATAGCGGACGAGCTGGAGGGAAGGCTGTGCCTATTTGTGGATGATACAAAAATCTGCAATAAGGTGGACACCCGGGGGTGGAGGCCGTGAGTCAGGACCTGAAGATTCCGGAGGGGTGGTCGGAAACTTGGTAACTGAAATTCAATACCAAAAAGTGAGGTGTGATGCACTTGGGGCATAAAAACATGCAAGCAGCTTACACTCTGGGGGGCTGGGGAGGAAATCAAAAAACAGACCAGGAGAGGGATCTGGGGATTATAATATCAAGCAACGTAAAGGTAGGTAGCCAATGTAGCAAAGCTGTGGGGAAGGCATTGTTGGCATGCATTGGGAGGGGCATAACTAGCAGAAGGAGGGAGGTACTGATGCCTCTTTATAAAGCCATGGTGATGCAGCACCTGGAGTATGGGGTCCAGTTCTGGAGATCTCACCTACGCAAGGACATAGATGGGATTGAGAGAGTTCAGAGAAGGGCAACCAAGATGGTGTACAGTATGCAGTGGAAGCCATACGAGCAGAGGTGCAGGGAATTGGATCTGTACCCATTGAAGACCAGAAGGGAGAGCGGGGACATGTTTGAAACTTTTAAGTATGTGAAGAGGATCAATAAGGTGAAGCAGGGGAGCTTATTTAAAAGGACAGAGGGGGCTCAAACTAGAGGGCATAGCCTAAGATTGGAGGGAGGAAGATATAGAGGCAATGTAAGGGGGCGATTCTTCACGGACTGGGTGGTGGAGGCCTTGAACAAACTACCAGAGGAGGTGGCGTGGGCTGAAATGGTGGAGGGATTCAAGAGGACATGGGACAGACATATGGGGTTGATAAGTGGGGGGAAAGGGATGGCCCGTGGAAAAGGAGATGAGTAGGGGGGAAGAAGGGGCAGAGTCGCTGGGCCATTGGGGTCCTTTTCTGCCATCAGATTTTTATGATTCTATGATAATACAGCAAACACCATTGCAGTGACAGAAATCGGCAGGTTGCTGTAATGGTCCAACTGTACACCTACACCACTTCTCCTGGTGTTTTGTCCCTTCCCCCAAACAACTCTGACTCAGAGTTGACTGTTTTAAGATTGGAGGTGCAGGGGGCATAGCCCACCACAAAAAAAACATTGTTTTTGTGGTGACACAGTGCCGACTGTCAGCATTGTGCCTGTCACTGTAATGGATTTCGACAACTTTGTTGTCAAACTGGCTTGGTAGAACCATTCTTTTCATACAGCAGGTGGCGGATAGGTGAATTGATCTGTCCTGTAATGTGGTCAGGACTGGGACTATAGCTAGGTTCAGAATACAGTGAGATATCTTTAAGGGGTTAAAGTCATTAGGAACAAGACAGGGAAAACTCTGAGGGAAAGACTAATTCAGAGTCCTACTGTCATAGGGCGTCAGGACAGACAATGAACTTGAGGTCTTTTTCTGTCCTTTTCTTATATGTAAGCGATAAGTCCCTTCAGGATGTGAAGTGTGTTGGGGTGGGGGGGGGTGATACCCAGACTCCCAGGATGTAGTGGAACCCACTGCTGCAGGTGGATGGTTTTACAGCTCCTGGAAGTGCAGGTAGCCCCCAACACCCCACACCCTAAAGGGTCTTATTGTGCTTACAAAATGGCCTTTTTCATTAAAATAAAAAATAAATGTTTTATACATAAAATAGTCCTTATGTAGGTACAGTGCTGGCTCTTTTTCTTAGAGGTCTCTGTTGGCCGATAAATATGGCTTTAGAATGATGTCAACCAATTAGTCTTCAGGATTTTCCTAACTCATTTTCTAAGCTTCTGTAGAAGAACTGCATGATACCATCTACATGCGAGGAAGCAGTGCCACCTGCTGTGAGTGGCTGGTAGTACATGGATAGAAATTATTTTAAGTAGCGGTGGATTTTACAGTAAAAATATTGTACCAATATCTGTATTCTGTTTTAAGTTATTCATTTTCTTTGCTCTTGTAAGGTGTCATTTTCACTCCAGTTTTGATCTGCTTTAATACTTTGTTTAAAAACAAAAAATGGGTGGAAATCACATCACCAAAGAAAAAGTAAACCATCTGCTGATGCTCTGTAAATGCAGCACATTCCACTTGAATGCATACCTGATAAGTGCATAGCCGGCATAGAATTTCCAAGTCCTGATTTTTTTCCATATACTTCCTATGTAAAACAGACCAGTTAAATGCATAAAGTATCCCATTTAAATGCATACTTTTTTCCTCAGTTTGGCTGTTCAAGTGTGAACTGAGTGACTTGCTTTACTGACACTGCTTGTAGCTGCCTTACTAATTAGCTCTTTATTGTCTGTTAATGAGCTGCCATATTTATACTAAGGTGTTAATCACCTGCTTCAACCTTTTAACCATCAAACCCAAGTCACAAAAGCACCCTCACACTGAAATCAAACCAAAGAACCCAAAATATGCCACAAAAACACTTTATCAGAATCACAGAAGTGCCCTCCATCACACAGAAATCAAACCAAAGAATGTCACAGAATGCCACAAAACACTTGACACAAATCACATAAGTGCACCCCCCACACACACACACATGCAAATCAAACCAAAGAATGCCACAGTATGTCACTAATCACTTTTTATTTATTTATTTAAACATTGGTAACTGGGAAATGCACACAAGCCAAAGCTCGTTTCCAGGTGCGACCTGGGGAAAAACATGGAGATGGGAAAAACAGTGAACAGAATGCACCATTAGCACAGTAACAGACAGAAAGTCATACATCAATTGGTACAATAATCCTCAGGTATCAAAGAGGAGTACAAACAAGAGCTAAGGATGTTGTGGTAACAATGGATAGCAAAACGGGGTAACAGTGAACAGGGTGCACCATTAACACAGTAACAGCATACAATACGAGTGTCCTACAGTAGTTTGCACAATTAATCCATAGGTACTATGTAATACAGCAACAAGTGCTAAAAGGAGGTTGTGGAACAGGGACAGCAACCAATTGTTTTAAGTCTGCAAGCTAAGGGACATTATGGGAGCATGCAGGGGTGGGGAGGTGGCATAGTAGGGATCTGACAGAGGAGGGGGAGGGGAAGGGGGAGAGGGTATTTTGTATGAAAGGAGGCTGGGAGTTCCACTGAGAGGGGAGTTGGTAGCAGTAGGCAGATTTGCCTGCATTTGAGAATGGTTAAGGCAGGGAGAAGCAGCGGGAATGCCTAGTGCAAAGGGAGTAAGGTGAGGCAGAAGTGGGGGCAAGATTGTCTGAGAGGTAAGAGGGGAGAAGATTGAATCAGTATTTGGAGATTAAGGAGATAGTGTGAAGGAGACAGTGATGGACAGGGGAGGGGGCTTCAAAGAAGTGAGAAGAGAGCAGTGGTGGGTCCTTGTGGGAGCATTTGAGGTGAAGCGGCAGAAGGCATGATAAAGGGAGTCAAGTCTGGAGACTGAGGAGGCCAGCTCAGTGGTGTAAACCATGTTGGTGTAGCCGAAAATTGGAGTTATCATTTTAACCAGTAATTCTCATCAAACAGGGAGAGGGAGAGAGTCCTTGTTCTGGTAGAGGGTGCCAAGCTTTGGGCGGAGTTTTGAGGATATGTAATTGATATGGTTAGAAAAGTTGAGTTGAGAATCCAGCCAGATGCCTAGATACTTATATGAAGGTACTTCAACTAGTGGAGTACCATCCAGGGACATGATGGGTGGGGTGGGGAGAGCATTGGCTAATTTCTGAGATGTACAGAAGGTCATTAAGACAGCTTTTCATGTGTTTAATTTGAGTTGATGAGCTATAAGACACGACTGTACAGAGTGAAACTCTTGCTGCAAGGTGGATTTGATAGTGGATAGGTCAGGGCCAGAGGTGAAAAGGATGGTGGTATCCACATACACGTGGATAAGGGAAATGGAGCAAGCAGACAGGAGGTTGTTTATGAAAAGTGAGAAAAGGATGGGACCTAGTATAGAGTCTTGGGGGACACCTGATTGGACAGGGAGGGAGGGGGAGGAGGAGTTTGCGATCCTTACTGATTGGCATCTGTTTGTGAGGTACGAGTTGAACCACCGTAAAGGGGGGGGGGGCAAGCCCAGCATCACTGAGGGCATTGAGAAGCAGAGGGTGAGACATGGAGTCAAAGGCTTTAGCCAGGTCAATGCAAACAGATGCTGTGAGGTGGCCTTTGTCGACAGCAGATTGTATATGTTCAGTAACATGGAGGTATCATGGAGTGGTGTTTCCTGAACCCAGACTGGTAGGGGGAGAGGACATTTGTGGAGGTGAGGAAATCATTAAGCCTGGTTTGCACTAGGCATTCTTGTAGCTTGGATAAGGCAGGGAGGAGGGAAATGGGTCGATAATTTTCGGGAGCAGAGGGATCACCTCCCTTGTGGAGAGGGATTACACAGGCTAATTTCCATGCCCAGAGAACTGTGCCTGTGGAGAAGGATAGATTTAGTATGTGGGTTAAGGGGAGAGTAATGGCAGGGGCAGATAGGCATAAGAGATTTGGGTGTAATCAGTCTGGGCTTGACTTAGATAGGTTTAGTGATAGGAGTGCAGTCAGCACTTCTTCAGCAGTAGCTGGGACGAGTAGGAAGATGCTTTTAGGTGAGCTTTGCGAGGGAGGTGATGTTGTGGGGGGTGGGCTTCGATTGATCAGGGAGGGCACAGATCGTGAAAAAGGTGTTGCGGGTATGAGCCACCAGAACCAGATCACTGACAGTAATGCCATTTTGCTTGAGAGTGGGAGTACTGGATTGAGGTAACGTGTCAACAATGGAATGGACAATGTTCCAGAAGGAGGAGGGGTGTGCTGTGCTTAGACAGTTTTTGAAATAGTCAGCTTTGGCCAGTCTAATTGCCTTGGTGCATGCGTTCTTTGCAGCATTGCAAGCATGTCTAGAGTGGATAGTTTGGGAAGCTTTGAAGATGGCCAAGTCTTGTTTCGGGCTTTGCAAAGGGCAATAATCAGGGCTGTAATCCAAGGGTGGTGGTGTTTTCTGACCCATACTTTCTTGAGTGGGGCGTGGCAGTCCCAGATATTAATAAAAATGTTTATGAACTGGGTATAGGTCGAGTCAACATCTAAGGAGGAGGAGGAGGAGTAGATTGACGTCCAATCTGCGTTCTGCAGGTGTGAGAGGAGGGAAATTGTGTCCAGAGTGTTTAGGGGGCGAATGCTGATGTACTTTGGTGCGGACTTTGGCAGCTGGGTTTTTCTAATGCAGTATGTGATACTGTGGTCACTCAGGGCAGGGTCAAGGACTCCAGCTGCCGAAATTCTGTGTGGGTGGGATGAAAGAACCTAATCAATAAGGGAGTGGTTAAAGGAACTGGTGTTATAGTGGGTGGGTTCAGTTATTGGTTGGGTGAGGTTTAAGGCTTCAATTTTGGTAGTGGTGGATTTTGAGGAGGATGAGAGCCAGTCAAGGTTGTAGTCCCCTAAGAGTAGTAACTCACCTGAGCTGGCTAGTGGTGGAAGAGCAGAGATACACTTTGCCAGTGCCTCTTGCCCAAGCTGAGGGGAGGCATAAACCAGCCAAATGAAGTGGGGGGCAGAGGAAAGAGAGTTTGGTTAGGATCAATTTGTGTGATCCGATGGACAATTCTTTTTTCACAAGGGAGCATGAGGGGTTGCCTTATGAGCATGGCGACCCCACCCCACCTCTTTCCCACATCCTGATGGATTATTGAGTAGCCAGGAAAGATTAGGGATGAGTCTGGAGTTTTGGCAGAAAGCCAGGTTCCTTTTTTTAAAATTAAAAGTTTATTAAAGATTTTACAATACAGAAACAGATCCACACTAA
Source organism: Neoceratodus forsteri (assembly GCA_016271365.2). Classification (NCBI taxonomy): domain Eukaryota; kingdom Metazoa; phylum Chordata; order Ceratodontiformes; family Ceratodontidae; genus Neoceratodus; species Neoceratodus forsteri. Next base: position 40,773,661 of record JADMNL010000032.1, read on the forward strand.
TAATAGTTGTACATGCCATGATCATACCAAATGAGGGACCTTCCTCCCCACACCTTAAAACCTTCCCTCCTCCCAAATCAATCCCATACCCCCACCCATTTCCCCTCCCATCCCCCACCTCCCACCCCAATCCCAGCACAGTAGGAGTTATATGAATCATCTAGACAACTATCATAAGTGTCAATACCAAACAGGTTACAGGGAATACAAAGAATAAAAGGGACCTCAAATTTTCTCGAATCTGGCTAGTTGATTGCGAAGGCTAGCAATCATCTTTTCTCTTCTGAGGTTAGCTAATAGTTCATGCAGCCATTCAGTATAAGTGACTGTGTCAACGTTTTTCCAGTGCTTTAGTACAAGCTTCTTGACTGACATAGATATGAGAGCCATATGATATTTCCGATTACGGACACCAACCTCTGTAAAGTCCCCTAAGAGGCACATTTTTGTTGTAAATAAATCTTCTAACCCCAACAGTGGGTCTGCCTTTTGTTTATTGCAGGCCCATAAAGGCCACCTTAGGGTACTCCTTAAACATATGCACCAGTAAATCATCCACCTGATGACATCTTGTGCAAGAGGCAGGTATCGCATTACTAAACTTGGCCAGCCTCTCTGGAGAGTAATAAAGATTATGAAGAATGTGGAATTGCATTAGGCAAAGTCTATCCTGAGTTACAAATTTATGACAGCCCTTCCATAATACAACCCAATTGATAGGTGAGTCTGGGAAATGGGATAACCAACATGCTGTTGGGCCCATATGCTCTGGGTAGATTCAACTGTACATGAGTCCAAACATTCTGAAAACAGCATGCGGGGAACCAGCAAGAGGACCCAATTCTGGGGAGATTTGGAAACGTGGGGGGCAATGGGAGTGTAGCCCCAAACAAATTGCACCAAAATGTGTCTTAACTGGTATATAAAGGCACCGGAGATACCGGATTTGGATATAATCTCTGGGGAGGTGAGCCAGCTGTCTGCTTCATTCACAAAATATGTAGGAGGAAGGGAAGTTAGCTGGGGTAACCATGAGGGTAGGAGCATTTTACCTTCAATTTTAAAACTGGGATTACTGATGCGGGGCTGAGTGATATCCTGGACATGGTTATATTTAAGAAAAGCACAAAGTTGGGAGTGGACTCTAATGGAGATGCCTATAGGTGAGGAGTGCAACTGCAGAGGAAGAGATTTGGGCTTTACATGTAGAAGGGCAGCAGGAGAAAGGCCTTGAGATCGGATCTGAGCTTGCTCGATCCGAAGCCAAATGAGCATATAGGAGAATGAATCTTGAGCCGTTTCTGGAGCTAACCATCAAAGGTATTTACTGGCCCAGTAGTAAAAACCCATGTGAGGAAGACTTAAGCCTCCTCTAGTTTTGGGGCAGCCAATTTGTGGTAAGCAAGACGTGATCTCTTACCTGCCCAAATAAAATCTGTGATGAGACCATGGACTTTTTTAAACCAAGAGAGAGGAACCCATAAATTGAGGAGGTTGAGGGGATAGAATAGGTGAGGAAAAACATTCATTTTTATCAGGTTAATTCTGTCCCAGAAAGAAAAGGGGAGAAAAGACCATCTGTTCAAATCTTGGGCAAGCGTTTGGAGAAGGGTGTCCAGATTGGCCTTTCTGAGATGAGACTCGCTTCTAGTAAGATCAATCCCCAAATATCCAAGAGTGCTGGGCTCTCAAGAAAGTCCAAAAGCAGTTATCACAGGCTTTTGAATTTTATAATTTAGGGGGAACACTACTGCCTTATTGACATCTAATTTGTAATTTGATAGGGTACCGAATTCTTTAATAATTTCCAGCGTGGGGGGTATAGAGGTGGCCAGGTGTGTCAGTTGGAGAAGAAGGTTGTCAGCGTATGCAGATACTTTGACTTCATGACCTCCAATAGTGATGCCTTGTATCAGTTGGCACTCCATTAGCCTGTGAATCAGGGGTTCTAAATATAAGTTAAAGATAGGGGACAGCCCTGACAGGTACCTGACTGAAGTGGGAACAAGTCTGATAGTTTCCCATTATTGTCAATACAGGAAGTTACAGTGTTATAGAAAGCCCAGATCCCTTGTAGAAATGTGGGAGGGAATCCAAAGGCAGGTAAGGCCCTAAAGAGAAAGAGCCTATTAACTCTGTCAAAAGCCTTCTCGGCGTCCACAGAGACCAACACCGCCAGATGCTCAGCATCCCTGGATGCCGAGAAGACATGAGCCAGAGTACATAAATGATCTACAGAAGATCTACCCCTCATGAATCCAACCTGTTCTGGGCCAATAAGGTTGGGCAGAATTAGGTTAATACGATCAGTTAGGAGCTTTGCCAGAATTTTAATGTCTTGGTTGAGAAACGATATCGGTCTATAACTTGTGACCAACTCTACGCATTTACCAGGTTTAGGCAATAGAATAACTAAAGCTTCAAAAAGGGTTCTATAGGCCAGCCCGGTGGCACTGAGGGCTGAGGCGCTGGATGCCTTACCTCGCACTACGCTGGCGACCCAGGTTTGGGAGTAAGCACAGGTCGCCGGGGGAGAGGAGAAGGATAGAGCGTCCAATGGCTGCTCTCCTTCTTGGGGGGGGGGGGGGGAGAACTGCAGGCTCCTGCTGCAATACCGCCATCTGGGGGAGCCCAGTTGGAAGGTACAGTAGGTGGAGAAGCAGTATGGGCATTGGGTGAGATGTTGGCAGAGGGGCAGAGCAGGAGGCACATCTCAGTGCACCTCCTAGCTCATAGTCCCTCATTGCACGCCAGCATCTGGGGAGAAAAAACATGGACAAAACACCTCGGCTTCTCCTAGGCGACGAGACCACACTGAGAGGTCTCTGGGCACATCGGACAGACTCCACTGTACCAATTCCACAGAACACAAGTCTGCTGGTTTGAGGGGGTAAGCATGGGGGGGGCTATCCTCCTCACTCCTACCCGGAGGGTAAGATAGTGTGGAATCAAGGGTACTCTAGGGGCAGATCTCAGTGGGAACAGGGAGCCTACAGTAGAGGATGTCTGAGAGAGTGGAGAGGGGAGACAAGTAGGGTGCATTAATACATAGTAAAAAAAAAAAAAAAAAAAGTAAAGGTTCTATCAGACTTTGCACCCAAAAGGATATGTTGGAAAAGGGACTGGAATATTGGTGCCAACTGGTCAGCAAAGGCTTTATGGAAGTTGGAAGTAAAACTATCTGGCCCTGGAGCTTTGTCAGTGGGGAGATCTTTAATTACTTTTAAAATCTCCATCTCTGAGATGGGGTACAAGAGCTTCTGCACTTGCGCCCTTGAGAGAGAAGCAAGATGGCAGTTCTTAAGGTAGTCATCAAGAATCTGGGGGAAGGGTTGGGGTTTACCATAGGGCCATACAATTGCCTGTAATATTTTTCAAATTCAGTCACAATATCTGTGGGGGATGTCTTCAGGGAGCCATCCTCAGGAGAGCAGATGGCAGCAATGAGTCTGGATGATTCGTGTTGCCTAACTCTCAAAGTGAGTAAACGACCGGCTTTTCCCCATGATCTGTATAGCTGGCCTTGGCCTTCAAAATACACTGCTTTCTCTCGCAGGAGTTCCAAATAAACTTCTTTTAATTTAATAAGATCATGTCTAAATTGATCTGAGGATTGAGATGAGACTTGAATTTCTATGCTTCAAATTTCAGAAAGTGTATTCAGTAAACGCTCATCTCTCTTCTTCTTTCGAGAGGAGGCTAGACCAATAAGAACTCCCCTCAGATACATTTTCAAGGCACACCATTCTACATCTAATTTTCCGGTACAGCCACAATTAATAGTAGTAAATTGGGTAATATGATCAGAGATACACTGAATCTCTCCAGGGTTTTTCAAAATCTGATTGTTTAGTCTCCAACAACCTCCAGGTTTAGGTAAGAAGGGAAGAGAGAGCTTGCAGGTGACAAGGGAATGATCTGAAGAGGGTCCCGGGTGGATATCTGAATCAATTACCCCTGGGAGAAGCGTATGGGAAAGAAAGATGTAGTCGAGCCAGGAAGAAGTGCCATGTACTAGAGAGGTACAAGTGTACTCTCTGGTCGAGGGGTGCAAGATTCTCCAAATATCACATAAGCCTAAGTGGTCCACCAGGTCTGTTAAAGCTCTTTGTGCTGGGGATAGGCCTTTGCGGGAATGTCTGGAAAGGTCAAGATTTGGGTAAAATGTTAGGTTCCAATCCCCTCCCAGAACCATTGGAAGGGTCAGAAAGGGAGTCAGAATATTTAAAAGTTGCATAAAAAAGGACGGGGAGCCCACATTGGGACCATAAACACTACCCAGTAAAAGTTCTGTAGTATGTAAGAGGCCTTTGATAAAGATATATCTACCATGGGGGTCACAGATAATTTAAGTGGGGATAAATGGGATTGATGTGTCCAAAAGTATCATCGCTCCACAGCTTTGTGTGGTACCACCTGCAGAGAAGACTTGCCCAATATACTGCCTTCTCAATTTAGATGCTTCTGAGCTGAGCAGATGGGATTCTTGGATGAATATTATATCAGTCTTCAAGAGGTGCAGATGCTTGAGTAGCTTGTATTGCTTAGTTTTATGTCATGTCCCTTTAACATTCCATGTCGCAAAGGAAAGATGCCTCACCATTCCCTTGGATATGGTATAGAGTGCTGTATAAGGGTTACTCGGCAAGTATATTTGTCCAGTTGGCCAGTATGCAGTGAAAAATCATGCTATAATCCCTCCCCAGTTTCCCAAATCCCCAAATCAACTCACATTGACCAAGCAAGTGGTACATAAAAGTGAATGACCTATAAAGTATTCTTTCTACCCCCAACCCCCAAACTGTCATGGCCCACAACGAACAGTTCACCAGTAGTAAGCCCTCCCTCCAACCACCCAAACCCCAAAACATTTCAAGACTAATATTAAAATCCTAATATAGTTAGTAACTCGCTGATTGAATAAAACATGCCAACAATAAAGGTATGCTATAGCATGGCAGGACTACTGAACTAAATTAGATGCCCTCCCTCAGCCATTTGTTAACTAAAATCTTCACCAGACAATCGAAAGTAAACTTTAAGCTCATACTCGGCTCAACCCTTAATGCAACACTACATTTCAAAAAAGAGAAGTTAAATCTGTCTGGCAGTTTTCCGTCGATTAAGTCTTAAGAGATCAGATAAAACAGGTATATATAATATAAATGAAAAACTTCAGTTAGAGCTCATACGTGTATTGAATAGGCCCGCTTTAAAAACAACACTGGGCAATCTGTCTTACAAATCCTGTAGAACATTGCCTTCAAAGGAAAACCATCATGAGGAGAACCAGATCGCTGGTGGAGTATATCAGCAGTGCAACAAGATCTGGAAAGCCAATACAGACACCAAAAGCAAACTGAAATGTAGCTGAAAGGGCTGCTGTTAGACATGCAACAGATTGTTGAATTGTGCTTTGGCTCCCTCTAGCAGGATTGAAATGAGTGGCTGCTGCACAATCTTGCGAAACATGGGGTTGCAAACAGCTCGCACGTTTTGCCAGTCAAACCTGAGTGTGCAGAGCAGCTCAGAAGTAAGATGCCTGTGTTGAGCGAAGGTCTAGTGCTTCTTCAGAGTGCACAGTCAGAAGCAATTGCCACAACGATTGATTTACTATGGGGACTAAGAGCTGACAATGTGGGGATCCTAGGGGGCAACAGTCAGGTCAGTTCTCCCCAATTTCCACAGTTAGTATAACATACAGCATGAGACAAAGTAGTTCACATTTTAATATGGGAGATTATGATCAGGAACCTCTCCAGAGTAGTAACAGTAGATCATTCAGGGGTCTCGAAACAGGTCTGAGAGTGCAGCTTTAAGCCTTACAGTTCCTGGCTCTACTTCTTTGTAGGAGACCCAGGATCCCAATATTAAGACTTGCAGTCTCGCTGGGTAACCCATCTTGAAATGGACACCAGCGGCGATGAGCTTAGTAATGAGAGGGCGGAAAGCGGACCTTCTCTGCCTTACAGTTGCAGGAAGATCTTGAGCGACCCGGAGTTTAGCACCTTCCCATTTAAGCTCCTGGTTTTCTCGTACTTTGGCCAGGAAATGCTGTCTCTCTTGGTCATTCAGAACATGAAACAGGAAAGGACGCTGTGGGCTCCCTGCTGAGGCATTGGGCAGAGTGCTGTATGAGCTCTCTCGATGATATATTTGGGCCCGAATGGTGAGGGACCCGCAATTTTCTCCACAAACTTCTGGGCAAAAACAATGGGCTCCATCCCTTCTTCTTTTTCAGGAAGGCCGATCAGCACCATGCTATTTTGGCGGCTGTGGCCTTCCAAATCTTCCATGTTGTTTTCCAGCTTAAGGATTCTTTGTCTGGCTGCCACTATATCTGGTTCGCTTCTTGAGCGAGTGCAACCTCGCCTCGTTGTCCGAGGTTCTAGTGGTAATGTCCTCAAGTGCTTGAGAGAAGGACTTCATTTCTGCAGCAATCGATTGCAGTTCCTCCCAAAAGGGTTTAAATTCCACCAAGAATCTTGCTAGTGTGAGGGGTGCGTGGTCTTGCGCCGAGTCCACCGGAGTATGAGCGTCTGGAGCCGATGAGGCCTTAGGCTTTTTATTGACCTTCTCGGCGGTTTGTGTTGGAGTATGTTTGGGCAAGGATTTCCTCATTTCAACATCCATTAATGTGGAGAACCCCATAAATAAAGCACAGCAAGCTTGGCACACAGGTTAGGCAGGTTTACACCTGGAGGAGAAGCCAAAATAGCAAGTTAAGGAGTTATTTCAGAGTTGGGTGGTCAGAGCTGAAGGAGAGAGCTGTTATCTGGTGCTCTGCATCATGTGACGTGGAAGAAAGCCAGGTTTCTGAGAGGCATCGTATGTTGGGGGAGTTTTGCATTAGCCAGCAGTTTAGGAGGTCTAGTTTGAGCAGGAGGCTCCTCATATTAATGTGCATGACTTTTAGGCCTTTGTGGAAGGGTGGCGCATGTTTCAATGCTGGAGTCCAGGATTTGGTTTTATGTCGCCGGCGATAAGTAAGATAAGTAGGAAAATAGAGAGGGTGGCTGGGAGTTTCCCCCCTTTCGTTGTGCTGAGCATGTAGTGTTTGCAGCTGGAGCATTTAATTAGAGTGATGAAATAAGTTAGTTGGGGTGCGAGGACACATGGGGAGATGACGTGGAGGCAGGGCTTAGGTATGGGTTGTGGAGTAGGTAAGGAAGGTGTGACATTTAGCGGTTGGCAGAGTGGGGCAGATGAGACAGGAGGAGGGGCAGGGATAAGGACAGCCAGGTAGGAGATGGGTGTGGGGGCTGAGGAAAGGAAGCAGGAGAGGAGGGACAGAGTGGCGTAGGGTGCATAGTTAGAATAGGTAGGTGGAGGTGGGGAGCAGAAAATAGGCTGGTTTAGGGAGCACGAGAGACAGAGCAGGTAGTAAATACAGGAGAGTCAGGCAGAAATATACCGAAGAGGAGATGCAAAGATGACTGGTCTGGGAGCTACGGAGCCACTGGAGACCTAGGGAGTGGTATTGCATGGAAGAACATGACCCAGAGAAATAAGCCAGCAGTTGTGAGGAAGCACTAGACATTTGGGGAAGGGGGAATACTGAACTGCATGTTTGAAGCATCAGTCAAGCTAAAAACAGAGTGAGTTAGCAATTAACAACGCCCTCTTGTGTGATCTAGAATAACTTTCAGATGTAAAACTTGGTAGTTGGTTTATAAACACTTGCTGTTGTGTGCATGCATGTATATAAAATTTACCAGGACACGGTCCCACCCACCACACATACATGGCTATAAAGGAAAAGCCGGCCAAGGGTGGGAGTGGCGGGGGGAGGGTGGGGAGCTGGCACAGACCGCAGCAGGGTTTATCCTGGTCTAGCAAGGGCAGCAGTGAGCTGAAGCAGTGGGTGGCTCCTGATCCTTAAGCCACCATAGGGAACATTTGAGGAGCATCTGGAGATGCCCAGGTTGGGTTGCAGGCAGCCTAGGGGAAGAGGTAAAGGGTATTTAGTTCAATAGAAGGACATTTGGGGATGAGTTCTAAAGAGACAGGAGGAGGGGGAAGACAGTAAAGACAAAAGCCTGAACGGGTAGAGGTAGCCAGAGGGAATAATCAGAGGGGCAGGAGGGAGATTTGAGAGTCACGAGTTGGTGTCAGCCTCTTGGCACCGAGCTTAATCAGGCAGCAGCTGTGGTCGGGGGGGGGGTGAGCCGAGGGGAATAAGGAGACCATAGTAAGGCAGAGTACGGAGGCAGAGATTTGAGCAGTTTCACAGTCAATCAAAGGGTTAAAGAACAGCAGAATTACAAGGGGAGAAGGAGCAGAATTCATTATCTTTAGAATGAGCAGTTTTACAATAAATAGGGAGGCTGAGTTTGGAATATTAAAATCAAACAGGAGAAGAAAGAGAAGATTTTCAATAAGAAGGGAGCTGAAATTCAGAATTACAGTAAAAGGGAGCTGGGATTCAGTAGCTTTACAGTCACCAAGGGAGCAGAATTACCACTTTTACAGTCAGTGATTTTGGGGTGCCGCAACAAGTGCAGAGAAAGAAAGTCAGGCAGCTCCAGTTTAAATTAATAAGGCTAGTCAGGCTGGGGTAATTTCAAGGAAGGAAACCAATAAAAGAAAAGAACAGGTATGTTCCCCAATTAATTTGGAAACGCCCGGGTTGCTTCTATTTATAAAGTCAAAGCAAGAATCAGCATAGGTTACACTTCAAGGTTTACAAAGCAGGAAAATAACAACTTACACAATATATGGAAGTCAGCAGCAACTTTATCTCAATCAAAAAGAAGCACCTAAGTGCTACTGGCAGTACTTTTATCCACCCAACCTTCTGGCACATACTGCAAGTTGCGCTCACCATTAAAAGAATGCAAGATTGGATAAGTGCATAGCCTGCTTAGACGCATTCTTATTGGCAGTCCCAAGGGTATGCGTTTAAGGAGGCTGCACTGTACTGTCTTCTTGATTGGATAAGGAAAAGTGCATGGATGAAACAACAAATGGAGCCCGACACGATTAGCCACGCAGTGTTTTGTGTACAAAGTACAAGGCAGCTGTGTGAAACATTGTGTGGCTAAATGTGTAGGGTTCCATTAGCCGTTTCATCCACGAACTTTACTAGTCCAATAAAGAAGACAGTACTTGTGCAGCATCAGCATACTTTCTTTTTCTTCAGTGCCGTAATCTGTGCCAGGTTTTTGTTTTTAAATGAGCATATCCCTACCATGAACACCACAGCCTCTCAGTGTCCCTTTTGTTCCATTTTAATATTTTGTTCTAGCTTTAATTTTCTTTATTAAAATAATTTTGTTCCCTTTTTTTTTCAGAAAGAGAATACAGTACAGTCAATAATCTATTTCCAAACAGAATATTGACACAGTACTTCATGGTAAGTATGAAAGATAAATGGTCAAACAGCAGACAAACTACTTCATAAATTATGGGGAGGTACACCAACTCTGAGTCTTTGTCCTTTTCTGTACAACAAATGAGACCAGAGATGTAGCTGGTATCCCGATATAGTTTGACAGGTGACTCACATAGAAAATCACAGCTCGCAGTAGTGGATTCATGTTTCTGAAGATTGAAAACCCTAGGGTTATGCATGGTGACAGCAGAAAATGAAATGTATTGTCTTTGTAGACTTGAGGCATATAGTCAACGCCTCTCTGGGGCAGTGAGTCATATTGTTTGTTGTTTGTTTGTTTGTTTATTCGCTTAACGGGTAAGCACACTGGAAACAAGTTCCTTTTACAGGTGCGACCCACATATATTGCATACAGACAATACATAATCAAACATACATATACAATGCAGCAAATTGCAGACAAAAATGTCTTTGTTACATATAGAATTCATAAAAAAATTCATAAAAACAGTAACAATTAAATTGGGATTCAAATACATCCTTAATGCATCGGCAAACTTTTGACAGAACACAACCTAATATCTTGAGGAATTTCATTCCAAATGAATGGAGCAATATAAGCAAAGGATCTTTGTCCACTTTTAGATTTCATAAAGGAATCTCAGAAACCTACTATCTGACCTATGTCTAGAATAATGACCATCAATATATGGTCTCAAAACTTTGAAATACTATGTGGAATTCCAGAGTCCATGACTTATATATGAACTTGGCCACACAGTATTGGAAATTTAATGAAACCGTAACCAGCCCATTTTTTCAAAATCACACAATGATGAGATGACTTAGAACAATTTAAAGCAAACTTAGCTATCAAGTGAAGTAAAGTGGATTTTCTTGAAATCACTGTCGAGAAGCAGTGTCAGTAATCATAGCTGCATAGTTCACAATAGGAAGTAAGCAGCAATTTGAAATAACCAGCCTAGACTGAATAAGAAATGAACGGATTCTGTACAAAGAACCTAATCTACAATGTATTCTTGAGGTAACCCTCAAAAAATGAGATTCATAACTTAGATGAGAATCTAGTAATACCCCAAGATATTGAAATGTATCAACATAGTCAAACAGTAATCCATCAAGAGATTTAACTTCCAAAGTACCAACCTCAGATCTCAGTCTAGGTGGGGTACCAAAAACCAATATTAACTGGCTGCTATCATAGTAAAGAAAAATATAGATGGAAATGAAGGAACAAAGCAAAGAAAGGAAGGAGAGAGAGAAAAGGGGAAACTCACGGAACAAAGTCTGTATAATTGTCAAGTTGGAGGAAAGCCTGTTTAATTGTAAAGCTGGTATAATACCCATTAGTGTCATCTGGTCTCAAAAAGGGTTGTTTTGTTAGAAAGGGTATATCTTTTATTTTAGACTTTGGTAACCAGGTAAGGTCCACTAGGCACAAGTGCCTGTTTTCAGGGGTGACCTGGCAGCACTTGGTGGTTAAGTGACTTACTCAGAGTCACACAGTATGCAAGTGAAGTTTGTGAGAATCAAACCCAGGTCTTGTCTGCTAGATGTACCAAGCTCATTCACAGCTTGTTACTCTAACCTCTAGGCTATACTGCCAGCCCAATATAAGTCAATTTCTTTTCTAGAGAATACATTCCCAGTAAGATTTTGTGCCACCAGTGAAATGTTGGTGGCCGAGGGGTGTTCCACAGCCTGGTGATTGCTTTTTTCACTGCTGGGATTACAATTTATAACAGTTGTAGGGTTGGACCCCAAAGGGAGCTCCCATGAGGAGGGATGGCCAGAAGGATCAAGGAGGAGGTTACCGCCCCTGGCCTGGGCAACTGAATATCTCTTCCAACTCCAAAATAACTACTTTTCAGAAAGGAGTGGGATGGGCGCAGTCCCAGAAGATATGTGTACGATTGGCCTGAACCTGCCTGCATCCCCTCCAGAAAGAACGTTTAGTTGGTCCTCCATATTTTGCTACTATTTCTGGGTAGCGGAAGAAGCAACATCTGCACTTCCAGGAAAACTCCCTCCAGTACGTTGCAGGGGTCAGTTAGTAGGCAGATGCTGCATATTAATTGAGCGATAAGGCATGACAGGGTGTGTGTTATTGTGTAATAACATCACTCCTGGGGTGGGCTGAAGCACTCCAGGTGGAGCCAGGTGCTTCCACCACCCCAGGAGTGATGTTATTACACAATAATACACACCCTGGAGTGCTTTATTGCTATTATGCAATGGCTTGTTACACAAAATTAAAAAAAAAATAAAAAATGTTTTTAGTAGATTTTTAGTGAGGCAGTGTATCTTTGTTTCTTAAGAGAAGAGGAAAAAAAGCTAATGCTAATCAATGACAGTGATGTTGTGCTGAGATATCATCACTGTCTCAGGCAGACACTGACCAATCAGCATCCAGGATTCTTTCTTGTCATTGTATAATGCCAAATATGAAGTGCATGGGTTGTTCCCAGCTTCTTATTCCAGCTCTGTAAAACTCTGTCCATGGAATCTGAAGAAGGCTCCTCCAGTGCTTTATAAAGGTGACCAAGAAGACGTGTCCAGGTCTCACCTTGCAAATGCGACATGAGGATCCCGATGAGCTGACGGAGTTTATCGGACGGTGTAGAGTAGCCCTCACCACAGTCTATGAGATAAGATGGAAAGCAGCTTGCAAAGAGGCAAATGGAAGGAGGACACCATGGGAGTCCAACATCTGGAAGATAAACTGAAGAGCGAGCCTTGCTCCAGCCCTGCATAGCATTATCTATCCCATTAGGAGAATAGGCGGAGTCCTCAGAGATAACTCTGAGGTGACGCTGGTGGGTCTGAGTTGCAAAGGCTCTCTGGACCATCATTCATTGCCTGGAGGTTTCAGCAGCATACTCTGCACATTGTTTAAGAGACAGACAACTTGAGATGTGTGTGTGTGTGGGGGGGGAGTGGGGGGTGCCAAACAGAACTCTGTTTTCTTCCAATATGGTTGGTGGGAGATGGATAATGGCAGACACAGTTTCTGCATGTGGGCCACCTATGCGTACCATCTAAGATTTGGGAGGTTGACACCTCCTCGCTGTCTAGGCAGATGCCTGATGGGGGAGGTGAACACGTGGGGGATCCCCCTGGCTGCCAGATAAATCTGGAGGTGGCTTTATCCAGATTTAAAGTAGATGAGGGCTAGCATGATGGGCAGGGTTTGGAAGAAATACAATATCCTTGGGAGGATAGTCTGACAATCCTCAAGGACAGCCTCAATCCTAGTAAAAACAAACAAATGTAAGTGCATCCACCTGGAAAAGTCATCTGTTATCTGCTGGGTTAAGGGTTCAAAGTTAGGGAGCCTCAGGTATTCTAAGTGTTTGATGAGCTTAATCCTCAGGTATCAGAGCGCTCTCTTAAGCCATATAAAGGGAAATGTTTATTTAAGTCTTTGGTAGCCACTTTAAGGTCGACAAGGGGACGTAGTGGTAGTGCAAGACCTTAGTTTTCTATGTGTTGAGTTTGTATCCTGTAAGGTCACTGAAGGAATGCAGAATGTCCCAGACTGCTGGGACTGAGTCTTCCAAGATGCCAAAGTTAAGAGTACATCATCCACAAATAATGACAACTTATAGTCTGTCCAGCGAACGGTATCCCCAAGATTCGTGGATCAGTTCAAATCGTCACCGTTAATGGTTTAAGATAAAGGGTGAAGAACAGGAGGTATGGGGGCAACCCTGTTGTGTACCCCTTCAGGGTTTTAAATAATTGATTAGCAGTTTTTTGCTTGGGGCAACACTAACTGTACAGAAAGCATTTATATAGGTTTTCTGGAAGTGTTACGTTTGTTAAACACAGTGAGGCAAGTGCTATGCATTTTTACAATGTTTTAGAACTTTTATGAGCAAAAAATAAAACCATGCCCTTTCAACTGGGAATGGAGAGAAGAGGGAGCAATTTAATTTAAGAAATGCTTGGGGGAAGCATACATTCCCTGCAGCATCTGGACAATGTCCTCTGGGAATACCAGAGTTCAAAAGGGTGGCACATAAAAATAGCCAGAACACCTCATCGAATGCTTTCACAGTGTCCAAACAAAGCTGCACAACTGGAATATGATCTGTTATAGCATGGTCTAATGGCAGAAGGGTGCGCCGAACACTGTTGTATGCCTGACATCTGCAGACAAACCTGACCTGTTCCTTATCGATAGGGGTCAGTAGGAGATGTTGCAATCTGTTGGCCCAAGTGGACCCAAAGACCCTAGAGTTTAAGATGGATATTGGCCTATAAGAGGCCACATAGTGGGGATCCTTGCCTGGTTCCAGTATTGCACAAATCACTGCGTAGTGCCAGGGTGTGTGTCTTCTTTCTGTATCACCCTGTAAGCAAACAGCAATTGGGAGAGGAGGAGGTCCCGGAATTTTTTGTAAAAGTCCACTGGGTACCCATTCAACCCAGACACTTCTGAGTTTTGGAGTCACAAAGGACTCTGTTGTGTCTCGTGTGCTGTGATAGGAGCTAGCAATCATTGGACTACATCCAGGTTCAGTTTAAGGAAGGATAGGGCTTGCAAGTAAGCTAGAATTTGCTCCTGGGAAGCTGCCCCCCTGGGCATAAAGAGTTTGATAACATTTGGCAAGCACTTCCCTGATGGTGGAGGGTTACCTAGTAAAAGTGGTTGTTCCTGGATCAAGTATTTGCCAACTACAGGCCTGAGCTCGATGAGCACGGAGTCTGCAAGTCAAGTTTCATGCCCCCCCGTGCCACACCCTTGTAGTAGTTCTGTTTGAGGTAAAAGAGGACTTGTTCTACTTTGGCATCCATTAGCATCTGCAGGTCCTGCATTACTCATGCAATGTAGGGAGCAATAGTGTAGTTGTCCTGTTGCATAAAGGTCTTCAGAGTAGGTAAAGTTTGCTGTAACTCTACAGGCATGGCTTCCTGCTCCTTTTCTCCGTGAGGCATGCACGATAAGTTCTCACTGGAGCACTGCTTAACCGTGTCCCAAAGGATGGAAGCAGGAGTATCTGGGCCCAAGTTCTCCTGTATAATGCAAGGAATCAGCCCCTTGAAAGAATACTGGAGCTTAGAGTCCCTGAGCAGTGCCAGAGCAATGCCAAGTGAAGCTGCCAGTGTGTGGTTCGCCAAGGCTTTCCCAGGATGAATTTAGCATAGAGTGGGGCATGGTCAGATAGCGGGATGATGCCATGTGACACATCTTACAGAGAATCTAGATGCTCATCTATTCTAAAAATGTAATGGAGTCTGGCCAATGGCCAAAGTACACATTTTAGGGGCATAATAAGTTAATAAGTATACTCCTGCCCTGTAGGGAAGGAATGTCTCCACACATCAATTACACCGGGATGGGTATTTCTACAAATGGGAGGCACAATGTGCCTTAGGGCCAGTAGCATCAAGGGCTGGGGATAATGTGGTATTAACTCATTACCACCTGGAGTGCTTTTTCAAGTACGAGTTTTCCATTGCTTAACCTTGATGCAAAATGGCCGCTGAGGTATAACTGAGTTAAAATCTCCTCCTATGATCATCTACCCCTGCAGGAGGGGTAAGAGTTTGTTAAAAAGCTGCTGGGCCACCAATTTTCTCTGAGCTTGGGGAAAATATTCACTGACCTGGGTAACTGGGGTGTCATAGAGGGAACACGTGGTTATAACGAAAATGCCCATCCACATCGAATACCTAATCCTGGAGGTGATAAGGGACTCCTCTAGGGATAAGTGTCATTGCTCCCCATCACCGGCCCAACTTATGGGACGAGGCTACAACCATTGAGAAGCTCCGATTCCCAAATTTACCATGCTTCACAGCTGAGGGGTGTGTCTCTTGAGGAAACACTATCATCAGGAGGTCATGTTTTAATTTCTGAAGGATGCGGTATCGTTTCACGGGGCTGTGGATCCCACTGACGTTGAAGAAAACTACCTTTGAAGAGCTAGTCATGACCCATGGGGAGTCTACTAAGGTGGTTTGGTGAGGTCAGGCCACTCCCCCCCCAAGGGGTCAGAAAGAGAAGAAGTAGGAAAAATGGAGGGAGATGAGAGGTTTGAGTCATAGAGGAGAGCAAAGAAGTCTGACTTTGACATGTAGAACACTGTAAAAACATTAACAGAATAAACAGTACAACAGTCAACTGACAATAAAAGGAGCAGGAACATGAACCATACAGATAGCAAGGGGTCAACAGGTCAACCCCCTGTAAACTAGGGTGGAGGGCGGGTCATCCAACAGTACTTCCAAGGCAGGGAGAGGTAGGAATCCTCTTCTAGCAGAGAAAAGGTGGTAGTTTTCTGGCGGGGGGTGGTCACAACAGTGTTGTGGGCCCCCGTGATGGCAAACTGTTATTCTAGTGGTGGGCATGAAGGTCAACCTAAGCCAATCACACTCCACCACTGGTGCGAAGATGTTGGGGTACTGTGGCTGATTAGGGCAGTTCATCAGCTCCTGATACCTTGCATATAATGGGTAGGCACAGAGGCCGTAATGGTTGGCAGACTACGAACAGTTTGTTCAGACACCAGTGGGGTGCACTGCTTTGGTAGGGCATCCTGCAGTGCTTACCACAAGTTAATTCTGAATGACAAAGGATAGCTAACCAATATCTCCCTAATGCTGGTTCAAGATGCAGAACAACGCAGTCAGTAGAGCCTTTGCATGAGAGGCAAGAGGAGAGAAGAGGATTATATTGTTACAGTTAACGTGTCAAGACAGTATGAGGGGGTAGCCACTATGACAAATTCATGCCTCAGCGTGCATCAGAATGGAGCCCCTCCATGACCCAGTACATCCCGCCAGAGTACAGCCACAATGGAGAACCTCAGCCATTGCCCCACAGCAACCTAGATTGCACCCCGTTGAGAAGTAGCACTTAAACCTCCAGTTGCTGTGAGAGAAGTTGGGGATATACAGGTCGATGGGTGGAGGCAACGTTCACTGTATTCCTGCTGGTAATAGTTGTGTTCTAGTTCAGAAGTGTCTGAGCCCCCCCCCCCAGGGTATGGGGTGGCCCAAGGAGACCCCGGGCCAGGGTAAATTTAAAGTGTAATATACAGTGAGGGCACAGAGGCACTTGATTCTGTAATTAAGGTAGCTATGGGCCCACATGGCCTTGCAGGGTCCAGGATGTATAAGCCAAGAAGGCCGCCTTTCCCCTCAGTGCCTACCACTGGCCAGTGCATCTCCCATTAGCTTACCCGTATAGCTGAAGCAGCAGCATAGAGGGAGAGGGGTGAGCTGCACCTGGAGTAAGGCAATATATATGCAGGCCGCAGCAATAGGAGCTGTTGCGGGTCCTCTGGCTCCAGGACCCCATGGAGGCAAGTCAGACCATGGTGGTTCCCCCAAGCCCATGTAAAGAGCCCCATCAAAATCCCTCAAACTTGCAAAGACACAACATTCATAAACCAGAGCACCATTTAACCCAACCCCAGCCCCAACTCTAACAGAAGAATCCATTTGATTCAGAAGGCTCAGTGCCCCTCGAGTATTTGGAAATGCTTCAGGAGGGCGATATGAAATACACATTTTAGCCAGTGAGCATGTAAATATACTACAAAGCAAAGCTGCAGAAGTCATCTGAAATGGGCAGTAGTCAGGCCTGAAGCAGGGAAGTGCACACAAACAATGGGGTAGCCAGGACCTTTAGGACCAGAAGTGGACAAGGGTCAGTTTGTGAAACAAGCCGAGTCTCTCCAATTGCAGGTGTAGAACCAGCCATCAAGTCTCCGAGCAGCACACTACAGGAACAGATGCCACAGCAAATCTTCACTGAATGGAAACAGTCAAGTGACCTGGAGAAATGCAAACGCTCTTGGGAGGTTAGTGGTTCTACTTCCTCCGACTGACCCCAATACATTATACCCAGAAGTCACAAATTAGGTATGCCTCCGCCTAGCACCCCTGCTTCAGGAGGGAGATATGAAATACACATTTTAGCTGGTGAGCATATAAATATACTACAAAGCAAAGATGCAGAAGTCATTTCAAATGGGCAGTAGTCCACGTGCTGCAGTTAGACCACTGAGGCAGCCCCATTAGAGAGTGATTTCAACACTCAGTAACCACAGGGCAGGTGAGTCACCACCACCAGGCCTGGAGTGCCCGCCAGAGAACCAGCAACAGCTCATATTACTGCAGCCAGCATATATTTTGCAGATCTTGTTGAGACTGTGGATCTGGCTTGCATACCGAGACCTGGCTGGATGAAAATGCTGGTCCAGTTTTGGAGGCAGCAGTTCCAGCCGGCTACTTGGTGTTACACCGCCCGAGGTTGGACCACGGGGGGGGGGGGAGCGGTCTGTTTCAAGACTGAACTGGGCCTCGCAAGTGTACCAGTTGAGGGAGCTGAGTCCTTCGAGTGTACTGTAGTGGCAGGTGTGGGCTGCAGAATTGTTCTCATCTACCTTCCACCAGGTGATGATAAATGTTTTCTACAGGAAGTAGTTGACTTCATCATCGACAAGGCATTTGAGTCGCCCAGGCTGATGGTCCTGGATGACTTCAGTGCCTAGGTCGATGACGAACTCTTGCAGTTTGGACAATACTTCCTCCAGTTAATGACATATTTGGGCCTTGCACAAGTGGTTACTTCTGCCACTCATAAGAGCGGTCATTCTTTGGACTTAGTTTTCCTCCTGGGGATTGAGGCCTTTGACGTGGGGGTGGAACCGGTCAGTTGGTCCGATCACTACACTGTGGGGTTCAGTTTTTGCAACCCCTTGTAGGCCTACCCCTGTGGAGATGGTTAAGCACCGCTCTTTGCGAGATGTTGGCTCTACAGGCCTGGCAGCGGTGCTTGACCTATCAGAGTTTTCTGGAGTGAGCAATGATCTCGATGCCTTGGTGCTGGCCTATAATAGGGCCATCTCCTCGGCTCTCGATCAAATTGCTCTGGTCCACGCTCGTCCTCTCCCCCTTCGACCTCGGTCCCCATGGTTTAATGGGACCTTGAGGGAGATGAGGTGACAAGGATGAAGATTAGAGCGTTTTTGATGGAGAACTGCCCTTGATGCCGACCATCTTAGACCAACAGTTCTAAAACTTTGTCATAGTGAGACTCCCCTAAGTCATGGAAAAGATCTTAAGCCTCCCCCAAAATACTGAAATATTTTTGGACCTCCCCATAGTAAAATAGCTTACTTTTCACAGTACATCAGGAATAAATCAAAACTTTTTTGCATAGCTGGCTCTCTTGTTATTAAGCTTATTGTAACCCCCCCAAACAGTACAACCTACTTGCTCCAATATTTTGACTCTTGAACCATTGTTACTCCTTACTGCCATACCTTCATGGGTCAGACTGCTTTTTCTGTTTCCCCTTTAACTGGAATAACCTTCCTGCTGACCTCTGCTTCTCTCCCTCTCACCTGCTCTTAAACAACTTCTCAGGAATCATTTTGCTCCCTCCTGCTCTTATTCCTAATACCTGTATGGTTAACTCTTGTATTTGGACAGTTCTGCTGCCAGTCTAATTAATCAATTGTTCCTCGCATTGTTAGTTTATTGTTCTTAATTTGTTTGCACTTGTATTCATTTTGTATTGCTTAAGTGTTTTGCAGTTACATTTTGAATTGCATTCTCTCACTACCCTTCCCTGGGTACACCTGATATAAGCCATGGCTCAGTGTACAGTACCTTCCCTGGTCACAGACTTGTGAATAAACACATAAATTCACCTACTATTATCCTCTTTCAGTTTGCTTGATCACTTCACGCAAAATCTATCAAGTTCAAAATTGAAATATAATACTTTTTCAAGACTTGCGTTGAGCCTCCCCTAGAACAGGTTGGGGCCTCCCCAGGGAGGCTGGCCTCACCATTTGAGAACCCCCTGTCTTAGACTGATGAAACATTATCAATTCTATCATTCCGCAATCTCTCGTAAGAGGGCAGAGTTCCTGTCCGGGGAGATTGTGGCTGCTCAGAACCAGCCAGCTCAGCTTTTTCAAACTGTTGACAGACTGTGCAACCCAGCCTGTCTCCAGGTTCGGAAAGCCTTTTCACAAGTGGAGTGTGATGAGCTTGCTCGCTTCTTTGCAGATAAGGTGGCCGACATCAGGGCAGCACTCCAGCCTGCTCCCTCTATGACAGAAGCTACAGATCAGCGTTTGGTCACAGCCCCCGGTCTTTCCTGGAGTTCCTTTAGCCGGCCTGAGTTCATTGATGTCATGAAGATTGTCCATAGTATGCGCCCTACATGCTGTAGTGTGGACCCGGGCCTGACCTCCCTGATAAAGGGTTATCATGATACCAATGGCCCAGTCCTAGCACGGATAGTCTGGTGCTCCTTGGACTCTGGTGAGTTCCCTAGCTCCCTAAAGGAGGCAGTGGTGACACCCCTCCTGAAGAAAGCTTCCTTGGACCCCGACTGCCATGCCAACTAGAGGCCAATCTCTAATCCTCCCTTTGTAGGGAAGATTACTGAGAAAGTAGTAGCTACACAATTGGAAAACCATTAACCATCCATGACACTTATGATCCACTCCAGTCTGGTTTTTGAAAGAGGCATAGTACCGAGACAGTGCTGGTTCAGGTGCTCAATGATCTCCTGATGGCTAGAGATCAGAAGAGCCGTTCCATCTTGGTTCTTCTTGATCTCTCATCAGCTTTTGACACTGTGGACCATGGGGTACTTCTTGCATGCCTGGAGTTCATCTGTGGCCCATCAGGTATATTCCTCAGTTGGTTTAGATATTTCCTCACTGATAGAACTCAGAGTGGTGTCGGGGATAAATTCTTCCCACCCAGTCTCTCTGTCATGTGGGGTTCCCCAGGGCTCGGTGTTGTCCCCCATGTTGTTCGCAGTGTATATGCTGCTCCTCGGAGGCATTGTAAGAAGGTATGGACTGAGGTTTCACTGCTATGCAGATGATACCTAGCTCTACCTATCTTTTGCACCCGTCCAGGTTAGAGCTCTCTCAGTCTTTAATAGCTGTCTCGCCGAAATCCAGTGCTGGATGAATTCAAGCTGTCTTATGTTGAACTCGGAGAAGACAGAGATAATGGTTGTGGTCCCAGGTCGTAGGGTAGAGGGGATGGTAGCTGGTTTACCCTCAGGTTTATTTTTGGGGGGGGGTATCCAACTCCTACCTCTGAACAGGTGTGGAACCTGGGGGTGATTTTTGACAATGAGCTAACACTGCACTCGCGGGTGTCGGCAGTTGTCAGACTTTCCTTTTATCATCTTAGAAACATCGCCAGGATTAAGCACCTTGTTCGGCCCGCCGATCTGCCTATGCTGGTCCATGCTTTTGTGACCTCACACCTTGATTATTGCAACTCCTTTTATCTAGGGCTTCCTGTGGTTGATATCCACCACTTGCAGTTGGTGCAGAATGCTGCGGCCCGGTTACTGAAGGGTACATCTTGTGCCTGTCATATTTCACTGGTGCTGCGTGATCTGTACTGGCTGCCAATTCAGTGGCGGATCACCATTAAAGTTGGTCTTTTGACTTACAAAGCCATACACGGACAGGGTCCAGACTACTTGAAAGAGCTTCTGGTGCCCTACTGCCCTAAGCAATCTCTCCACTCGGCGGACGAGGGTTGCTAGAGATTCTGAGTATTTTTTTTTTAAATCTTCAGGTGCTCGTGCTTTTATGTATGCTGCTCCAACCCTCTGGAATTCTCTACCCCATCTGCTTCGTCAGTGTGCGTCCATGGAGGAATTTAAAAAGGCCTTGAAGACCTATTTAAGTTCTAAGATTTATTTTAATTAATTATTGTGATTTTCAAGCTCTGATTGTTGTTGTAGTAAGTATTATTTATTATACCTGTAAGTATTGTCAGGCTCCTTGAATTTAAGAAAAGTGCGGTATAAATAAAGTTTTATTATTATTATATTCATTACTGAATGGCACAGGTGACCACAGGTGACCATTTGCATGGCACCCTCTCTCCCTTAGAAACATAGACTTTGTCAGCAGAAAATGACCACTTGGCCCACCCAGTCTGCCCAGATGGTCCCTGCCTAGCCTGTCTCTGCAGACCCTTATTGGTCTTTGGCGATCCTCCCTCTTCTCTGTCCATTCCCTAATATTCCTCTATGTCTGTCTGTCCCACACATTTTGGAATCCCACTACTGTTTTTGCCTCCACAACTTCCACTGGGATTCACGACAGAAGCTTGACAAAATTTTTGTCGAACGCTCCATCAGCGACACCGGCAGGTCGACTGCATGCTGCTGTCGGCTGCCGGTTCACACTGTCCATCCTTGTTTTCTCAGGGGCTCACTCTTGAACCCCCATGTGGAAGGCTGCTCCCCCCCCCACATCCTCCCACTTAAAGATTATCAACTACGAGTCAGAGCTGATTGGGGGGGATGCAGGACCCCTGACAGACAGCACTAGGTTCCAGCAGGTTTCCCACAGCGGCATGGTGCTGTTGTCACTGTGGGGGACCTCGTTGTTGAAATGTCACTGTCAGGGGGTAACCGCTTCCACTGGCAGTCTATTCCAGGCATCCACCACTTTTTCAGTGTAGTAGTACTTCCTCACATCCTTCTAAACTCCATCCCTTCCCCAGCTGCATCTCATGCCCTCTAGTTCTGGTGATCATCTTCATTTCAAAGAGACTTCCCTTCTGCACTCTGTTCATACTCATGAGGTACTTGTAGGTCTCTATCATGTCCTCTCTCACTCTCCTGTCTTCCATGGTGTACATGACGAGATCACTCAGTCTCTCCTCCTCCTTTCATTGCTGCAGTGCCATTTGGTAATACACAGGAAGGGACTGCAACCTTCCCATGCAGACTTGCAGTTACCATTGAGCACCACCAACAGTGGCTGCGAATGAGGCCCAAGTTGTTTAACATTGCTTTTCATACGATCATATGAAGAAGCCATTTGGTCTATCTAGTCTGCTTCTGTTGCAGGGTCTACAGCGTAAGCTCCTGGTCCCTTCCAGTCTGCCCACCCTTTCCATCCACCCCCTCCCATGACCCTTACTCTCCCCTACGTCTATCCCAGTCTGTCTTGAAGCTTCCCACAGTCTTCAACGAGACCCCCTCTTCCAGCAGTGCATTCCAACTGGCCACCACCCTCCTCTCTGTGAAAAAGTGCTTATTAATCTTCCTCCTAAACCTCCCCCCAACTTAAAACTGTGCCCCCTCGTGTTTTGGTTGCCATTTAGCTTAAGGAGACTAATCTTTTCCACCCTATTTATCCCTTTCAAGTACTTGAAAGTCTCAATCATGTCACCTCTCTCCCTCTTTTCCTCCAGGGAGACCTGTTCAGGGCCCCCAAACTCTCCTCATATGCAGTACCCTGCTGACCTGTGATGATCTTAATTGCCCTCCTCTGGACTGTTTCCAGCAGGCTGATGTCCTTTTAAAGGTGTGAGAACAAGTACCATACACCGTACTCTAGCTGTGGCCTCATCAGTGGCCTGTACAAGGGCAGTATAATCTCCTCTCACCTAATGCTAATCCCCCCCGGCTTTGAACTCCAACATTTTATTTGCCCTTGTTGCTGCTTTCCTGCACTGTGTAGAGTGCATCAGGTCAGTAGTGATCAGTACTCCAAGATCCTTCTCTTCCTCTGTTGAAGATACCTGGACCCCTTCCAGGTAGTACTCCATTCTGGGATTCTTGACTCCAATGTGCATAACTCTGCATTTCTTGTCCTTGCATTTCTTAACACTGAAGCCAAATTGCCAAATCCTGGACCATCTCTCAAGTTTTTCAAGATTCTCCTTTAGGTCCTGTATCCCTTTGGCCATGTCCACCCTCCCACAGAGCTTGGTGTCATTTGCAAGAAGGCACATTTTGCTCTTAATGCCATCACCAATGTCATTAACGAAGACATTGAACAACACCGGCCCTAGCACCAAGTCCTGTAGTTTTCCGGAGACTATGATGAACTAGCACGCAACAGACACTGTTCTCTGACCTTATGGGGTGCTGGGCACTTTACAGCTTACTCCAGCTCTAAAAACTATAGCGCTCCTTTGATTATTTCACATCTGAAAGAAAATGCTAAAGCAGACTGAAGGGTTTTGTGAAAACGTTGTACAAGATGGGAGAATAAGGGAATTTTAAAACAGAATAATAAGGCATACATAGAAAACTGTTATCCTAACATAAACTGCTCCTTTAAAAAAGCAGTTAACATGCAATTAAAAAGCAGTGTGTGAAAATAAAATAAAGCACTGTATTCACTCTTCCAAACGTATGCATACTCATTGTATTTGGATATTTACAAGTCACTTTAATGTTCCCCTGAACTCACTGTTCTAGTTTCCTTAAAAAGATGGTTATGTAACTTACAGCTGATTTTTTTTGTCTATCCTCCTAGTCGAAGACAAACTGGATAATGCACCCCCTCCACAGCAACAGGTTATATAATTGTTGGCTGATGAACTCTTTTCACAATCATGCTTTTGCCTGTGATTCAGCAGAGGCCCTCTGTCAGGGAAACGTAGCGCAGCTGTTTTACCATCTCAAATCTCATCGACTGAAGCATAGACTCTGATGTCAGGAAAAGACCTTGAGGCTCATCCTGTCAGCCTGTTTACTTGCCTAACGCCAGACCAGAGTTTGGTTGATAGCTAGAGTGGTGTCTTGGCACCCCTAACCCTAGATTGCCCTCCACCCTCCCTTCCTGTAGTCTGCACTGTGCTCTTGTACCTGTCCCACCCGCGCTCGAAGCCAGTCATGCTCTACCTCCCTGGACAGTCTACTGCACTCCTCCGCTACCCTTTACAAAAACATGAACTCCAGAGCAGTTATTCAGATCAACATCAGACAAAGCAATTTATAGTAATTATTGATATAAACATTCAAATGCAATGAATGTGCATAACTTTGGAAGAGAACAGACTGATTCTGTGGAATTTCATTTAGGAGTCTATCTGTAGCTGGCCCAGCACACCTTGTATCTGTCAGTCATTAACAGAGTGCAAACAACTATATGGAAATTTATTTTGAGAACAAAGTTATAGACACAACTTGACAGCCTGTCACAGAACTGGGTGTCCTAAGCACTTACTAGTGTCAGTACAACCAGGAGAGTGTGGGTTCAAGTGCTGCACTCGGTACCTGGGCTCCTATCAAACACTGATGTCACATACTTGGGGGGGGGGCAGCTGCACTGTTGGGAGTGATCTTTCCCATGAGACATTTAACCTTGTTCCATCCCACCTACCTCTGGTGGTAGGCTGGGTGCAAATCAAACACCCATGTCAATTTAAAAAAAAAAGAGTGAGATGTTCTAGTGTCCTGGGCAACACACTTTCAAGATCCTACTGTGTGGGTTGCTTATTGAGAGTGCAATTACTGTTCCGTTTGTCTACATAGTTACTAGTACCCTGTCAGATTCCAACTCTGGTCATGTTGTACCTGCAGCATGGAACTCATTGCAGTCCTCCTTGAAACGTAACTCTCTGGTCAGTCTCAGTACCTTCAAGGCCCTCATTAGTAAACTACGTACTGAGACTAGCTCCTGTGGATAAACTATGTCAGTCTTCCTCCCTTGCCCTCTTCAAACTGTCTCAGCTCACGTGACAATACTTAGAGTATAGCTGAATGCTGTTGAATATTGTATTCTACTTACGGTACACTGCATTTTTAGTTATTTTATTATGCTTGTATTTTATTATTCCCTGACTGTGTTCCGCATGCTGCTGCTCAACACACATGTATTACCCCCATCCCGTATATCATTGTTTCCTAACGTATGTACGCTGTCTTACCCAGAACCTCCTTGAAAATTAGCTTGCTCAATGGAGCCCTTTCCTGGTGAAATAAATAAAAGATAATAAATGAAATGAACTCATTGCTTTGTACAGCCCACTGGATGCAGTGTGCATGAAAAGCACTCTATAAAACCAAACTATAATAAATATTTTGGTTGTGTACTCTTCTGCAGAAGTCTAAGTGGGGTGTACAGTACTGGAGACCACACTTGAAGAGGGACATACAGCTCCTGGAGAAGGTACAGAGGAGGGCAACTAAGATGATACGAGGACTAGGGGATTCGACGTATGAGGAGAGACTTGAGGAGCTCTGCCTGTTTTCATTGGAGGAGAGGAGAAACAGGGGGGACACGATTGAGGTCTTCAAGTACCTCAAGGGAATAAATAGGGTAAACATGGAGGGGATCTTTAGACTAAAGCAGGGAGGTATCACCAGAGGGCATGGTTTGAAGTTGGAAGGTGGAAGGGTGAGGGGGGAAAGAGAAAGAGGTTTTCCACTGAGAGGGTGGTAGACCCTTGGAATGCACTGCCTGGTGAGCTGGTTCAGAGATCCACAGTGGAGGGCTTCAAGACAGGGTGGGACAGACACAGAAAGTGGATGTATCAGATGATGGTCTGGCCCAGGAGTGTGGGGATGGATGATAGGGGTTTCTGGAACAAAAGGTGGGGGGCCTCAGCGCCCAACTAGGGATCTGAGGTTCAAGCAGACTCGGTAGACCGTAAGACCTAATCTGCTGGCGATTAGTGTGTTAGTATTATTCTGTGTTGTATTGAAGTCATTTTCTTGACAATCTAGTTACTAATAACTTTGTATTTCTTTATTTTTTGTTTGTCAGGTAGGTTCACTAGACAATGCAGTGCCTATTTTCAGTTATGACCTGGGAGTTGTGCAATCAGAAACTCGGAAAAGGTGCCGTAACTCTCACACAACATATAGACTAGAGAGCATTAGTTACTGTAAGCATATGGTAGCGATACAGAGGCACGGTGACATAAACTGTGTCGGTATACTATACCAAGCATTGGTACATAAACACAGACCACAAAGCAACAGATCCCTAAAACATTACGTAAGTGACAAAAATGTAAGTATTGTATAGTTGATACGTATTTACCTCATAATGCATAAATATGCACAGGTTACCAAGGCAAATTAAACCTGGCATCAGATACAGGTACATTTATTAAGGGAACTTAAGTATTCGCACAACTCCCTTTTAAAGTGCAAGTGAGACTCGGGGTGTTTTAAACCATCTTTATAGGGAGGAACAGAATGGCTTATAAAGTGCCATAATATTACCTTCTCGGTCACTACAGAAATTGAGGTACATGTGTCATATGGTGCCCAACAAGTCTGGCCCCCTCAGTATGATCCAGTATGCAGAGTTCCGTTGTGAAGTGTTTCTTCACACCCATGCTTTATGGGATGTGCTTTATCACCCATAGCTGCTGGATAATAGGGCACTCCCATAATATATGGATCAACAAGCTCTTTTCATTGAGGCATTTTGGACACTGATTACAATCTGAATCTCTCTCTCTCTCTCTCTCTCTCTCTCTTTAGAAACCAGGATTTTTGGACCCCCCTCCTCATATCCCTAGTGCCCATACAATAAGTTATTTTTACTTTATAGTACGAGGGATGCACACTCCCCATCATCATATATGGTGACCAGCTGAGATGGTGAGAGGTGGACTGTGCTGATCACCGTATGGGCTCCCGAGCTGCTGGCGATTAAGGTAAGGCAGGTTGCAGGTGGGTTGGTTAGTGTCTGAGGTGTGATGGGGGCTGCTAGTCACTGAGGAAAGCTTCCACTGGTACGGGGACAGGGATCAGTGGGTGAGGGTGCCACCGGTTGCTAGGGAATGAGTGATATAATACAGGGCCAGTGATTGCAGGGTGGGCGGGATCACTGGACACCAGGGAAATTTGTTTCATTGTATGGGGTGGCAATCAGAAGATGGCGAGGGGGAAGACCACTGGACTCCAGGGAAATTTGTTTCATGATACTTGACAGCAATCAGAGGATGGGGAACCACTGGTGATCAGGGGAATTTTGTTTCATTACACAGGACAGCCATTGGAGAACGAGAGGGCCACTGGACATCAGGAAAATTTGTTTCATTACATAGGATGGCAATCAGAGTGTGGGGGGACCACTGGACACAGGGAATACTTGAATGTCACCAGGGATGAGGACTGAAGGGTGGGAAGGGGGGGAATGCCACTAGACAACAGAGAATATGTTCACTTTTATAGGACCGGGAATCAATGTGGGGCGGGACCAGTCACAGGGCCAAAAACCTTCCACCGCTTCCCACGCAAATGTGCCAATAATGGACACGCAAATGGCCCCTTAGCACCTTGAATGCCCAGTGGGCTCATTTGCACGGTGCCATCTATCACATCGAGAGCTACTGGCACTATCGGATCTGTGGGCACTGTTCCCTGTACTCCCCAGATCCGTGTTGGAACAGTGCTACTCAGCTTAGCACTTCACAAACACACCCCTATATTTAGTTGGATAGCTCTGGTGTGCTATCCAACTAAATATGGCATTCTCAGGGTAATGGGGCAATGGGCGCATCATGCAAAACTTTGCATGCCACGTTGCCCATTTTAAAATATGTAGCCGCTGATCTTGAATTTGGTTTCCCTTTAGCACAAACTCTGCACTTTATATTTTCTGGCACTTTTAAGAAAGCACTTTATGTGCAATTACAAGACAGAGTGCAGTAGCTATAGTGGTTGAGGCTGCACAGTTCTAGACCGAGGGAGTTTTACCAATGGCAATGCAGAAGCAGTTACTTTGTGAACCTTTATAGCAGCTCTAAGAATTGTGTAATTGGATGCAGAATGTAAGTGCCTTTGAAAGTAATATCACACTAACTAAGCAGAAGATTGTTTAATTTCTGTTTTGTTTGACTTAAAGGGATATTGGTAATTATCTGATTATAAAAGAAAAAGGATTCTGATAATTAGGATATATATTCCTGCCCTGGCTTAGAGGTTGATTACACTTACAGACCACTATCAGAGCCACGGAGGTTGAAGAAATGCCTCAAAAAATAAAACAAAATGAACAAACCAACTCATGGAGGACACCAAGCTGAAGACAAAGACTGATACTTGGAGAAGAAGAAAGAGACTGAGGCCACCGGTCTGTTCTTTTCTTTTATGAACTGGGACATTTTTTATTTCACTTTGACACTCTGAAGCACATATTTCATTAACAAGTTAAGAGGACATTCAGTACTGAACATACTTATTCATCCTTGCATATATACTTAAAAGAAACAGCTTTCATTAGCATGTAGCAATTGAAATCTCAGTTCTGCATTTTTACATTTATTTCTAGAGCATTCAAACTAAGGGATAACATCAGTTAGGCTGGTGGGAAGGAGAAAAGCCACACGCACATCAAACCAGAACAATGTTAAAGGGAAGACTGCCACCAAAAAGAAAAAAAGATGAGCAAGTATTAGGGAAAGAGAGAACAATCTTCAGCTGCTTTGTTACCCCAGGTACCCAACTTGACTTGGTGGGACAAAATGGAACAGGTAAGATGAAGGGATCACTATTCCCTAAAAGTACATCATATCCCCCCTCAGAGAGGGACATTCTTAACCAGTAACTATTAAGCATCCATTACTCATTGACATTAGGGATTTGGAGAACCCGGGAATAAGTGAAATTGACAAGGAGGAAAGTAACACCCATAGAACACAGGGGGATAATGGAAGAAGGATGAAATATGTGCCTAAGATAGTAGTAATAGAAAGCAGTAATGAAGCAGATATTATCCAGAACAAACATGACACAGACGGGAATGGTAAATGAGATATGGCAAATACTCAAACCCCAAAAGCACTAAAACTAGGGAGAAAGGGGAGAAGATCATTTCTGGTAGATTTTGATCAGTTCATCTCAACCTATGAACAAAGACTTAATTTAGACAATCAATCTGTCTCCCAGACATCCCTCATTTATGGAAGAAAGAAAAAGGCTAAAAAAAGGGGTAAAGAAAATGTGCTTATTTTAATGTTGTTAATGGGGTGGGCCCACTGAGACATGCATGTCACTGTTTCAGGGGCAACCTGGAGTTAATTACATAAGGGTGATAATGTTGCACAAACATTCTAAGAAATAAAAAAATCACATATATAGTCAAGCATACGTGGTATATAGTTAATTACTTACAGAGACAATATGGCATATGCAGAAATACATTTACTTTTGTTGACATTAAACAATATTTCCAGGTGCAGATACAGAAGAGCTTAAACCCCATAGAGAAGGACAGTTTTAAAAGGTAGAGATCCCAACAGCCTTGGTAGGGAAAACAATTTGGAAATTGAAGGTTAAGAGTCCCGTGGAAACGGTTATATTGAAATTAAATTATTACAAATGGGACTGCATGAAGTAAAGACAGAAATAATAAAATGATCTGCTAAATCTAATGGTTTCACTGTTAACTTTATTAGTGGAAGCCAAAAATAAGGAAGCTGAAATCCCAACAGCAAAGCAATTAGTAAAAAATACAGAAAACAGAAATAGTGGCAAGACAATGAAAAACAAACAAGATATCAAATAGATAACAGAAGTAAAAAAATGCCAATAAGGAGGAAATAGAAATTAAGGAAAAAGTTACAGTTGAAGCATTAAAAATGTACAGAATTAAAGGGAAACCAAAAGGGACAGGAAAACAGGAAAGTCGAGAAAAAAAAAGCTGATAAAGCACGGATATAAAAGATCAAAGGGTACAACAAAAATTAGAAAGAAAAAACAACAAAAGGAGCACCAGACTTCGAGCAGTGAAAGAGAAGATTCAGAGATTAGTCAAATTGTCAACAGACAAAAAAAAAAGTAAAATAAAAAAAGGGAGAATTAACGGGGGTTTGATGTCACCATCTGCACTGTATGTATAAAAGGTCTACTGAAACTTAAAAATGAAAATGTAATTGCATTAAAAATAATGCTTTACAATACATGTAAGGGAGTAATGAGGGGAAAAACTAAGTTGGACTGACATTTCCACAGCCTACAGGTACCAAACTGGTATTCTAAAGGATGGAAATGTCTAACTTTAAAATCAGCATCTATAAGAAAACAGTTTGCACACAAGGAATGAATCTGGGAAGCTAGAAGTATACATAGAGTCATTTTTATTTTATTTAAACGTTTGATGACTGGGAAAAGCACACTGAGCCAAGGCTTGTTTCCAGGTGCGACC
Organism: Neoceratodus forsteri; assembly: GCA_016271365.2. Taxonomy (NCBI): domain Eukaryota; kingdom Metazoa; phylum Chordata; order Ceratodontiformes; family Ceratodontidae; genus Neoceratodus; species Neoceratodus forsteri. Next base: position 40,803,937 of record JADMNL010000032.1, read on the forward strand.
CAGGGGTGAGGGGGAGGGAGTTACAAGCAGTATACATACAAAGAATAGATACATGAGAAGATTACATACAATCACATAATTTTGTACAAAGAAGTTACTTACATTCAGTTGCATATATATATATATATGTATATATATGGCAAAGAACCTCTTTGCGCAAGCACTGAGGCAATGGTTACCCCAAAGGGCATTTGTCTGGGAAGCCAAGTTTCAAAGAAATACAAAATCACACGACCCCACAATGCAAAGCATCATGGACTGCATATGCAAATCACCACAGAATATTATGCTGGTTCAATTTTATGCAGAAATGCATGGTGCCGAAAAGCCTCTCGCATGGTTTGCAAAGGGTGCCAACAGAAGACATAGACACATGTTTCGTCCTACCAGGACTCATCAGTATGCCTCGTCTGTCTGACACCCCAGTGGAATTAACCAGCTACCCTAAGATAGTCTATCTGGGTTATGTTGTGGTGAACCCAATTAAAACAAAAAAATATTTAAAAGACAAAGAACCTCTGTGCGCAAGCACTGAGGCAATGGTTACCCCAAAGGGCATTTCATAACCCATATACATATATATACACACACACACACACACACACACACACACACACACACACACACACACACACACACACACAGTTATTTACAATCAATTGCATGAATACAATAATATACAGTACAGAGGTTTTGAAGTTTAAACCGTGTTCATTTGGCTAAAGGCAGACTAGTTGCAGTTACAGGTTGGGAAGGGGAGTTGACGAGGGTGAGTTTCTGAGGGGCTGGGGAAGCTGGTTCCATAGGTAGGGGAGACAGTGCAAGAAGGCAGATTTGCCCGCTGATGAGGGTGGTTTGGGGAGGGAGAAGGCATGGGAGTCCCTAGAGCACAGTAGTAAGGAGAAAAGACTGCAGGGGTTCGTTTCTTGGCCAGGTGGGGGGGGGGCAGTAGGTCGAACCAAAATTTGGAAATAAACAGAGTGGCAAAAACGGCGATGGGAGAGGGGCGCTAACCCGAGAGAGGAAAGGAGCGTGCAGTGGTGTGTTCTGAAAGGGGAAATTGTTGCAAAAGAATCATCTGCAGAAGAAACAAATATTAAGGCACAAAAAGCAAATATTCAAAAGCAGGACCCCAAAAAAAGAATGAGGGAACTGTGAAAGGGCAAAGACTGGTAGGAGAAATCAAGGTACAAAATCCAAAAAAAGGATTAACAGAATATGTAAAATGAATTGAGGTTCAACATAGTTATGCAATATGGAATGAAAGGGAAGAAATTTGAGGAAGAAAACACACGGGACTGAAATAACAGTATAATTTTAACTCTGATGCTGCCAGCATAGTAGCAATGAAAATGAAATAGAAACAATGTGGGACAGTATAGCCCCTCGGAACATAATGAGCACCACTGACTTGAGTTTGAACTGACTGAGGAAAACCAGGAGTCAGGGTTATCAAAGTAATAAGCTGGAATGCGGCAGGATTAGCCAGTAAACTGGAAGATGTACAATGGATAAATGAAATCAGTAGCTTTGATATTATAGTAACACAAGAAACTTGGCTGTATAGTAAAACACGCACCACAGAGGGATTCACCAGTTGGGAGTACATAACAAGTAGTTGTCACAAGTACGAATAAGCAAAATATGGGATAGTTACTTTGATTTGAACTGGAACATTTTTCAACAGTCACCAACTTAACTATGGTTTTCCATACTATTTCTGTACAACTATTAATTCTAAAGAAAAACAGAACTGGTAGTTATAAATGCATATGTACTGACTGCAGCCAGGAGCTCTTTTGGTGGGAACACATTAGCACTATTAGAGGAAGTGATTGGCAGTTACAAACAGAATACCTGGAAGTAATGCTTGTTTGGCTGCAGATTTTAACACCAGAATTGGGAGCCAACTTGAAATTGTCCTCAAAAAACCACACAGATAGTTTCAGCTCCCAGGCAAAATATCCCATTGCACTTGCTCCCAGCAGGAATCAATTAGAAACCTGCACATCAAACACACGTTATTTACATATGCAATGTGAATATGCTACTTATAGCTTAATAAGTGCTGTCAATACTGATTTAAATCTGTACACATTATCTCTCTTCAAATGTTGGGATTTAATACTGTTTTCTGTGGAATATAAAAAAATGTAATTCACTCATATATACAGTATGTGTGGAATATGACGAATAAGAACAAATACTCTGCATTCATGTATATGCCAGTTTCATTATTTGCTAGAGATTTTAAAACAACCGGAGGTATACAGCCCCCCTCTACTTATTTATACATCTAAGCTGTTGCTTTGGCCACATTTATAAACATCTGTATACCTACTGCTTCTCTTGTGTGTCTGCTGATTGGACTTTCTGGAGAGTCTGGTTCCATCATTTAATACTATGATTGGTTCAACATTTAACAAATAAACTTTTTACATAGTTTCTTGGTGCTACTTCATGGCGGACGTGGAGAACAGGACTCTCCTGTTTTCTGTTTCAACTTTAAAATTGTGCCAAATAACTGAAAAATTGATGACATATTTGCAATACCAATACATCAAGCCATAGATCAAAAAATTAGTGAAAGAGGAGAAGAACTCGTGGAAGTGGCAACAAACATATTTATTAGGGCTCTTAATGGAAGAAATCATGTTGACAAAGTAGGGACAATCAGTTTCCCTTCTTCAGGGGGAAGTACCCCAGACCTATGTTCTGTGGACATATTTTTATATGTTAAAGTCAGGGAATTTAATGTGCTAGAGGAATGGGACAGGGATCATTTGTTTATTTGTCTAAAGGTCTCGAAGGGAATGGTCATCCAGAATTGTGTAACAGATAGGATAAATGATGATGCTAAGAGGCATTTAACTATTATGAACAAAAGAAAAATTAGGAATAGTGTGGGTATCCTTCTCAGTGGATAAAATTAATGAACTAATCATGTTATATGACATCCAGACAAAAACAGTATGATAGCCTTGACTGGTCCTGCCTCACTTCCGCAGAAATCTGATCCAAGTTACCAAATTAAAAAAAAGCATTTGTCAATGCTGAGTGTTTGCTTGCTTGGATTTGCTGTATAGGTGTTTGGCATTGATAATGCAGAGGTGATAATTAACAAATTAATAACACAAGTTGTAATAGAGAAATTGTCATGATTGGGAAATGAAGAGGTTCACACATAATTTTGTCATTTTTTTCTTGATTGTGACCTTTAATTTTCAAAATACTAATTATTTTGTCCCTGTATATGAACATGACAGGTGTCATTAATGAAATGGGACCCAAAACACTGTTTTGTGGAACGACCACAAAAACAGGTTTTGAAGGGGGATTTGATAATGACACTTGCCATGTTCATTCAATGGGGTAAACAACATAGGTACATTAAAAATGAGGATAAAAAAACGAAACTATTACACAGTTATGAGTACATGTTGAAAAATGTCAATGTTTGCTTATAACTTTCATTTTTTTTTTCAATTTTGGCCTCCAATGTTCAACATAGTCTTTTTATTACATCACCTTATGAACATGACAGGTCTCATTTATAAACTACTGTTCAAAATGTCATTTTGTGGCACAAGTGTAAAAAAAAACATTGTGGGCAAATTTAAAAAAATGATACGTCATGTTCATGACGTGGGATACACACATGGCTGTGTTGAAACTGTAGGGTCACAATCTGGTAAAATAGCAAAGCTAGGAGTAAACATTGAAGAATGTCAACATTTCTTCATAACATTGTCATTGAGAGTTTGACCCCCAAATTTTTAACACAGTCTTATTATGACCCCATCTTATGATCAAGACAAACTGAACGTTTTAAATCCTGTCTGATAGGTGAGTTCGCTGAGCGATTTCAAAGGCTCTGGAGGGGACTCGAAAAATCATAACCTGTCTTGTTCATGAGGTGGGTTAAAAAAAGCTACGTTGAAAATTTGGGGACAAAATCCAGAAAAATGGCAAAGTTATGAGAAAGTCTTGAAGAATTTCAACGTTGCTTCATAACTTCGTTGTTTTTTGAGATTTTGACCCCAAATTTAACATAAATATCTGCAAAAACATGTTCGGGGGGGTTAAAAAAATTCCTCTACTTGGTTCATGAGGTGTGGTTAAAAAAAGGCCATGTAGAAAATTTGGGGTAAAAATATTAAGAAATGAAAAACCGATGTGTAAAAGTTCAAAATACATTAAAAAGTCATTACACAAATATACGTTGTTTTCAGTCACTTCCTGATGGAGCTGAGAAGGATCAGCATGATCGAGAAGGAGCAGAGCCGTACTAGATAGGTAAGTATGGGATATGGGGTGGTGGGTACTGAAAGGGGGGTTGGAATGGGTGTGTGTGATCCAGAAGTCATCACTGGATCATTGCTCCTCAGTTCCTCAGTGGAGGCAAGCTCAGAGGGCCTTATACTGTGAGGAGCCAGGAGACCAGACCTATACCAGGCACACAAGAAGAGGCATGGCACTGGGCAATAAACATAAGGTACTTATGGACACCTCCAGACAAGGCAGTGGACAACTGCCAGCAAATAACTCTGTAGCAGAGAAAGGGGGAAGGAGGGTGGGTGTGTTATGGCCCAATAGAGGAGATTCTCTTGAAGATCTACTATTACTAGTAAGTAACTGCTCTACCTTCATCAAGGAGATCTTCATTTGGGCCATACCTTTGGAACAATTCCCAAGCAGTACACAAAGTACCCAGGGAGGATTGCAAAGTCTGATCTGCAATCAGGACAAAAGGCCTTGCAGAATGGCAAGACCAAAGCCAGCACGTCTCCAGGAGAAGATGTTTAGACTGTAGTGCTTAGTGAAAGTATACAGAGTGCCCCATATGTAGCAGCATGCATGTTAGCTGCAGAAACATTCTGAAAGGAGGCAATGGGAGTGGCCATACCATGGGTAGAGTTGCCACACACAGCACCAGGAAGTTCTGTACCATACTTCCTGTAACAAAACTCAATACAGTGCGCCAGCCATTTGGACAGCCACAGTTCAGTCACAGGGGCACCCACTCTTCTAGGGCTGAATGAGTCAAAGAGCTGGGAGGGCTTTCTGCAGTCCTTAGTATAACTGAGATAGAAACACAGTGTTCTATGTACTGTACGTCAAGCATATGGAGCAATGCCTCACCCTTGTTAGCATGCTCAGGATAATACACAGGAAGAAGCAACCACCTTGGGTAGAAAAGCATTGATTGGTCCACAAATATACCCCGTCCTTGTGGAAAATCAGGCAAGAAGGCTTATGCATCAGAACCTGAGAAAGGGTCTTCTGAATGGGAAGTACACCATACAGAGAAACAATTCCACTTTGCCGGCCCGATGGTGCTGAGGGTTGAGGCGCTGGACGCCACACTTCGATCCACGCCGGTGACCCGGATTTGGGAATGAGCCTGGGTCATCGGGGGTTGGCAGGGGAAGACTAGGATTGAGCGTTCGATGACAGCTCTCCTAGTCCTGGGGAGAAGGGGTGGACGCACACTGTGCTCTGCTGGTCCCTGGGGACACCCGGAGGTACTGCAGACGTGTGGGTGCTCAGTTGGGGGGAGAAGTACGGCAGATGTCTGCACATTAGTGTGCTGACATCCTTGCATGCCCATGCTTCCAACGGGGAAATAAGGGGAAAAAATGGCAGCACAAATGCGCAGCAGCTTGACACCCGCAGTTTCACCGGCCGACGATGCCTGGAGGCATGTGGCAGTAATGGTTTCCTCGCTGGGCACGGGAGCTATGGGGGGGCCCCTTTCGCAGTTGTAGTTGCGTCTGTAGCTGGGCATGCGAGCTTCAAGGTCGGAGGTGGAACGGAGGAAGCGGTGGCTGGATGTAGTGCAGGACTGTGGATGCAAGGTAAAAGTGTTAAATGATTAAAAAAAAAAAAACAATTCCACTTCAAAGAATAGGTATACCTTGTGGAAGGCTTCCGATCTTCAAGCAAGACATCAGCCACTTGGGGGAACCCCAAAACGGGCAATGTCTACATCTTCAGGAGTCATTTGTGCAGATGTAGGGACCACAGGTCTAGATGGACCAATAATCCCCTGTCCTGCATCAGTAGACCCCGACACAGGGGTAGTCGAACAGGAGGTCTCACTGCCAGATGCTGCAGTAGCATAAACCATATCTGGCAGGGCCAGAAAAGAGACACTAGTATGAGGGTGGTCTGCTCTGCCCGCAGCTTGAGCAGAACCCTCTGAATGAAAAGAATCAGAGGAAATGCTAAAGGAATCTCCCTTTTGAGGAGATGGACAAGGCATCTCACTAAAAAACTCCTGACCCTGGCATGAGTGAGCAGAAAGGCAGCAGTTTTGCATTGCGTGGTGACACAAAAAAGTCGAACTCTGGATGACTCCATCTTGCAAAGAGGTCAAGTACCATGGAGGTCAGCAGTTCCTCTCATGTACCCATGACTATGACTGACTTAGCCTGTCTGCTAAGACATTTTGGACACCTGGGAGAAACAGGGCCCTCAAATGAAGGCCGTAAGACATTGCCCAGCACCAAACCCCCATTGCTTCTCTACATATAGGGTAAGAGTGAGTGCCCTCTTGTTATGTTTGCTTGCACACATGTGCAAGAAACATAGTGCCATCATCCGAGTTTTTGTAGGTGTGGCACCCTGTCTTCCAATTCAGTCAGTGTGTTTGCAGGCACGGCCACAGTTCACCAATGAATGCTGCAGCTGTCTATGACAGCAGTTGAAAATGCAGTGGTGTACAGTTGAAAGGGAGAGATCGCTTCAGTGAGCAGCGATAAGATAGTGCTGATTAGCATATTGCATGCTCATGCGCTCCCCCCCCCACACACACACACGCTGTATGGCCGACGGGGGTGCCCAATCCCCCGTTGGTTCTGCTGTGCTCCTCCCCCAACAGAGTTCCAGGTGCTACGCTGGGAGCCCAGCGTGGCAACGGTCTGTAAGGCCAATGGGGGTGCCCAGTCCCCGTCGGCTCCACTGTTTCCCCTCCAATAGACTACCGGGTGCCACGCTGGGAGCCCACCCCAGCTGCAACAACCGTGATGGCCAAGGGGGTGCACAATCTCCCATCAGCTCTACTGCCCCTCCAAACAGCTTTCCAGCTGCCAAGCTGGGAGCCCACCCCAGGCGTGGCACAACTCCCGCGCTGCCTCTAACAAAAAATAACCTGCAAGAAAAACATTCCCCGCTGAATGTCCTGACCCTTCCTACCCCACCGGCACCTACCCTCTGCGCACCTTGCCTCCCCACACCCACCTCACCCCATACTTACTCCTCCGGAGTCTGGTGCGACGATCTTCGGTGGACCGGAACACATCTGCACTCTTCAAAGCCGACCGTGAAGTGAGGAAATTCCGTAAGCTGTATAATGGAATAAATTGGTTTTTCAACTTTGATGCATATCTCAGGCATTTTTGGAATGTTTTACTAAATTTTCAACATGGGGTTTTGGGACCCACCTCATGAATTCTGTCACTGTCATTTTGTTAATCGGCCCTGAAAGGTGATTTCCGGTCACTGCGTGGAACCACCTTCGAACTGATTTATGAAATGACAGTGTCACAGTTCATGAGATAGGCCCCCAAAACCCCATGTTGAAAATTTGTGAAAAATTCTAAAATGACTGTTTTACCATGCTCACGCTAGCTGTCCTTATGGGCGCCAGAATTGCCAATTTTCAATATTTTCACTCCAGATTTTCAACATTGCCATTTTACCATATGTCCTTATGAGCAGTACAGCTGTCATTTTTCACATCTCGCCCAAAATGTGTTTCCACGCATGTAGCGCACGATGGCACAGTCGGTGTGTGACATCAATGTTTGGGACAGATTAAGAAAATCACAGTGACACTGTTCATGAGCAGAGGTGTTAAAATGGCTATGTTAAAAATTTGGTGAAAAAAGTCCATAAAATGACTGTATTACGAGTGACCATTGCGCAATTTCCACGCACCCTCGTAAGTTCATGCATTTCGAATATTTTCAGTCCAGATTTTCACTACTGGCATTTTTCCACACTTCCTTACGAACAGTACAGCTGTCATTTTTCACACCATGGCCGAAATGTGTTTTCGCACTTCCAGCACAGAAATGCGTGGTCGCTGTGGGAAATCACTGTTCAGGACAGATTAAGAAAATCACAGTGACACTGTTCATGAGCGGAGGTTCCAAAATGCCTGTGTTGACAATCTGCTGTAAAAAATCCCCAAACTAATTGCATTATGGGTGTCGCTATGCGGTTTCTCGACGCTTGTGACTTCACCAGTTTTTTAATATTCCTGCAGATTTTCAACATTGCCATTTTTGCACCACCCCATGAACAGTACAGCTGTCATTTTTCACATCCTGTTCGAAATGTGTTTTGCACCTGTGGTGCCAAATGGTAGTCGCTGTGCAAAATCAGCTTCCGGCTATCAAACTGATATTGCCACTGTTCATAAGGTGGGGGTCCCAAAAAACCCATGTTGAAAATTTGGAGGGAAAATGCCAATGAACGCCTGAGGTGTTAGGGTTTCCGACCATAACGCCCCACCCTGTAGAGATTGACAGGCATCAGGGGTGTGACCTGGGATTCTCGCCTGTAATGCTCATTGCATTCCACACCCTGCAGCCAGTGAGAGGCATCGAGGTCTGCCTTGGACTCTTCGGCCCCAAAGTTCACTCCCATTCTCCTATACAGCACCCATCTCACAGTATTTCCTGATGGAATGGGGTGAGCATAAGAGCCAAAGACCCCAAGGCACACCGTGACACTTGGTGGTGTCTGCAGGGTAGGGTGTGGTAAAAGGGCATGGCCGTTATGCCTAACGACTCAAAGGCACGCCCCAATGCCTGTCAGTCTCTGCAGGGTGGTGGTGGGGTTGGCTTCAGTTCAATACTTCACTGCCATTCCTATTATGCAGCTCTCTAACTCCTACACTACCAATGCCAATGCCAGCAAGCAAACATTCGGCATTGACAAATGCTTGTTTGTTGATGTCGTGCATCACAACAACACTGTCTGTCTGCATTAGTAATTGACTGGGACACAGGTGTTATGTGAAGGCTTGGAAACCAAATAGAACAGCCCTCATCTTCAGAAACTGATGTGGAGATCTTAGTCCAGGATGGTCCACAACCCCTGGGTCTGAGAATGACCCAGATGGGCACATCAACCTGACCCAGAGGCATCCGTTGTGAGGCTTTGCACTGGAGCTAGGAAAAATGGCAAGACACCCTGCAACAGGTATAGGCAGTCCATCCATCATATCAGGACATTGTGAAGAGGAGACATGAGGAGAATCATCTGTTTCAGCTCGTCCTTCAACTGATCCCACTGTACCCAAAGTATCCTTTGCAGTACGAGCATATTTAGTTATTTATTTAAACATATTTTACCAAATAAAAAAGCAGAGCCCAGAAGGGTAGTTTCCTGTTGCGATCTGGGGGTAGGGGCGAGTACATATATTCCATATGGAGGTACACAAAGGGGACTGTCACAGATGCAGCTTCCGTAAGTCCCAGGACAGGTTCTATGTGATAACAGCAAATCAATTTGGGCAATGACAAAACGGTGAGGATGTAAATGATGACCGACAGTAAACAGTGAACACCCAAAGGGTGACAACACTGTTTATGCTTTTTTTGCAGGGGGCTTGGCCCCCCCATCCCCCTTCTATACATAATCAACTCCAGGGGGGACAAAACTTGGGAAGGGGGTGAATGTTGATGGTTGACATTTTGGCGATCACTGTTGTTGCCTGTCGCTGTTTTTGCCGTCACCATTATTCCATTGCCATTCTTGTCGTCAACAAAATGTTTTCACCCAAATCACGGGATAAACTAGAAGATGCCGTATTGCCCATGTGGTACATAAAATGGCTTCTTTGTACCAGCCGAGCCTGGGCAATTAGGGAATCAGCCCTGTCTGCAGGTAAAAATGCTCCGCCTACTACTGTATCCAGTATGACATCAAAGTACTGGAGGCACTGACAGGGAACTAGTAAGGGCTTCGCTACATTGACGATAACACCCAGTTCCTTAAACAGTTGTCTCGTTTTAGACAATGTGTACTAAACCATTGCCCTGGATGGGCCCTTCAGGAGCCAGTAACCTAGATAGGGGAAGGCATAAAGCCTTTTTCTCCAAAGGGCCGCTGCCACAACCACGAAGTACTTGGTAGATACCTGTGGCATCAAGGACAAGCCAAAGGGAAAGACTTGAACCTAATAATGGTTGCCCTCCAGCATTAAATGGAAGTAGAGCCTGTGGCATTTTCAGATTTTAATTGAAGGTAAGCATGCTTCTTGTGCAGGGTACAGAGTCAATCTCCTTTTGCAGCAGGGAGAACAAGAGTCTGAGTAGACACTATTCAAAACTTTGTATCCGGTGAATTTGTTCAGATCTCTGAGGTCCAGCAAAGGACGCAGAGCTCCTGTCTACTTGGGAACCAGGAAGCATCTGGAATAGAACCCCCTGTTCCTTTCCTTGGGAGGGACAGGTTTGACAGCTCCCTTTTGAATTAGTGAGTGCACTTCTGCTCTCAGAAGGGACAAGTGGCTCAGAGGATAATGAGGAGCCAGAGAATGTCCTGCAGGGTTGGACAGTAACTCCACAGCATGCCCCCCTTCCACTATTTCCTGAACCCACTCCTCTGTGCTAATCTCCCTCCATTTTGACAAATGAAGGGAGATTCTTCCCCCCACTTGTACCCCTGGAGGCAGCAGTGGAGGGGGAGAGGAAGCAGGGAGTCAGGAGATACAAAGGTAGCAGGGCGATAGTTTTGGATGCCTTAGAATGGGCGCAAGGGTTGTGGGGACCAGGAAGGAGACCACCTCCCCAACCACGGTACTGCTGACAACAGCCACTGCCAGCATTGCTGGCTGGTCTATGAAATCAGCCTCTTCCATGCCCCCCGGCAGGTTGATGGTTTAGGGATTTAACAGACTGTAAAGTCATTTTGGATGTTTGAAGCTACTTACATACATTGCCAACATCTGTCCTAAACAGCATGGAGCCCATCAAAGGGGGCATTTGGCACAGGTTGTTGTGTGTCAGTAGCAAAACCAACTACCCTGGGCCAGGAATCAGCCCTGACAGAAGCATCAGAGGCCTCATATGCAGAGTGTAACAGATGCTTTCCAGTATCATTTATTTTAGTCTTTGGTAACCAGGTAAGGCCCACTAGGCACAAGTGCCTGTTTTCAGGGGTGACCTGGGAGCACTGGGCGATTAAGTGACTTGCTTAGAGTCACACAGTATGCAAGTGGAGGTTGTGAGAATCAAACCCAGGTCTGGTCTGCTGGAGATACTAAGCTCCTTCACAGCTCATTACTCTAACCTCTAGGCTGTGCTGCCAGCTGAAGTAGCTTATAGCAGTCTAGAACTGGCTGAGCCTAATAATAGTCATGGCAGATTTCCACTGGCCATGCTGATATTTAATCACGAATGCTTAGTAGTTAGCCATTCTTAGGCCCAAGAATGCAGAGGCATAAGTTTGTTTGCCCATAACATCCGGCCTCCTGGATTCTTTGTCAGGAGGCAAAGTACTCATGATTCTAGGGGCCCCAGAGCAATGATGAGCAGGCATGGCTACCACAGAATCAGTTTCAGGCTGCAATAGGGTATATTCTTAACAATATGGTACATCCCTGGGCCACGGCGCCTGGCGGGGGAGAAAAAGCTAAATGGAAAATGTGTCCTGGCATCTTTAGCTTCCACCTGGACTGCCACCAGCGATGGGCAAAAGGGACCTCTGTTTAAAGTTTCATCAGACATATGATAGTTCTACTAGAGGGCAAATGTTTAATTTGGGCTTGCTTTGTTGGTTATGTTCACTGAATCTGTAATTTTTGGCATAATTGAGCCACTCAATGTTGCCATCCAGGTTACAAATCCTGTAGATGGTTAATAGCTACCCACACTCTTTAGAATTTCCCCTGGCTACTCATACCCCTGGGCCCTGCCATGGCTAAGCATGGACTACCTCTTGCTCTGCTAATTATCTTTTTCATTTCTGGACAGTCTTCTTGCACATTGTCTGGTCTTCCAAGCCACCAAACCCACATCCCTTCACTTTAGCGCTCTTCACTCTGATTCAGCCCCATCATCCTTCGCCATTCTTTTTACGAGTAAAAAGGATGTGTTCTTTCTTGGCTTTTGTGCACAGTCCGCTTTGTTCGCTATATGCGGAATTAGCCTCAGATCTAGTTACTTAGATTCACCAAAGTTATCTGTAATTTTTCACCTTTTCCTGTTGCTTCTTCAAGCAGGCAATATCAAACCAAATCCCGGCCCACCTCATTCTATAGTTGCGTTTGCCTCATTACCCCCATCCACTAAAGCATGTTTAAAGGGCATTAAAATTACACACATAAATGTTCAAAGCCTCCACCCCAAAATGGCTGAGATCCAGTCATGGTCCGATACACATAGCCTGGACATCCTTGGAGTCACTGAAACATGGTTAAAACCTAATATACAACAACATGAGGTAGATCTACAAGGATATTCCTGCTTCAGGAAAGATTGTGCAGGCAAAAAAGGAGGTGGGGTTTTACTTTATGTCAAATCTAATCTACATGCTGTGGTAACCCCCTCCCCCACTGAAGATGTAACCTCAGTCGAATATTTATTCATCTCACTTACACTCGGGAATATAAAGAAACTTTTAGTTGGTTGTATTTATCTCCTGCCTAAAGATGCCTCTAATGAGCTTCCTTCCCTCATGTCATCCCTAACTGATCCTCCCCTATATGGTACAGTCATTTGCATCAATTTTAACAATGACTGTTTGTCCCCACACAAAAACAAGGTGCATGCCATCGTCACCGACATGAACCTTACTCAACATATCAGTGAATCTACATGTCATAACTCAAGGAGAGGGACCTCAACAGTTTTAGATTGGATTGTATCTAACTGCTCTCATAGGATCAAGTCAGCTGCTGTTCTAATGGACTGTATCAGTGACCACTCTCCTGTCTTTTGTGTTTGGCACAACAATTTTGAGGCCCCTCCTCCTGTAATCCATGAATCTAGAAACATGACACAGTTCAAAGTAGATGAATTCCTAACTACAACTGATAACACTGATTGGAGCCCTAGCATAAACCTTCCAACCGTAGACCTTGCCCTAGACTACTTCACTGCTACCTTTAAGGACATTATCAAAAGATTTGCACCACTAACTAAACAAATATCCAAGGGCATCAAGGCCCACTGGCTTTCCAGTGAAATCACATCCCTTATGAAGAAGCGAGATTCTGCCTGGAAAACTTATAAATTCAGCCAATTACACTCCGACTGGTTATCCTATCGTCAATTGAGAAATCAGTGCAAAAATAGGCTATGGGGAGCTAAACAGGCCTATTACCGTTCTCTCCAAACAGAGAATCTAAGCAACCCCAAGGCTTCCTGGAATCAGATAAATTCATTAATCAAAGGGAAGTCAACACAATGTCCCAGCTCCATATTGTCTGGGGGTGAGCTATTACAAGACCCACCCTCCATTGCAGAAGCAATCGACCAGTTCCTCACTGACCTTGACAGGTATACTGCTCATCTTAAACCCAACCCTGAATTCTCCATCCCTAACCAGCCCCATACCGCCCTGGGCTCCCGCCCTGCGTTCCATTTAAAACTTACCACACATAGCGAAGTTCGTAAGTTATTATTCAAACTCAAGGAAGAGAGCTCACCAGGATATGACTCTACTGAACCCAAGTTCCTCAAGCTAGGGGCTGTGGCACTTGCCACTCTTGTTTGTAATCCCTTAAATAGGTCCTTTCTTTCTGGTACTTTGTCCAGTCAATGGAAAGTGGCTGATGTAGTCCTCCTCCACAAGGGTGGCTCAATTGCCGTTGAAAACTTTAGATCTATCTCAATTCTATGTCCCCTGGCAAAGATCCAAGAGAGGATCCTGTATAACCAGTTGCAGTCTTATTTACACACTCATCAGCTTCTCATGAACTTCCCAGCATGGCTTTAGGAAAGGCTATAGCACTACCACTGCCCTGGTCAAGGTCTCATCTGACATCCTTAAAGCTAGTGATGCTGGCCTAATAACTGGTGCAGTGTTTGAACATAGAAACATAGACTTTGACGGCAGACAAGGACCGCTAGGCCCATCTAGTCTGCCCATTTCCCTACCTACAGGATAGGCCGCAGATCCTAGTTAACCAACAGCCTAGTTCTTCCTACCCCCCACAAGAATTGCCTTATGTCTGTCCCATGCATTCTTGAATTCTCCCACAGTTTTAGACCCCACAACCTCCTCAGGAAGGCTGTTCCATGCATCCACTACCCTCTGTGAAATAATACTTCCTCACATTGCCCCTGGAACCGCCCTCCTTCTATCTTTAAATTGTGTCCCTTGTTCTTGCAAGTCTCTTTTCTGAAAATGCTACCTCCTGACTTTGTTGATTCCACTGAGGTACTTAAAGTTTCTATCATGTCCCCCTCCCTTCTTTCCTCAAGGGTATACATATTAAGCTCCTTTAGTCTCTCCTCATATGCTTCTCTTGCAGACCCTGCCATTTTAGTTGCCCTCCTCTGGACTGCCTCTATCCTGTCTATGTCCTTGCGGAGATGGGGTCTCCAGAACTGGACACAGTACTCAGATGGGGTCTCACCAACTGTCTGTACAGAGGATAACAACTTCCTGTTTTCTGCTGCTGATGCCTCTCCCTATACATCCCAGTATACCCCAGCCCTCTACTGCCTTCTCACATTGCTTGCCAACCTTAAGGTCATCTGATATGATTACCCCAGGTCCCTTTCCTTTTTGTTGTTGTTACTACCTTCCCACCCATTGTGTATTCTTCCCTGGGTTCTTGTTTCCCAGGCATTATTTTGCACTCTTTGCATTGAATCCTAGCTGCCATACTTCTGACCATTCCTCCAACCTTGCCAAGTCCCTTTTCATCCTTTCCCACCTCCTTGTGTATCAACCCTGTTGCAGATTTTTGTGTCATCTGCAAAGGCATACTTTCCTTCCAGTCCCTCTGCAATGTCACTGATGAAGACATTAAAAGGACTGGACCCAATACTGAACCTCACGGTACCCCACTAGTAACCCCCTTTCTTCAGAATGGACTCCATTTACAATTACCTTCTGTGTCCTGTTGTCCAGCCAATGTTTTACCCAGGCTACCACCCTGGGTCCACTCCCAGGCTGGTTAATTTGACTATTAACCTTGTGTGGGACTGTGTCAAATGCCTTGCTAAAGTCTAGGTAGGCCATGTCCACAGCCCCTCCCTGGTCTACTACTTTGGTCACCCAGTCAAAGAAATCTATTAGATCGTCTGACATGACCTTCCGGTGTGAACCCATGCTGCCTTGGGTCCTGTGCTCCACTGGCCTAGGTACTGACTATTCTTTCCTTCAGAAGTGACTCCATCACTTTCCCTACCACAGAGGTCAGACTGACAGGTCTGTAGTTTCCTGCCTCTGTCTTGGACCCACTTTTTGGAGGGAATCACATCCGCCTTCCTCCAGTCCTCAGGTACCACACCATCCTCCCATGATTTATTAAAAGAGTAGCCAGTGG
The DNA here is from genome assembly GCA_016271365.2 of Neoceratodus forsteri. NCBI lineage: Eukaryota > Metazoa > Chordata > Ceratodontiformes > Ceratodontidae > Neoceratodus > Neoceratodus forsteri. The sequence goes on from JADMNL010000032.1 coordinate 40,819,454, forward strand.
TTTCACTAGTTCCTCCCTTAATTTTTTAGAATTTGGGTGAATTCATCAGGACCCATTGCTTTGTCCACCTTCAGTTTTAGGAGTTCTTGCAAACCCTTTCTTCTGTGAAAGGACTGGGATCAACCCTGTCAAGAGTGCTTCTGTTAATTGGATTAGGCACTTCCCCTCCTCTTTTGTGAATACTGAGCAGAAATATTCGTTCAGTATTCCTGCTTTTCACTGTCCCCCTCTGCCCACCCACCGTTCATTCTATTCAGCCTCACTATCCCTCCCTTTGTCTTTCTACGTCCTGATGTACCTATAAAGGTTTTATCCCTTCTAACTGAGTTGGCTATCTTTTCCTCAGTTTGGGCCTTTGCTATTCTGACTTCCTCCTGCTTCCTTCTGCCTTAACTGGTACAGCTCTCTGTCCTGCTCCTTCTGTGTTTCCTTATACTTCGGAATGCTATCTTTTCTTCCTGACTTTCACAGCCACCTCTTTTGAGAACCATAGTGGCTTTTCTTTCGTTTGATTTGTTCATTGCTTCACACAAAGGCTTGTTGCCTCTGTGATGGCATTTTGATAATTATCCTTTGTTGCTCACACCTCCTTCTAGCCTGTTTGCTAATGCTTTTCTGAGGCATCTCCCATCTTGCCAAAGTCAGCCCTCCTAAAGTCCAGTACCCTCACTTTTGTATGGCTTGACTCTGTAGCTGAGTTTAACGTGAACCACACTGTTTGATGGTCACTTGTCCCCAGATGGCAACCCACTTAGATCTGAGATCCTCTCACTGCCCCCGTTTGAGAGTATGAGGTCTAAGATTGCTCCCTCACGAGTGGGTTTCAAACTAGCTGTCTAATGCCACCACCTGTGGGGCATCAAGAATAGCTGCTCTTGGACGTGGCTGCAGCAAATGTGCTCCAGTTAACCTCTGGCATATTCAGGTCTCCCATCAACAGTATCTCCTTTCTCTGCCATTCTAAGAATGCCTTCTATCATATCCTTGTCCATTCCTTCCCCCTGACATGGGGGTCTGTACACAACCCCTGTGCGGATTGTGGTGCCCTTTCCAGTCTCCAAGGTGACCCATAGTGCCTCCTCTGCTCCCTGTTTACTCTTTTGTTCAGTTGCTTTTATCCCTTCCTTTACATAGAGAGCTACTCTTCCCCCTCTTCTCCCCTGCCTGTCTCTCCTGTAGGTTATGTACCCTGGTATGTTAACATCCCAGTCATGGTGCTCTGTGTACCATGTTTCTGTGACTGCTATGCTATCCAGGCATCCCTCTTCCATTAAGACCATCAGCTCAGAGAGCTTGTTGCCCAGACTACGGCATTGGTACTCATTACCCTCCATTTCTGATGGCCTTACTCCTTTGCCTCATCCCTGTCCTTCTTGCCTTTGTCACTTTCTCCATTTACCCCTGCCCTTCTCCCTATACGACCTCTATATGTTGGTGTTTGCCTTTTACTACCGTGATTATTTGGGGGCTAGGATTTTCCCACTCCTTTCCAGTCCTCCCCCTTGGCTAGTTTAAAAGCTTGCCAATGAAGCATTTAAACCTATCACCTAGGATCCTGGTTCCCTCCCGGACAGATGCAGCCCATCATGCAGTATAGGCTTGCATCACCCAGGGGGACCCCAGTCCCCAGTGAAGCTAATCCCTGAGCTCCACACCAGTTTTCAACCACTGATTGAATCCCATGGTGTGAAACACCCTAGCCTCCTATGCCATAGATGGGTAGCACCTCCGAGAAGGTTACCGTGCGTGCTACTTGACTAAGGCCCCTCCCCAATTCCACAAACTCTTCCTGCACTTCTCTAATCCCTTTCTTAGCCAGGTCATTTGTCCCTAGGTGGACAATGACATCCAGCTCCCTCCCCTGTGTAGCTGCTCCAGCAATCCTGAGGATTCGCTTTCTGTCCCTGCAAGCCATGGCGCCAGGCAGGCACCTTACCTCCCTCTCCCCTTCCTCCCCCAGTTCTACCTTCCTAACAATGGAGTCCCCCACCAGGAGTTGTTTCCTTCCCCTGCAGGGTCCCCTGCCACCCTCCTGTGGGTCTCCTTTGTGGAGGTTCCCAGCATCCTCCTTGGTCTCCACTGTGGGTGCCTCCATAGAGGAACCACACTTTGCCAGAATGGCATAGGAATTGTGGAGAGGTACAATGGGAGGGATGCGCCTCTGTTCCACCACCCTCACCCTCCCTGAGCCCACTGTGGTCCAACTGCTCCTCTTTCTTGGCAACCTCTGAGGCAACGGCAGTGGCACTGGTGGTCCCTGGATGGAAGAGGAGGTCCCACAAATCCTGGCCAACTCAGCCTGGAGATGAGCAACCTCCTCCCTCAGCCCAGAGAGGTGCCTGCAGATGGGACAACACCGCATCCTCCAGAACATCTCCTGAAGACTGCTGCTCCACAGCCACTGCACCACTCCAATCATGTCTTATTTCTGGCCCTTAACTGTTTGCAATCCTTACTCTTTCCTCTGTTTTTTTTCTCTCTCCTTACTTTCTGCCTGTGTGCCCTTAAGCTCCTGATTGTCCTGTTCTGAGACAAGAATATCCTATATTTCGCAGTAGACCACTTACTTGCTCAGAGGCAGACCTCCAGCAGCTAGAGGGGGCGGAGAGCTACTCTTGCCCTTCTAGGATGGTGGGTCCTTGGTGGTTCTGTGATCACTCACTTCCTGCCCCTAAACAGGAAGTTCCTGTTGTCAGTCAAATTCTGTGCCTATAAAAATAGAACTAGCTTTAGGTGGAGGGAAGGGAAGGAGGGCAATATAGTCCCAGCAGAGAAGTTCAGTCACACAGCAGTCCTTTCTCCTGGTGTCTTCTGCCAAGCTATTAGCAGAAACTTTCTAAGGCAGTCTTTAAATGTAGCTTCCTTCTAGCTAAGCCACTCCCCCTACTTACCAGATCTTCCTACAAGTAATTTAAACCTCACAGCAGTTAAGTCCTTTCAGTCACCTGAGATTTACACCCAGATAACTCTTCAGATACCCATTCAGTTCAGTTAACCCAAACACACACTTTTTTTTTTTGTATGTTAGTTTTTTTACCCTAAATTAAAGGTCAAATACAAAAGTTCTTCTACTTTAGTCCCAGCAGAGAAGTTCAGTCACACAGCAGTCCTTTCTCCTGGTGTCTTCTGCCAAGCTATTTGTAGATCTAACGAAGGCCTTTGATATCATCAATCACCACCATCTGCTCAGTAAATTGCACCACATAGGCCTTGCGCTAACATGGTTCAAGGGCTATTTTATGGGTAGATCGCAAAGCATAAAATGGTCTGGATCTCTCTCATCCCTCAGGCCTATCATGCACGGCATACCACAGGGATCAATTCTTGATCTGTTGCTGTTCTCGCTCTTTATTAATGAGCTTCAAACTTCTGTGGGGGTGTATCAGTACAACTCTGTGCGGATGACACAGTCCTTTACTGTTCTTCCGGGGACATGGGCTAGCTTAACAAAATGTCTTAACTCTGATTTCAGCATGCTGGAAACCTGGTTCTCAGTCAATCACCTAATACTGAATATAAAGAAAACGAAGGCCATAATATTCCACAATCCCGCCCCTAAACTATCCAACTCTGTCTCTCTGCATTCTCTCCAAATCTGTGCACAGTCAGGTGACACCACAGAGGTAGTCAAAACTTTTAAATATTTTGGATTGCATCTTGACGCCTCCTTCTCACTAGAGTCACGTGTTACCCATCTAACTAAAACCATGAACCAGAAGCTACGTCTCCTGTACTGACTCCGCCCTCTCCTATCGTCCTCAGCGTGCCAAAAAATTGCCTCCATGTCCCTCCCCCCATTATATTCTATGGTGCTCCACTCTTGCCATCTGCTCAACCATCTACTCTCACACGGCTGCGACAAATGTGATTTAGGATTGGGCATTTTGCCTTGGGGCCGACTCTAGAAGACACCATTGTGACATTCTGGCTTCTCTAAATTGGCCAGATTACAACTCTAGGCTACAGTACCGCACACTTTGCTTTGTTTATAAACTAGTGAATCTCTTTAATCCCCCAAGCCTAAGGGGTATCTTATTCTGCAAAATAAGTGCTCGCCCACTCAGATCAACTTCCCTTCCATTATTGGCAACTCTGAAACCGCACCGACTCACGGGTAAGGGTTTGTTTGCCTACTCTGCGACCTCGGTCTGGAACGCCTTCCCACCAATTATACTCTCCTGCCCTACCCTGTCTGTCTTCAAACAAGAACTTACTTCTTTCCTCCTGAAACTCCCGCTTTGCTCCTGCTTTCACTTACCCCTATTATACTGTACTGCTCTGCTGCTATAATGTATTACTCATGAAGCTATCTTGGTGTTAATGTCTGTAAATATGCCCATTTCTGGACCTGTAAATATGTATATTTCTGGTATGTATCTGTATTCTCCTTCACTTATTGTTGTTGTTTTCTAGTTCAGTTAACTGTAGAAGACTGTGTATTGCCATGTGATTCCTGTTCTAACCTTGGCACTTTGTCATACCTGATGCGTGTTTCAGTTTTAATTTGCTGTACATGTCCCCTGGGTCGTCACTGAAAAAGGGACTGCATGGGCTCAGTGGGCCTAGCTGGTTACCAAAATTCATATAAATAAATTAATAAATAGATGGACAGCACTTCCAAAAGAGCAGTACTGCGGTGTCAGGGTTACATACTAGGCTTAGCGCCTGGCATAGGACTGGAACCTAAGGCAATTTGATCTTCCTGGCCAGAGGGGAAGAGTGCTACCAATGGAGTGACTACAGACACTGTAGCACACACATGCACTGTTCTTCTGCCATCAGGTTTGCTGCTGTCAATATAAAGCACTGCATGCATGTGTGTGTGTGGAAAACAGTTACAAGACATGTCCTCAGTTGGTACAATAAGCATGCACTGGGAAGATGTAAAAAAATATATATGTGTTGGCAAAACATTTTGTTTCAAATTGCCCTTATGAACTATTGGAAGCACCAGGATTTGAGGTGCTTATACTGGGGAATGTAGCTTTCCATTGGATGTATTTTAATCCAACTTCTCAACCAGAGGCAGCTCATGAATCACACTTCCCAGAATGCACTGCATTAACCTGTTTGCAGAGCCAGTTCTTCCTTTTAATTTCCAGGACAGTGCACACAGGCTGTGTTCTCTAGGGCCAAGGACGTAATGAGGGACCAAAAGAACTCTGCGAGCAAGGAGAAACCTGCATCTTCATTGGACTGCAGCCCTGGAGCTGCTGCTAATGGTTCACATGTATTCTAGAGAATCTATTGTAAGTTTCCATTTTCAAATGTTTCTAGCCCTTTCCTTATCAGTTTCTGACACACAAACCAGTATGTCAATCTTTTCAAAAAATATCTGCTGTGGCTAGCTGCAGAGTATTGGGCAGCAATAACTTCAAAGTTTTTTTTTGGGGGGGGTGATTTAGGCCTTAATCACTCAACCCCCTCCCCCACCCTGTAGGCCCTCCTGTCACCCACTGCTACTGCTGATCCTAGCTACCATGCCATCCTGCATGATGGGAGCAGTCAACATCCCCGTATCCCAGTCAGAACCAATGCTGTCCCCCACCCCAGCTGTAGAAGGTACTGGTACGGCAGTGAAGATCTATATGGAGTCTTGGAATGCTGCCTTTATGACACTTCTTGGACTTGGAATGCAAACTCAAAGCCTTCTTTTAAGTGGCAATGCAAGTTTCTCACTCTGTCCAAACCTGCAACATGGCCCACATAAAATCCAAGACAGATCATACTGCTTCCTTTAAAATTATATTTTGCGGCACGTTATGTAACAGTCACAAGTAACAGATGCACAGAGACTTCAGGTGCTTAGATAATTGTAACAATGCACAGAAAATTTTGAAAACTACCCTTTCTTGTGGATCCCTTATCTCTGCACAAAGCAGGTGATTTGATACCTTTTATTGGACCGACAAGTATGTTTCAGTACACAAGCTATTAGGCTTACACAGTACCATCCTGTCACGTGTGCAGACTTGAAAGCTTGTGTGTTGAAACATACTTGTTGGCCCAATATATTGTCTGTCTCTTTGTACAAGGACCAGCAAAAGCCACATTGTCTCGGCATGTAAAAGTGTACAAATCCTCCATTTCATTAAAGCTGTGCCTGCCTTTTCACCTCCCGTCTACCCTCAATAATGTCAACTTAAAGTGAGTGCAGTACTACCAAATGAGTTTGTGCAAGATTCTTGCCTCTCTAACCACCTCTTTAGTTCTTGATTTTTTAAGGAAAAGTAAGAGGGAATCTCGTCTAATTGTGGCAACCCCCTGTATGCTCTTCCCAACCCCTATTCCATTACTGCTTTGTCTCACTTTCTACCCATCTGCATCAGTAGGCCAGAGAGAGAGAGAGCAGCTTGGGCAGGTGGGGAAGGGGGTAGTATGGGCCTTCATTGCCAGGTTCCACCTCTTCTCCTAGAAAGTAAAGATGGCGGACCTAGCCAGCCTGGTGGCACTGAGGGTTGAGGCGCTGGACGCTACACCTTGCGCCACACCGGCGACCGGGTTCGGGAACGGACTCGGGCCGTCGAGGGTCGGCAGGGGAGGGAAGAGATTGAGCATCCAGAGGACTGCTCTCCCTTTCTGGGGAGGGATCCGGGCCTTGCACTGCTCCTTGGTGGCCCCTGGTGGAGATCAGGGGCAGTGCCAGGAACATGCGGTGCAGAGATGAGGGGGTGGAGTGTCAGCAGACGTCAGCATGTTAGTGCCCAGACGTCATTGCACATCCACACTCCAGGGGGCAACCATCATGCAAAAACCCTTGGTGGACCAGGGAGACAATGAGGGCTCCAGGAACCTAGCCCACATCCCCAGTGCTGGACCATCTCTCCTCCGGTCCCCCCAGGCTCTCAACCAGGACTGACCCTCTAATTGCAGAAAGGCCGCCAGGTAGGTGGCCCAGCCCTCCCCGGGGTGTGATCCTGGGGGGGTTGGAAGATCCTGGGAGAGGGTCCTGGGGAGGGAGATCTCAGGTGGGGAGTAGAGGCGACGGTCGAGCGGGCACCTCTGAGTGATGCCCTGGCCAAACGAGTGAAAAATGGCGGCCCTGACGAGAGTTTGCACAGGGCTATAACTCAAAATATAATCCTAGAAAACCAAACAAAAGCACTCTGAGACTCACCCGGGAGACAATAGTTCCAGTGCCCGTCTGCTATAAAGCCATTTCCACTAGTTTTAGAAGCTAGTCCCAGCTCCTTCCTTCAATCAACCTTCTATCAATGTGTAAATATAGCAAACAAAGTAACTGCTGAAAAATAAATCAACCAGGCTGGCTAGACCAGAATGCAGACTTGTGCGCTGCTGGATCTGTTTGCAGACTGTCGCTTTGTTGGATGTATTACCACATTAAAAACAAACATACATTTCAACATTGCCATTCCTTTTTCATGAATTCCATGGACAATAGACTGAATAAGTTATTTTGTACTGATCCCTGTATTGCATTAGCCATCCATGCCAATAGAGACAAAGTGATTTCAAAATGTAATTTTTCCAGCTCTTTATTCATCTGTATTTCAGGTCAATTAAGAAAAACGAAGTGTTTTTGAATCCTTTCATGCTCTGGCCATGTCACAAGGCTCTTGCCTTCAGCAACCTTCACTCCCAAAGCTGTATCTGACTCTGGCTTGTTACTCTGTGGCTTACCCTTCCACAGTGGTGACAAGTGGGGTAGACAGTAAGACCAGGAGCTGGTTGGGCCAGGCAAAGTCCATTAGTGCTACTAAAGGGCACTGTGGGGGTCAGGTCCCTGGAGGATACACTCCTCTCCTCCTGCTGTCTGCACCTAGGCACCAAAAGGTAAGAGATCCCACAAGGACCTACATCTCAAAGTGTGCCTTCTTCATCCTCTCATCACTGGTTGTATCCAGAGCTTAAAATGTGCTGGGCCTCGCAGGGTCTCAGATCCAGAAAAAAAAATTAAGTGATTTCAACGGGGATTTCACAGGGTCGCAAGACAAGACCCTCATTCCATGTTTCTGTAAGCTCCCCTCCCGCAGTCTAGGGGTATTCCAGGTGGCAGTTGGGGAAGGGGCACTGTACAGCCATGAACACAGTCCCGAAAAGTGTAGCTCATTTACCTGGGTTTGTGCTGGACAGTCTGGGGGTGCAGGCAGTCTCTTCACTGGGCATGCAGCAGCTGGGGGGGTGCAAACTCTGGTTAGGCAATACAACAGCAGCAACCTTTGAAGGAATCCACTGTCCACACTAGCTTTAGAAAAGTCAGAATGAATTTACTGGAAGATAAAATAATCAATAACCACACCAAAGAACAGAGGCACAGATCGTTCAGTGGGCAGTCCTCTTTACATGGCCGAAACCATATTACAGTAACTTGATCCACAGATCAGACAGCACTCTAAGAAGCCATATAAGGCTTCTAATCCAACTGGCAGCAGCAAGCTCTTCCTATGGCCAACCAGGCCAAAAACAGCAGCTCCCAGAGTTCTCCCATGGTACAGGCCCCCTTCAGACTCTACTGCAGGCTGCAGCTCCTTCCCAGCTCACACCCTTGCTTTCTATGGGCTGGCCTCTCTCCAATGAGCACCCCACAGCCAAAACTCGCAAGGCGGTCTCACTTTACTTTGTGGCTGGGTCTCCTCGGGACCAGCAATGCACACCACATGGGCCAAGATCCCCGGGACCTGGAAGCAGGCTACCATCGCTGCCTCCCCTTAAGATCAGGTCACCACCACTGACCTGCGCCCAGGGCCCCAATCCATCAGGCTTACCCCAGAGACCCCTCCCTGCCGTCCTGCCCCAGTGCCAGGGAATCACGTGGCAGGCCTCTAAACTCCCTGACCTTGGCTCCCTTAAAGTGGCAGGGGGTTCCTGACAGTCTGGATGGCTCCCATTGGCTTCTGCTGGCCCCGGCTATGAGCACGATGCTTCAAGCCAAATTTAGGGTGGTGGGCCAGGGTGACAGTTGCCCCATCCTGGCTCCAAACCTTGGCCTTTTGGGCAAAAACAGGCCATGCACTCCTCTCTCCAAGCGAGTCCCTTTTCTTCTCTCCTGCTTGGTGCCAAAATCCCCAATTTATAGCTTCTGGCCTCCCCAGTACCCCACCTGCCAGCAGGGGGCCTCAGAGGCCAGGCAACTCACCCTGGGATGCAATAAAGGTAAGCTCCCATAGGAGGCTTATACTTCCCTCACACAAAAACTTTCACCTCCTGGTGAATGCCTTACCAGTTACCAAAACACCCACCAGAGGGAGACATGCACATCCCCCACACCAGTGGTCCCCATGCAGAGGTGACACACTGCACGAAGCGGTGAAAACCCTACACTACCTATAGGCACTAAGACTACCATACCTAATCTATCTACAGGGGCCTTAAGTGTGTCACCTGCCGCTTCCCTTGGATGGATTGCCAGGTATGGCGTCCCTCCCCCTTATCTACCCTGACTAAGCTGTGCACTTGCTGCCACCAGGGGAGGCCGATTATATGCTACCCACATATTGGTGCCAATCAGCAACCTACAGCAACAAAAAGTTAAAACATTTAGGCACCCAAAGAAGGGGGTAAACAGTGATAAAACAGCATTACACAATACAAATAATCCCCCCAAGCAGCCTGTAGTACATCCCCCCCATTGCCTAACACTGCTGACAATACCATGCACACACTCACTCACCCACATGTATTCCCTCCTTTTCAGTAAGCTAATAACCAGCAACCCATACCCAGCAACCCGAGACAATTTTTCAGCAAAAGTCTTTCATGAGTCCAAAAACGTGGAAGTCTACAAGATGAACAGGACAACTTCCAGCAATGCATCTCTTTAACAAGATATTAAACATGTTACACAGGAAAACATCTACTTTAACACATTTCAATTGTTTTTTCTAAAGGAAATCAAAAAAGAACCTCACCAAACCGGTGGGCACTGAAGTCCACTTGGAGAATTCTCTAGAAACTTGGGGGTCCCACAGCTACTTATAGTCGTGCAGTGCGTATTGAGATGGGATGTTACATCATGCCTTACTGGGTGTGGCCACGAGAGTATTAATACTTTGGATCTGGCTTTGTGACCTCCTTACCAAAAGCATTTTCACTGATGACATAATACTTTGACTGCAGACCTTCCATATCTTGAATCAGAGCAAAAGTCTCGAACAGTGTGATGCCAACCCACACTGTGGAGACACACATGGATTTGGCTTGTTTGATGGCCCTCTGCTGATCTGCAGTTGGGTCTAGGGGGCTGATCTTCCAGTGGGTCAACTCATCACTTTGTCCAAGGCTCCTTGGTAGACCCACTCCTCTCACTGTTCCTCGATGGCATCCCAATCCTCTCACTCAGGTATGGGTATTCTTTTCCAAGATGCTCCTTACAGATCCTCCTGCACACCCAGCGCTCCACCTGAGACCACTCAGGGATGCTGTGCACGCTAGTTCTGGGGGCTTTCCCTTCTGGCAGCCAACTTCCTGAGGTATACTTCATGTATCTGCGGTTGGAGGGTCTCAGGCCATCTAGATCTTTTCGATGGGTTTTACAGGCCACTGCCAGCAGGGGGATAGTATCTGGATAGTTGAATGAGGGGAAACGGTAGGGCCTGGGAATGTCTCTCTCCCACATAGGATCCTCAAAGACAAACAAGGCTGGAGGGACGCCTGGTGCAGGTGGGGCAGCCTCAGGGACGGTCACAGATTCATGGCTGAAGTCTCTTTCAGACCAGACTTCCTCTACCTCCACTTTGGGCTTGCCTCCCACTAGAGCAGTTAGGGCCTCCACCGCCTTGTCAAGAGTTACCTGCTGCTGCGGGGTCTATAACAGGGGCCTTGTCCTTGGGCACGAGTGCCCTGACCATGGCCTTCCTCTCTGCCACAGGGTAGAGCAGGATACACAGGGGGAGAAGGACTGGGCAGATGTCTATCACCCCCACTCCTCCATAACCATCTCTGAGACCGCTCGACTGACCTTCTGCCAAGTCTCCATGCAAGCAGATGTGGGGGTAGCTGAGGACTAAGAGTGCAGCCACACCCAGGAGGGGATATGAGTCTGAAACGGTGGATGCAATGGCGGAACAGCTCTGTGAGAGCACTGCAGGCAAACAGGGAGGCATCGCACATCAGCTGCCGCCGTACCACAGACAGCACACTGGGCCTTGGAGCAGGTCTTCTGTACCACACTCCACAGCCACAACAAGTGACGCATCGTCACATCCCCTCCAGACAGCGTGGGAGCTTCAGCCATTTCTTTTACCAACAGATATTAGTAGTCCAAACAGGGAAAAAGAGTTGTATCAGGTTCATGCTCCCCAGTCTCTATTTTACTTGAGGTGCAGTACTCTACTGTCCCAGGCTCACAGCTAAATGGCACTCACGCCTGCAGCATTCCACACTCTCTTCTTGAGGCGCCGCTTCCCAAAAGGCACGAATGTTCACAGTTCAAAGTGGCAGGACTCATGAACCAGAATTCCTGCTTTCACCTCCTCGTCTCCCAGTGCTGGCACTCCCAACTTTTAGTCCAGGTAACCCTTGGCACCCAAAACATAGAATCCTGGACAAGCCCCCACGTTGTAAGCCACTGAATTAGGCTTTCAATCCAACTGGAAGCAGCAAGCTCTTCCTATGGCCAATGAGGTCAACAACAGCAGCTCCCAAAGTCCTCCCACGATACAGGCCTCCTTCAGACTCTACTGTGGACTGCAGCTCCTTCCCAGCTCGCACCCACAGCCCCAACTTGCATACTGTGTGACCCTAAACAAGTCACTTAACTTCCCTGTGCTCCCAGGTTGCACCTGTAAACAAACTTTCAGCTTAGTGTGTCTCTCCTGGTAAAAACCAAAAAACAAAAAAAAACTGGACACCCTTGCTTTCTATAGCATGCCCCTCGCACAGCGACACTTTCAAAGCGACATACGTCGATGCCGAGAGCATCGACATGCTGCTGTAAACGTCAGCTTGGGACCCGGAAACACTTTCCCCCATCCTGCACCCCCTCCCTGAATCAACTCCGACTCGTAGTTGTAATCATTTAGAATGAGGGGTGCAGGGGGAAGAGCCCCCCACATGCGGGGGTCTGGGGGCAAAGTCCTCCGATGTAAACACACACAGTGTTCCTGACAGTTTTATGGCAACTGCAAAGTGTGGTCACTAATGGGTCCTGTCACAACAAAGTTGTCGATGGGATGTCGTAGAGCTCTTTCTATGGACTGACCTCCCTCCAATGAGCACCCCACAGCTGAAACTCACTGGGTGGTCTCAACTCTACTTTGTGACTGGGCCTCCTCGGGGCCAGCAATGCATACCACATGGGCCAAGATCCCCGGGACCAAGAAGCAGGCTGCTACCACTACCACCCTGCAAGATCGAGCTGCCACTACTGACCTGCACCCAGGACCCCAACCCATCAGGCCTACCCCAGAGATCCCTTCCTGCCATCCTGCCCCAGTGCCAGGGAATCACATGGCAGGCCTCTAAACTCCCCGGGCCCTGGCTCCCCTAAAGTGACAGGGAAGTCCCCAACAGTCCGGCCAGTTCCCGCTGGCCCTGACTATGAGCATGGCGCTCCAAGCCAAATTGAGGGCGGTGGGCTGGAGTGGCAATCACCCGCACCACGACCCTGAACCTCGGTCCTCCAGCTGAAAACAGGCCAGGTGCTCCTCTCTCTAAGCAAGTCTCTTTTCTTCTCTCCTTTTTGGTGACAAATTCTCCAGTTTGTATCTTCTGGCCTCCCCAGTACCCCACCGGCCAGCAGGGGGCCTCAGAGGCCAGGCAGCTCACCCTGGGGCCAAAAAAGGTAAGCTCCCATAGGGGGCTTACATTTTTTTTAACAAGACTTCAAGAAAGCAGCATGCAGTGGGGTGGAGTACTGACCGTTTCATTTTATTTACTTTTTTAAGTTTCTTTCGCTATTCCACATGGCCCTTCTTCTGGTTGATTTTTTTGTAACCCTAATGGAAAATGTTACAGTATAAGTAGTAAGGACTTCTATGATGGAAGTCCATCCATCTTCACAGAATTGTGACACCTATAGACCAGGCACTTTTAAGTCCTAGTTGCATCCAAGCATCACTTGTGCATATGCCGCTCTCCCCATGTCAATGCACCACAGCATATCTGAGCCTAGTTTGCAAGAGACACAGCGTACAGCCCTTCCACCTTCTCACCAGGAAGCACTGCACTCTGCAGCACTGACTCCTGACCACCCAGCGAAGAGCTGCTCCTGCCACCCCCCCCCTCCCCCAGCCTTTGTTTGGATTCAGGTCTCAAGCATGTTACAGCATAGCTCTACGTCTGGGCCATCATGCAAATTGTACTTTAAATATCTCTTCAAAAAAATAAAAAAGGAACTGGTCTATGATTTCTCCATTCATAGTCCCCACAGATAAAGGAAGTGGGGGAAACTTGGTAAAACTAATTAAAAGGACAATAAAATCATGATGTAAATCAAATTAATAGCACAAAGCAAATGATTTAAAGTGCAATAAGAGAGACACAACGCATTAATGAGTTAAATTATGTTAGGACAGTAATCGTGGGCTAACATGCTGAAATAATGTAAGTTTATTTTTAAATATTTATTATGGAATTTGTATAATATGAGCAATACTGTTAAACATGTTGTTTTATTGCTGTCGTATTGTGGAGCTGAGTATTGTAATTTGTTTTTAATATTGTAATGGCATTGTTTGCCAACAATAAAAATGAACTGAATTGAATATCTCTTGCTGCTGAAAATTTCAATTGGAGGGCACAGATAACCCCTGCAGCCTCTGTCTCTTGGATGGGGTCAGGGGCACCCATTGCCATTCCTCGCTCCCCTGTGCCATGTCCCCATTTTACAGTCTGCTACCTTTGTTACAGGTATTGCAGTCACTCAGCTGATACTGTAATTACTTTGAAGCTCAGACTCAAACAAGTACATTGACAAAAATGGGAGGAACTCAATGGACCATTGGTCTCCTTTCCACCCTAAATACTGTAAGTTGCTGTGTGTTTACATAGCCAACTTACTTCTTCCCTGCTTGTGTAGTGTGTGTGTGTGTGTGTGGGGGGGATGATGGAACTAGAGTCCCTTCTGACATTAAATTACTATGTGACTACATGCTATGTTTATGTCATGTACTGATAACTGCACACCACTGATTAATATGAATTTCATCTTAAATGTCTAGAAGAAAAACAACAAATATGTTACAGTTGATACCGTTTACTGGACTACAAAACTGTTACTGAGACTAGCTTTCAAGAGTTATATTCTCTTCTTCAGGTCAGAAGCACCACACTTTACAGCAGTGACTCCTGGCCTCCCAGCTACTGGCCACTGCTGGCTGCTGACTAACCTAATGACTAGATGAAGAAAGTATAACTTTTTAAGAAAGAAAGCTGACCATTGACCTACTGAAATTTTTTCCCCACTAACTCAGTGGGGACACCCTGTGATCCCTTTCTCATCAAAGTGCGCTCTTTTTTTCCCTCTAAAGAGCTTTTTTCCTCTTAGAGACAAGTGAGCAGGCTCTCAGCCCTGTCCCCGCTCTCCCAAACTGACATATTCCTCCCCCCGGGCTAAGTACCTCATGGATTTCCCACCATGGCAGGTGCAGAAGAGCAAGGGCCATTCTCCCCTACCCCCGTGCACATATCCAGAAATTCCAGGGACCAGGCAGCAGCGTGGGCTGAGACAGAGCGAGAAGGGCTTCCCTAAGTTCACCCAGCTTTTTTTTCCATTTTCTCCCAACCTCTTGCCATGGCAGTATGCAAGTGCATATGTGTAGAGACCCCCATGCACCATGGAATAGCGGGCCATCCATTACGAGTCGCTCACAACCCACACTACCACCGGGCCTCTTCCCCGTGGCAGTCAGAGGCCAGAATGGCTTACCACCCCACCCCAGGAGATGAGAGCAGTTCTTGGGATGCTCGATCTTCTCCCACTGGTCGACCCCAGCACCTTGAGTTCTGCTCTCGAACTCAGGTTGCTGGTGTGGCAGGCAGTAGTGGTACCATGGAGTCACTGAGCTGGCTCCAAGGTCCTTATATTGTTTGAGCTTGAAGGTAGAAAATATGTCAACCGACACCACTTGCTTTGGAAGTAAGTTCCAAGTGTTCACCACTCGTCCTGTGAATTAGTTCTTCCTGATAGTTCCCTTGAATCTTCCTCCCTTCAAAGATATTGAATGTGTTCCCTACCCCCTTCGATCTGGTGATCAGTCCCTACTAGTTGTTCCTTGGTGTATGACCAATATGGGACTTCAGGTCTTCTCCCACTTTGCCTCAATTTTTTGGAACTCCCTGCCTGTGGCCCTCCAGCTCGCCCTCTCTCGTGCTTGCTTCAAAAAAAGAGCTATACCACCATCTCTCTGTCTCTGATCCCTGTACCTGTTTCCTGCCTCCTTGGCCACCCGACCTTTGCTATCTGACTAGTGGTTGTTTACAACTAATAATTTTGATGCACTTATGTGAGCTGCACCTTGGGCAGACGAGCTAGACCATTGGCCCTAATCTGCCAGCCCCTTTGTATGTATGTACATATGTTTTTAAATTGTGTAGTGACTCTGCTCTGTTTCTCAATTTTGTTGCTATTGTACTGGTTTCTCCTTGCTACAATAATTTCCCCGCTCTGACTGAATTTGTCAACTGTTCTTGCTACTGTAACTAGTTATCCTTTACATTGTTAATTGTGCTGTTTTACTGTACTGTTTAGTTTAGTTTAGTTTATTAGTCTAGGAATTAATACCTTTGAGCCAGGGCTCTTTTACAAAGGTTCCACGTCACAAAGAACATTTAACAAAGCACGATACACATTACAGGTAAAACCAGACAGGAAAGTTACATCATAAATTTGCTATTAACAGTTTAAGGCAGTAACGTTTTTAAGTTTCATAGAAAAACAAGCTATAACAGGTTGAGCGAGTAGACAATTTGAGTTAAGGAAACTTCAGGGAGGGGTGATCATTAGGCGCCAAAAGGAGGCTAGAGAGGAGGGAAAGGTGGTGAGCGGGAGAGTAAGTGAGAGGGGACAGGAAAAAAGGGGGGGAGTGAGTTTGGGTGGGAGACAGGAAGTAGTAAAGGTACCAGAGGTACCATGAAACTGTTGTTTCATGACTGTTTGTAATTGTACTCTCCCGGGTTGTGCCTGAAAATAGGCATATCTTTTATCTAGTGCACCTACCAGGTAATCAAAAAAAAAACAAAAACAAATAGAAATGTTGGTGCTGTCTGACGATGGGCTCCCTTTGAGATGTTATGAATCACAAATGGGATTCCAGCCAGTCAGCACCCAGGACCGCTGTACACCTTATTCTGTGCACAGTATGCTCTTGTGTGGCAGCATTTGGGAAGAGCACTCCACTTCAGCACCGAGGGGGGAGGATGGCATAAATACACTTTAGAAACACCTCCAAACCTATTATAAATCACTTGAGCTGAACTCCAGTGATTTATAATAAGTCAATAGGGCCTCTGAGGGGTGTCTTTTATGGTATAAGAGACACCTCTCATGAGGTTTGAGCAGACAGAACCACTCAGCTTTGCTCAGCAGTCCTCTCGCCCAAACCGCATGCATTGTGTCTCTTAAGAAACACCCCTTGGAGGACCTATTAACATAACATTTGAATATTATAATCATGTCTCCCCTAAGTCTGCTCTTTTCCATAGAGAACATAGACCATGATGGCAGAAGACGGCCCACTGGCCCATCCAGTCTGCCTAACCCTACCTTATACTACTACTGCAGTGACCCAAATGACTATCTTCCTCCCCTCTCCCCTCCCCCTTTGCACCTCTTCCTGCCCTTATCAGTAGCCTGTGCCACCCATGTTTTAATCCACTCACCGTTTTGGCTAAGGAAACCTCCTTTCCACCTGTCCACCACTCTCTGTGAAAAAAACACTTGCAGACATCCCACCCGAACCTTCCCATGGCCAGCCTAAGTGGATTCCTCCTCTGTGCTCATGTCTGTAGAAAAGGCAAACAGTCTCAGTTTTGCCACTCAGACTCACAGGGGGAAGATTCAAGAGGGACCTCCGCACACACTTTTTCATGGAAACGGTGGTGGACAAGTTGAATAAGCTACCGGAGGCAGGGGTACAGGGTTACAGGCCGAATCAGTGAGGAGTATCAAGCAGGAATGGGACAGGCATATGGGGTTAGTTAGAAAAGAGGTGGAAGAAACAAAGGGAAGGGGTGGCCACTAGGGGCAGTGCAGAGCAGTTAGGTAGGGTGGGCAGACTGGATGTGCTGATGGGACTTTTTCTGCCGCCATCAGAGGCACTGGAACAATTTTTATAGTAGGGGTGCTGAAAGTCATTGAACAAAATTGTATAGGAAGCCATAGGGAATTGTACTTCAAGCAAGGAGGGGCTGCCGCACCCCCAGCACCCCAGTTCCACACCATTGTCAATATCTATGTATATATGTAAGTTAATCCTCCGGACCCATGTTTTCTCAGCCTTCATCTGCCTTGGTTGCGCTCCTCTTCACCTTCTCGATCTTGTTGGTATCAATCTTCAGCAACTGTTGGCTTCCACTTCACAGGTATAGGTGACTTACAGAGACTGACATCCACCCTCTCTGGAGAGCTTTCACTGAGACACTTGATCTCCCAACCCCCACCCCCACCCATGATCTGGACTCCTTCTCAACCCTGAGCCACTAGTGTCAGTGCTGCGCTGATGGGCTGACCCATTCATTCATCCTCTTCAGCTTCAGAAGTGCTGGTGCAGGTTCACAGGTTCACATGTGCAATGCCTTCTGTAAAATTGCACATATACAACAAAATACCCACAAAAGTGGCTTACCTTTTACTGCCATTTGTACTTCACTTTAACATTTCTGCCCCCCCACTGTAGTTCTCAGACCCACTGCCTGCAGCAATTGTTTAGTGTGAAAGCATGACATCAAAGATGTCCCATGCCAGTCTCTGACACCCCAACAGCCCAAAAGAAGTAAGGATAGCAGATCTGGCAAATGTCTGTAGAACTTAGAGTTAAAAAAAAAAAGAATAACTTTTGTCTGAGGTAACCTGCCAATACAGTGGTAGTCTTGCCGACTGCAAGGCCAATGACCTGGGTTCAAAAGTGAGCCATGGTCATTGGGAGGGCAGTCGGGGGAAGGTGGACTGAATGCAACACAGGATGCTCTCCTGTTCCAGGGAGGGGAAGTGGGTGGTGCCTTCTGCTGCAGTACCATCTTGCTGACCACAGGTGGCAATGCAACTGGAAACACATGCATGCACAACGGGGCGGGCAAAGCACATGAACATCGGTGTACATGGCTTGCCTTACACAACCTTCACACGCTTTTGCAGGAGGGTGAAAAGTGTGGAAAATATCCATAGCTGGGACAGTGAAACACTACCTGCCCCTGGTTTCAGGCTCTAGTTGGTTGGAACCTGGGCTGGCCTAGGGCGCTTCCTCAAGTAGATCGTATTTAGCGGAGGTGACACGTGGTGCCCAATCTCAGAGATCATACAAGGGGTCCACAACAGAAATTCCACATTTTAGTGGTGAGGAGTTGAGTTGCCCCACCTGGGGATCTAGAGATAGGTTTCTCATGTCCCATGCTGAGAGGTGTCTTGAAGTCCCAGAAGTGCCAGGTTTGACAGAACTCCAGATGAGATGGTGGTAAATACTACCAGTTTTTTTCACTACCTGCCTATTTTTTCTCACTTCCTAATTTTGTTCATATTATTCCTGTCCAGATTGTATATTACTTGTGAGCTGTGTTTCGTACACGTTTTTTTTTTGCATCATCTATTTTCTACATTGTTGCTTGTCTTTTTGGTTTTTTGCTATGTTGTACTCTTGTTCGATTTTTTTGCTCTTCACTGTAATTCTCCTGTTTGGTCACAGCTGGAAATGAGTTTTTGCTCAGTGTGTCTCACCTGGTTATGAATTTTTACATAACTAAAAGAAATAAAATACTGGTAGTTTTGGCAGGAGGTCTCAGTCCCAAAAACTTTGGTCTGGGCTAAGAGGGAATTTCTTAAAAAAAAAAGTCTGTTCCTGGATTTCTTGGCACCGGTATTTTCTATCCCTGAATTTCCCCTCTACATCATCCTCTTGCAAATGCAATCCAGAGAGGGATGCAAGGTCTCGGAGAAACCAGCTCTCACACATGATATCACCAAGATCAACAGAAAATTACCCCCCTCCCCAACAAAAGCATGATTTATATCTGGAATTTTGCCTAATGTGTTAAATTTCAGAAGCCAGGCATCAGAGTTAAAACTGGGATTTAAACAGCATTTGAGACAGAGGGTTATGCTGGTCCACTGTCAGGGCTGCCATTCGCAATGCCTCCAACCTGGGTTAGGGAAGAAGCCCAGGACGTTGAAATTTTTCCACAAAATTGATAACCTTTGACCAGCTCGGAGACTAGCACAGTCTCCACAGCTTGCATTTTTAGTAGTTTTTAAATATCCAGTTTCAATGGTCGAATTTGTTTTATTCTGTTTATCTCCCATCTCTGGAGTAGCCCCTTCTACTCATCTGACATCCCAGCCCCATCCTCACCACCTCAGGGACTTACATCCCCACACAGGGGTCAACAGCACACAGCTCCGGCCACTGTGGAGGATGCCATTTGAGGTAGGAGGCATCCCTCCTCCAGTCTGCAAAGTGTGGGGTAAGGACCAGCCAGTAGGGTTGTTGCGGTACATGAAGCAGTGGTGTCATTTTGCTCTCTCTAGGTTGTTTTTTGCTTGTTTCTCCTTTCCATATCACATGCTGGCATAGAGGGTGTCAGGTGAGCCTGGGCATACCATTGTGTGGCTGTGGACAGAACCAGCTGGTGTCTTCCCTCACAGCCACGTGCACCTGAACATGCCATTGTGTGGCTGAGGACAGCATCAACTGGTGTCTTCCTTCACAGCCACATGCACCTGGGCATGTCATTGCACGGCTGTGGGAAGCACCAGCTGGTGTCTTCCCTTGCAGCCACGTGCACCTGGATGTGCCATTGCATAGCTGTGGACAACACCAGCTGGTGTCTTACTTCACAGTCATATGCACCTGGGTATGCCATTGTGTGGCTGTGGACAGCACCAGCTGGTGTCTTCCCCTCGCAGTCATGTACACCTGGACATGCCATTGCATGGCTGCAGACAGCATTAGCTGGTGTCTTTCCTCACAGCCACGTGCACCTGGGCTTGCCATTGCATGGCTGCAGATTGCAGACAGCAGCAGCTGTTGCCTTCCCTCACAGCCATGTGTACCTGGGCATGTCATTGCATGGCTTTAGACAGCAGACAGAAGCAACTGGTGTCTTCACTCGCAGCCACTTGAGCCTGGGTGTAGACAGCACAAGCTGGTGTCTTCCCTCGCAGTCATGTATGCCTGGACATGCCATTGTGTGGCTACAGACAGCATCAGCTGGTGTCTTCCTTTGCAGCCACATGCACCTGTGTGTGTCATTGCGTTGCTGTGGACAGCACCACCTGGTGTCTTCCCTCACAGTCATGTACGCCTGGGCATGCTATTGTGTAGCTGTGGACAGCACTAGCTGGTGTCTTCCCTTGCAGTCATGTGAGCCTGGGCATGCCATTGCATGGCTGTGGACAGCAGACTGCACCAGCTGGTGTCATCCCTCACAGCCACGTGTGCCTGGGCATGCCATTGTGTGGCTGTGGACAGCACTAGCTGTTGCCATCCCTCACAGCCATGTGCACCTGGGCATGCCATGTGGTTTTGGACAGCAGACAGCAGCAGCTGGTGACTTCTCTCACAGCCACGTGTGCCTAGATGTGCCATTGCATGGATTTGGACAGCAGCAGCTGGTGTCTTCTCTCGCAGTTGTTGCTCCGTCTCCATGGCCACCTGTGATCACCTACGTGACAATATTGCAGAACAGCCTGCTGCCCTCCCTCCATGGCAGAGAGCATCCTCTGGCATGCTCAATCCTCCTACCCTAGATGGCCCCCAGTGCTTGTGGCTTGTTCCTGAATCTGAATCACCAACGCCACAAGCATTAGCCCCATTGCTGCACTGATGAACAAGCTTAATAGTTGCATTTCTTCTGGAGGGAGATTTGAAAATGTTTTGATTTTTCTGTGTTGGAAAGACAAGGACAGGACTTCTCTACCTCCAGCACCTGCCATTCCTAGAGGAGGTGAGAAAGGTGACCTCCCACATGGTTTTTGCAGGGAATGCTGCAATTGTCTAGTTACTGTTTTTCTACTGTCTCTGTAGGAGCCTCTGAGAGCAGTCATAGTAACCCCTTCCACAGGGTCTGTAGTGTCCCCTGGATTTTTCTTTTTCTACTAGATTTTTTTTTTTTTATTTTGTTCACATTTCTCATATACGATTCAGTTTGGTCACCACATAGGGAGGTTTTCTGAAATGAGAACTGTGCCACCTTATTTTACAAGTTAACATTGCTCAACTGTTCTATGCTATGCCATGAATCAGAGTCAGCCTAAGGGGGTTGTGAACTGTACATTTGCACAGGGCCCCAAGAGCAGAGAGGCCCCCCAGACTTAACTGTCCATTTGGCCTCCTTCTTCCTGGTCCTGTATATACTAATTTATGTGCAAAAATAGCACAAAACTAGCTAAAAATAAAGCTACAGAGAGGCCATGAAAGGGATGAGGATGTTCCTTGGAGGCGTCACGACTTCTAATATGGGGCCCCAGCAAGGAGGTTCACATTGTGCCCCGGAATTGCTAGGGCCAGCACTGCCATGAATATCTTCCAGTAAAAAGGGCATCAGAAAGAGATCTTGTGGCTGTATCGGAGAAAGTATCTACTGCCATTCACAGTTAATGCTCTTGCTGCATCCAGTCCAACCTTGGCATTCTACAGCATCTAATTTCTCGCATCTGCTGCAGAATGTCAAAGACATCAGTTTCCCAAAGTACTTCTTGGTAGTGAGTGAGCTCTAACTGATGAGGCCGCTTCTCTTAGGAGAAGAGTTACTGATGTGTAGGATTTCTTACCTGAAGCACCTACATTTTGGGAATCATTATCGGGGTGGGGTAGGGGGGTCTGGCATTTTCACATGCACCAGCCTAAATTGATCCCTCTGCATAAGGGAATACATAGTAAGTACTCTGATCCTCATCTGGTAACCATGTATCCCTTTTCATATCTACAACAGTAACTAAGGCTGAGAACAGTAACATTTTTTCCAACTTGTATCATGTTTGGGGAAAAAACAAGAGTGCTGCATCAGTGAGTGATATACAAATGAAACAAAAGGGTAATATTAAATGAGAAAACAGATATGTATGTGTATATATTTGGAGACAGAGATTCATTGCAAAAAAACACTTCACTGATGCAGATTAGGGTTGCTACCGCACGAAACCTATACCCTGCAATGCTTGGAAAGAAAAACTTACCATCGTAATATTGTTTCTTCCAGAGGATCCCTCACTGTGCTTACTTATGCAGTGAACCTGAAAGGTTAAGCTGCCCCGGAGGGAGTGTAATATATGTAAATTATGAAACTTGGAATGCTTTTCAAACCTACACCTCATGGTGACACTGTGTTCTGCTGCTCAATGACAGATTTATTTTGAAGGTCTATAGGGCAATAGCTACGAACCTATTAAAGGCCAAGATATGGCAGATTAAGACAAAAACTTCAGCATAAAACTGATAGTGGATGAACAAGAAATTCTCAAGCAAGTGAATATCAAACAAAACTGATTCTTGTGAAACCTTTTCCAAGTTCTGGAAGCGGAGGTAGGGTGGGAGATTTAAGCATAGTGAGTGATCCCTTGGAAGAAACATTATTACTATGGTAAGTTAATTTATTTCTCCAAACCCCAGGAATCCCACACTGTGCTTACTTACACAGACTAGAAAGCAGTACCTTGGAAGGCTGGGAATAGGTTAGGGATACGGTTCCGCAAGACAGCAGTGCCAGACCTGGCATCCCTTCTGGACTGCACATCCAGGCAATAGTGCTTTGTAAAGGTGTGCACAGTTTTCCAGGTAGCTGTTTTACAAATTTCTTACAAGGGAATATCCCTTGCAGCTGCCACAGAGGCAGCAGTGCCATAAGAGGAGTGTGTCCTGAGGCCTTGCAGTGGCTGCTTATCAGCTTTAGTATAGCAGAATTGGATGCAGGAGACTATGCAGTGGGCAATGGTCCTTTTAGAAGCTGGCCTACTCTTGCTCACTTAATTGTACATGAGGAAATTGAGTGGGAAGATTCGAGGTCCTTAGTGTGGTCCTGATAGTAGCTGAGTGCCCTCTTAACATCCAGGCAATGGAGCCTCTGTTCACCAGAACTGGACTTTGCTGTAAAGAACACTGGAAGAGTGACAGATTGATTCAAATGGAACTCGGACACTATCTTGGGAAGACATTTTTTGTTCATCCTAAGGACCACCTTTTTTCTGTGGAAGATAATGTAGTTAGGGTCTGTGCAGAGGGCTTTCAGCTCACACACCCTCCTGGCAGAAGTTATGGCCACCAGGAAGACTGACGTCCAGATGATACACTTCAAGTCTGCGGTGGCCATCTGCTCAAAGGGAGGTTCCATAAGCTTGGCTATGAACAGGTTCAAATTCCAAGGAGAGACCGATTCCCTAATAGGAGGATACAGATGAAGCAGGTCCTTAAAAAATGGGGTGTGAAGCCACCATTTTCAATTACCTGCTGAACTGTAGGCAGAAATAGCTGCCAGGTGCTCCTTAAGGGTTGAAGGCCTGAGGCCCAAAGCCTGCAAGTGAACCAAGTAGTCCAAAAGTATGGACAGGTCTGCCTGCAAAGGACTGAGCTGCTTAGGAGCACACCACAGGGGAAAATCTTTTCCATTTGGAAGCATATGCATGAGGACCTCCTCTGAAAACTAAAATTCAGAGACCACTAACTCTTCAAGAACCAAGCCTTGAGGTGCAGTGACTTGAGGTCTAGAAAGGTTATTTTGCCAGAAGATGTGGTCAGCAGATTGTATCTCAGTGGGAGACAACTGGGCTGTTTGGTGGAGAGAGCCAGAAGCAGGGGATACCATGGCCATCTGGCTCAGTTGGGAGCCACTATCATCATGGTTGCCGGTTGGCTCCTTAATTTCAGTAGAACTCGAAGTAAAAGAGGGAATGGAGGGAGGGCATGCCAGAACTTCCCCAACCAGTGCAGGGTCAGGGCTTCCATTGGGACTGAGCCCACTGCTGGAGGCCTGAAACAAAAAAGAGGGAGCTGATAACTGTCTTGGGAAGTGAGCAGATCTATTTCTGCTGTACTCCATCTCCTGAAGATTGTGGCCAGCACCTGCTTGTTCAGAGACAATTCATGATGCACTTGACTGATCCTGCCAGGACATTGTCTTTTCCTGGAAGATTAACTGCTTACAGTTGCACTTCCATGGAGTAAGGTAGATTCCAGATCTTTTAGCTTCTGTGCATAGCTTTGAAGATATTGTGCCTCCCTGCTTGTTGATATAATACATGGTAGTGGTGTTGTCTGTGCCGATTTGGACTGATTGTCCCTTTACCTAGGGAGCAAATGATTGAAGGGCAAGGAAAACTGCCCTTAGTTCAAGGAGATTTATGTGCTCTCTGCTTTTCTGAGGGGACCACATTCCACTTACTATTAAGTAGCCCAGGTTGGCTCCCCAGCTTAGAAGGGAGGCATCTGTTGTCAAGATCACTGAGGGGAACTGTTGTTGAAAGGGCATGCCCTCCCTGAGATTGTCCCTTTCTTTCCACCAGTCCAGGGTTTGTAACAGAGGTTTTATTACAGGCACCAACCTTGAAAGGAGGTGTCGCCTGAAAGCTGCCTCCTGGCACCATGGCCATGGCGGAGGCCATATGACACAAGAGCTGTAGGAAATGCCTTGTTGGCTTGGGCTGGCTCAGGACAAAGGTGTTTGGCAGGTTTAGAAGGCATTCCATTCTCTCTTGGGGTAGGGATGCCTTGCCTTGGAGGGCATCCAACCCTGCTTCTATGAAATACAGCAACTAGACTGGTTCCATCTGGGATTTTTGGGGATTTATGAAAAATCCCAATGTCTCTAAGATGCTGAGTTAGGTGGAGAAAGCCCTTGACTTGCTGGTGTGACTTCGGAGGCAGTATAGTGCAGTGGTTTAAGGCTCTGAGCTGCAAACCTGGAGACCTGGGTTTGAATCCCACAGCCCCCACTTGCATACTGTGTGACCCTGAGCAAGTCACTTAACTTCCTTGTGCTCCCAGGTCGCACCTGTAAACAAATTTGTAGCTTAGTGTGTCTCTCTTGGCAAAAAAAAAAAAAAATTCCTGCAACCAGCAGTCATCAAGGTAGGGCAAAACCGAACTTCCTGCCTCCAAAGATGTGCTGCCACCACTGATAAGCACTTTGTGAACACTCTGGGAGCAGATGAGAGACCAAAGGGAAAAGCTGTGAAGTGACAATGTCCAGAAGGCAACCTGAACCTTAAGTATTTCCTGAGGCTGGCCCCAACTGGAATGTGGAAATATGCATCTTTCAGGTCCAGAGATCCCATCCAGTCTCCCTGTTGCAGGGATGGTATGACTGTGGACAGGGTGATCATTTTGAACTTGTCCTTTCTCAGATGTTTGTTGAGGAACCTGAGGTCCAAGATGGGTTGCCACTTCCCATTTTACTTGTGAGTCAGTGAGTGAGAAAGTACCTTGAGTAAAAGCCTTTTCCCTACTGGGAGGGAGGGAGACTTTCTGCTGCACTTGCCTGCAGCAAATCTTTGACCTCTAACTCCAGCAGAATCCTTTCTGTTGGGAGTAGGAGGATTAATGGGAAATCTCTTGAACTGCAGTGTGAGACCCTGATTCACCACTTCCAGGACCCACTTTGTCTGTGGTAATGTTTTTCCATTCCTGAAAGAAGTGAGCCAACCTTCCTCCCACTGGCAATGGATGGGCAACCTGGATCGACTTGTCAGGGGTTTTGTTGGGGCTGAGTCTTAGGGACTGGGGTCAGATCAGTCCGTTCGGAAGCTCTTCTGCCCCTGCCCCTAAAGTAACTGCTCATCTGAAAGTAATCATATGGCATGGGTGTGAAGGCACAGGGGAAAGAACACCTATCCCTACCTCCACTTCCATGAGGCCTGTAGGAAGTGGAGGCCTTTTCCTTCTTGATGTTGCTTTTGTAGGTGGTTTTGTACTCATCCACCTTTTCATATATGCCTTTTTCTCGTCACCAAATGGCTTTTGCCTAGGTGTCATGGGACAGATTAGTGGTCCTTCGCCAATCAAATCTTCTTAAAGAGAAAGCAAGCACCATAACCCTAGAGGCAGTGTCATTGGCATCCACTGCCATATGGAATTGGTATTTGGTAGCATCAAGAGTAGTCTTGGCAGTGTCTGCTAAATCTTGTGCCAGGTCTCCCAAGGCTTTCTCGCTCATGACCAGTACAGAATCCCAGAGGGCTTTCTAGTACTGGGCAGTGTAGGCCATGTATGCAGCATGTCTCAACAGTAAAGAGGCAGAGGTGTACACTTTCTTCCCAATACTGTCCAGCTTCCTGGAATCTTTATCCGGGGGATGGGTAGAGAGGGGAACCTTAGCCTTGTCACAGGTGGCCACCTAAACCACACCTTCATGATCTGGGTGCGTGTAGAGGTACTCAGCGTCATGCCTGTAGAGCTGGTACTTATTCTCGATTTTCTTGTCAATCCCCGGGGTAGAAGTAAGGGTCTGTAACAACTTGCAAGTTGTTTTCTTTAGGGATTTGTGTACAGGAAAAAGCAACCTCTTGGCTGGAGTTAACCCCATCATGTCCAAAAATTCCTCCTCCTCCTCCAGTTTCCTGGGTGGAGAGGTCGAGGGTCTTTACTATTTGCGACACAAAGACATACCGACGTGTTTTTCTTTTTGTTTCTGTTTAGCAGGAACCAAGTTTGGAACCTGCTCGGATGATCTTTCATGCTTAGCCATGTCAGGGTTCTCTTTTTCAGAAACCTTAGAAACAGATGAGTCTTTGAAGGGCCTTTCCTTATGTTTGCTATGAGAGGAAGGGCCCTCCTCAGAATGCTTAGGTGACTTAAAGGCAGACTACGAAGCCAAAATAACTTTTTTTTTTTTTTAACAGTTTTTTGGCAAAACCTGCTGCAAATCTCACAATCAGAAAAAAAATATGTTCTGGACCTAGGCACCTTAAACACAATTCATGGCAGTCTGCCTTCGTCACGAGTCTGAAACACCTTGCACACTTTTTAAAGCCAGTAGGTCCTGTTTTCTTTTTGGGTCTGCCTGACATGCCAAAAAATAGACTCTGAAAAAATGGTCAGAGTGGAAAAATACACAAATGAGGTCCAGTTCCTCAAAATAGAAGGACCGCTATTCAGAATGGCTAAAACATTTTTTTTCCCCCTTATACATACTCAGGAATAGATCGTTAAACAACAAGTGGCTATGTCCCTAAATTTTGGGAACTGAAGCTAAGTAAAAAGAATAGCAACTAGTTAAAAAGGGTGAAATTTGAAAGAAAATTAATACAAATCACTAAAGTGAAGACACAAGCACTTCTGCGGTTCCTGGCAATCGCATGGGAACTGAAGAAAATTGGAAAAACCTAGCAAAACTCACTTAGCTGCACTAACAAAAGGAGCAGCAGAGAGAATAAAAGAACATAAAATGAATACTTATATTTTCAAAAAAGAAAGCTGAAAAACTGGATTGAAGCTGGAAAGCTCTTTTGGGAATCTTGCCTTCTCAGGCGGAGAAATAAAACTGTCATTGGGCAGCAGAACGCAGTACCACCATGAAGCAGAGATTTGAAAACCGTTCCAAGTTCCATAATTTGCATACATTCCACTCTCTCCGGGGCAGCTAAACCTTCCAGGCTAACTGACTAAGTAAGCATAGTGAGGAATTCCTGGAGTTTGAATGTGCTATTACAGTTTTCAAACCAATGCCCATATTTGGGAATGTGCTATTAGGGCTGTCATCCCAATGCCCTCAACATTTGGAAATGTGCTATTTGCGTTATCAAACACAACTTGCATCTCCCTCCCCTGGTTATCCAAGGCCAAGCTACAGGTATTGGTCTGTGCATTAATGGTCTAGTACCTCATACAGGGCCAGCAAATTCAAAATTTGTACATAGCAACCCTAATTCCCCCAATGGAAAATCTGGGTATTATTCCTCCAGTCCTTTCTCTGTGGGACATGTGCCAACCACCCCACATCCAGAGGCTCCAGGCCCTTTGCCCACATTGGGACAGGCTCCATATGTACTGATCCAGTCCTAGGATAGGTCTTGCTGATCAGAAAATGTAGTTATGTCTAGCCTGCCTTCCTGAGCCCTAGTCCAATTTATGATGTCCTCCACAGTAACCCTCTGTGCGGGTGCTGTATAGGAGGATTAGGCTGCTGGTGTTAGAGGTCACAGCTATAAATAATACACAGTCAGCTCAGCCATGAGTACATACTGGGCCTGGCAGATAAAGCACACATTATAAAAGTTTGGGTCAGAAGATGGGAGATAATGTGGCACTATACCTTAGTGTTGTCAGAGAGGAATGATGTCTGTATAGGCATCATGTTTTCTTTCTACAGGAAGAGATATGTGGAACCTTTTCATTTTTTTAACCTGTTAATGAATTTGACATACAGCTTGTCTAGTTACTGTATCTTGTTACGTGTGTAGGGTTTATTGTTGATTAACTGAAACTTTCAATAAAGATAACAAGAGATCTGGCTCTAAAGGGCTGAAGTTCTTGAAAACCAGTGCTGCCACCCTGCAGAAGGTTTCTCTGAAAATACCTAAGATTCCAGAACATCATGAAGGGGCAGACTTAACGCAACTAACATGCCATCATTCATCTCATTCCTGTTGTTGGATGTGCAGGTTAGTGCTGTCCTTGTACTAATTAATAACACATCACTAGGTTTGAAACACATGAATCTGTCTCCATTCTAGGGCTGACCCCAAGACATGGAAGCCCAGATCATTTATGATTAATGTGCAGATCCTGAAGAATCTGGTTGGAACAGAGCTACCTAAAAAGGATCATTCCAGAGATTTCACGTGCACAGTGTTGATGGGCCCAGAGCTCTTGGATCATCATAGGGACATAAACAAGCTTACGCACTTTCATATAGCACATTAACAGGCCAAATTACTGCAACAGGGTTTCATAAACAGCAGTACCTGGTTACCGAGAAGTTGGGTCTTTACTTGGAAAATTAGGAATGCTGGTGTCTCATACACTAACACAGGACCATGCTGTCGCAACCCAGGCAAACAGTAGTCAGCCCAAGGCTGAACTGAAGTGGCCAACAAAGTGGTTCACAGCAATATATTAATGAGGTTATTCTTTAGCTGAAACCATCACTGCAATGTTATTAAACATGTTTCAATACGCCCCTCTTTAGTAGGGGGTCAACAGTGCTTAAACATGGAATACAGGTGTGCATACTTTAGAACAGGGTACCACACTGGTGCTGTAACACCAAAAACGCAATGCCCGGTTTAGTCATATGGAGCACGCCAGAGGCATGCAGACACCTCTGGTAACATGCTAATGCACTTTTTCAAATGATAAACACTTAATTTTTAGAACTAAATGGATTACAGTACTGTTGGAAAAAAGACAGCCTCCTTCCATTTAGTTTACAACAGCCAAAACTGGCCAACAGAGGGTTGACCATTTCTAATTAAAAGGGGCAAAGGGACTTGTCCAACTAGATTACAGAGTGCGAATGAAGGCAGTGTGGTCCAATGGTCGGTACATATGCTTAGGGACTAGATAACATTATCAAACCCAACAGAGCCACATCCTCAGTGTGTGAACTTGAGCAAGTATCTTCAGCTTCTTGATGCTCCAGTTTACGCAGCTGAGAAAACAGGTAGACGCAGGATTCCACTGAAACTGGATGTTTATTATTTTTTTACATTGTAGGTTTGCAAAGCTGCAAGCTCAGTGTTCTAAACATAACATTGTGAACACTGGAAATTCATTTTGAATTACTTCATCCAAAATAATGAAAACAAGATGTTGCATCTCAGCTGGGCTGTCCTGGGTAAATAAATGGAAACAAATGGGGCTTTAGAATATATGTGAATGTGTGTGTACACTGCCACCTAGTGATTGTAAGCTATAATGTTTTTTGATAGTATATATTGTTTCGATAGCATTTCACCATTATGATCATTCTAGAGCCAGTAAGACATGATCCCCTGCTACTTTATTGTTCTGCAATGCTACAGCCACATGTGCTGACTCCATCACCCATTCTAGGCCTGCAGGTGTATATGATGCTACAAAAAAATACAATCTGTTTTTTAATAGAGCGAACCAAATTCTCTTTCGCAAAGTCTAGGTATGTAATGAGTAAGACTGAAATCTACAGTATGCTGCCTGTCTTGATGCGATGACAATGCAGCAATTAAAAAGTAATGAACTAACAGGGTTGGGTGGACAGGAGCACATGGTGATGAAATAACTTGCTCAGGGTCACGCACAGAATACATGGCTCTGGTGGGATTTGAACCCAGGTCTTCAGATTCCCAAGCCTGTGCTCTGTTACAGCCCACTGCCTCCCAATGGTAGATAGTAAATTGTATATGAATAACATATTTCTAAGCAGGATTTGAACCTGTGCCTTCCTACTGGGAGACAAGAAATTGTTGCTTATCTGAGGCAGTAGGCTGAGACAAAGTTCTGATTTCAGTTTTGTCTCATGCAAAATAAGACAATGGCAGCCAGCCTGGTGGCGCCGAGGGTTGAGATGCTGAATGCCACATCTTGCGCCATGGCAGCGACCCAGGTTTGGGAATGGACCCGGGCTGCTAGGGGAGGAGAGGAGTGAGAGTCCGGAGGACTGCTCTCCTCTCCTGGGGTGGGTTGGGGATGTTTCATCGCTCCTTAGCAGCCCTCGGCGGAGATCGGGGGCCCTACATGGAGCAGTGCAGCCAAGGGGTGTAGTGGTGGTGGATGTCAGCACTTGCGTGCACAGATGTCACTGCACATCTACGCTCCAGGAGAAAACTACCTAAAGTAAAAAAACACCAGCCCAAGGGATAGGCAACGGCAGCCCCTTAAAGCCCTGTGCCTCACGCCCAATGTCAGGTTCGGTTCTCCAGCTCTCCCGATCCCTCATTCAGCCCTGGCTTGGCACACTGGACTATAAAAAGAGCTCCAGGGTGGATGGCGTCCCTGCCTTGGGGGGGCGTCCAGAGCAGGCTGGAATAGGGTATCTGTCCCCAATTTCCCAGAGACCGGATTTCACACAGGGCAGCAGAACAGCAGCAGTGCAGGGGTATGCCCGAGAGAGTTCCCTGGTAAGTCGGTGACAGAGTTGAGAAAAAAAAAAATAGACAATGACAGTATTAAAAGCTTACCCCATTAATTACAACATAAATCACAGCATTTACATGGTCAATACTGTCTTAGGTTTTTACATACTCTGCAAGTACACTGGACATGAAATCAGTAGCAGTCACAGGCTAACATGGCCAGGAAACCAGTAACAATCACAGGCTAACATGGACTTAAGGACGTTCCCTGGTGTTTCAGCAACCCCATATCAAATTCATAATTTTCTGCACAGTACATAATGGTCATCTAAACATTTAAAATCCACAACAAAAAACGTGGGTTGCCATGCTTGTTTTTTAAGTTACAAGGTGAGACTTAATCTCTCACTATGGAACAAATCTTAAGGGGTAAAATTGTTTCATGCAGAGATAACGTCAACGTTTTCAACCTGAGCATGAAAGAAAATGTGAATCAAGAACACATCATTTGTCATGATTATTTGCTGCAGAGTAAATTGCCAATACTATGACACCCTCTTGAACTAACACTCCCCAAAATGGGAGAAATGTTTATATTTTTATGCATGAAAACATTTCAGTTCCATGACATGTTCATCAAACTTTTTTTGACAGATGTAGATTATGGTTGTGAATATTGCAAAAGAAAGAAATATAAGGATCACCATGCTTCTTTTGGTTGTATCTGCTTTCAAAGTTGCAATTTCAGAAGTGGTCGACTCAGGACAAAAATTACTTAAAAAAAAATAAAATAAAACTTGCCATAAGGCTATTCAAACAATCTGAAAGTACATGCAGAATGATGAGAACTGTAGTATAAAACAAACAGACTAACCAAAGGCAGACAGACATATATGTAATGTGCCTTGAATGATGCCAGGAAATGTGTGAATTCGCAGCAGTTTCTATTTTAAGAAACTGTGTTCATGCCCTTGAAATTGTCCATTTTTCTTACTATACTTTCTATGCTTCCTTATTACTGGCGCTGCCCCCATTTGGCCCAGGCATCCATCCCTTCCCATCACCTCCTCACAGCTTCTGACCTGTGGTGGTTGGGGTGGAGATGGTGGTGGTCTGCCCAGCTCTCCCCATCGTCAGTCCTCTAGTACAGGGAGAGATGTGCCAGAACAAATACTGGTGTGCAAAATTGTGCTTTGTATCAATTTTTTATGGACGACAGAACCAGGAACTGAGAGTATGATCTTTGGGGTTTTTTAGGTTTAGAATTATTTTTTCCCCAGGAAAGGCACACTATGCCAAAGCTCATTTCCACATATGCTCCAGGAGCATGGGCCGGTTAAGTGACTTGCTCAGGGTTGCACAGTATAAAAGTGGAGGTTTGGGAATCAAACCCAGGTCTGCTGGGTCTCAATGTTCACAACTCTGTGCTGTATGGGATGTGTGTGGATATGAATATAAATTTCTGAGAATTGAAACATTACAAGCAGTTGTAAATTTGCACACATTTCGAGCCGAATTTAGGATATATTTGTAGAGCTAAGCTTGAATTTATCAGGCCTGGATAAAGTTCTAACTATACATGGAAGAGCATTCCATAAAAAAAGGTGCATTATACAGGAAAGCTCCTTCAGCAAACTACAAATGTAATTTCTGGAAAGGTCAGTCACTATTCATAGGAAGAACAGAGTACAAACTGAATTTCTGGAAAGGGCAGGAAAGTACAGTTACGTAAGAACTTACCGTAACAGTAGATCTTCGAGAGGAGCTCTTGCAGCAGCCTATTACATTTAGGACTATGCCACAGGCACTAGGACCACACAGTGAAAAACTTCTGCCAGCAATACCAGCGGGGACCGCCCCGACGTCAGTCAGGGTACAAGAGGGGACGGACCCAGCCCCACCTCAGTTCTCCCGTCAGTACCCAGCAGAAGGCCTGACAAGAGAAGGAGGCAAAGCCCACCATCTAGAAAGAAAAGAAAATAGATCTGCATACTCCGAGGGGGAAGGCGGGAGGGAAGCAGCACCTGCTGCAAGAGCTCCTCTCGAAGATCTACTGTTACGGTAAGTTCTTATGTAACTGTACTATCTTACTTCGACTGGGAGCTCTTGCAGCAGGCTACTGCATTTAGGACTGAATCCCAAGCAGTCTCACAGGAAGGAGGTAGCCGACCCCGGGAGGAGGAATATGCTGACTCCAGAGGCCCTAGGACAAAAGTCCTTGTAAAACTGCAAGGCCGAAGCCAGCACGGTGTCTGGAGATGATACCCAAGCTGTAATGCTTGATAAAGGTATGCATCAAGTTCCAGGTCGCGGCCACACAAATGTCCTGGATGGCGACATTCTGCACGGTGGCAAAAGAAGCTGACACTCCTCTAGTGGAGTGGCCCCTAACCGGGCCCGGCAGGGGTTTATTGTGATGCTTGTAGCAAAACGAAACACAATGGACTATCCATTTAGAGATAGTCTGCTTGGACACCGGTTGACCCAAGCGATGTGGTGCAAAAGCCACAAAGAGCTGCTCCGATTTACGGTGTTGAACCGTTCTACTGAGGTAATACCTCAGGGACCTGTGGTCATCCAATGTGTGGAGGAGAGCCTACCCTCTATTGGAAGGGGAAGGAAAATAAACCGGAAGATCAACCGACTGGTTGAGGGTCAACTCTGAGACCACTTTGGGAAGAAACTTGGGATTAGTTCTGAGGGAAACCCTTTCCCTATGAAAAACCAGATAGGGCTCTTTACACATCAGAGACTGAAGCTCGGAAACCCTTCGAGCTGAAGTAACAGCAACCAAAAAACAAACTTTCCAAGAAAGGTAATGCAGCTCACAACTTGCTGCAGGTTCAAAAGGAGGGAGGGTGAGTTTCTCCAACACAAAAAGGAGATTCCAGGGTGGGACAGGGTCCCTAATGGGAGGTCTCATGTGTAGAATCCCCCTAAGGAAGGCGCGGGCTACATCTAGCCGTGCCAATGCTCTCTCTCCCACGAGAGCATGATAGGCAGAAATTGCCCACATGTGCACCTTGATAGAGGAATAACTCAGCCCTTTCTCATACAAGGAGAGGAGATACTGCAAAGTGGAGTTCACAGGGCAGGTGACAGGATCCAAATGTTGCGGCAAGGCCCAAAGACAGAAACGCTTCCACTTCATAGCATAAGTGGAGCGAGTAGAGGGCTTTCTTGCGGACGCTAAGACCTCCGCCACTTCCGGGAAAACCCCGTATCTGTCTCTAGCTATGTCTGAAGGAGTCAAGCATGAAGGTGCAGGGACCTGAGATCCGGATGGACTAGAGACCCTTGGTCCTGGGACAGCAATTGCGAGCATATGGGCAGCAGAACTGGAGGTTCCTGGAACAACCGCTGCAGGAGTGGGAACCAAATCTGTCGAGGCCAGTTGGGGGCCACCAGGATCATCCGGGCCTCTTCGGCTTGCAATTTGAGCAGAACTCTCTGAATGAGAGGGAAGGGCGGAAAGGCATAAAGAAACCTCCCTGCCCAGCAAAGGGATAACGCGTCTGGCCAAAAAAACTCCAGGCGCACGCTCTCGCGAGCAAAACATTGGCAGTTTGGCGTTGCGTGGTGACACAGAGGTCCAGCTCGGGAAGACCCCACCTGTCGAAGAGCTGGTCTGCTACAGATTGTAGCAACTCCCACTCGTGTGCTCTGGCCCGTGACCTGCTGAGGTTGTCGGCCAGATCATTTAGGACGCCTGGGACGTGCAGGGCGGACAGTAGAATGCCCTGTTCCAGTGCCCAGTACCAGACTCTCATCGCCTCCCTGCAAAGAGGATAGGAATGAGTGCCTCCTTGCTTGTTGATGTAAAAGATGACCGCCATGTTGTCTGTCTGAATTAGAAGAGAGCCTGGTACCAGATCCTCCCGAAACACCTGAAGAGCGTAGAGGACCGCTCGCAGTTCCAGCACATTGATATGGAGGGACCGTTCTTCGGGTGACCAAACCCCCTGCGTTTGATGAACACCCAGGTGTGCCCCCCAGCCCAGGTCCAATGCATCCGTCGTTAGAGTCTGACCTGGAGGCTCTGGACGAAAACTGACCCCTTTCTCCAGATTGCTGGGGTCTGACCACCAAAGCAATGTTCTCCTGACTGGCTCCGAGATCCTGACTAAAGCGTCCAGGTCATCGTAGCATTGGTCCCACTGCACCCTGAGCATCCATTGTGGGACTCTCATGTGGAGGCGGGCCAAGGGCGTGACTGGAATAGCTGCCGCCATATGCCCCAGTAAGCTGAGGAAGTTCCAGGCTGGAATCTGAGGTGCTATAGAGATCCGTTCCGCCAAAGTTCGCAAGCGAATCCCCCTGTTCTGTGGGAGAAAAGCCATGCCCTGGACAGAATCCAGGATCGCTCCTATGAAGGCAAGCTTTTGGCTAGGCTCTGGGGAAGACTTTTTTAAATTCAGGGTGATCCCCAGCACTCGGAATACAGTATAAGTGTCTCCGAGAGAGCGTAAGAGGCTGTCCCTTGATGGGGCCGTAAAGAGCCAATCGTCGAGGTAATTATACACATAATGTCCCTTGCGCCTCAGAGCCGCAGCCACCACTGCGAGGCATTTGGTGAAGACTCGTGGAGCGGAAGAGAGGCCGAACAGAAGCACCCGAAACTGAAAATGCTCCCCTTGGAAGTGGAACCTCAAGAACTTCCTGTGAGGAGGAAAGACCCCTATATGCATGTAAACATCCTGCATGTCGAGAGAGCAGAGCCAGTCCCCTTGGTGCAGCAGGGGAAGGAGACCCTGAAGAGTCACCATCCTGAACTTTTTGTACTCTATAAAGAGATTTAGTGGACTGAGGCCCAGAATGGGACAAAGGTCCCCAGTCTTTTTTGGGACCAGAAAGAAGTGGGAGTAGAACCCCTGGCCTTGCTGCCCCAGGGGACTCTCTCTATAGCTCTCTTTTGTAGGAGGGCCTGAATTTCTCCTTCTAATAGTGGGATGTGAGGAGGAGGATAACGGGAGAGCTTTGGTGGAGTGTGTGGAGGAAACTCTGAACTCCAAGGTGTGTTCTCTCCGTACAACGTCCAAGACCCATTGATGAGTGATAATAGACCTCCACCCTTCGAGATGAAGGGAGAAGCGGCCCCCAACCGGCTCCCTGTGGGCTTCTGTCAGAAGGGGGGGGCAGAAGGGAGTCAGTGGGCAGAACCGGGGGTTGGGAGAGAGGCCTGGGAGGACTTGGGCCCACGGGCGGAAGGTCCACCAGACTGCTGGTTTCCGGATCTTCTGCGGAAGCCACCTCTCTGCCCCTGCTGGTTTCCGTTGGCTGAAGCCTAGTTGCCTGAGGACTTACGAAAAGGCCAACGGCGGTGGGGGCGTCGCTGGTCACCACGGAACATCTGGCGGACTGACTAGATCGACTTACCCGATTCCTGGAGACGGGAGATCAAAGCCTCCATCTCCTGCCCAAATAAGACGGTACCCTGGAAGGGCAAATCCCGGATACCGGACTGCAGATCCTGGTGAAAGCCCGAGACTCTCAACCAGGCATGGCACCGAAGGCATACTCCAGAGGCGGCCGCCGTGTCATATGAGGCTCTCAGCACATGAGAGCCTACGTCTGAGCCTGACTGCAAAAGGGCCAGGAGCTCTGTCTTCTTATCAGAGTCTGGCATGGCTTGTGTCAGCTCAAGTCCCCGTTCCCATAATGCATTCTGGTACTGCACCATATGCGTGAGGAAATTCAGGGAGCGAATGGAACAGGTGGAAGCAGTGTAAACTTTTTTGCCCACCTGATCCAGGTATCGGGACTCCAGGTCAGGAGCCTGGGAGCTGAGGTGTCTCGGCTGTCGAGATTTATCATGAGCAGCCGTAATCACCAATGAATCGGCCTGAGGGTGCTCTGCCAGGAACGGTTCCGCCCTCAGTGTCTTATATCCGACTTTTTCGGAACTGCCGGGATGGAGGCCAGAGGCATCCAGGTTGATTTAGTAAGATCCTGGAAAGTATCCACCAAAGGAGGAATAACCAGGGGCTTCGGCTCCTTCTGCCTCAG
Source organism: Neoceratodus forsteri (assembly GCA_016271365.2). Classification (NCBI taxonomy): domain Eukaryota; kingdom Metazoa; phylum Chordata; order Ceratodontiformes; family Ceratodontidae; genus Neoceratodus; species Neoceratodus forsteri. The sequence continues at coordinate 40,856,550 of JADMNL010000032.1, forward strand.
GTATTTAGCCAATCTCCGGCGTTCCGGATCCAGGTCTTCCATGTCCCACTCGGAAGCCTGGATGTGCTTCAGGACGTCCAAAAAGGTAGGATCGTCCGGAGGCGAGCGAGGTAGGTCCTTCTCTTCAGGGAAGCGCTTAAGACTGAGAGAAGAAGAAGAGGTCGAGGAAGAAGAGGAGGATCGACTATCCGATTTGGAATAGTCTGATTCTACCCCATGACCATGCCTGTGCTGACGTCGGTGATTCGGGACCAACGACGGTCCGAGGACTGGCTCCGGTCCCTGGACCGGCGACGGAGCAATGACCGACGTTGGTCACGAGACCGACGCCGGGAGCGGTCCCGCTTAGCGCGAAAAGGGCTCCTGGAACGAGACCGAGGTCGGTCACTAGAAACCCTAAAGCGACGTCGGTGGTCCGAGCCCTGGAAGGGGGTGAAGGACGACGCTCCAGTGACCTCAACGGAGAAGTCTCACCCTCCGGCTGTGGTTCTCCTGCAGGATCCGGCACCGGTGTCTGGGCCGGCGACGGGGAGGTTCGCTTGTGAACCTGCCCCCACCAAAAAGAGAAAAGCTGCTTGAGCTCATCCTTGGAGAAGATCTCAGCTGCACGCTGTGGAAAAGAAGCCTCCAGAGCGGCGGGAAGCGAAGGAGAGCTCTCCTGAGGGCCTGGGGGGGGAGGAGGAGGACTTAGGCGACGGGGACGTCGGCAGTTCTATGACCAACCCCGGGTCCTTAGCCCCTTCAACCGCCGTTGGTGTAGGGACCGACGACGGGGTGATGCCAGGGGGCGCGCCTTTAGCAGGAGGCGCCAGTGCCGTGGGAGGTAGGACCGAAGCAGGCACCTCCAAGGACTTGCGATGACCCTTAGCGAGTCACCGTTGGCGCGCTTCTCCCGACGGGCCGCCTTAGCCTGGGAAGACTTCGCGACTTCTCCAGACTCAAGGACGGGCTTTTGAGAAGGCCGCGAACGCGATCTGGACCAAGACCGGGACCAGTGTCGGGACCGACTACGCTCCTTACTGTGCCGCTTCTTCTAATTTTTCTTCCCCTCCGAGTGCAGATCCATTTTCTGCTCTAGAAGGTAGGCCTTAAGGACTTTCAGGCGGCGGATGTGGGTCCGACTGGAAAAGGCCTGGCAGTCAGCACAATTAGCGGTGTCGTGGTCGGGGCCGAGGCAGAAGACGCACCGCCGGTGCCCGTGCCCTAGCAGGAATCTGTCACCAGAATGATTTGGTTGAGGTGTTCAGAACACCAAGCCCGGGAAGACATCGAACTCGTGCCGGGGGAGGGCTGACGCCGTACTAAAGGCGGCAATCACCGAGCAGAAAACACCACCGAAATGCAGGAAAAACTGTACGAAACGACGGCAGCGATACTGACGTCGGTGACGGTGAAAACGAACAAAACCATTGAAAAATGGTTAAATCTTGCTAGAAGATCTCTATTCTAGCTGAAAGTCGCAGACAGAAGCAAGCTTCACGTGCGGGTATGTGGCGGGAAAGAACTGAGGTGGGGCTGGGTCCGCCCCCCTCTTGTACCCTGACCGACGCTGGGGCGGGGTCAACGGCGGGGTCGGTCCCCGCTGGTATTGCTGGCAGAAGTTTTTCACTGTGTGGTCCTAGTGCCTGCAGAATAGTCCTAAATGTAATAGCCTGCTGCAAGAGCTCCCACTCGAAGTAAGATCTATTCATTGAAAGAACAAAGAGTACAACATGATATGAGAGTCAACAAACTGAAAAGACATAGGCATTCGTTGTGAAAAATGTTAGAAGAAGTGATCGTCAGACTGTACATGTGTTCAACTTGATGGTACAAAGTCTGAATACACTGTACATTTCTGAGCTAACCGTGGAAGGCACGTGTACAGTATTTATTGCTGTGCCACTGAACATACAACAGCTCCAACACAGCTGGACTGCTACTACAGAAATGTCCACATACTAAACAAGATCATTTTGCACATGCTCACTTGTCATTAGGTGCAGTTAAATTTTTTATTTTGCAGACTCCATTTTATTCTTGCACCCACATCTGCTACATGTTCAAGTTCATCAAGAAAGAAACAGTAAAAGTAGTTTTTTTTTTTTTTTACCATTTTTATTCCATGTTATACCATAAAAATGATGAAACACTGACTCGTCTCTTACTTTCTTCACAAGGCTGTTCTGCACACGGCTCTGGAAACGCATTCTGAACCCCAATGCAAACATGCAGACTATAAAATGGCAAATATTGTGGTTTACATTGTTTTTCTTTATTACAATGGTTTATATCTGTATCACCCTATTTAAAAAAAATAGATATTTTGTACTGCTAGAGTGCCACCCCGCAGTGTCATGGGAAGCTATCATCGTCATCTTCTGCCATTTCTTTTGCAAATTCTAAATCCTGCTGCTCACGTTCCCGACGTTCCTGAAAAAGAGGCAAGACACTCAATTCTGTTACATCTGGAGAGAGGATTCCGCTTCATTCCACACAGTTAAGTGTTTATAAACAACAGTCTTGATACACCCCATAATCAGCCTACTGCAGTACATTACTTGAGTCATTCGCAGAACTTAGTGAACGGACCACAGCAAGAGCTTCTGCTCAGACTTCTAGTGAGAAATTACTCTGACACTGCAGAAATCCAAGCCCAGCATGGGAGAAGATGACTTTAGTAAACAAGGGTTTATTTACCCAGGGTAGGCTAGCCAAGATATGGCATGTCATTAACACTGAGGTCAAGCTTTTTTTTTTTTTTTTTTTATCCCCAGCTACTCATGGTGGCCCCCAGCCCTGTCACAACCCCTTTTCTTACACTTGCCTCGGTCTCCAAATGCCACAGCACAGCTCCTGTGCTGAGGTGGTTCCAGCAGGGGATCTCGCATTCAACTGCCCCCTTCTAGTCCACCATGCAGAAGTGCAAAGTAGCCAGTCAGAACCAGAGAGTACCAAGCTTCATCCTGCTTGCTCCAAGGTTTTACTACTTGCTGCCAGCCAGAGATTCAATAAGCACATGCGTACATACATTTGTGACTGCTAACCACCCACTGGCTGCACTTCCAGCTGTGATCACACAGGTGGCAGTATACGAGCAGGGAGTACAACCCTTCCTCCCTGGAGGAGATTGGCCCAATGGGATACTCAATCCTCCTCCTCCCAGGGCTGCCCCACATGACCCTGGCCTGTTCCTGAACCCAGGTCACCACATCACAAGTGACAGGTACTGCTGCACTCTACTGCCAAAAGGAGTATCGTATTGGGAGGTCAAGAGAATTACTGATGGTCACAGTCAACAGTGGTGGAATCTGAACTTGTTACCTCCTGGATCCCAAGGCAGTGCTCCATCCACTGAGTCACACTGCCTTTCCTGGGGCTCACAGCTATAATGCTCGAGTGGCCAGCTTGCAGACGGTTATGCTGTAACCCTGAAATTTGTACCTGCTCACATGTCTGTAATGTAACAATGTGTAATTAACCCTGGATGTGTCCTTCCACTGTTGCACCGCAGTTGTGTAATACTGTATTTGCCTATCTGTTCTCTGTACATCCTAATCATGTATGTATACGTTTACGTAAATGTAATGTAATTAATTCCGGGTCGCCCCTGAAAAAGGTACACTAGTCTCAGTGGGTCTACTCAGTCAACAAATGTCAATAAATAACCAAATAAAGCGGCTGTGTGTCTAGCATTATGCAATCAAAAATCAGGTACAACATGGGGAAGGGGATATGAGCTTCGGTAGCAGCTGAGCCAGCATGTAGCTATTCTTGGCAACCACAAACAATCTGACCAAAATCTGTATAGGTGAGCCATAGGCATTTGCTTCAGAGACAGAAATGGCGCCTCAGAAGGCCCCCAGGTCTGAATTAGCCTAAACCCTGCCCCTAGGACTGTAGTCAAACAGTAGGTGCAGCTGAGTGGCTTGAAAGGACTCTATGTGGGCTCTGAAGCTCGGCACTCAATGCATAAAAACAACATCAGGCACTGGGACTGTATGCAGAAGCACTCTGTGTGCTGGCTGCCTTCCATCCATGGAGAGGAGCCTACTTTTCTAATCTGATTTACAACCACCTAGGATTTCAAAGACTGATTTTTTTTTTGTCTCTGCGTATATCCAATTATTTACTTCCTTGACAACAGAAGTGTCAAACCCACGTGTAAAAGTTTATTTATCTGTCCAACCCAATGCATATTATACATGTTTTGTTAATATTCTACCATTATCTGATGAAGGGCTTTTGTCGCCTGAAAGCTTGTGTTTTGTAAAACTCTTGCTGGCTCACTAAAAGCATCAAATCACCCATTTTGTTCATCTTTTTGTACAAGGACCAATACAGGCTCAAACAATTCTCCATTTTATTAAGGAAATGGGAGCCATCAGCAACAACAAAAAATAATAAAATAATAAGAGCATGAAGTTGTCAGCTAGGCAAATAAAACACATATATCTAAACCATTCACATTTTATATACTCAGCTTCCCAGGTTAGTGAATTTGCCAGGATATCTATATTTGAACAAAAATCTAATATATAATTACATAAATTTTATATCGGCACTCTTTCTTCCTCCACTTCGGAGAGGGCAGGCAGTCACCTGGCCGCTGGCACCAACACCCGGGTCTGGTCAGCGACTCACTCTCCCCACACAGGCTGGCACGCACAGTGCCCCCCCCCCCCCTGTGGGGACCCGGATCCAACACCTGGGAGGTGCACCTCTCTAGGTCCAGAGGGTGCAGTGCATGGCCATCAACCGCTACAATCGATCTCAATTTTCCACCTAGATTTTTGTCCCTTGAAGCCAGATGTGCAATGACGTCAATGCACTAGTGTGCCGATGTCTGCCGCGCTCCAGCCCTGTTCTGTGCGCCGCTCCTGTAGTGCCCCTGACTTCTGCCAGGCGCCACTGCAGAGTGATGTGAACCCCTTTACCCACCCCAGAGAGAGGAGAGCTGTCATGGAATGCTCCATCCTCTCCCTCCCCTGCCAACCCCTCGATGACCCAAGTCGGTTCCCAAACCCGGGTCGCCAGTGTGGCGCAAGCTGTGGCGTTCGGCACCTCAACCCTCAGCGCCACTGGGCCGACACACAAAAATCTAATATTTTATAAACCAAAAACATTCTTACCTCTGCAGATTCCAAATCTTTGTTGTAGGATTTAGGAGGGAATCTCATGGCCTGAAAGCAGAAACAACCACTTTAAAAACTTGAAACCAGTAATTAAATTTTGCTTGCCATTTTGGACAGAGGAAACATTTTCAAGAAGCAGTTCTTCCATTAATTGCTCAGCTAGGGAAAGTAAAATACATTAAACTTTTGTTTTCCTACTTTGTTAAAAGGGCAATTTGTTTTGTCAAAAAAAAAAAAATTTATATCTTAAAGATATCCAAGGCAGCCAATTTCATTAAAGTATTACAAAGATAAATGAGGGGGGCACAGCCAGCAGCCGAAGGGAACAGACGGTTTTCAGAGAGCTCCTGCAGTAACCAGATAAATCCCTTAATTTGTTGATATTTTCTTATTTAAGGCATAAAATTCTAACAGCAACTGATGCAGCTTGGGAAATCTTTTTTGACTCATTGCCATCACAGGAAACCTGAAGAAAAAGGCTCCACAAGACGGCGGTGGTCTGAAGGAGAGTAAGTCATCTGAGCAGGGAGGAGCGGCAGCCTCCATTCATGTGGTGGAGGGGACTAGGGAGCAGACAACTGGCACACTTTTACAGGCCATCAGAGATCTCGACAAAAAAGTGGATAATCTAGTGGACTGCATTGCTAAAAATGGACACCAAAATCACTAATGCTAAGGTGACTGCAGATTCTGCAGCAGGCCAAAAGTAAGTTATGTCTTTGCATGGAGCAGTTTGAAAATACTATCCGCTCTGTGACTCCACATTTACTGGGCATCCCGCAACAGTCCAAAGGTCAGGACATTGTGGTGTTTCTGGCAAAACTGTTTAAAACTGGGACTCTGAGATTACTGGCAACATTGTGAAGGCCTACTGGATTATGCCTAGACACTGCCCAGCCCTGTATGGCGCTTGTTGTCACAAGCGGACCACATATCAGGGCCAAAGTACTATCTGCAGTTAAGGGGAAAGGGACACGTTACTGTAGAGAATGGTGAGAGGATTCACTTTTTCCAGACCTCAGTTATTCCATTCGCCAATGGTGAAAAACGTTTGATGCTGTCCATTCTGGTTTGCATGTTCTGGGGGTCACTCATGCACTTCAGCTCCTGGCACAGCTTTGCACATCATAGCGGGTAAAATCTTTCTGTATTCTGATCCTGCCGAGGCTGGGAAGAGACTCACTATTATACAGAAGGACTCTGCACAGCAAGCATCCAGCAATGTATCAGATAAGGGGGATTGATGCTCTGAACTTTAAAAATCTAAGCGTATTGTTACTTGGCCCTCACACTGTTGGTCTAAAGTATGACACTGTCACAAAGTTCTATGGGGCCTACAAAACCACAGCTGTTCTTAGCCATTTAGATAAGTGTTTTTGGCCATAAACTTTATTAAAGTTGTCCACTGACGTGCTTTGGGATGGTGGTTTGAGGATAACTGCGTAGTCGGGATCTCAGAATAGCTGTCGCATGAGGTGAGCAGGCTATATGCTTGAATGGCAATAACACCTCACTTAGCGGTCACTCTGCAATCCCTATCATATGTTTCTATTACACTGGACAACTTCACATATTTCATTACTTATTTAAACTTTTACTAGTATGTTAAGTCTAGATCCTATTGCTAGTTGCAGTTATAGACTTTTGAATGTCGACATATTGTCAACCTGTGTAAAGTATGCCTTAATCAGTGGTTTTGTGGCCTGCAGTAGCATATGGGTCCAGTTTTGATTTGCCTGGAGAAAGCCGGGGAGCTCCCATCAGAGCATCTGCTGGGAGTTTTGGATATATGTATAAAAATGATTGCATTGCATGGACCATAGCACTGTCTGCTGCAGCGTTCTTATGAGCAGCACAATGCAAAGGAACTCAAGTTTCAGACTGAGTCTGCATAATATGTCCATGTTTCTTGCTTGCATGGTGTTTTAAGTGGCATCAATTGCTTTTTCTTATATTTGGGATGTGCACCCCTCCTTTATGTAACACTGGATGAGGAGTTTGTAATCCAAGTTATTAAATTTGACTATGTTTCTGTACTCAGAACCAAGTCTGATTTTTCTCTGTATTTACTATGAAGACATAAAAATAAAATACAAAAAACAAAGATAAAACTGCTGACCTTGACTGACATATTGTGAATATCAAGGCAGAAAGCAATTCGTTGATGGAATGCCAACTGAGGTTCACGGGTTCCATAAATATCAATGGTCTCTTTCGACTGGACGTACCCCTTTTCATGGTTAATGCTGGCCTCTATCACACCATCGCGGATTGCCTGAAACACAGAGGTGAACTGGTTCATCAGTAGGCTTCCCTAAGGCTACCTAGCCAAATTCTAGAAAGGTAAACAGTGCTCCATCGCTGATGCTGTGCAAAGATTTTGTGACAGCCCGCCATGCCCAAAACTGGATCCTTCAGAAAGACGGATACAAGTGCGAACTACAGAAACAGATGTCTGAACATACTTTTTATAAGATGAGATGCCCATCAAACTGGCCAAACAGTGACGAAGACAAGGGCATCTCACGTACATACATACATACGAACATATGAAGAAGCCAGCAGAAGAAGGCCATTTGGTCTATCAAGTCTGCTCAGTAGCATGTCAATACAGCGAGTCATTTTCAGTAACGCTATTATAGCAACTGCAGTAACAGCGATCGCTGCATTCCAGCGAAGAGCAATTCTGGCAACTGTGGGTTAATAGCCTACCTCCGAGGCCCAGGTGCGCCTTGGAGGAGGTTATTTTAGAAATAGGAGGGGTTTGGGGGTACAGCCCCCCTGCGATAACAAGTAATCCGATTGTCTATTTTTATGGAAGAAGAGCAGAAGTTTTGTTCAAGTATTAGTAAATGTCAGGTGGAGTGAGTGGAACTGAGTGAATGCCTGAGCAGACAGATGTGAGTACAGAGCGCAGGAGGTGAAAGTGCTGAGAGATGATCTGAAGGGAGACACAGTAAAACGAAGAGCAAGGTATGTTGCATATCTGACTGTATGTGCCGAATAGTAACTCGCTGATGTTACCGGTTGCCGAAATTGGAGTTGCTATAATAAACTCGCTGTAATTGCAATCGCTGATATTACTTCGCTGTACTGACATGGAACCAGTCTGTTCGTATTGCAGGGACCACTGCTTGAGCTACTATCCCTGCCCTCCCTCCCCACTCCTCCCATCCTCCCTGCCCATGATTTTTACCTGTCCCAGGCTCTCTTAAAGCTGCCCACTATCTTGAACGAGATCACCTCCTCCGGCAGTGCATTACAAGTGTTTACCACTCTCTCTGTGAAGAAGTGCTTCCTGACCTCCCTCCTAAACCTCCCACCCTCCAGCTTAAGACTGTGGCCACCTCGTGTTATGGCTGCCACTCCGCTTAAAGACACTGTCCTTATCAACCTTATTTATCCCTTTCAAGTACCTGAAGGTCCCAATCATGTTCATTCTCGTTCTCTCTCTTCCGTCTTCCAGAGAAGTACATGTTCAGTGGCCCAAACCTCTCCTTGTATGCCTTACCCTGCTGACCCACTATCATCTCTGTAGCCCTCCTCTGGATCTTCTCCAGCAGGTTAATGTCCTTTTTGAGGTGTGGGCACCAATACTGAACTCCATAGTCTAGATGCAGCCTTACCAGTGCCCTGTACAAGGGCAGTATAACCTCCTCTCTCTCCTACTACTGATCCCCCTAGCTATGCATCCCAGCATCTTGTTTGCCTTTGCTGCTGCTTTCTTGTTTTTTTGTATAAAGGCCTTTAAAGAGACCCTGACATTGTTGAGAGAACTTTGTACTATTTATACACAATTTAGCTTATATTCTTTAATTTTTACACTTTATTAATAAGGAATTTGCATGAAAACAGAATCTTGTCCCGATCTGCACTGACTGCTTGCCTACATCAGACATTTCAATTTTATTTACAACACTATCTGTTAAAAGTATTATGATGTCATAAACAGGGGATATGACATCAAGATAGTGATGTTGTGAATAAAATTTATGTTCGCTGTAGACAAGTAGCCAGAGCAGCTGAAGTCTGGGTGACAGTGATCATTTTCATTCAACTGTCCTCTGGCTCTTTGAATCAGCTATCACAAGCAGCCAAAAGTATCAGTTCATGTTAGAAGTGAAAAACCACAACACTACTTTTTTCGTTATTCAGGAAGGGAGAGATGAGGATCTCTTACAGAATCACACTTCAGTGAGCTAATATTAACTAAAGTAAAATATTCTGAATTTATTTACTGAGGATCCAAAGAAAAGATGGCTCTGGTTCGCCCTAACCGACTCTAGACCCATTACGACACACATTTTTCAGATTTTCAGATAAGTATTGTAAATGGCCTAGAGCTGGCGGGGCAGAAGCCATTTTTTCTTCAAATCCTCAGAAAATATAGTAAAGAAAAAAATTTATTTATATATATATATATATATATATATATATATATATATATATATATATATATATATACACACACACACATTTATTTTACCCAAGTTATTTTTTAGCTTCCAGTAGTGGGATTCTGTAAAGGACTCAAAATGCTCTGTTGTGTGTTCAGTGTGAAATAAGCTGTGTTGTTGACTTAAAGACATACAATTGCTTACTTGTATAGTCTCTCCCAACAATAAAGGGAGACCGTCAGCTGTTTTGAGATATTTTCATCGTCCCTTTATTGTGTCTTCCACAAATCTAGAGCCCCTGATGATACTATTTTTCACTATGCCCATACTTTTTCCTTTTTTGTTAAGCTTAATATTGGACCCAAAATAATAACAGTAAAATCCCAACCTTATCTTGAGGAGTCCACACGTTCCACCAACAGCACTGCGGCCCTCTGATCATGCTGAACTCGTGCATTAACGAGTTTGGAGATTCTGAAGTTGTATCAACTTAAATACATGTGGTGATTTGCATATGCAGCCCATGATACTTTGCACTGTGTAGGCATGTGTGATTTTGTATTTTCTTGAAACTTGGCTTCCCAGCCATATGTTCTTTGGGGTAACCCTTGTCTCAGTGTTTGCGCACAGAGGTTCTTTGTCTTTTAAATATTTTTTTTTATTTTAGTGGGTTCACCACAGCATAACCCAGACAGACTGTCTTAGGGTAGCTGGTTCATTCCACTGGGGTGTCAAACAGACGAGGCATACTGATGAGCCCTGGCAGGACGAAACACGTGTCTATGTCATCTGTTGGAACCTTTTGCAAACTGTGTGAGATGCCTTTCAGCACCATGCAATTCTGCTTAAAGTTGAACCAGCATAACATTCTGTGGTGATTTGCAGATGCAGCCCATGATGCTTTGCATTGTGTAGGCATGAGCGATTTTGTATTTTCTTGAAACTTGACTTCCCAGCCAAATGCCCTTTGGGGTAACCCCTGAAGGATTTTATTTAACTCTAAAAATTGATTAGCGTTTTGCTCATAAAAGTTCTAAAACATTGTGAAAATGCATAGCACTTGCCTCACTGTGTTTAACAAACATAACACTTCTAGAAAACCTATATAAATGCTTTCTGTACATTTAGTGTTGTCCCAAGGAAAAAACTGCTAATCAATTATTTAAAACCCTGCCCCTGTCTCAGTGTTTGCGCATAGAGGTTCTTTGTCTTTTAAATACATGGATGTATGAATTCAGCTAATTTTGACCATGCGTTCCTTTTCCAAAAATAAGGGTTATTTCCATTTGAATTCTCAGTTTGAAAAGTGAAGCCAGGACTCTGCTCATATGTGTGGGAAGAAATGGACTTGCTCAGGATAAGGTCGCAACTTTAATGTTATAATTTTGGATCAGTTTTAAACTTAACATAAAAAAATGCACACAGTGAAAAATACCATTAACAGGGACTCTAGATTTGTGGCATGGACAATAAAGGGATGCTGAAAATACGTCAAAACAGCTGACAGTGTCCCTTTAATAATGTTCTAAATTTTCTTGAAATTGTCAATTTGGTGACCTCTGTTTGCAAAAGCAAGTTTCAATGCAGGCCTGGTTTACAAGATTTATTTATTTATTTATTTTTAAATCTACCCCAACCCCCCTAATCCTGCCCGGCTGGCCCTAAACTCACAGAGACCCTCATGTCCGCTGGGACTTACCTCTTGCACTCTTCCACAGGGTGCCCCCCCCCAATGGGGTTGGCAGGATTCGCCAACCCTTGCAGGCAAACAGATCGAGTTCAACTGGTTGCCCAGCTAGTCAGGTGCAGGAACAGCAGGTGTCTGGTGTCATTCTGCCAGCTGAGAATGTTCCTCTTTCCTGCTCCCCTCGGAAGTGCTGCATACAGAGTAGTTATAACACATGCCATGCTTGCCTGCGCAATGTGCACCGATGGCTTCTGGCCCCCCATTTTTTTGGCAGCCCGAACTGCCTTTTCCCCAGCCATCACTAGGGGCAAGGTGTTCACCAGGCTCCGCAACCAGTCTCCCCCCCACAGTCCCTCAAACACTCAAATCTCCCCCCCCCCCAGCTGAGCCTCCCATGCCTTGGGTTTGCTCCTGAACCCTGGCTGTCAGGGTCACAAGCAGCAGCGCTACTGCTGTGCCAGCTGGCTGGTTACACTTACTTTTAAGAATGCCTCATAAACTGCAGTGCTGTTGAAATGTGCCAAACTGACAGCACTGGTGGTTCAGAGTCAACAATTCAGATGACAGGTACAGCACATAAAATACAACACAGGCTTCCTTGCATTGCCCTAACAACCAGCCTCAACCATCTCAGAGGGAGTGGGCAGTGCAGACTCCATGCACACTAAATCTTTGACTTCTCATGTAAGATTACAAACAAGGGTGCCAATTAGTGCCACATATGAGTGTCTGTATAATGCAACCACCACAACTCATTTCACCCAGACCAGTGAGTGGGCAACTGGCAGGAATAACTTCTGGTCCCTTACTGCGGTCTTTACTTAGTACTGGAAAACACCGACTGAAACACCTGTGTATTATTAATGGGGTAAAGCAAAGAGGAGTTGTCATTTTGATTTCTGTTTCTGACCCCAACACAGGTCAGTTTCAGCCCCAGTCTACCGGACACTTGGAACAAAAGTGATCTATGTCCTAAACATCTCGTGGCATCACTAATTAGAGGGTGTGCTCAAAGCACTCAGATCCTTTCAAACAGAAGTCATCAAGCAGGTTAAGTCCTACCTTTGCAACAATAAATTCTGCATCCTCTGGGCTGTCTAGCTGCAGCTTCTGTGCGATATCAGCCAGGGAGATTCGAGAGTATGACAGACTGATCATGCGAACGCCTACAAAAGCAAAAAAAAAGGCAGGTATTCATTAATCTAGCTCTGCCAGTGAAGTAAGTGGCACACGTCATACTGGAAAAATCATCAAGACAGTGTGATTAATTGAATTTACTGTTAAACATCTCCACCTAGTTGCCTTTCTGATAAAATGTCAAAAGTTTATTCAAGCTCTACCTGGTTGGTTCCAGTTTGTAGAAACACTGTTTTCCCCCCAAGCATTGCACAGGCATTTTGAATTGCCTTGAGACAAAACTAAATTTGCATAGCAACCTGTCAGTCACTGAACAGTTTGCGACTTAAGGCTATGCTGAAACACAGGTTAACTTTTGGTAGCTAACAAAGTATTCTTGGCCAGCCAGGATGCATGACAAGCTTTGTCAGATTTATAATGAAAGATTAGCATTACATCAGCACAGCAGACCTATACTTCTTTGAAATTACTCATGACTCAAATGGCTTAAAAGTCATCTGTTTTAAAAAAACAAGTCATCCACAGGATAGCCACTTATCACGCTAGTTCACAGGAGGTCCCCGAGGCTTTATGGAGCAACAAAGAAGTTACCACAAACATTCTATACACATCAAGCCAGACCTGCGTGTTCAGAGGCTGCGGTTAGCCAAACCGAACTGTTTCAGCTGGGGGTATATGGAGCATGCATTTACGTCCAGTCAGCAGTTCTTTTAATTTTTCCTATACAAGTCTAGTCAAAGTGCACTACAAAATACAAATGTAAATCAATTCAATTAGAAATGACACAAGGCTATATCCCAACAGCAGCTACAAAGTGCTCGCAATAACTCTGCTGTCGTCCTTGGCAGTTTAAAAACCATAATAAACCATACATGACCACTGTAGGAATATGAACATTAGTAAATAAATACAATTATCCGAGATTTGTTTCTACTGCTGAGATTTAGCACCGACTGGGTTTGTCTGCTCTTTGCTATTATATCTGTCTCAAGCAGGAGCCCTTCCCTTGAAATAGCATACACTTTTCATGATCTCCTAGAAAAATATGCCAGGATCTATACCCCGATGTCTCACTCTGGAGTCTGGATTGTGGTCTCTGGCAGCATTTTATTTGTTACATTATGCAAATAAACCTTTTAATGGAACTATAACAATTGGTGAGCGTTTTTTCCCTAATGATAACCCGGTTATAATTTGCCGTTATAACGGCAAACATGCACTGGGTTTCCCTTGGTCGGCGAATGCGCCAGCCGGCGCTGTTCCTTTACTCTGGGCCATTCCTTATCGCTGGAGACTTCACGCGGTCCACCCTTTGCAGTTAGTGTTAAGTTACTGTAAAAAGAATAAAGAGGACTATCTCCATTCATGCTTAAACATTTTAAAAAGGAAAAGAAAAAGGATTTTGTGCCAGTTGCTTCGGACAGCAGATCATGCTGAAATCTGACCGGTCCGTGGCTCAGTCCGTTTTATAGAACTGCTGTGGCAAAGAAACGCTCCTCAGTAATTATATAAAATAAAAGCTGGGTAGGTGCGTAAAACTCAAATTTTACACATACCCCTCAGTGTGGGATGCCTTAATAAACCCCTCGAACTTCACTTTCTGGGTTTCTGTGACATCACACACGTGTGTGTGTGTGTGTGTGTGTGTGTGTGTGTGTGTGTATAAAATTCTCATTATAACCACCTTCCAGCCATTATTCTATATGTAATGTATAGTATTGATGGTTAGAGATTTACTACACTATGTCTACTCCCTGGACTGTCAAACTGGACAATGTTGGACATCATGGTTGGTGCAGAGGTGGACTATACAGTGGTTGTTTCTGTCCTTAAGGTAAATCTCATCACCCCAACAATGCAGCCAAAAAAGTGGTCCTTGATTGGCAAAGGTGCGCTTGATAGCATAATGTGCCACACGATGGTCAACAGCGATCCCATAGGCCGGTGTCATGACGTTCAGCAGGAAAACAATACAGAGTTCACAGAAAAAAAATTTCAGAGACGAACACGTGAGTCTCTACTGTCCCAACATATGCATGGGGGCAGGGAAGAAAGAACTGAAGTATATGGGGGCCACACAAGTTATACAGGAGACACAGAGGTGTCCGACACTGTACATTAATATGGGCAGTTCCAGCTATGGAAAAGTTTCCCTGTGAGGTCCTCGCGCTGTCAGTGCACAGTCCACTAGGGGAGCTCTAAGGAGGAGATGTTCTCAAAGAAGACCTAAATTTATTATGTCATTTTAAGTGTAGAGGTTATGCAAGTAGGATTCCTGTCTGTTTTTCCAGTTTTTAATGTGATAGTGAAAAGGTTTTGAATAAAATATTAATTTTTCTGTATAATGTCTGGGTAGGATGGCAATGTCATAGTAACTTCATACCTGCACTAGACACCTGCATGCTTTTAATCTGCAGAGATTTACAGCAGAGCAATTGTCCACACCAAGCCCTCAGTTAACAGTCCTACTCACAGAGGAGTTGCACCAGTAGCCATTTCTTCACCTAGCTGCTTTACAAAAAAAACCTACTCACACCAGATCTAGGGACATATGTCACTGAGCCAAAGAGTTCTACCCCAGCTTGTTAACCAAGTTGGCCTCACTCTGAGGCTACAAGTCAAAAAAAATGAAGCTACCAAGCTGGGATTGGGCTTTCAAACATGTCTGTTTAAAAGAAAATCAGTTGCAATCTAACTAAAGAGTTTATCTGTAGCAAGAAACGGAGTTGTTATCTTCTGAGGTCTATCACCAATGCTGCAGCTTGATCAGAGAGCAGGGGTTACACAAATGCTGAGCAACTCACATCCTTCTAGGGAGCCACGTGCATCTGTGTTCTGATGTGTTCAGCCCCACTCAGTCCCAGTTTGGGAGTCCGGAGTCTGCACATGAACCCTTGGATCTCTCAGGGGGCCGTGCATTCTGCTGGCGCTGCGCCAGTGGATGTTGATCTGATATGCTTATATGTCAAAGTGAAGCATTTTAACTGGGGTATAAAGTGCTACATTCTAGCAACATGTATGTGATTAGGGTTACCACCTTTTAAGAAGCCCAAAGTGGGACATTTCTTACTGAAACATCATTTTTCGCAGGACATGTAATCTCGACCAATGCAACAGACTTGTTTTCTCTAAATAATCAGAATGAATACTAAGCATCATAGTTTTTTAGCTGTTACTATTGTTTATCATTTTAAGGTATTTTAGTTAAGGTATTATATTGTTTTGCAACATTTAAAGGAAAGTCAGAAAATATTGTTTCCTACTATAATGTCAGGACATGTAGTATTTTTCATGTTTTTTTGCAGGACACAGCTCCCCAAATCAGGACTGTCCTGCAAAAACAGGGACAGGTGGTAACCCTAAATGTGATGTACAATGTCACACTAACTGCCTCATGTCTACATTTGCGTGATACCCCAGAGAACATCGAAGGATTCAAATAATGTTCATTGCTCTTTGCTTGTCTCAGTACTTTGATACTTTTAACAGTCACGGGTAATCCTGTCATGGGAACACTGCAACAAAGACTAGTCAACCCATGGGAACACTGCAACAAAGACTAGTCAACACACTTGAATCCTTACCAGTCTTAATAACGTTGTGTCTAAGCCGAATGATTAATGTGTAGGTCCCGTCTGTCTGGAATTTCTCTCCGAACTGATCTAGAACCTGATTAAACTTAGCCAGGTTCCCCGTTCGCACAGCTGTGGAAACATGAGGATAATGTCATCAATATATCGCAACATTACTTTGCCAGCAAGAATGCACTGCAGCTAATTAACAGTTTAATGTGCAGTTACTATGTCAGATATCTGAATTACATATACACATACTTTACACACTCGCATACACTACACTAGTCGTTTTGTTGCTCACATTCAGGCACAATAATGACACAAAGAAATCTCCACTGCACAGCAGCAGTGGTATGTCGCCTGAATACAATGCATTGTGTGTAATATATGCAACCACTGTGCAAGAACTATGGCTGTCCTAAATTTAAATAGGACTGTAAGGTGCCATAGGCCTCACAAACGAACCACAAAGGCTGGAGCAGAATTTTCAAGCAGCACACTACACCAATAATACTGCAGTTTAGGAGGAGCATTCATGCAGCGGAGTCTTAATAAGAGGCTCTCTGGCAGGGAAGACTGTTAATTCTAGCTGTATAGAACGTTTGATGGATATTGTATATGACGACACATTCTTACCCTGAGTTAGTAGAAAATATGGCATAAGTGACCTTTTGAGGGAAGGCTGTCTGAACTGAAGTCTGTCTGGGATTTCTCCCAACAGTAATTCCACCACAATCAGGAGCTTGTGGACCTGCAGGTAAACATTAAAATAATGAGTTCAGGGACAAAAAAAATAGTACACAGAATGAAAGAATGCACATGTGTAAACAAGATAGTTACTTAATACAATGCATGTCACCTTGTACGTGAACAAAAAAAGTGCTCAAGAGCTCATGCTACGAAGCTGGTAGGAAGTAGATTCAGGAGAGATGTGAAGTACTTCTTCACAAAAAGAGTGGTGGATCCCTGGAACAGCCTTCCAGCTGTGGGGGGGGGGGGCGCGAAAACTGTTGTGGGGTTCAAGAATACATGGGATAGGCACAAAGGAATCACAGTGGAAAGAAAGGGGAGGGGACGAGGAAGAAAGCTGTACATGAAGTAGGGTCTGCAGTGAAAAAGCAGGTAGGGAAAAATGGGCAGACTAGGAGGGCCAAGTGGTCCCAACCTGCCATCAGATTCTATGTTTTTATGTCTATGAAGTTAATATCTGTGCCATTAAACAGATACCAATTATAGGTTGCCTGGTGACAAGTTCTTTATCAGTAAGTCCATTGTGCATCTGCTGTTCAACACAACTGTCATAACTAGTGGGCTAGAAGGTATCAACCAACAGGTGATTTGAAGGATGTCCATAGGCTGATATAAGGATCTTAATTGCCCATTATAAGTCCATGCATGTACTTGCTGAACAGAAACTAACAGGTCCTGGTGGCCTCAAGGGTGTGTAAACAAGTCCATAACATTGGTGAGCTCATGTACATGGCCTTATTTTTAGCTATACTGTAGGTGATCGATAAGGACAGAAAAGGAAGTAGAAAATAAAGGGGGTGGGAAAAATGGAAAAATAGAATTTGGAGGCTCATAAGGACCACTTGGCCCACCCAGTCTGTCCATTGTTCCCCATCTACAGTATCACCGCAGATCCTAACTGATCTCCGGCTCCTTCTCCCACTCCCCTACCTTTCCACTGGGATTCCCTTATGCCTATCCCATGCATTCTTGAACACCACCACCGTTTTCGCCCCTACCACCTCCGCTACAAGGCTGTCCAGGAATCCACCATTATTACTGTGAAAAATATTCCTCACATCTCTCCTAAATCTACCCTCCTCCAGCCTCACAGCATGTCCCTTTGTTCCTGAGCACCTTTTTTTTCTGGAAAATACAGTACCTCCCTCCTGTACCTTATCTGCTCACGAGGTATTTAAAGCTCTCATCATATTCCCACCCTCTCCCTCCTCTTTCAGTATGTACATATTGAGTCCTTTAGTCTCTCCTCATAGGGCTTTTGATGAAGACCCTGCACCATTTTAGTTGCCCTCCTCTGAACTGCCTCCAATCTGTCAATGTCCTTCCGGAGATGCGGTCTCCAGAACTGGACCAAAAAAGTATTCTAGGTGGGGTCTTATCAGTGATTTATGCAGAGGCAGAGCTGTAACTCTTCCTGATTGGAGGATGCGCCAGCAGCACAGCACAGTACCCAAAGAAGCTGTTAAGACCCCACAGAAATCCAGCACTCAAGCTGTACAGAGCCCTAAAGGTCTCTATCATAGGGTGTACATTTTGACTTCCTTTGGTCTCTTCTCATAGGCCTTTTGATGCAGATCATTTTTAGCTGCCCTCCTCTGGACCGTCTCCACACTTTCCTTCTGGAGATGTGGCCTCCAGAACTGGAGACAGTATTCTAGGTGAGGTTTTACCAGCGATAGATATATACACACACACACGCACGCAACACCACCTCCCTCTTTCTGCTATTGATACCCCTCTCTATGCATCCCAGCATATCACTAGCCCTACCAACTGCCCTGTTGCAGTGCCTGATCACCTTTAGGTCATCAGACAGGATAACCCCAGGTCTCCTTACTGCTTGGTCGTTGTCAATAACACTCTACCCATTGCGTACTCCACCCTGCGGTTTCTGTGCCCTAAGTGCTTCACTTTGCACTGTCTCGCATTGAAACTCAGCTGCCATACCCTTGAGTTCTCTCAGGTCTCTGCTCATCCTTTCCACCCCAGTATCCACCCTACTACAGATTTTGTTGTCATCAAAGAGGCAGACCTGCCCTTCTAGCTCCTCTACAACATCACTTATAAAAGACAATAAAGAGGACTGGTCCCAGCACTGATCCCTGAGGCACCCTGCTGGTCACCCTCCCATCCTCAGAATGAACTCTGTTGATCACCACCCTCTGTCACCTATCCCCTAACCAATTTCTTACCCAGTTTACTACCTTTGGACCCATTCTTAAGCTACCCAGCTGGCTTATTAGTTTCCTATGTGGAACGGTGTCAAAAGCCTTACTGAAATCTAGGCAGGTCACATCCACTGCTCCACCCTGATCTAATTCCTTGGTCACCAAGTCAAAGACATCCATCAGATTCATCTGACATGTCACCCCCCACCCCCACACCGTAAGTCCATGCTGCCTCAGGTCTTGAAACCTTTCCCCTGACAGGCTGTTTTTAATTTTCCCCTTTTTTGTTTGCTACGCCCATTTGTACCTTTACACTAGATACGGTTTTTCCTCGTCTAACCCCTCAACAAATAGCTCCCTTGTCTGAAAAGTTTTCCTCCTTTCTTTCTTTACCCCCTTACCTTTCTCTGCCCCCCTTTTTTTTTTAACACAGTAGTGGCAGCAGCACTTTCACTTTCCCCTATTAGTGTGCGCCCCCATTCCTGTTTAAATCCATTTATACTCAGAATCTAGGGAGGATGTTGCTCCTGTTCCCAATTCTGGCCTACCTTTGACCTTTCGCCCTTCCCAGCAGTGAATGTAACAGCAGTGAACAGGTACCTTATCTTAGTTGACCAGCAGGGCCCCCCACTTCCCTACTCCCTCCTGTGGAAGGAGAAGAAAAGGGGAGGGCTTGCCTCACCTAATAAAGTCTGGATGTTTGTCCAGCTGGTGCAGTACTCATCTCTACCATCTGATTTCAAATAAACGTGTTTTGTTAGCCAAGGTGTAGGTCAGTTTTTTCCAGGGAGTGAATTTCCAATAGTATTTTTTGCCACTGTTCTACAGAAGGAACTGGGGGAGTGTGCCACAGCAATGTAATTGCCTTTTTTGCTGTCATGATCAAAATCAACAGCAATTTGAGGGCTGGGCCCCACAGGAAGCTTCCATTGGGGGAGAGAGAACGCCTCTGAATTAATGAGGTGGTCACCTCTCCAGGACAGCTGAAAATCTCCTCCAGTTCCTTTGTTACTCCTGGCAAGAACACATACCATTTTTCTTTGCTTTCTATTTATTCCTCCTCCTTACCCAGCAGGTCAGGCTCTCCATCAGTACATAAACAAGCCCCAATGTCCATGCCTGCTGAAGCGCTCATCACTGGTCTCCATTCTCTCTGCTAGAGCCATGTGCATAGATGCTACTAGATTTACCAGTCTGGGTAGGGTCGACCTGGAGCAGAGCTGGCCAGACTCTCTACTGAACCACGAAAGAGCATGCACAGGACCCCGATGTCTTGAGTGCCACAATTTAACAGGGGAAGCATGATGGTGCCACAGATAGTTCACACCATTTTCTCCCTCTCTGTATCATACCCCCTCCCCATTGGGATAAAGGGACTGAGAAAGGAGACCAGGGCCACGCCCACTGCTTAGCCTCGTTGACACTCATAGATATGACACCGCTGCATCACATGTCCGCACACTGTGTCATGCCAGCAAGAGCCCTCCCCCCCAAACTACAGATGCATATTACTGCCCACGTTACTCCCTTCCTCCCCCAGGGCCACCAGGGAAAGCAGAGTAGTGGCAGAAGCTTCCCACCCTCCCCTATGGCAGGAGATGTTCACAACAGATGTTCCACAGTGCCATAGCCTGGGCTCAAGACATGAAATTGGGTCCTCAGCATTACATGCAAACAGGTTTATCACTAGGCCTTAGGACAGCCTCACTTGCACTACTCTGATGTGGTGAACACATAATTTATATATGTATGTCTGTAAGGAGAAGTAGGGCAATGTCAGTCGAAACCATAGTGATGAAACCAAGCTGGAAACCAACATTTCTATGGAATCCCTGCTGAGATGTTATTAGCTTTACAAATGTGGCTTCCTCAATCTTCCCAGTACCTTCTAAATATAGGAAACATTTTTAAATGTCTAGTTTTCCCTTCTAATCTGCTACAAGATATAAAAGGCATTTATACGGGTTCAGATTTATAGATACTTTCTTGAGGATATGAACTACTGAGAAGGACTTGGACTCAACTGTTGCAGTTCTTAAAAAGGACAGTGTAGAAAATCTGTGAGAACTGCACAAGGCATTTAAATAATGCCGCAGGGAAAACAACTCACAATGGATCGACATTATGCCATGGTGAAACTGCCCACGGTTTTCTGGCAGGTACCTCCACTTATTAGTTGTGTGCACTACAGGAATGGCATAACCCAAGAGCTGATGGCTTTGTGAAGGAACAGACTGACAAGGCTTGGAAAACTTGCATTCTTGAGACTGAAAATGGTCCCAACATTTCTGTAAAACAATCCCAGGATAAATGTTAAACCCAGCTACACAGTGAACATAAGGGGTGTGAAAGGCCCATACACTTAACAGGTCACCTGACACTGCCTGACCGGCTCTGCTGCCAAGGGCCTTTAATTTACAGAAAATCTCAACTCACGGTCTGTTTAAAGCCGACGGCAGTGTGCTGTGGAGCCTTGCGGAGTGCATTTGTCAGCGTTCTTCTGGCTTCCGAGTATTCCAACTGGATGGCTTTAATGCGGCCTAATGACAAGAGAAGTTAAAGTTCACCATACTTCGATTTATTTTGCAGCATTATGCTGCTAAACACATTGATTTCTGGTAAGTGTAACTATACTATGGCCTAACTTGATAGAAACCCCCCCATTCCTCCCACCACTGTAAGCAGAGAAAAAAAACTTCACAAAGGACACACAGGTCCCTCATGAAGTGATTTAGGTCTCCCCTTCCTGAATTATAAGAATTCTGGAGAAACGAAACATAATTATTTATTTATTTATTTTACCGGCACCTACAAACCAGGAAATTCTGAGTGCCATTTCTGGTCAGACCTTCAACTGACCCCAATGCGTCACTTGAGAGGCACAGTCTGACAATTGGGGGGGCATTTCTGGTGGGAGCTGCAACTTTCCTGACCCCAATGCATCACTTGGGAGGCACATTCCGACAATGGGGGGGAGGGTATCAAGCAAACTGTTGGCTCAAATAGCTCTTGTGGTGGTACTAGTGGAAGTTAAACCCCCTCTTGTGCGATCCAGTCACCACTGGACTAAAAACCCTGGAGCCACTGACAGAAATGGGGCTACAGGAGTTACAGCCACTGGAAGAAGCTGTGCTCTTATAAAAGAGGGCTCTGTTCCACCTGATCCAATGTTGCTGAAAGACTGGCTTAGGGAGATCGAGCATCAAAATGCCACAAGGAGCAGGTATCCATTTGCGTGTTTAAAAATTCATTTAAGAAAATAAGCTTCTTCAATGCACTCCTAGGCAAAGGTAAGTGATATTTTTGTATATACTCATTTCCCACAGGAGTCCCCCAAAATGGATTGAAGAAACGCTTTTAAATATATGTCTTGAACTTATACTTACTGGGTTAAAAGATGTGGAATTCTGTCTGGCTTGTTCAACAGATGTGCCCGACCTCTGAACTTTTGCTTAAGTAATAAAAACCACAACTGTGCTATTACTGCGATATCAGACTACCTTGTGCCTTAAATCTTTGGAAGTGTGCAAGTGGGCTATATAATAGCAAGAGGGGAAAAAAAAAGTCCATTATGGTTGTCAAAAGAGGTGGTGGTAAGGGCTAAAAGGGGAGCATTCAGCAGGTATACGGATATGCAGAGGGAGGAGCACAGGAAGGTGCATCAGGGAAAGCAATAAGGAGCTTGAAGGTTCAAACTGAAGACAGAACAGCCTAAGCAGTAATGAAAGGGACAAGACATTTTTTAGGCATGACTAAGTGAAAACAGGAAGACTGGGGAGGGACTGTAAGGTTAAAAAGGGAAAGGGGGACTGTGCAGAATGGGACCAGGAAAAGGCAGACATTCTGAACTAGGAGTTTTGCTTGGTGTTCACAGAGGGAAGGGGAAGGGCAACAAAAAATAAATAAATAACAGGAGCACTGAAGGGAGGGAGGTGGGCACTAGTCCTTTTTCAGAGAAGAGGGTTCTGAAGAGGCTCGTAAATCCGAAACTGAACAAAGCAATGGGACCAGATGGGGTGCAGCCAAGGGTACTGAGGGAGCTGAGAGGTACTGGCTACACCTCTGATGGTCCTGTTAAACAGCTCAATGGAAACAGAAGTGGTTCCAGGGGACTGGAGGAGGGCAGATGTAGTCCCACTACACAAAAGTGGTAGCCGGAAGGAGGCTGGTAATTATAGGCCAGTTAGCCTGACATCAGTGGTGGGACAGTTAATGGAATCACTGAGAAAGGAAAGCACAGTGGAATATCTTGAATCCAGTGAGTTACAAGACCTGAGGCAGCATGGATTCACGGGAGAGAAGCCATGTCAAATGAATCTGATAGATTTCTTTGACTGGGTGACCAAATAATTAGATCAGGGTGGAGACGTGGATGCGGTCTGCACAGATTTCAGTAAAGCTTTCGACAATGTTCCATACAGGAGACTAGTAAACAAGCAGAGCAGCTTAGGAGTGGGTCCAAAAGTGGTACTCTGTAAGAAACTGGTTAGGGGATAGGTCACAGGGTGGTGGTAAATGGAGTTCACTCCAAGGTGGGGAGGGTGACAAGCAGGGTGACTCAAGGATCAGTGCTGGGACCGGTCCTCTTTAATGTCTTTGTAAGTAACATTGCAGAGGAACTGGAGGGAAATCTTTGCGGATAACATAAAAATCTGCAACAGGGTGGGGTGGAAAGGATGAGGGAAGACCCGAGAAAACTCAAGGAATAGCCAAGGACATGACAGCTGGGTTTTCAATGTGAAAAAGTGCAAAACAATGCACGTAGGGCACAGAAACTCGGGCGGAGTACAAAATTAGTGGAGTGTTACTGATAATTACTTCCAGGAACAGACCTGGGGATAATCATATCTGATGACCTGAAGGTGGCAAAGCAGTACAACAAGGCAGTTGGGAGGGCTAGTGGGATTCTGGGGTGTGTAAGGAGAGGTATCACTAGCAGAAAGATGGAGGTGGTGTTGCCTCTGTATATAACCACTGTTAAGACCTCAGCTGGAATACTGTGTCCAGTTTTGGAGCTCACATCTCCGTAAGGAAATAGAGTGGAGGCAGTCAAGGGGCGGGCAGCTAAACTGGTACAAGGTCTGCATTAAAAGCTCTATGAGGACAGACCAAAGGAACTCGATATGCACACTCTGGAACAAAGTGGGGGCGCATGGCAGAGACCTTTAGAGCTCTGTACAACTTGTGTGTTGGATGTCTGTGGGACTGTAGCAGCTTCTGTGGGTACTGTGCTGTGCTGCTCGCCCATCCTCCAATCGGGAGGAGTTACTGCTCTGGGCAGAGCAGCTTTTAAACAGTCGCTTGTGAGTTTCCAGCGTCAGCTCTAGCTGTACACCGTTTCTGCATTCTTTGGACTGTGTGCCTGGGAAGAGCCAGTCAGGCTCTGTGCAACCCGAATGCTGGGCTTTTGCAGGAAACTGTGCTGTGGGCCCATTCTCAAATCGGAGACTGCCTGCTCCAATAAGGAGCCAGTCTGGGGTCAGTGGGCAGGGCCTGCATCTAATGCTTAAGGGTTTGGCCCAGCAGTCCTCCACTGTGGTCCATAGCCAAGGGGCCAGAGCACAAGGGTGTCACGCTGTGAGCGTCAACGTGGGGCAGCAGTCAGCAGGAGACTCTGTACCCACAGCGTGACACTTATCTACAGCATCATCATACTGCATTGTTATTGTGTCACTATTGTAAGCATATATTATCGTCCCCACATTTTGCGATTTGTGTTCTGCTACTAGCTAGGCCTACTGTGTTTATAATATTAATTATTTTAGCCAAGTCTCTGCTGCAGCTTGCAGTCTATTATGTGTGTGTGTGTGTTTTACACACACTGCTTATTTATTTGTGCTTTTCCAGTTTACAATTACCTGATCTGTTTTCTACTGTTTAAACACTGTCTGTTATCCTTAACATTTTTTTATTTTGGTAGCAGGGTATTTACTTTGTAATTGTCCGACCATCTGCTTGTAATATGGAAGTTTGTAGTATCACCTACCTACTTACTATCTACCTACCTACCTTTTTTTTTCTTCTCGATTTTGTCTCGCACCTGATAAGTCTATTCCCTCAATCTTTTTACTTGGATCAGACCATCATCCCTTTTCAGTCTTGCCTGTCTAAAAATTGCTTCTCTGTTGCCTCCCTATCTGGGCCAGGTTACATCACCCATACCTCACTATCCTGATACAGGCCTACTTTTCACTAGAATTTCTAGTTAGGCAGTCATCCCAGTTGTCCTATCAGAGCCAGGCATACTCCCCTGTAATTCACTATTTTATTTCACTGTCTAGTAAGGCCCATTTCACTTTCTCTCCCTATCTATTTAGCTTCCTCCTTTTACCGTGTCTTCCTTCTTTTACTTATCACCTAGTTTCCTTTTTTTTTTTGCACTTTTTCTCCACTGTGCTGTTAACTCCTCCAGTTTTTCTCATCTTCTTCTTTCTTCTCTCTTCCACAATATACTGTTTTTCCCCATCCCCCTCTATTAGCCTTCCCTTCCACTCATCCCCTACGCTCCCCTCTCTCCTCCATTTCCCTGGCATCCTAGGTGTCCAATTCTTCCTGCTCCTTGGTTTCACCTCGAAGCTCTCTGGTGCTTTCAGTCCCTCTTCTCCCCCTACGGTCTCTCATCACCTTCACCCCTGCCCCCCTCTTCCAGACAGCATATCAGTTCTTTAAAGCTTCTTGTCAGCTTGCTACTTTTGGTAGCTGGTGCCAATGAACTTAATCCTGGCTCCATCACAACTCCACCCTTACAATGTTCCAAAGGACTGAAGGTTGCTCATTTACACATCCGCAGCCTCCTCCTGAAAAATGACCAACTACAACCTATCATGCTTAACCTATGTCTGGATGTACTAGCTGCACATGAATCCTGGCTCTCCTCTAAGGTCCAGGACTCTGCTTGGACTATCCCTGGTTACCAAGATCGTTCAAAGAGGGGCAGTGGTGCTGCAGTTTACATATCCACCAACAGCCCTTTTGCGACTGTGCTGGTTGTCTTGTCCCCCTCTTCCTAGGAACTGCTCCTCAAACTCTCTTCCCTGTTCCCATCACTATTGCTGTTTAGTGCTGCTCTGACATGTCCCCTGATTTAGTTACTGAACTCCTTTCCTCTATCTGTTACAACACTTCCAGAGGTGAGCTACTTATCCTCAGTGACTAAGATAAATTGGCTCTCCCCAATACAGTCACTACAACTGAGCCCACTCGTCTAAATTTGAAATCTTTAAATCAGTGTTAGTCCAGGTCCTCTCATCTCCACCGTACTATGGACGCAGGAGTCCTTCCGGACACCCTCAGTGACCATCATATGTTTTACTGTGTGTGCAAGATACATTGTCATAAGGCCCCCTCCTCCATATTCATCCATCTCAGGTCCTTTAGGTCACTGGACTTGTCTTTTCTCCTAGCTGACATATAGCCATCTGATTAGTCCTCCCCCCCCATCTCTGCGGCCAACAATATAAATTTTGTCCTGCAATACTTTCAGTCCAAATTCATGGCCACCTGTCATCCACCTCTAATAAAAAACAGAGTACAGGGCTCTCATCTTCCCTGGATAACAGCTGAGGTGATAACTTGTCTCTGTACTAGAGATCTTACCTGGCATTCCTTTTAAGATCACTGATTCCCCAGCTGCTTAACCAACTATCGGTATCTTCGCAACACCTTTATCAAAGCCATCAGACTTGTGAAGTCTGAGTATTTTATATCCATACTCCAGAACAGCACTAAATCACCCCTCCAAGTTCTGGAAGGTTATCCATTCCCTCTTCTCCCCTATGACCCAGTCTCCCTCCCTTGTTTTCAAGGCTGGTGACTCCATCTCTGACCCTTCTGCTGTTGCCTCTTCTTAACTTCTACTTCACTACCTGTGCCATCTCTCTCATCCATTAACACAGAAACATAGACTTTGACGGCAGATAAGGACCGCTTGGCCCACCTAGTCTGCCCATTTCCCTACCTACAGGATAAGCCACAGATCCTAGTTAACTAACAGCCTATTTCTTCCTACCCCCCCCACAAGAATTGCCTTATGACTGTCCCATGCATTCTTGAATTCTCCCACAGCTTTAGACCCCACAACCTCCTCAGGAAGGCTGTTCCATGCATCCACTACCCTCCACCTTCCCCCTTTCTTACCCCACTCTGCCTTCACCGCCTCTCTTCTCTTCTACCACTTGCTCTGCTTCCCTTAAGGCCTTGCTTATCCTTAATCCTCACGAGGGAGGTAGCACTGATAGCCTTAATCCTAAATTTCTGCTTCTCTCAGCCCCTGCCACTACACTATTACCTACTCCACAACCTCTCCCATTTTCCTCTGCAACTGTCCTTGAAGTCTGGAAGCAGGCTACTGTCATACCGCTCCTTAAAGGTGCTGATCACTCTTCTCCTGGTAACTTCTGTCCTCTCTCTCTCCTTCCCACCTTAACTACAATACAGGAACACCTCGTACTATCTCAACTCTTACAACCCTTACAACTTCCCAAAGGACATTCTTTCCTTGACTCTTCCTCCTCCTTCACTCCCATCCAGTCTAGTTTTAGGAAATCCCACTCCACTTCCACCTCCTTCCTCCGGCTCACTGACTCCATCCTCTTAGATATGGATAAAGGATTTGATGATCTTGCTAAAGCTTTAGACACTGTGGCCAAGGCCCTGAATTTTCCACAGTTCCACATCTGCAACTGACTACAGAAGTCATGACCAACCGCAGAAGCTGCGGATGACTGTAGAAGTTGCCGACAAGGTGAGATACCGTAACCTGCTTGGATCAGGCTTGCTAAAAGCAGATGCATCTTCCTGTGTGAAAACCCACTCTGAGCAGAAAGCAAACAATCACCACCTACTTGCCTTTATTTTTAATTCACCCCCCCCCCCCAACTTGTCTAAGCCCAGCTTGCAGTAGGACTTCAGTCAATCAATGTCATCCTGGGCTCAGCCCCGCGTAGGGCGGGGGATTTATGTAAAGAAAACTGCCCACCTGGGTGGAGATCTGCTTCGAGTGGGAAAATCATATAACTGAAAAGCACAGGCTGAGAGACCCTGCAGAGACCCACCACCACTCCTTCCAAAATCTGGAAATACCCCCGCCCCTCCCATTGTAACACTGGGGTGCCCAATCCCCAGTGTCATCCTAGGTCCTTTCATTTTTTTTCCTGCTTGGAGCGGGGAATTTATGTAAAGAAAATAGCCCTCCTAGCTGAGACCCACTCCGAGCAGGAATATTGAATAAACAGCCCATCATGGGCTGAAAGATCCTGCAAAGACCTGATGCCATACATTTTGAAAGTAGGAAATCCCCACCAACTCCAACTGTGACACGGGGTGCCCAATCCCTAGTGTCACGGTTGATCCTTTATTTATTTATTTTTTTAAGCTTTTAAACCCGAAGAGCAGAAAACCGTCCAATGATGTATTTTGTGGCTTTCCATTTAACCACACACCATCTGATCCCCTACCACCTCATCCCCCACACCCTCATTCACCTAGAAATGGTCCAATGTGACTCTTCCACCGAACACGTCCTTCAATGCCAACAGGCAATATATTTCATCATATAGTTTTTTTTTTTAAGCAAGAATGTATTTCCAACATCCACAGATTAATTCTCAGTTCTCAGACACTGTTAAAACAGATTTTACAGCTAATTTTGTAATTAATGGCTCACAAAAATAGCCACCATTCATAATTTATAAAAATCTCTTTTGCTGAGGTTACCTGTTGAATCTACGTGCTAAAGTTATACTGCAGATGTATTAGGATGGTGCTACCACATATTTCTGATGATAAAACAGTGCAACACTGTACCAAGAGATTACATTTTTTTCATGACTGGTGTGTCACGGTAGAAGGAACTTTTTTTTACAAAACTTCTAAATCCCATATCTTGGTTCAGAAATTAAAGAAAATGAAAAGAAAAATGCGCCTTGATATTTTTGCCAGAGGAACATTAACAATAGGGTTACGAACAACAGCTGCTGCTTGAAGAAACAAGGTATGTGTGGTCAATGTAGTTTCAATATGTTTTGAACTTGTAACCATCATTTTGTCACTTTTAATGTTTTTTTCACCAAATTTTCGACACAGCCTTTTCTGGAACCCCATCTCATGAACAAGTTCAGCAAAATTATTCATATCTGGCCGGAAAGGTAATTGCGAAGTTGCTTTGTGAAATTACCTTTTGGGTGGCATTTGAACATTTTCACCTACCAGGTTCATGAGGTGGGGTCATAAGAAGGCTATGTTGAAAATCTGTGGTCAAACTATTAAAACAAATAAGCTACATAAAGTTTGAACGTATGTTGAAAATTTTTAACGCACACGCATTACTTTGGTAATTTTCCAATATTCTGACCCCAAATTATCAGCCATTTTTTCACATCACCTCATGAATCTGATAACTCTGTTTTTTCAAATCTTGACCAAAATGTGATTTTGCAACTGTGTCATGAAATTATGTTACGTGCAGTATTTTATTAATGTTCAGAAGGAGACGTCATTAAAAGATGCTGTTGAAATTTTGGTGTCAAAATGCACCAAAAAAAAAATAAAAATAATAAAATATGAGGTAACATTGTTTGCAGGGACATCTGTTGGCCCAGAGGGGACCAGTGCCTTCCATGCCACTTGACCAGGTTGCATGCAAACTCAGTGATCTGGCTAAATGGGCCGAGGCGGGAGGGGCCGCAGTGTACAGCACAGGTCCAAGCCTGAGGAAGGACAGAACAGTGTTCTGGTGCACACACGACATACTGAGGCAGGCCAGGAAGCCACCCCTCACAGGATACTGACATGCATGTCAATGCCTGATGGGCCCATGCACTGTCAGGACTATCTGGCACTTGTGCGAATGAGGTTACTACTCAATTAACAGGAAAAGAAGGGACAGTAACTGCAAAAACCTATGTTAATGCAGACATACAGGATAAGCAATGGGAACCTCTTAATACATTATTTAGCTATACAAGTGCTGTCTGACCTAGGGTAACCACATGAGTGGCATAAACAGCATAAGTATAGATGAATCATTTATTACACAGTGCCTCCTCTGTATATTCCACTTATGTAACAGGATTGGACCTTGTGTGATAAACTATTTTTAAGCTTTAAAAAAAAAAATCTTTGTTATAATATATAACAAACAACTGGTCGGTTTACTTTGTGAACTAGTGGTCTTACAGATACCCCCATCCTGGCTGCCATAGCTGTTGCCGTAGGCAGGGTGTCTGGATGATGAGCTGATGCTGCGACATGGCAGATCATTGTTGCCATAGAACTGCTGCAGAAATTAACACCACCGCTGCAGATGTTCTGCAGCAAATGGTAACCCAGTCACAGAATTTGGTCCTCGAGGCCTTGACTGTAAAACATCCTCTCCTTCTGAACAAGCTTAAAGCAGCGGGCCTCTCCAACTCTGCAGTCAGCAGGTTTTATTCTTACCTTGAGTGACGGTCTCATGCGGTCCAGATACGAAGCTCCACTTCATCATCACTCCCCATCTGCTCAGGTGCCCCCACAAGGATCAGTCCCGGGCCCTATTCTCTTGTTCATATTCTTGAATGACCTCCCCTCTGTCTGTTCCTCTGTGTCTACTCATATCAACACTGATACAGTGGTTTCTGAACCTTCCCATGATCCTACCTCACAGGTATAGCTGGATTCTGACAACATTCAGTGCTGGTTCCAGTCTAATCAACCATCCCACAATGCAAAAAAAAAAAAAAAAAACAGTTTCCATGACCTTTGGCACCTGACAGAAGCTTACCAGGCTCACTCCTCTACTTTTACTCCACACCCTTGATGGAACTATGATTGAGGATGCATCCTCTTAAGTACCCCGGGGTCTGGCTGGACCGACACTTGATCTCGGTGCATACTGATTCCATACACCATAAGCTTCACCCCAAGTTTGGTGCACTGTACAGGAACAAAGCGAGTATAATACTTCTTGCCCACTGAGAGACTGTTTTAAAGAGTAAGTTCATACTTTCCTAGGTCTGGCCCCCTCACCAACATATATATAAAAGCTTACTTAGCCCCAAGTTGTCTGCCGTAGAAATTTCCATTTATTTTTGCCAGGTTTAAAACACTCAGAAGACGATATTTGGCTCCATGGAGCTGAAAGCCAAAATGGTGCCGCTTCTGTACTGCTGCGACATGCCCCCACTCTCGCATGTTCTGTGATGTCAGTAAATGAATAGTGCGGTGGCGCTCTCGTTAGAGTAGCATGGGGCGGTTCTTACATTCACTTTTTTACAATTCAGAGTTCTGATTTTAACAAATCAAGGCCATCGCTCGACTAAAACGGTCCTTCTTAGTTGAGCGGTGGTCTTGATTTGTTATAACTGGAACTATAAATCATAATGTAAAAACCATCCCTATGCTACACTATGGAGCGCACCTCCCCCCGCTCTTCATTTACTGACATCATAAACTGTGCAAACGCGGAGGTGTATTGCAGCAATACAAAAGCAGCACCATTTTGGCTTTCGGCTCCATGGAGCCAAATATGGTCTTCTGAATTTTTTCAACCTGCCAAAAATAAATGGAAATTTCTACTGCCGACAACTTGGGGCCAAGTAAGCTTTCATATCTGTTTTTGGTGGGGGGGAAGAAGAGATAGGAACCTGCTCTTTAAAGATGATTCTCCCTTTTTATGACTATGGTGACCCCTTTTTGTTGTTTTGCTTTAGACTGTCCCCCTTGTAGCCACCTCTGCTCACTCTACTCTGCCCCTTCACTCCCCCTCTTGATGTCGGGTACCTTTCCCGTTGTGCCTCCTTTATATCCAAATTCTGGTTAGGTTCCCTTCCCTTCTACTTTACCTCTCTCTACTATCCTTTCCTCCTCCTTCCTCCTACCCCCTCCACAGTAATATTTCCCGTTCCCTCTCTATTTCATCTAGAAACTCTACTGCTGGTCAAGCTGCTTTCTCATATCGCTTTCCTAAACTCTGCTCCTCCCTTTCCCTGTCAATCTGCTCTGCCTCTTCTGTTGTCTCCCTAAAGTCTCTTCTTTCACGACTTTCTTCTCCCACCTGCAACTGTCCATAACTCTACCTATTGCCCCCAAGTTTTGCACTGGCCATTTCGTTCCCCATATCCCTGCTATACCTGCATGAGTAGTTTCCCCCATCTATCATAACTCACTTTTATCTACTACATGTATCTGTTGTATTGATTTGCCTTTAATATTTTTGATTATGCTCCTTTAATATACTGTATTGCTGTATAAGATTTCTATTTTTGTAATGTAATATTGTTATTGGTTTTTTCCCCCACCTCTTGATCTATGTCCACTTCCCCCCACCCACACGTCTCTCCTGGTGAAACTTTTGAAATAAATAAAATATCTCACAGGGGTAAATAAGGTACAGGAAGAAATTATTTATTTATTTTTTTTTTAAGAAAAAAAGAGTGCTCGACAAGAAGGAAACATGCGGTGAAGCTGGAGGAGGGTAAATTCAGGAGAGATGCGAGGAAGTACTTCTTCACAAAAAGAGTGGTGGATTCCTGGAACAGCCTACCTGCAGAGGTGGTGGGGTGTGTGTGTGTGTGTGTGAAAACAGTGGTGGGATTCAAGAATGCATGGGATAGGCAGAAGGGAATCTCAGTGAAAAGGAAGAGGGGAGGGAGAAAGGGCCAGCGATCAGGTAGGGTCTGCTGCGATACTGTAGGTAGGAATAGTTGGGCAGTCTGGGTGGACAAAGTGGTCCTTATCTGCTGGCAAAGAAAACAGCACCCTCCCTCAACTGCTTTATAACGATTATAAAACAGATTGGTGCATCATAGTTTTTAAGCAGTAAAAGACTGTACATTTAAGAGAACTTCCTGTTCACAGCATCGATGAAGTGAAGGCACCCTGGGAACAGAGTCTCACCTTTTCCTGGAGTGCCCATCTGCTCAGTAGGTTTGGGTGCAGCTGAGCCATGTACGGAAGGCACTGCTTTTTTTGCACAGTGCATTATTTGGCAGTAGTATTAGTGCTATATTATGCAGAATGGGGTAGGCACAATAGATCCACATTCTAGCTCTGTTTTGCTTGCTGCAGGTATTCTCGGTGGCAGGCTAGATGTGCTCTGCAAATTCAGAAAAATTATTTGGATGCAAAAGTGGTGGCAGATATAGTACACTGATGCATTATAAAGATATAAAAAGGTGAACAAGAGAGAGTAAATCCGGCAGTATTGACAATTTTGTGGAAATATTGTAAATGGCTACCTCCTTAATAATCCAGGGCTTGCGTTAACCCCTGCTGAAGTCCCCAAATGGGATTTCTGAGGATTTTTAAGCACAAAAATTAAAGCACTGCTTTGGCACCAACCCTGTATATTGGAAGTTTTGCAGAGGAATCCTTAGCAGAAAAAGTATTGGATAATGTACAGAGTCACTCCAGAAATTTCTGACCCCAAGATACACTATGGTCTGACCCCAAGATATATTCTGAAGCAGAGGGTCAAACTGACTCCCACTTTATTAGTGCTAATGCAATCCCTGATAATCTATAGGTAGAAATTAGTTAGATGGCACATGTCTATAAATCTCTTTATGACAAGAGTATACAAACAATGAAGGATTGTTACTGAATTGTTTATTCTTATTTATTTTTGTTTTCCTGGTACATAGCACTTAAGATTTCACTGTATTTGAGCAACTAGCGTTCTTTGTTTTTGATCATTTGCATGAATGCTTCTTTCTATATCAATTGAGTGTATAATTTGTCTTAACAGAATCTCCCTACTGTGGATCCAAATTAAATTTAAATAAATGTCATGAGATACCGCTTGGGTCTACCCATCAGGATGCAGAGAAATTGCAGGACAGTTTGGTCCAGGAGACATGTCACTAATACATTAGAATACTAGACTGGTTATTAGAAAAGTGAATAGGTGGAAGTCCTCTAATTTAGTGAAATCAAAAAGGGTTTATATTATTTTGCAATTGTTGTGGTCAGTTTTATTATATCTTAATTATCCCCCAACCCAACCTTATGAATGGGATATTTACTGTGTTCTTCCAGAGGCTTCCTATTAGGTGAGAAATTACTTATCTTCCCAGAAAGAGAGGGCAAATGCATATGCTTAATCAAATATTGGGGGCAGTATAGTGCAGTGGTCTAAGGCTCTGAGCTGCAAATCTGGAGACCTGGGTTTGAATCCCACAGCCCCCACTTGCATACTGTGTGACCCTGAGCAAGTCACTTAACTTCCCTGTGCTCTCAGGTCGCACCTGTAAACAAGCTTTCAGCTTAGTGTGCTAGTCCTGGTTAAATAATTGGAAAAAAAATAGCTTTCTCGTATTCTATCTCTATACATGGAGCAGTCAGGAAATATTTGCAGACTACTACCTCTTTGGCTGGTATTTGGACTCAAGCTAACTTAGTTCCTTACTTCAGAACTGGCCGATATCACCGAAGGTTAAAAAAAAAAAAAAATCTATGGTTATTCCAGATTATAGCATCTAGGCTTTGAAGCAGCTTGATAAATGGAGTTTCTCCAAAACATTAGGCGGAGACTCTATCCAGGAGGCCAATTTATAAGGAGATTCTGGCAAAACCAGGAACTACAGAACCCAAATTTAAAGGATGCTTACCAGCATCAGACCAGTTAACGAGTAACCAAGTACCACAAAAGATTGCGGGATGTGTTGTGGCAGAGTTTCCGTGGCATACAGTGCAAGGGGAAACATCTAGCATGAATCAGTAGAGGAGCAATATTACCCTTACCCGTATTGTGGGGATGACACTGAAACTATGGACACTTTCTTCTGACCTGTCCTTTTGTGCAGGGTTCTGGAAGATGTTAGCTACTAGACAGAAATTTCCGTGGTTAACAAGACTCACTTATGAAGGTGCAGTATTCAGTGATTTTCCTTTGCCAGCATGGCTATATATATATATATATATATAAAAGCACTCTATTAGTACCATTTGTCTAAAGCACCATCTTTGGCAAAAAAAACAAAAAGATGTTAGTGGGTGCAATGGCAAATAAGGTATATATATCTTGTTAGGATGTGTAAAACTGCTCTGCAGAAATTTAGTGAAAACCAATGCAAAAAGTCGGTCCGAATTCCAATCATCATGGAAAGAAGTAACCTGGCTTTTCTTAGATGATGGGCCCGGGGTACATCTGTAAAATTCTTTTTCTTTTTTTTAAATGTGAAATCTGTTTATGATTATAGCATATTATTTGCAGGGCCAGATGCATGCATAACCCTTTTGTTTAGTTGGTTTCTCTATTTACACATGATGTTCATATTTTTTTTTTGTTTATTTGACTGTGATTTTGCTTAAACTGTAAATGTTTGACTTCCTTTTAAAATTTCCCGTATTTTTCAGAAGTGCTATGGGATCTTTAATGTTCCAGGCAGAAAGGAAAGCCAGCATTCTCCTCCTGGTGTCCTCACACTCTCATACTGCGCATCACTTGAACACAGCTTTAACCTGTGATGAAACAACCTTTATTCATGTGCAAAAAGTATTATTAAGGTAGCTAAGCTAACTAGCAGCAACCCCACAGTCTCGTTCCTTGTCTCTTTGATCATTAATGTTCTCCTAAACCACCAGAAAAGGCAGATGGGACATAGTTAACATCTCATCTGGAAGAAGGTGCCTCATGACAGCACAGTGTCCCCGAAACCCATGCTGGGACATCAATATGGTTACTTAAAACCAAGGGGGGGTCTCTCCAGAGCTACCAACACCCACTTCCTGTAGCACATGGCTTGTAGTCAGTTTCCCACCCAACTACAAGCCAGGCAGAATACTGCTTAGCTTAAGATCAGATGGACTCAGGCTCAAAGGTGATAAGGCTGCAGGCATATGTAGAACTGCCTCCCTTCAAGAAAGAAACAAACAAGCAAGCTTAGGCATGCTTTTCCATGCCTCAGCTCCTCCTGACATGTAGTAATGACTAGAGTTACTACAAGGTAATGCTGCACCTGCATTAAATACAACTGGGGATATAACAGGAAGGAAATGGCAGTGTGATTCTGTTGCTGAACTGTCTCCCCTTAATGCGGCCTGTGTAGAAGAGGTATCTTGCCCACTCGTTATTGTTAGCTTGCTCTGGAAACACCGATTTGGAGACCAGCTTTTCTGCCTGGTCATAAAGATTATAGTGAAGATAATTTCTTAACAGAAGGTTTAGGAGAGTCGCTTGACCATCTGCATCATGTCGAAGAGTTGCTGTTCTCAAACGGGCATGTAGGAAACTAAAAATATAAATAAAAAATAAAAATGTGAGCCTGGGAAAACAGCAACCAACAGTACAAAGTATAAAAACAAATCTGAGCCCCATGCAAATTGGTCTCCTTTTTGTTTAAACTGTATGTCTTCCAGCACCCTGCCTCCTGATCTGCACTCAACTTCTGCATCGAACAAGAATGCATTACTGCATACAAGACTGCCACTATATTGCTTATTATAGTGAGAAAAGATGCACTCAGCCAATCAATCAGAGTGCTTATCTAGTGTGCCGTTCTCAGATTACAAAGGCACACTAGATACACTAACTAGTTGATAAAGGCACTTCTGCTGCGTTAGTTAGCTCTGACGTAATGATCAGTGCATGAGTGTTATGGCAGAAGCTCACTTTAACACTTAAAACCCACGGTCTGTTATTCTCTTTTTAATTTTTCCACTCACTATAATAGTGCTAATGATATACTGTGGATGTTGAACTCAGGAATAATGGCACTTTGGTCAGAAGATAAAGACCTCGGCCTTGATCCTTATCAGATGACTGCAATACCCATTACTCCCTCATATAACATCCACAGCATCACATTATCGCAATATTAAAGAGCAATTATCGCACTCTTTTATCATCCCGAAAGAAAAAAGCCTTACCTGCCCTATTTAGGGAAGGGAAGGTTGTGTTTTGCTCTGTGGAGCTGCGCCAATCCGTTCCACTTCCTGGTACTGCTGCAGACTGCAATCTGCCCCCATGCTACCACGTTTTGTGAAGTCACTACATGGAGAGAGGGGGGTGCACTCCATAGACATGAATGGGATTGTTTTGGAAAGTTACATTCGGAACAAAATCATGGCCAACACTTAATTAACAAGGACCTTGCTAGTTAAACAGCAGCTTCCTAGTAGCTGCCTCCACTAGCGTGCTTGATAATTGACCTGGCCAGGAGTTTGCTGCCGAAATCCCAGATTGAAATGCTCCTTGAATAAAGTTATATCCGTCATAAATTCATTTTTGCCATAGCTACAGAAAAAGGACAGAGTTCGAACTGAAAGCCAGCCTTTACATGGCCGTTTTGTGATGTCACAAAATAAAGGCTGTGTGTGTGCATCCTATTGACTTTTATGGGGGCGATATTTCCATACATTATACCACTTACAGTTGCGACTGTAATAAATCAAAGCGACCAATCGTCTAATAGGGTCCCTCTATTAGTCGATCAGTTGCTCTGATTTATTACAATTGCAACTGTAAGGGGTATAATGTATGGAAATATCACCCCATATAAGTCAATGAGGCATGCCCACGCATTCTTTGTTTTGTGACATTACAAAACAGGGCTGTGCGGGCCAGCATGGGAGAGTGTTTTTTAATTCAAGAAGTCAGTCCGTTTTTCGTAGCTATAGCATAAAACAAATTTACATGGGATATAACTTTCTATGCAAGAGAATTTCAATCTTGAGTTTCAGCAGTAAGCGCCTGGCCAGGTCAGTCTGCGCTGGGGTAGCAGCGCTATTAGGAAGCTGCTCTTTAAAAACTCCTTCATTCTCACAGCCGCCATATGGCGTCGGAACCATCCACTGCTGAGCCCAACCCAAAATGGCCACCGGGAGGGAATGAGTTAAGCAGTGGCCATGATCTATCCTGAACAGTGATCTAAAGTATGAAAATTTAACTTTCAAAAATTGCCCCATTCATGTCTATGGAGTGTACTCCTGTGCTCTCCATCTAGTAACTGCACATAACGTCGTAGTATGGTGGTGGATCACGGTGTGCAGAAGTACCAGGAAGTGGAAGGGACTGGCGCAGCTCCGATCCCTTCCCTTCCTAAATAGGGACAGTTACAAAAGGAACAAGCATTTGTCAATGCCAGTGCTGATACCAGTGAAAGTGACACTGAAAACTGCTTCAGTGAAGGAATCATTTTATTAACATTTAAGAATACAAAGTACATGTGATGAAGTTGGGCAGTTTAACTTTCTTGTTTGTTAATATTTGTGGTCCAAATTTTCAACATACCCTTCTTATGATCCCACTTCATGAACAAGTCCAGTCTTTCGGATGAGACGTTAAACCGAGGTCCCATCTGCCTGGATTGGTGGTAGTTCAGGTGGATGTTAAAGATCCCATGGCACTTATCGAAAAGAGTAGGGGAATTTCCCCGGTGCCCTGGCCAAATTTCCCTCATTCACTAAAATTACCACCAACAGCTTAATCTGGTTCAAGGTCAGTTGGCATTCATCTGTATCCCTCTCCCCCGGGTCGTGCCTGAAAATAGGCAGGATCTGTCTAGTGCACTTACTCAGTCAACAACAACAAAAAAAAAACAACCTAAAGTGCAGAGACAATGTTCAACTCCTGTCTGAAAGGTGATTTCATACAGCTACTGTGAAAACACCCCTTCAGGGTGCAAAAACACATTTTGGTCAGGATCTGAAAAATGACAGCTGTCACATTCATGAGGTGTTGTGAAGAAATGGCTATGCTGAAATTCTGGGGTCAAAATATTGAAAATTACCAAAGTTACAAGCCTACGTTCATAAATTTCAATGTAGGCTCATACCTTTGTTGTTTGTTAATATTTTTGCCCCCAATTTTCAACATAGCCTTCTTATGACCCCACCTCATGAACACGTGCAGAGAAAATGTTCAACTCCTGTCTGAAAGGTGATTTTGCACAGCAACTGCAAAATCATGTTTTGGGATGCAAAAAAACACATTTTGGCCAGGATATGAAAAACGACAGCTGTCACATTCATAAGGTGCTGAGAAGAAATGGCTATGTTGAAAATTTTGGGCCCGAATATTGAAAATGACCAAAGTTAGGAGCCTGCGTTTGCAAATTTCAATGCAGGCTCATAACTGTTTAACATTTTTACACAAAATTTTTAACATAGCCTTCTTATGACTCCACCTCATGAACAAAGGTGAAGAAAATGTTCCACTCCTGCCCAAAAGATGATATCCCCTCACTCACTCTCTCTCTTCAGGGCACCAGGCAATGATGGTTTCTGGAGGTCCTACATGGGATATCAAGGGCAACTTGGCTGGCAAGCAACATAATTTAATACCATTTAGACACTTAGCAAAACTGTGTTCAGTGTTCCTGCTCTGTACTGTGGAAAATCTTCCTCTTATTCATTGTGCACCAGAATCTTGTATTTTGTTAGTACAAGATCCCCGATGTTCCTTATATGGACTGCTTTAATGATAGTTTCGGCTGTGAACAGCAGCTTCTACTAATGCTGTCAAACAGTGAAATTAATGATGATTAAGAACACATAATAAAGAGTCCAAGAAGAAAACTGAGACTGGCAAATTATTAATTGTTTACAGTGTCTGAGCATGAGTAGATCTAAGCAGGCAGCAAACAAGACATTCCAGGCTGACTTTGACAGATCAGCTTGGCTTTCTGAGCAGCAGAGATCAAAGGGAATAGCTTATTCTTGATTGGCTAGGCTATTCCTTATGCAGTTCGTGCCATCTCCACCCACCAAGCTAAAACTCTGTCATTGTAAGCCTGGCTGATGATTGGAGTGACACAGAACTGGCCCTAAAACACTGCTCTGCCTTGGACGAACAGTGTCACACCCATCAAAAAGCAGCACTACTGCAATATGTTCACTTTGCGCTTACACGCATGGCGAACATAAAAATTAGCAGCATTTGATTTGGGGGCTGGTAAGGCATCTTTATGCTTCTTGTGGGCAGCACTGGGAAAGTTGCTCTTTAAAACACTATTCCTTTTGTTGCTGGCACTCTGTTTATTACAGGCTCACTGCACTGTTGCTGTAGTTTGTACTTGTACCTCTGCACAGCTGCTGTTTGTTATTTTTACACTGTTTATTTTACTTGTGCCCAACCCTCCAATCCCCACCTCCCAGGACACGCCTGGAAACTAATTTTGGCTCACTGTGCTTTCCTGATCAAAGCTTCTAATAAATATCAACCAAATATCTGAAAAGTCAGGGAACCATTTACCAGAAAGGTAATGAACGCTGGTTCTCATTAGTGACAGCCAAATACACCTGCTGACAAGCTACTAAGCTACAGAATACATTTTAATGCTGAATGACCCTTGCATCAAAAAAATAACTACATGTAAGGAAGAAAACACACACACACCAATGAAGAGATGCCTTTGAGTTTAAACAGAACTTCTTCAGTCTTCATCAAGTATGTGTGTGTGTATATACATACATATATATACATATATATATATAGAGAAAGCACTACGGCAATAGTGTGTATGCATGATGATTCAAGCTGGCACCATCATCTTTATGGCCAAAGTGCTACTGGAGATATTTTCTGACAAAGAAATGGTTAGATTTTTCTAAAGACACCATCATCTCCAAGTTCCACCAAAGGGTCTTGCAATTTGCCAGCTTGCTGTGGTATTGTCCGGGCCATGTCCATCAGGAAAACCCACCCGCTCCCAACAACATCTCTGGCTCTACAGCGATTGGCTCTTTTAAACATAGACTGTGCCAGCACCTCACTGATACAAGTAACTGCATGTGCCCCCGCTAAGGCTCCGCACACAGCATCACTCTGCCTCTAGCACTTATCTTTGTCCCTGTCATGACAGGATAGTCAAACTGCACCACTTAGCCCACCTCCCAGCCCTCCCTGGCTTTGCCCCTTGACCTATTCCTACCCTCCTCCCTCCCTGTCCTTGGTACTCTGCTCACCTAGCCCTCCCAATGTATCCTTCCCTATCCTGTCTGCTTATCTTCTTGACGCGGGCATACACTGTACAATGCCTCAGCATACCTAGTGCTCTATGTTTGAATTTTGTAACCTCCATGTGTATTTTCTCAGTATTCGTATATCTGTTCACAGCATTGTACCTTGTTGTCAAATGTATCTGACATGGAACCTATCAACGAGCATCCGCTCACAGGTTATCCAAGATCTCAATAAATAAAATAAAATAAAAAAAAAAACAACAAATAAAATGATCTTGACCGATGCAGCTGAGACTGGAAATTCAATGGTTACAGGTAAAGCCATGATCAGGGCCTCTGTCTTACAGTGAAATAACAGGACTAGACATTTTGTACCAGAAACGTGCATATACACATTGCATGTATTGTGCTTCAAATGGTTTACTGTACTATTTTCATTTTGCTTTTATTCACTCTAGCCCGGATATTCAGACTGCGCCTGGCAGAGGCGCAAGCCTGGGTGCAGCACAACTGGGATGCGCCGTGGCCAGGACCATGTGATATTCAACGGTGATGCGCCATGGGCAGCACCACTGAATATGGCATGGACTGCATGCGGCCCAATGGCACTGTGTAGCGCAGCCACAGATAGAAGCACGGGGATGCACTAGCGCAACTGCAGTTGCGCTAGGCACATCACCTGCAATATTCAGCGGGGGGGGGCATGCAAATGAGGCCATAATATATACAAGGCGCAAATGAAGCCATTTGCATGTCATTATGGTCCTATCTGCATGCCTTGCGCAGGGCAGCCTGGCGACTTGCGTCTGGCGCCCTGCACAGCATGATGTGTGCACAGTGGGGTTCCCGAGGCATCCCTCGCCCATAGCCACGATCACGGTAAATGCGCAGCCCACACAACTACCTGGTGGTCTAGTGGTCCCTCCCCGATCGCGGTAAATGTAGAAATACCCATTACCTGGTAGTCTAGTGCCCCCCCCGATTCTCCGACTGCGGGACAGTGCTGTGATGTCAGGCCCTGATGAGTCAGTGGCACCTTCCACCCTCCCACCCACACAGGGCCTGTTGCCCATCCGCTCCCCACTGTCAGTGGGCAGTCGCAACCACCCACCGACTGACAGGTACAGTATGGGCCAATGGGCTTGCAGGGCACACTGTACTAGACAATCTCAGATCGAGGCGGCATTGGAAACAAAAAGACGTGCAGGCTGAATGCAGCATATACCCTGGTGTCAGTGCGAGGACCACAACAAATTCAGCCAGTCACTACCATGCTCAGTCATGTCATCATTCAAACAGTGTCACACAGACACCACAGCATAACTGCCCCCCCAACCCCCGCATGCGCAAACACATGCACAAACACTTCATTCCAT
Source organism: Neoceratodus forsteri (assembly GCA_016271365.2). NCBI lineage: Eukaryota > Metazoa > Chordata > Ceratodontiformes > Ceratodontidae > Neoceratodus > Neoceratodus forsteri. The sequence continues at coordinate 40,898,636 of JADMNL010000032.1, forward strand.
ACCTCCTGGCTTCAGCAACTGGCCATCATGGCCATTGCCACCTTTCAGCCATTCCCTGTCTGCTTCTTCAACTTCGTCCCCCTTCCAGACAGATAATGTCAACCACTCTGACTGACGGCATGTTGTGGGAGGCTGAGTGATGCATGATGGGAGGAGGATAGGCAGGCACTGACGGAGACAAAGTCTACTGGGCATACCAGGTATAATCTGATAACAGTACCCAATCACTGCTGCACCTCAAAGTCTTCCGCCATCCTCTGCCCCCTCCCCCACCCGCAATATCTGCGATCTCCCTCATAACTCTTTGGGGAAAAACATGACATGGTCCCAAGTGGCCCTAGAACTGCCACCAGTGATGTAGTGAACTGGCGCATGTGCTAGTCTACCTTGCTAAATCCTTTGCGTGCAGTGTATCCCCATCAGATAAGAATTCCATAATTTATGCATGATTCACGTACATTTATGCAGGACTGTGAACACTGATCCGTGTACATAACACCTCTTAAGTTTGTGAGATCTCTATTGTTTAAACTCACTCTGAAAAACAAACTCAGTCCCTCTCACCTCCTGATGGAATCAAGCTTACTAAGAGACTCATAGACACGGCAGTGATAGTAATAACATTTCGCCGCCACTAGATCAAGGGCTCTGCGGTTCTGTGAGCTGATCTTCTGCATGAGGTCATCAGAAACTTTCTGTGCCTAGAAAAGAATAAAATATTTCAGAACAAGACGTCACAGGCAACAATGCACGTCAAAACATTTCTGTTTTTATTTTACAAATAATTTACCCAAGATAGCCCAACTGGGATACAAAATCTTATTTTCAGTGCGCGCTCTATCTGTTACTTATTTTAACAGCTGAAAGGGCTGAGGAACAGGAAAGTCAATGGACTGAAGGCCACCCAGTGAGCCAGCGACTGCAGTGGATTTGAAGATATCCTGTTTTACAATTCTGTGCTAACCACCAACTCACACTACCTTCCAAAAAGAAAGTAGGGCATACTGTGACAAGGAACAGTTCTACCACCCATCTGATAAGACCAACTTCAAGCTGTGCATGCGCACATATTATAGTGGCACGGTAGCACTATAGTTAGGGTCGAGTAGGCTGTTTAATGTTAAATCCCTAGCAGTGCGTGCCCTCCCTCTCCGACAGCAGAGCATCTCATTCCCTTAAAGGGGAAGTCTCCCATAGTTTCACACCCATATTTTCCCAACTCCTTATGCGTAACTGTTGTGTTCCTCCTCTAGTTGCCAGCAGTCCTATTGCTGTCCAAATCTAGATTATAAATAAAAATATACAGCCCCCAGAAGTTATCAATGTGTTTGTCCTCCATTTTACCATCAATGCTGCTGGAGGATGACGTCATCAGAGCAACAGATAATGGTGCTGCACTAAATGCTGTTCCACCAGTAAACAGAACCCACAATGTTTGGTCCCCCGCTTGAGTAATGGGGGAACTCTTTAAGTGTTGTGCACACCCTGAAGTGCAGGTCTAACAGGGACTAGGACCATATGAGTGTGATTCAGTACTGATTTGACATGTATATAGAGTATGCCTGTAAGGAAGTGCCTCTGTGTGTTGTGTTAATGTTTCTGTTAGCAAAAACAGTTTACACAATAAATGACTCTGGGTACAACAAGAGTCTTAAGTGGTATTATATAGCTGTTGTATTATGTTCTGTGTGTGTTAGCATTCTCTGTTTTAATTGACACCAACAGTAAGACACAATCTTGCACTAATGTCCCTTTCCCTTTGTAACTAGGCAGTCAGTGATTGGATGGCTGATGTACGACAATAAAGAGTTCAGCTATAATAAGGAATAGGTTACCAGGACAACATCAGCTGCAGCATTTGGAAGAAGAGTAATCTAGTGGTTAAAGCACAGGCACAAGAACTGGGAAACTCTGGTTCAAATCCTACTGAAGTCCCTTACTCTCTAACCCTTAACAAGTTCCCCTAACCTCCTTGGGAACTGTGATGGCCCCTCAGGTCCATGACTTTAACAGTGCCCCCATTATAAATCATTAGCAGTGATGTGAGAGCTACAGCACTTCACTTTGAAGGTACTGAAAACAAGATGTGGCAGTCCCCTCTTTGTAATGCCAGCATTTGAAGTAGAATGTCCCTCAGAAATCAGATGCTACACTTCAGCTGTTGTAGGTAAAGAAACTAATCAGTCTCAGTGTTTGTAGTACTCTGTATTTGCTTAGGTCATTCCTCCCATGTCATATGCATTCTGTATCCTGGTATTTCCAGTCAGAACCCAGATGTAAGGAGCATTTGAAATATAAAAAATACACTTTATAAAGTAAGTGATCTAGCTCTCCACTTTCAGGCTGCTGAAAGGGGAGTGTATAATTTGTGGAAAGGAGGAATTCAGTCTTGTGTGATCCTTTGGAAAACTGCTCAAGTCTACCTTGTAAATGAATCCTCTCAAGGGTGTTCACCTGGTTCACTACAGAGTGACTGATTGACTGCTTGATTGATTAACTGATTCAGTCTACTGCTTTCCACAACATGTTACAACTGTCTCACAGAGAGAAATGAGCAGTACACAGGAACAGCTTTTGTTTCCTGTGAATGAAATACTATTAGATGTATTATTTGCTCTGCAAGTGCAGTATTAAGGCTACAAGTACCACTCCCTGTGTGAGTTGCATAACAGAACTGTCTTAAGCCATTGCAAACTTAAACTAAAATCAGGCTAGACAGCATTGCTACCCTTATGTTTTGTTCTGCACTGTTGCTGCAGTGACATCAAGGACTGGGAGGGGCTGTATTATAAGTGACTCATTTGCATGTAGATGAAGGCTTGCTTGACATTTTACTACCTTGTGTCAGAGCCTCAAACTCTAGATATGTGTTGCAACAGAAGAAATGGCTGATCTCTTATTGACATATGTAAGAGTACTTGATGTAATGTATAATAAATACATCAGACATATCCAAATCAGAAATATACAGGAGTCTTCTCCTTTAATGCAGTTGGCCCCCCAGACAGCCTTACTGATAATTTTAGGGCTTGCATTCAAACCCCTGCCTCCAAGACCTGCACCAATTTTGCATGTAGTGCCCATCATAGCCTGAAATACCAAGACAAGCCCTTTTAAATAAAAGGTACTGGGCTTAACCATTGCTGAGATATCCCTAAGTCTGCCCTACACTGCCACCATTTTTCAGACAAAAAGTTCCAAGAACCAGCCGCTCCAACAATTTCTTGTTGTCTTTTACTGGTAAAACATATCCAGCAAAGATCCCCCACACCATGCTCAACATTTTGCCCCTCGTGGGCTTCTTCAGGGTAGAGAATCTATGTTTAAAATAATACTATAACATAATCAGCATATAATAAACAAATCTGTATACACATGCCCTTCAGCAATCCATACGGTGTGCAGGAAGATGATCCACTCTATTATTCCATGTCTTCCCTTTTAAATCACAAATTGTAAGTTTAATTAATCCCATTAGTTATAAAACAAATGACTAGAAAGCAAACGTAGTCATACTCTGCCTCAGTTTGCCAACTGGCAAAACATTTGAAGTTACTCTCCTTTAACATATTACTCGATTGCTGGATATGTTTAACAAAAAAAAAAAAGCTAATAAGAAATTAATGTTCATGCGACTGGTCCTTTGAACTTTTTGCCTGAAAATGTTGCCTTACCAGCTCACGAATTCACGTGGCCTTGAAGAAAGAAGAATATAAAAGGGGATCCACCTGGGACTGGTTTATTCACCATTTTTCAGAACCTTGTAATGTCTTTGCAGGGAGAAGCTGTGTCTAACAATGTAGCTAGGAAGAGCTTCACCTTATGTAGTATAACACGGTTCTAAAACTGGTGGAAATGTTGCATCAGTACAGGACACATTAAGTCAAGGATTTCTCTGAACTGTTGACAGCTACAGGCAAGTCCAAATACCTCATTTAAAATAACTTTTTTTTCATGGACTTTCAAATCATGAGAGACACTATTTATAAATGTTTCCCTTTAAACATCGTTTCTCTCCAGAAAAATAATCAATGTGGACCATGTGTTGCATTAAAAAGATAATGTCTTTTCCAGGTTGTTTCTTCTCTCTCTCACCCCCCCGCTCTTCTTTCTGTCTCTTTCTGCATCCTCTGCCCCAAAACTGTTGCATCTTCAGCAGTATCAAGACCAAGGCTCAGCTTTTAACACTGGAAGAAGCATGGTGACCTTTTAAAAGCAAAGGAGCACCCCATCCAATAATGTTTCATGGAAACCATTAGTTATAAATTATAAAATGGGGAGGAGAAATGCTGAAAGCTAACTGGCTGAAGCAATCTTTGACCCATAACAATATCAAACTATGTTATCATTACAGGTCAGAAGTCAGAACTGAATATCAGACTCAGAAATAGCTATACACTTCGGTGTCATTCTATAACTACAATAATACACTTTCAGATGTGGAATATTATGGGATCACTTCTTGAGTACTTGAAGGCATTCAGTGTCACCAAACATCCAAGATGTGATAATATATCATCCTTAAGTGCATACTGACATGCTTTGAAATAGGACACATAATATAGAAATAAAATGTTGCGTCTAACCTCACTGTATCGTTTACTGTTTGTCAGGTAGATGACCATAAGAAGCTGAAGGTAGACTTCGACCTCTGGCAAGAGGGGAGTAGACGCTGCCTTTCCTGAACGGGGCCGGAACAGTAGTTCTCCTTCTGTGTCCATGGGCTGAAACATACACCAAGTTAGAAATGTCCCTCCACAACCAGTATTCTCAAACTGAAACAGCACGGTCACGAATCAGCACCCCAGTACACCCCCCCACCCCATCTTTCCCAAATGATTTTCAGTATCTACCATACTAATTTTTGTTTGTGAGAACCAGTTAATCTATATGTTTGAGAAAACAGATGTTTAATGAGACCAAGCCAAAATGAGGTATGACAAAAGGTGGCCTTGCTTAGGTCAGGGAATAAGAGCTAGGGTAAGTCTGTTGATGTAAAGGCTGGCTGTGTGTAGAAGGAGAGGACAGTGGCATGGTCAGAAACTCCAGAAAGCAGAGGATAATTCTGGCAATATCCTGAAAGAATTAACATTTGTTTTTTTCACCTAAGAAAGTACCTAGCGTACGGAAAGCCAAGTTTTGCATTTACTGTATAAAAACAGGTAGGCATGACCAAATGACTCAGTAGTGCCCACTGAAAATATGAAAGGTATTTATGAACAGGACTGCAACAGGCAATTATGCTAAGATTTATCTTTAGTCAATACTAAATGCAGAATAATAATAATGCAAGAGGCTGCTAGGTATTCTCACATGTAGAAGAAGCAAGATCAAAGCATCAGACACAACATTTTGGTGGTAGGAAAACATATTTTCCACTTTGAGATTTTTCTAGAATGTGGACTGAACAGGATGTCCTGTGCAAGAATGGATCTTTTTAGAATAGAGACAGAGCAGTAATTTCAATACATTTTGCATGGACTATGATTTTCTAGCCTCTATTTTCTGTGTCAAAGGGAAAGTCCCCTCACAACCTGTTTTCTGTATGTCCGTGTAGTCTGCAGGCATGAACAATGATTCCCCCTCTTGCATCCCCCTAATTTCATCCTAATTTAAATATAAATGAGGATGCTTCACTCTGTTTTGTCCTGGTGGGAAAACTTATTTGTTTCTATTGCAAAGGTCATGACCCCCTCATATAAGGCACCATGGGAGCTGATGTGTACCTGCATGAGCCAGCAGAAGTTATACTCTCATTCAGTTCTGTTACATGTCTTGTGAAGTCCCTGTATTCTCTAAAAGGATTTTTTTTTCTAACTCAGATACACTTTAAATTACAGAAAACAGCAGGGCACTTATTATGCCTTGAAACGTTTCATGGCCAGCATACAATAAGCACCACAGGAACTGCAGAGGACAGCAACAGCACTGACTAATACAATATAACTACTGCAGGCTTTAGCACCAAAACATCATAAAATTCCAGGATGCCTTACATGAGCCAGGTCATGACATTTGTAATGGAATCAAGCAAGTTTTTACACCAGACTTAAAGACTTTCATTTACATTTAAATTCTGATGAAATTAGGATGGCACAGTAGGGGCAATCATAGTTCATGCCTGCAAGCTACACAGGTAAACTATAAGGCTGATGGGACCTTCCCTTTAACCAGCTAGCTGGACCAAGCCACAGGCCCGTGTGCTGCTATTCCTGAGCCACACCCAAGGCCTGGGCCTCTGAAACAGAACACCAGCTTACTCTCTGATCATGTGGGGGCAGGTTTCAGTGGCAAAACTGCAGAATTAACAGTCACACGGAGGACCAGTGCAACTAAGCATGGCAAAAAGCAGTCAGTGAGGACACAGAAATAACTACCTCTTCAAGGAATCCCAGAAGGAAGTCACGTGCTGTTGCATTGGCGGTGAAGAATCCTTGAATAGCCTTGTATAAAACGGTGGCATTCAGCCTGCGGGTAGTTGAGGGAAGAGCTCGCAGAGTTCGAAGGACAAACCGGGGCTCCTTCCCAGAAATGGACTTTTCTATGTGTTTAACATGCTCTTTGAGGTCTGTAGAGACAAATCATGATTACTTATTTATAAAATACCCCAGTACTTTTTGGTGATCTAAAATAAAAAAAAATCTCCTTAGAGCAGTTAGTTCCAGGCAGTTAAATCAAAAGTCCTGAAAGATTGTGGGCATTTTATTTACAGAACCGAGACCTCATGCAATTTTCTCATATAGTCATGAGAACTGCATCCCCACTGGGAAGGGCAAGCTTATACTGCCAAGTCCATTGCTGTAAAAACCATGTAGTTTTACATAAGTTGAAGACCTAAGCAATGCCCCAGATAAAGGAAAAATGGCACACACCAGCAGTTCAATTAAATTGGTTTACTAGTGCTCCAAAGTATCAAACATGAAGCCTTACAGCACGGTGCAACATGGGGGGATTAACCTCCGCAACACTGGTTTGCTCACGTTTGATAATTTGGAGTACTGGTAAAGCAATTTCACTATACTGCTGGTGTGTGCCATTTTTCTACCTTTATTTCATGTTTTTTTCCATGCATAGCAGGTGAGCTGGTATACACCTCAGCCACCCAATGTGCATGTCATTTTCTAGTGCTCCAGATTAGGTATATATCTGCTCATTAATTTTTTTTTTTTCTTTAAACACTTACATTAAAATAACTGGAGAAGGTATACCAGGGGCAGGGTTCACAAAGTTTTGCCCGGACACAAACGCAGTTTGCCTAGGGCAAACTGGGCTTTGTGAACAGCTGATATTCATAAAGCCCAGTCTGCCCCCACAAACTGGGTTTGCGCCTGGGCAAAGTAGTGGGGGGCAATTCAAATGGGGGGCGGGGACCTGCATATCTCTGCAATTTCATTCACAAGATTTGCTCCATGCAGGGCCTTTATGGAAGGTCCTTGCATGGAGCAAATTACCACCGAAAAAACTGGTAGTAATCTGTGCAACCCTAGTGGCTGGCGAAGTACTCTCAGCACCCCTCCCCATCCGATTACCCACCCATCAATAAATATATTTTCCATAGTGCAGTGGCCCTTCCAGATCACTGATCCCCATGTAAAGTAATGTTTCCATAGTGCAGCGTACCCCCACCCCGATCACTGAACGTATATGTAATAATAATATAAACACCCCTTTTCCAGTAGCATAGTGTCCCCCCACCCAGTCCTTATTGCCCAATCACCAACCCGTTAGCAAAATAATATTTTCCATAGTGCAGTGGTCCCCCCAGCCCACTCTGGTAATGATCTTTTACCCTGCTCCCCCCGCCCCAGCACATCCGCTGGTTGGCAAGCAGCAGAGCCTTCCTCACACCTCCACGGCTGCCCGCCAACTGAATTGTCAATGACAGCTTACAGTATAAACTACAAGCCCACTGGCTGACACATTCAACCAATGAGCTTGTAGTGTACACTGTAAGCTGTCATTGACAGTTCAGTCGGTAGGCAGTTGTGGAGGTGTGAGGAGGGCTGTGCTGCTTGCCAACCGGTGGCCGTGCTGGGGCGGGGGGAGCAGGGTGAAAGATCATTACCAGAGTGGGTTGGGGGGACCACTACACTATGGAAAATATTATTTTGCTAACGGGTGGGTGATTGGGTGACTGGGGACTGAGGTGGGACCCTACACTATGGAAAAAAGTTCTATTAACAGGTGAGCGATCGGGAAGGAACCACTCCACTATGTAAAAGGGGTTTACGTTCTACAGTGGGGCGACCGGTGTGGGTGGGGAACCACTACACTATGGAAATATAATTTTTTTTTACCATCAGGTCTGCGGGGGGTTGTGGTGGTGGACACTGCTACATTATGGGGGAATCATCTGCTTTGACTACGGGCTAGTGGGGTCCGAACACTGCAACACTAATGGCATGCAAATGAGCCCATAATAGGCATGTTAATGGCCACTAGCACCTTGCATGCCCAATGAACTCATCTGAATGCCTTTGTTAGTGAATACCATTTTAGCACCTGATCGCTATTGGCTGCGAGGCCATTTTCTTGGCCAGCTGTGGGGGCAGCACTACTATGTATTCTACGGCTTTTGTTGGGTTACCGCTGTCCTCATAGGCTATTCGACTATGAATAGCTCCGTTGCCCACCACCGCAGCTGGGAAGTGCAATGCAAACTTTTGCGCCACCTTTGTGAATCCTGCCCAGATATGCTGCTATTGCACCAAACCCGGGGGGGGGGGGATAATGCCACTGCTTCCAGCAAAGGGCCTTATTCCAGGTTTGCTGTGCTCTCAATAGGGATGTACGAAGTGTAATAGGCGGTTTCCTTATCTTGGGCACTGGACCTATTAATCCATCTCTGCTACTTGCCTTCTTTTCCAGGCAGTTATGAGCACCTTGACAGGGGAACCCAACTTCCAACTTGTTAACTTCAAGAAATGAACACTTGCATACTTCAATTCAGAACCCTCTTACAGGAAGATGGATCAGTGCTAAGCAAATTAGACTAACTCTGAGTTGATGAGACTATTGGGGAGGAATGAGTAACCATTGAAAGAAACAAGACAGTCGTAACACTAATATAAAAAGATGGGTTAGAAACGTAGAAACATAGAATTTGATGGCATATAAGGACCGCTTGGCCCACCCAGTCTGCCAATTTTCCTACCAAACAGATAAGCTGCAGATCCTAGTTAACCAACAGCCTACTTCCTCCTACCCCCCACTAGAATTGTCTTATGTCTGTCCCACGCATTCTTAAATTCCCCCACTGTTTTTGACTCTACGACCCCCTCAGGAAGGCTGTTCCATGTATCAACAACCCTCTCTGTGAAGAAATACTTCCTCACATTACCTCTGTGCTGTCCCCCTTCTATCTTGAAATTGTGCTCCCTTGTTTTTGCACATCTCTTTTTCTGAAAGATGCTACCCTCTTGGACTTTGTTGATTCCCTTGAAATATTTGAAAGTTTCTATTATGTCTCCTCGAGGCTATACATCTTTAGTTCCTTTAGTCTTTCTTCATATGTCTTCTGATGCAGACCCTGCATCATTTTGGTTGCCCTCCTCTGGACAGCCTCCACCCTGTCTATGTCTTTGCAGAGATGGGGTCTCCAGAACTGTACAGAGTACTCCAGATATGGTCTTACCAACTGTCTGTACAGAGGGCCAACTTCCTGTTTTCTACTGGTAAAGCCTCTCCTATGCATCCCAGTATCCCCCCCAGCCCTCCTTACTGCCTTCTCACACTGCTGGCCCACCTTTAGGTCGTCTGATATGACTACCCCCAGGTCCCTTTTCATTTTTGTTGTTGTCAGTATCTCGCCCCCTATTGTGTACTCTTCCCCTGGGTTTTTGTTTTCCAGGTGCATTACTTTGCACTTTTTTTGCACTGAATCTAAGCTGCCATACATTTGACCATTTCTCCAACCTTGCCAAGTCCCTTCTCATCCTTTGCACCCCACCTTATGTATCAACCCTGTTGCAGATCTTTGTGTCATCTGCAAAGAGACATACTTTCCCTTCCAGTCCCTTTGCAATGCCACTTATAAAGACATTAAAAAGGACCGGCCCCAGTACTGAACCCTGCAGTACCCCACTAGTAACCCTCCTTTCTTCAACGTGGACTCCATTTACTATTACCCACTGTGTCCTGTTGTCCAACCAGTGTTTTACCCAGGCTACCACCCTAGGACCCACTACCAGGCTGGCTAATTTGTTTATTAATCTTTTGTGCGGGACTGTGTCAAAATGCCTTGCTAAAGTCTAGGTAGGCCATGTCCACAGCCCCTCCCTGGTCTACTGCTTTGGTCACCCAGTCAAAGAAAGCAATTAGATTTGTTTGACATGACCTTCCCGCTGTGAATCCATGCTGCCTTGGGTCCTGTGCCCCACTGGCCTCTAGGTACTCAACAATTCTTTCCTTCAGAAGTGATTCCATCATTTTCCCTACCACTGAGGTCAAACTGACAGGTCTGTAGTTTCCTGCCTCTGTCTTGCTCCCACTTTTGTGAAGGAGAATCACATCTGCCCTCCTCCAATCCTCAGGTACCACCCCATCCTCCCATGATTTATTAAAAAGGGTAGTCAGTGGTGTTACTAGTTTTAGTACTTTCACCTACTAAAGCCATCCCATAAAACTAATCCTTTCGGTTGGGCTAAAGGAAAATCAAATTCTGTTTCTGGTAAGTCCAGATGCCAACTGTAGCTGCCTATGTCCATATGTGCTGCAAGCATTATGAAGCATTTTTGTACCTGTACCAACAATAGACAAAAAAGAACTCCACCAGCTACAATCATGTTTGTAAACTGAATAGTAAATTAGGAATGACTGAGTTTTGTGAAGTTAAACAGCCAACCCTGTTTATTGCATGCAACACTTTGATACTGATCATTTCATAAAATGAGCTATCTATGAACAATTAGGCCTGCCCCCAGTTTTATCCCTGCTCTAGCCATCTAGTGGCTGCCTTCACAGCTGGTGCCAATGTGGCTCTTTAACTGGCTGGCTAGGGGTGCGTGTCACAGGACAGGCAGTACTCACCCTCTCCTCAGGAGTGGAGCACCAGAGTGGGATTCAGAGGCTCACATGCAAACTCTGGTCTGCCAGGCTGCAGGGTATCAAGCAGTAATAAAAGATGTACCGTCTTTCATTGCCACCAAAGTCCCGACAATACCTCCAAAAGTCAAGGTAGGCAGTATTGCCTAGAGATTAGAGTAAGGAGCTGTGAATGAGCTTGGCACCTCCAGCAGACCTGGGTTTGAGTACCACAACCTCCGCTTGCATACTTGCATATTGTGTGACCCTGAGCAAGTCAGAACCTCCCCCGTGCTCCCGGGTCACCCCAGAAAACGGGCATTGTGCCTAGTGGATCTTAGCTGGTTACCAAAGAATTAAGAATAAATAAAGAGTTTCTGTGTGTTTTTACTGTGCTCTATTAGAGCGGTCTTCTCGGACATGTTACATGTACTCCTTATTATAGTTTTAAAAATAACTGGCATGAGATACAATTTTAAGTGCTGAATTTATTTTATTGAACAAATGTGTAACTGTGTGAATTAGCTGCTGCCAGTAATCCCCTATCCAGGGTTTACTTGGAAACAGAAACATGTATTGCTCAACGTACTTTCTTGGGGACTATTTAATACATAAAATAACTGAATATAATGGAGATGGTTGAAATGAATTTGTGGTTCATGTGGGACCCTCTTTCAGCCTAACTTGAGAGTTCTCCGGGAGACACACATAAGGTTCAGGGACCCTACTACTGGGTTGGCAGAAGCTTTGTATTTATCATCTCAGTTTTTTTAAACATTCAAGCCCATGGACAAGATCAAACAGACAGATGTTTGATCTGGTGTCCTCCAGCAGGGCGCAATGGTAAGCCCTGAAGCTCAGACGTGGGAAATTAATGGTAACATTAGGAAGCCCTTTCCAAGAGGGTGGTAAATCTATGGAACAGCCTACCAGTGGAGAAAATGGACATGAAGACAGTACAGGCCTTTAAGGTAAGCCTGGACAGATAGGAAACCACTTTAATTTAATATATGTTCAGCCGGTCCAGCAGCATGGAGGACTTAAGAGCTGGGCGCCTCACCTCCTGGCATGCCACCGATCCGGGTTTGGGAATGGACCTGGGTTGCTCAGGGGCCGGCTGGGAAAGAGTGGATTGAGTGTCTTTATTGAGCAGGTTGAGACAAATTAGGCAGTCAGATTGCTGATGACATCTAGAAAAATTGGTCTAACTACCAGATTTTGAAAGCTAGTGGTCAACTGGCTACCACCCCACAACGCAACTTCTGAGCCTTTAAAAGAATGGTCACTAAAAATATAGGATACCAGATTTTAAAAGCTAGTGGCCAATCTGACCACCAGCACATAAACTGATTCGTCTTAACATGGTAGGACAACTCTCCTCCCTCCCTCGAGGGGAGGGGGAGAAAGAGACATATGTCCTTCAGCTTGACTATCACCAAGAGAATCTGGGTGGCAGCACCACAAAACAAGGGAACGGGATCCCAAGCTCAGATGCCAGAGATGCCCCATGGAGGTGGAGCACATGTCACTACACATGCGTGGGCCCCAGTAAGAAATAGAGAAAAAACCCTCAGACCAATGCTCGGTGATGGCCCAACCTCTTGCAGGCCCTGCACCAATCACTAGGCACCTCCAGCTGTAGTCCTGTGGCACAGCCACAATGGAGAAGGCAAGTCCTAGAGAAGTCGGATGATGGGACTATGGGGATTGATCCAGAAGGGGCTGATCAGAGGATAAATGCAAGGTGGAAAAAAATGTAATAATAATTAAAATAAATAATGTATGTTTGCACAGCATACCTATTCAAACTGGACCTACAGTCCCTTTCGACCTTACGTTACCATGCTATGTACCGTTTCTGTTTATTGCTATTTGTTTTTATATTCAAACTGTCATTTTGTGTCCCTTGACACTACTGTACTTTTAAGTGTGCAATAAATTCTCTCTTCCTATTTTTTATGACAGAATCTATTCAACCACCATGTAAACAAGTGGGACCCTTACAAAGCTGCAGCTAACTAGCACCAGTCTGTTTTGCACCCAGCTGAGCTATAAACAACAATTTCACAAGCCTGTCACTGTGTGGTTGCCAAATCAGCTGCAACAAAAATGGGTGAGCGATGACAAAGTAAGGGGGGTTACATGTAAATTAAATGCTGAATCATGCTCAGCCAGTCACCAGTCCTTGCACATCCAGTCGCAAGGCACAGCACCACCATGCCACATAAAAGTATTACAAGCAATTCTATCAGGGGGGACCACAGGCTTACAAACCTGACTGAAAGTACCAGTGGGGGATGGGATTCATCTGTAACAAGGGACAAGGCTAAATGGGGGTGGGGGGTGGGAAGACATCACCGGATATAATGGAATACTTCATCTGAAAACTGTGTCATACTATGAACAGTGGTTATCGTGGTATCAGAAATGTCACAGCATCAATACCGCAACTTCCAATACAGTTTATATATGTATACTGTTAGCCTTGATACCATGACATCTCTACATTACAAACAGAAACACAGCCCCCCTCTTTTATATATATTACATGAGGTAGTGTGGTCAAATGATTATAGCACTGGCTTGGGGAAGCAGCAGAACACAGGTTTGAACCCCATTAGAGTCAATTACTCAGGTGTGACCTGGAGCGATTCATTTAGCCTCCCGGTGCCGCAGTCCAAACCCCATAAAACACAAAATTCTGCATTTCAGCTGAGCTATCCTGGAAAAATAATGGGAAGGGGGTTGCTTACACTATAACAAGAACAACAGAACATGGAATTCCCATCTGTGAAGCTGAACAGTCTTGGTCTCGTATTATTTGGCTAGGTGCTGACTGTGCTTTGAAATCAGGCCAGGTCTACATGTTTGTAAACATTTGTTTTTGCCAACCAGAGAGGTGACAGTAGAGTCCCAGCACTCCTGTCAGTAATTCTCAAACCCCAACCCCGCCTCATAAACGAGGGCCAAAATCAGGCACACATCTTTAAAAAAAAAAAAAATCAGTGTTGGGGGGGTGGGGTGTAAAATGCATTTTCTGAAATAGAATAAGTGTGTAACTTAGCTTCATATTGTTTGGGGGCTTACAATCACCATTGATCAGTCACAGGAACACAAATTATTTTTTTTGGGGGGGGCATACCTCTCAACCTCCTACCTCATAAATCAGGGACAAGGCTAAAAATAATCAGGGACAAAGGACCAAAATCAGGGACACATCTTCAAAACTGGTGATATCCACTTAGGAAGCTGGTGGAATAAGGGACTTGGTGTAAAGTGCATTTTCTATGGAAGAACAAGTCTGTAACTTTAATATCTGACATTATTTTGTGCTTATAACTCCGTTTGGTCACGGAAACACAATTTTTAGGAAGGACAGAATACAATTTTGAGACAAAGTCAGGGACTGTTGAGAAGTATTGGGGGGGGGGGGTAGATTCTGACACAAAATCGGGGACAGTTAAGAGGCATGCCCGGCCACCCCCGAGAATCAGCTCCACTGAGGCCTGTTTGACAGCCAGGGTGCAACGGCCATAAAAGGGTGAAACCTCGCGGGAGTGCACCAAGCCGCCCCCTGCCCATCCCCAACAGACTAGGAAGGGGCCCGGCTCGGTTCCTACCCACCGTCCAGAGTAATGGCATCTAGCTCCTTCTGGGTTTTCTCGGTGCTTTTGGCCTCCCCATCCTCGGGCTGCTGCTGCTCTTCCTCCTTCATCTCCACGTCCTGGGGCTCGGACTGCTTGCCCTTGTCTGCCCGCGGCTTTGTGAGTCCCTCTTTCATCCTGGCGCGTCAGTGTGTGGATTCGCAGCGGCAGACAAGGTGCTGGTATCGGTCCCGTCGAGTCCCTGTGTGCAGCAACCCGGTGGAACCGCTTCGCTCAATCACTCTCTGAGTCCCTCAGAATGACTGGCAACAATCGCGGCGCCCCCGGTGCATTGTGGGACACGCAGGCATAGGCAGCAGAGCACCAAGTACTGAGGGCGACTAATCGAGCACAGTCGTCGTCGCGCTGTCACAAAGTGTCGAGGTGCAACCGCACGTCACTCGGACCGGCCCATCTGGCGGGATACCTGGGAATGGCTGTAGTAGACTCAGGGCTCCCATATCTACAGGGATTCCTGTATTTTACAGGGATTTGGAGGCATCTACAGGAAAACTCTTCCCATAGACTTGCATTGGTTATACAGGAAAACAGGGCAATTCAGCTTCCATAGGAAATAATGTAATCTACAGGAATATCACCCTGGAGTTACAGGGAAAATGTCAAATCAATATGGGAGCACTGTAGACTTATGGGACGGGGCGGGGTTCAGGTTATTAAAAAATAAATAAACCCTGAACAATAGGCT
This sequence comes from Neoceratodus forsteri, assembly GCA_016271365.2. Lineage (NCBI taxonomy): Eukaryota > Metazoa > Chordata > Ceratodontiformes > Ceratodontidae > Neoceratodus > Neoceratodus forsteri. The sequence goes on from JADMNL010000032.1 coordinate 40,914,008, forward strand.
AGCCAGTTGTCCATATTATATCTGTTGTTACTCATGTCCCTCTTTTGATCCCTTCCCCACAGGACTCATCTGGAAATGAGCTGCTATCAGCTCAGTCAAGAGTATGTCATCTCCTGGTGAAACTTTTGAAATAATTTAAGGAAAATAATAGAATTTTGGGTAGGGTTGCTGGCGATACTGAACCACTCTGCCCCCCCCCCCATTTATTTAGCTTTTGTTGACCAGGTAGCACACTAGACAAGAGAAGGCATTTGCCTATTTTCAGGTACGACCTGGGAGAGCACAATGAAAATACAAGTTCATACAGAGGACAACATGATACAAGTTAGGCGTTACACAGAATCCGGTAGAACCAGATGAACATAACACAAGCAGTCAGTAAACACTATTACAATAGGGACAATATATATAGTCACCAAGGCTATGAACGGTGCATCAATGCTTGTATGAGAGCACTCTCTCAGGAGGTCTTGCACCTCTCATTGTCAGTCATTTACTGACCAACCTATCTAAAAACTAATGTTAGAGAATACAGAAACATTTTCTTATGGAAAAGATACAAGTAATTGACATCAACGTCAGTGTCGTGACATTCGCGGCCACGCTCACTGATCTCACACCCGTCTGGCTCAATGAAATAACTGACATGGACCATGGTTTTTTTTTTTTTTTTTTGTCTTTATTTGAGTTGGGACTTGTTCATTTATTTATTTGACTCTAGGATTACAAAATACCTTTGAGCCGAGGCTTTTACAAAGGTTCCACGTCAGTACGTACAGACATAAAGGTCATACAGAGGGAGGAGGCTCTGCCACCCCACACACCCAATTTTTGCCTTTACCTCTCTTGATACCAAGCCGAGATTTTTGTCAATCTCAGCCCCATTTTTATCGGTTTGAGTTGAGGGGCTTTGCCCCCACACCCCCTGTGGTAAAAAAGGGGTGTGTGGGGGCAGAGCCCCCTAACTCAAATAAACTTACCAAAAACAAAACACGGACTTCTTCAGTTATTTTATTGAGCCAGATGCATGTGAGATCAGTGAATGTGGCCATAAACGCCATGATGTTGATGTCACCTGTGTGCATCTTTTCTGTAAAAAAAAAAAAAAAAGTTTACATAAGTGAGGTCCAGAGTGCTTCAGTATCGCCAGGTTGCTGGGATGCTACTGACTGTTGGTCACTGTTGGATAATTGGACCATCATATTCTGTTCCGATGTCTAGTAAGGCGTCAGAATTGGATTCCATATTCAGCTCCTAATATCAATGCAGACCCCCTCCCTGATAAAATGCCCTCAGAGGGCCAGAAGAAAAGCCCTCCCTTTCTAATCTCCCTCCCCATCCCTTTATCTTAAGCTGGGTCTACTCTCTCATCATATGGGTTAGAACAGGAAGACTCAGGTGCCAGTGGGGTGCCATGAGTCAGTTGGTCAGGCCATCACTGGTGTCAGCTGCTGGCTGGGGATGGTCTTCTGTAGAAAGCAGCATGGACTGTGGGCACAACTAGTGGGCATGTCTCATCATTGACCCCACCCTCCCAGGCAAGCTTTGGGGCACAACAGCACCCCCATCCTGTGTATCCCTTTCCAGTCCCCGGGTCCCTAGTCCATTCAGTTATGGCAAGAACTGTAAGTAGGGAAGCCATGTCTCCTCTGTCCTCCATTCTTTTCTCCCTTTGTCCTCCAGTAAAACACATGCACTACGGTCCAACTCCAACCTCCCGGCTTCCTCGTTGACCCACCAACATCCTCCCTGTCTTTTCCCAATGGTGGCCAACTGAGAGCAAGCCCTGGGCTGCCACTAACCAGATGCTTACTCAGTAAAGCATCTGGTTAGTGCCTGCAACCCAGGGCCTGCTCTCAGTCAGCTATCACTTGGGGAGAAAAGGAGGATGCTGGGTCAAGGTCGGAGGAAGTAGGGATAGGGGTTGGAGTTGGACCATGTCGGAGTCATACTGCATGTGGTTTACTAGGATGAGGGGGGAGGAGAACAGAGGACAGGACACATCGCTTTACTTAATCACTTGCAGTGGAAGGGAGGAGACTATTGCAACATATGTGGCTGCACTGTTTGGGGTGTGTCAGATGTTCAGGGAGTATGCAATAAGAGGAGATCAAGAATTTGAAACAACACCAGTTGGGTATTACTACACATTAGCAAGCATTTCAGTTTTTCTAAGTAAGGAAGCAAATAAAATGACTACCAACATAAACACATTTCAGAGAAGGTAAGTGATCACACAATGTGGATTTTCAACTAGAAATAATATGATGCAAAAAAGGTCAACAGTGTCCCTTTAAGAAATAATATTAATATTAGGAAACAGGAAGTGTAAACTATAGGCCAAGTCAATAGACTCTGCCTACATAGCCACTTCATGCCCAACTGGGGTGTACTCAACAAAGAAAAGCTAAAGATGCTTGCTGCAAATAAAATAAGTAGTTGTTTGTTAAGCTTAAATAAATCGCCCATCAAGGAAATCACACATAAAAAAAATACTAAAAATCTCACTATTTATAATAACCAGCAATTACTTAATATTAGAAAAGGGTGCATATTAGGTAATAAATGATAAAAGTAGGGGTTATCAGGATGACTTCTAAGGGGTAGATACATGAGGGAAATAAGGGGGCTGGGTACTGACATACTTTTTTATTTTGGGGGAAAGGGGAGTGGAATTTAAGAAAAGGAAGGGAGGGAGGGAAGAAGAAACATAAGGGGGAAGATTGTTCTATTGGTTAGTTACATTAGTTAGCATAGGACAGACATACAAAGTTATTGGTAATTCGAAATTTCTGTAGGTCCTAATGAAATATTTAATTCAGTTCATGTCCCTTTCATGTAGATGTCAGGTATTACATAGAAACAGAAGCTGTTGGCAGAAGACCTCCTGGCCCACCTAGTCTGCCTTAAAGTATTTTGGTAGTCGGCTCCTCTGCATTGTTCACAACTGCTTCTGCCCAGGATTTCATCACATCTACACGTGTAATGAGATCCTGTTCTGGTAGTTGCAATTCAGTGGTTGCATATACTGAATCCTTGCAGGTAGTGGACAGATCTTCAGCCAAGGAAGATTTAGATGTTTGATCTGAATCAGTGCTCTTCCTGCTACCTCTACTTCTGCTTCTAGTGTGAGTTGTTTGTAGGTGGTCCATTCAAGCTCTAGATTTCTCACATTCTCTGCCTCTGCTACTTGAGTTCCACACAACTGTCTGCCAGCTATCATCCCATGGGGCAGTGGAGGTTGTGGGGATTCTTGCCAGTGCATTTGAGGTCAAAAAGGTGCTGAATTATTATTGCTGCCATAAAAAAAAAATCATTATGAAGTCTGGATCTACCATTTTTTCCCCTTTTCTCAGTTCAGATAAATAATTGAGACCAGTGTTTCATCCGAGGTTACTTTCAAAGTTCTGGTAATATTTATCATCATAACCAGGGGTCCAGGAAATTATTTCTATCCTGTAATTCATTCTAGGTAGGTAAACTCTATATCTGGACCTGCTGTATTACCATGTGAAAAGGCGCCCATATTTTTCTAAATATATTTTTTTGGTCATTTTTTATATAGTATATTTGTTCCAGTTTCAGAACGTCCATCATCAAATTCAGCCATGATTCATAGACTGGTGGGGCAATGTCCTTCCATTTGAGGAGAATGCATTTCTTGATTGAGTATATGGTTATGAATCTTTGTTGATGTTCATCCAGATAACTGTTTAGTGGTTGGTGAGGCTGTTTGAATTGGTGACCTGTTTCTTTTGGTAGCAAACCTATTTTTTGTGCTTTGAGTGGAATTGTGATTGCTTTTTGCTGGCTTCACTAGCTGCAAAGTTTAGTGCATAGTGGGGGAAGGGTGCTAATGGTCTGACCAGGGACCTCAGCTACCTGATTGTTTCTGGAAGGCACACGCTGGTCCCACCCTCCCTGACCCTCACCCCACCTGCCCCAGATCCATGATTTCCTTTAAACCAGGGGTTCTGACATCAATTTCCCCAAACGGGCAAAGGACACGCACCTGTCATAGCATAGCAGAACCAGGAAAGGAACAGCAGTGAGTGAAGAGGTGACTGCTATCTCAGTGGAAGGGAAGTAACTGCAAATCAAGGAGCTGTCATTGTTATTTCTTTGCATTGCTAATTGCATTGTGGAAAAGAGGAGTAGGAGTTTGAAGAATGTTGTGCAATAGTTACTTAAGTCTCTTTTTGGGTGTGGACAGGAAGGATAGGGATGTAAAAAGCAGTTACTCAATCTATCTAGATGTGTACGACAAAGGGGGTAAGGGAAATTAAGAAAAGGAGTAGAATGTTTTGCACTGATAGAGGGAGGAGAGGGGAGACTTGGGGGAGTGTTTGGTATCCTTCATCTGGAAGGGTGGATGGTCACTGGTGGACAACGACAGCAATGGGTAGGGTGGTAGGCTGCAACAACTGCGGTGCACCAATCTTTCTAAAAACTGCCTGGAGGGTGGGGGGATGTTTAGTGTGCAACCACATAGAGAAACTTAGAAAGGAGATTGAGGGTCTGCAGGAGAAACTAAGACAGGCAAGGCAGACTGGAGGTGTGTTTAGCCCAATACTGGAGGGAGGGAGGAGGGGAGATGAGGGAGGGCAATTTGAGCTAACAGTGGTGAGGAGAGGGTCAGAAGAAGGGAAGTGGAGACAAAGGGGCCCAGCCCAGGAAGAACGATTGCCGGGGAAACCAGGTCAGGAGACAAAAGACAAATGGAAGGAGGAGACAGGGACCTGCGAGGAGAGGAGGAGGAGAAGAAGTGGCAACAGTCATGGAGTGGAAAGGAGGGAACAGGTTACTATGAAGAGTGAGGAAGTGGAGATTTGTGAAGGGTCTTCAGAAAATAGTTTTGCACTGCTAGAGGGGAAGAAGGAGGAGGGAGATGATGCAATTGGAGGAGTAATTGATAAATGCCTGAACCAAACTGGAGCAGGGGGAAGTTCTGCTGGGAGAATTGCAACAGGGGCAAAAGGGGGAAATAATGTGCAGGAGGAAGAAGAGGAGCCGGGAATGAGAGATGGGAGATGAATGGAAGCAAGCAGGGAGTAAGAGGGGTGGAATCTTAGTGCTGGGGGACTCAATACTGAGAGGAGTAAGGTTGGGTAGCAAGGGGAGAGGCATAGTCACATTTGGGTGGAGGCCATACCAGGAATGACAGCAGAAAGGGTGGGATAGTCTGTTCTGAAATATGCTACAAGGGGTAGGGACAAGTCTCATTTAATTATACATCTTGGGACGAACGACCTGGCTGACAAGACAGTAGATATAGTCCAGAGGAGGTCTGAGGAACTAGGGCAATTATGTGAGGGAGCAGGAAGATCAGTAACTTTTTCAGAGATACTTCCAGTGCCCAAGGCAAGCACAGCATGAAAGCTGAGAGTAGAGAAATTTAATGGATGGCTAAGAACCTGGTGTCATGCTAAAGGATATGGGCTGCTGGGTGGGTGGGGAGGGACCTAGGAGGATAGTAGTCTCTATGCCAAGGACAGACTACATTTGAGTGAGGAGGGAAAAAAAGTGTTGAAACAGAGGATGGAGGAGCACATAAAGAAAGTTGGGAATTTAAACTAGGAGTGGGGGGGGGGTGGCAAGTGGACAAGAGACATGCAGAGACCACAGGGTGGGAAACCATATGAGCTAACCCCCCATAACAGTGACAAAGGACAAATGGCAAATACTATTGGTGATGCTAGTAAAGGAAGGCAGGATGGGGGGGGTGGAAGGTGGTTACCCTTAATGCTAGGAGCCTTGGGAGGAAAACTGCAGAGTTACAGGTGCTCATGGCAGAGGAAGAGGTGGACATTGCAGCCACCACAGAAACATGGGCCACCGAATACAATGACTGGGACCTGTCTGTACCAGGGTACAGGTTATTTTGTAGGGACAGGGTGATTGGGTGATTGGGAAAGGATGGGGGTGGCACTATATATGAAGGAAGGACTGACGTGTGTAAGGGAGGAAGGGGAGGAGGGTAGTAAGGAGTCACTTTTGATGCAAATCCAGGATTCCAAGAATAGGATTCTCAGAATGGGAGTGGTGTACAGGCTGCCCTCTCAGATAGAGGAGTTAGACTAGCGGGACAGATTAGGAGGACTTGCGAGAAGGGTAATGTGGTGATTGTGGGGGACTTCAACATGCCAGGAGTGGACTGGAGTACCCCAACAACCAGGAATAGAAGGGAGCAAGTACTGCTGGATGCCTTCCAGGACAGCTTCCTGCTGCAAATGATCAGTGAACCAACCAGGTTAGGGAATACCCTTGACCTTGTGTTGGCAAATGGGGAGTTTGTGAGAGAACTTACGGTGGAAGAACCGCTGTCAAGGAGTGACCACCACTCAGTATGGCTCACACTGGATATGGGCAAGGAAGGAGTGGAATCTGGCACAAGAGTGCTGGACTTCTGAAGGGCCAACTTAAGGAGAATGGGGAAAGTGGTAAAAGGGTACCTGGCCAGAATTCAACCTAGTGTGGGCACTAACCAGAGGTGGGAGCTCATAAAGCTGGGGATAGTGGAGGTAAACAAAACCTGCTGCAAGGCCCAGAGCAAGAAGGCTAGGGCTAAGAAACTGAGCTGGTTGAGCAAGGAGGTCATGGAAATGGTAAGGAGGAAAAGAGCTGTCTTTAGGAGGTACAAGAAAACAGGGAGGGGGAGGACAGAGAGGAGTACCTGACGGAATTGAAGGAGGTGACACAGGCAGTAAGGGGAGCCAGTGCATCTATGGAGCTAAGGCATCTACAGAACTCAGGCTGGCACAAGGCACTAAGAAGGGGGAGAATGACTTCTTTAGGTACATCAGGGAGAAAAGGAGCTGTAAGGACCATATAGTAAGGATTAGGAAGGAGGGGGGGTTGGGTGGAAGCAGGGTGTGATAAGACAGAAGCGCTAAATGATTACTTCTGCTCAGTATTTACTAAGGAGAAGAGGGGGGTGATACCTAAGGGGGGAGGAACGGCAGAAACGGGGAGGAGGGGGTGACAGATGGGGAAATCATGGAGGGCAGAGTTTGGGAGGGTTTGAAGGCACTGAGGGTGGACAAGGCACCAGGCCCAGATGGCATCCACCCCAGGGTACTGAAGGAGCTGGCAGAGATCCTTGTAGAATCTTGGCAGACCAATTTAATGCCTCACTACACTCAGGGTGTGTACCTCAGGACTGGAGGATGGCTCATGTGGTGCCCCTCCACAAGAGTGGCCCCAAGGATGAACCGGGGAACTACAGACCGGTGAGCCTCACATCCATCGTGGGTAAGCTGATGGAGACTATCCTGAAGGAGAGGATGGTGGCCCTCCCAGAGGCCAAAGGACTACAGGACAGCAGACAGCATGGCTTCATACATGGCAGATCCTGCCAAACCAACCTGTCGACTTCTATGACTGGGTAACTAGGCAACTGAACAGGGGCCATGCAGTGGATGACCTGTATCTGGACTTTAGTAAGGCATTTGACTTGGTGCTGCACGGGAGGCTGGAAAGTAAGTTAGAAGGCACAGGGGCAAGTGCAAAGCTGGTGAGATGGGTAGGGAACTGGCTTCAGAGAAGGCAACAGAGGGTGGTGGTGGGGAACTCTCACCCAAGGGTAGTTACAGGGCTCAGTGTTGGGACCAGTGTTGTTTGGGATATTCATTGCAGACATATCATTGGACATCAAGAGCAAGATCAGTCTGTTTGCTGATGATACCAAGATGGGAGCGGTGGTGGATGATCTAGGGGGATGTCAGGGGTTGCAGGATGATCTGGCAAAGCTTGAAGCCTGGTCAGACACCTGGCAACTGGGGTTTAATGCCAAAAAGTGCAAGGTGCTGCATTTTGGGGTGAAGAACCCAAGGAGTTACCAGCTGGGGGGAGTGCAGCTAGCCCAGACAGAGGAGGAGAAGGAGGAGAAGGATCTGGGGGTGCTCATTACAGGGTCAATGAACAACTCAGCACAATGTAGGAAGGCAGCTGCAAAGGCCAACAAGGCCAACAAAATGCTGGGTTGTATTGCAAAGGGTATATCCTTGAGGAGGGAGGAGGTGATTCTGCCACTGTATAGGTCATTAGTTAGACCGCACCTGGAGTACTGCGTGCAGTAGTGGTGCCCGTATCTGAAGAGGGACATTAAGTTAGTGGAGGGGGTGCAGCATAGGGTGAAAAAGATGATCAAGGGCCTGGGGGACTTAACATACAAGAGGAGGCTGAGGGAGTTGAACATGTACTCGCTGGAGGATAGGAGGGACATGATTGAAACCTTTAAGAACAGGAAAGGAATAAACAGTACAGGTACAGAGGGGCTGTTCAAAGTAAGGGAGGGGAGGGACACCAGGAGCCATGATATGAGACTGGAGGGAGGAAGGTTCAGGAGGGAGATGAAGAGACACTTTTTTACAGAGAGGGTGATAGCTGGGTGGAATGCGTTACTTGCAGAAGTGGTATCCAGTAGAACAGTGGACTGCTTCAAAAGGGGATGGGACAGGACAAGGGGGAGGGTCAATGGAGGGGAAGGGAGGGAGGGGCAGCTGCAGAATAAGGGGTACAAGCTGCACATTCAGGGAGACTTGATAGACCTCTAGGCCTTTATCTGCTGGCAAATTTCGTATGTTCGTATTCCAAAAATTGTTAATGACAGACTTGGGGCTATTGGTTTATTTATGATTTTAGTTAGTATTTTTACAATTTTACTACTGAAATTCATGAAGTATGGGCAAGAGTGGATTAGATGAATTAATGTTCCAGAGGTATTGGTACATCTGGGAAATTTGTCTGAAATAGTATCATTAAAGTGATGGAGTTTTGATATGGTATAGTATGTGCGATGCACAGTATTCAGTTGTATCTGTTGTAGTTTTGATAATTTCACCTTTGTTGTAAAGGAATTGAGTACTGTATGTGTTGTCATACTTCATTTATAATATTGAGCCCTATATCTTTTTCTCATTTAGTTCTTAGTTTATTCATATCATTTTTCTTTTTATTCATAATTGTTTGATAAATTATAATTTTTTTTTATCTTTTTGTATACTGTAGTAGTTTTATCAAGCTTGGTTCTTCAATTATTTTAGTTGTGCTTTTGTTACTGTTAATGTAAGTCTTAATTTGAATATATTGACATTTTTGAGTTTGTGGTAATCCATATTGCTGTTGTGATTTTTCAAATGTTTTTAAGCTGTGTTTATCACACATCATACTCATTTCAGTGATGCCTCTGTCTTGCCATATTTTGAAATTGTTACCATGTGTCAATGGTGTAAACTGAAATTTTTGTAGATGGGCGTGAATTTTGCGATTTCGGATTGTTCCTTTATTATTTTTATGTGCCTTGATCCAGCACGTAGTAGTTTTGGTAATGATGCAGTTTTGGGTATCTTTTGTTTTTTTGAAAGTAGGATATGTATATAAGTTTTCTTAATTTAGGATATGGCTGTGAATTCAAATCTGAGTGGAGGTGGGTATGGAGTTATTGTCATTTATCCAGTACCAGACATGCATTATTTGCGTGACTATATAATATGTACAAAAGTCTGGTAATGCCTGTCTTCCTTTATTTTTAGGTAATGTAAGAGGTGTACATACTATCCTTGGTTTCTTCTCTTACCAGAGAAATTTTGTTATGATGGCTTTTATTCCATTGAAGTATGTCTGAGGCATTGGTATCGTTGGACTTTGAAAAAGAGAGAGAATTTTGGGGAATATTTTCATTTCCATTTTTATTGTATTAATTCTTTCTATTAAGGTTAGTGGTAATGTTTCCCATCTTTTTAATTCATTCTGTATCTCTATTATTGTATTTAAGTTTGCATTGTACATATTTTGAATATTTGCAGTTATATTAACCCCTAAATAATGTATCTGACATGCCATTTGTTGACAGAGATATTGTTCTGGGATGTTTATGTAACCTCTCCCCATCGGACCCCATTTTTTTCTCTGTCAGCAGGGCTGCTCCTCTCACATCTAGGTGCCACCGAGAGGGGTGGGGGTAGTCACTAACAAATTTATCTTTTGCAGAAACTGTGGACCCATTACTTCTACTACTGAGCCTGCCATACTTCAGACAGGCAAACCAAATGTGGCAACTACCTGGCTCACACCTGGGGGGACTATTTAGCATGGCCATAAACCTGGGTCTTTAGTAGAAAGCAGTTGCTCAGTATTGTGCTAGGTTTGTACTTCTGGTCAGGGGCACCCAAGCAAATCCGGACACTGGAAGCAATAACTGAAATGTCCAAACCAGGAACGGGATTCTAGAGTGTGGCTTTTATTCACATAACACAGAGAATAACAAAGCAAAGATGGACCCCCACAGGGCTACACTCGTTGGTAATGCAGATTACAGAGGTACAGAGCACACTTTATCACTATGAACCCTCAGGTTCTTAACGGATCTGGCCACACATGGCCCAATCTGGCATACTTATCTTCTATTCCTATGACATGGCACCCTGGCCAGTATTAGGACACTTTTCCACATGGCATGGAGGTTGATGGTGGCTCCCTAAACCACCTACGAGCACTTTCTACGTCTACGGTAAAAAAATCCACAATCCCATGTCTGGGTGCTTTCTTCAGACACTGGTCAAGTGCCTGAAAGAAAACCATAGGTGCCCAAACTGAACCTGGGGAAGCAAACCTGGTTACTCCAGATGGGGGGTTTCCCACCTCTTGCTCCCAAATCTATACTTGGGCATTCAATTGGTTACACCTTTCTTCGAACTACTGTTTGTAGATGCTCTCTAGAAATGTTTAGCACATTTAACATTCTACATCTCTGGAGGTGTCCTGACTTTAAAAGTTCTGTAAGTGGCTATGTCTTTAACCTAGACCCCCACTGTTGTGCATGCTTCTAAGCCATACACAAATTAAAAGTTCTATACTTGGCAAGTCTTCCTTTGACCCCACAGTAGGCAGACATTTTTACTCTAAACTCTGTCTCGGTGAACACTGTCTCTATTTCAGAGTAGAACTCACCAAAGGTATGCATGTGCCCCAGGGTTTCTTCCCACAAATGTCTCAGGTACTCACAAACAACTCGATTCTCAGGCGGCTTCTCCCTGTCCAGGCTGACACAGAGGATTGTCCCTGAATTCCTGGAATTCCCCCCCATCCCTCCGGGGATGGGGCACTGGAACAACTCTAGGAACAGTCTTTACCGCTTTACTCTGGTCTCTTCTGTGTTCCTCTCTAGGGTGAGAACACACAACCCCTTCTTTCTCTGGTAGCTCTATATCAGAGCTAGGCTCTGAGGGACTGCCAACTGCAGCACACCTCACTCTCTCGAGTCTCCCCACAGACTACTCTCTGAAGACTGATTTGAATTCCCCAACGTTCTACTGCTAACCCCCTGCAGCTAGCATTCCATTGTGGCTTATGCTGCTGCGAGAATTCTATGGTGACATCATCACTCCAGCTCAACAGAAACTGAAAACAGAGTGAGACAGTGTGAACCCCATTTAACTGGCATCTCACAAGCTGCCTTTCCCTGCCTGCCACTTATTCTAAGTGGGATTCTAGTAACCCCTGGGAACAAGGGGGTTACATTTATTTGATTATTCATATGTAGTTTTAATAGTATGGATTTTGACCAGTTTATTTTATATCCAGAAGCTTTGCCAAAACTATCTGTTAGTCTGATGAATTCATGTACTGAGTTTTCTGGATCCATTAAGTATAATAGTGCATCATCTCTGTATAAGCTCAGCTTGTGTACTTTACGGTTTATTCTAATGCCTTGTATTAGAACATTAACCCTAATTGCAGATGCAAATGGTTCCATAATTAGCACAAAGATCAGGGAGAAATGGGACACCCCTGTCTGGTTCCCCTCTGAAGCTTAATTTTGTCTGACAAATTATAATTAGTTTGCATAATGGCTTCTGGATTATCATATAACAGTTTTATCTATCCACTGAACTGTGCACCCAACCCCATTTTGTGCGAAGTTAGAAATATATATTGCCATTCAGTCTGGTCAAATGCCTTTTTGACATCTATTGCCAATAATGCATCATCCGTTGATTTGTTTAATGCAATTATGTCTAGTGTGTGTCTGATATTTTCTGCAACTGTTCTGCCTTTCATGAAACTATTTTGAGCTCGATTAATAAGGGTAGAACTTTACTCATCTTTTAACTAATATTTTGGTGAATATTTTGTAGTCTGAATTGAGGAGGGAAATCAGTCTGTAGGAAACAGTTCAGTGGATGTTTATCTTATGAGAAAAATTTGAATAATGGCCTTTTTTTTTGGTCATTATGTTTTTATTGGTATTTTCAGCATAACATAGCAGTTAATCAGATACAGTCACATCTAAGTAACCTGTTTAAAGGAATCCAGAATTTTATGGTGGTTAGAAAATGAATTAAACATTAGAAACATAGACTTTGACGGCAGATAAGGACCGCTTGGCCCATCTAGTCTGCCCATTTCCCTACCTACAGGATAGGCCGCAGATCCTAGTTAACCAACAGCCTATTTCTTCCTACCCCCCAACAAGAATTGCCTTATGTCTGTCCCATGCATTCTTGAATTCTCCCCCAGTTTGACCCCACAACCTTCTCAGGAAGGCTGTTCCATGCATCCACTGCCCTCTCTGTGAAATAATACTTCCTCACATTGCCCCTGAACCGGCCCCCTCTATCTTTAAATTGTGTCTCCTTGTTCTTGCACGTCTCTTTTTCTGAAAGATGCTACCCTCTTGGACTTTGTTGATTCCACTGAGGTACTTAAAGGTTTCTATCATGTCCTCCCTCTCTCTTCTTTCCTCAAAGGTATACATATTAAGCTCCTTTAGTCTCTCCTCATACGGCTTCTCTTGCAAACCCTGCACCATTTTAGTTGCCCTCCTCTGGACTGCCTCTATCCTGTCTATGTCCTTGCGGAAATGGGGTCTCCAGAACTGGACACAGTACTCCAGATGGGGTCTCACCAACTGTCTGTACAGAAGGATAACAACTTCCGGTTTTCTGCTGCTGATGCCTCTCCCTATGCATCCCAGTATACCCCCAGCCCTCCCTACTGCCTTCTCACATTGCTTGCTAACCTTAAGGTCATCTGATATGATTACCCCCAGGTCCCTTTCCTTTTCTGTTGTTAATTCTAGTTTAGGTAATAGTATAGTTTTGAATTTTTTATATAGTTCTATTCTTATTCTGTCTGGGCCTGGGGTGTTTCCGCTTGGGAGGGCCTGTATAGCTTCTTCAGTTTCAGATTGAGTAATAGATTGATTGAGCTGTTCTCTCATTTCTATAGTTATCCCTAAAATTTGTACCTGTTCAAGGAATTTTTCTGGATCTTGCGTTTCATTATCCAGTTGAGGTGCATATAGTTCCTGATAGAAGTTTGCAAAACGGTTGTTAATTCCTTCTGGTTAATTTAAGGTTTTATTATTTTGATCATTTATACCGATTATTGTACCCTCTTTTTGCCATGTTTTGGTTTGCCAGGCCAGTAATCTTAATGGCTTCAGCCATTACGTGATAGTTCGATCTAGTATTTAAAATTTTTCTGTTTTTTTTTTTCTGTAACTATTTGATTATATTGTTCCCTTTTTGTATCAATCCGTTATACATGGTAATATCAAACAAGGTGCTATGTATTCTGGATAAGTTTTGTAGTTCCCTTTCCAGTTCAGTCAGTGTTTTGTTTCTAACTTTTGCCTCTGATAATTCTATGCTGAGCATTTTGCCTCTAATCCAAACCTTAAACATTTCCCCAAATATTAATGATAGAAGTATCATTAATGGAACTAAACTGAAGGAATTCATACCACTCTCATATTCTGTTTTCTTTTGTCGGTAAGTTCCATCCTTGCAGTCAAAATAATCATCTTGTACCCTGGACATTATAAAAAATAAAAGAAAAATATATTCAATAATGTAGTGTCACCCCCTTTTCTTCCCCCCTCCATACATCCCTTACTGTATACTAATTTTTTTTTTCTTCTCCCTTTTTTTTCCCCTTTTTCCTGTTTTAATAATTTACAGATAGGTATATATATATAGAGGAATTTGTTTGTGCATAAAGATGCAAGTAGCCATCCCCTCCTTTGTAAAGTTTTCAAGCAGGCATAGCAATTTTTTTTCCCTCTTCTTTGGGGGTACATCCATAATATCTTTAATGCCGTTCATCTATTCTGTTCTGTCCCATCACCTGGATGACCATCTTGGTTTGGTTGCATCGCTTGTGATGAGTTGGGTAAGAAGTTGGCCTAGATCTGTACCCCTCTGCTGTTTTGAGAGTTGTATTGATTTATCATGAGATTTTAAAGGCTTCCATAGCCTCCTCTGGGTCCCCAAATGTTTGCAGTTTTCCGTTGATCACAAACCTGATTTTTGCAGTGTAAAGCATGGAGAATCTGATACTTTTATTGTATAATAGATGTTTTGGAGGGTTAAATATTTTTTTCCGGTTGTCTATATAGATAGATCTGGATATGTGTTCACGTTTATGTTTTCATGTGTTAATCCTTTAGATAGTCTCTCTTTTTGTAATATTGCTTCAGTGTTGAAATTGGTGTGGCTTGATAAAACCGTGGGGGGGTAATGTGACTTTCAGAAAACCTGAGCCCACACCATGCGCCTGTCACGTACTATTTTTTCTTCAGTGTATTTTCTGTTCAGTGAGATCCTATTAGACTGTATGCAGTTGGAAAAGGCTCAAATGCAAGCCATAGGAGAAGGGGAAATGTTTGAGGTGATATGGGGCTTAATCCTCGCAGCACTGGAACAAGGTACTGTTACAGGATAAGGGCAGTGCAGTATGGAGGGTGGTGTGGGTATAGGGAGGACCAGGGAGCGAGCACAGGGGAACAAGTAAAACTGTGACCGTTGACTCATAATATAATGTGTCAGGGTAATAGAGGCTAGCCTCTTGGAAGGTGATGCTGTGGTCTAGTGACAGGTGCTTCTCTATAAGTCATTATGACACAGATTAGCCATTTAATTTTCTGTATTCCAGGCTTATTGTATGAGTTATCATATTCATCTCAATGTGCAGTGATGTGTAGCTAAAAGTGAACTGTATTGCCTGCAAAAAATCTTGAAAATAACATTTAGAAAAAAATCACAATATATTGATTATCACGATAATGTGTTGCATTTCTAATTTGAAGAAAAGTAGTAAAGTGGGACTAGGGATGATGTGGAATTTGGAAGCTTGGTTAAACCGGAGAAGAATACACCGAGATGAGAAACTCAAGATGCTTTATCAGGGTATATTATGGCAACTCATAATGCACGATAAATATAGGTCACTCACCTGCAGCAGCGGCTCTAGCCACAAATGGTTACCAGGGCACAGTTGGGGCACAACAGATTGCAGCCAGGGCACTGATATATTGTTACAATGGGGGAAGCTCTGCAGCATATGGGGCACAAACTGGGGCACAGCATTTTTTTACCAGGGCACGTGCCCTGGTGTAGAGCCGCCACTGCTCACCTGTAACCGTAGGTACCATTTTTTTTTGTAATTAACATTTTTATTGAATTTTGAAAATGAAAAGTAAAAAAAAAAAAACTGACATTACAATCAATTAAAGTTGTCCAGGAAGATAACCTGGGGAACCACGGGAAATGTGAATATTTACACAACACTTTAAGTCCTTAATTCAGCTGCCTCATCTGATGTGTTTGACTCTGACCCGTCCTATAGACCCCAGACAAGTCTGAAGAGTTAAGAAGAGGCGCCAAACCAGAGAAGAATTCACACTTGTAGACAGTTCTTCTGTATTTCAAGTATCTGAATCTTTTATTATAAATATTGGCCCAATTCCTCTACATTTCGCCAATACACTATTGGCTTCATCAGGAGGTGCCTTTTAAAAGAACATCCTTTCATGAATCTAAGTACATATTGTTCACTTTGAATTTGCCAGAAACAATATATTTTCTTATTCACATTCTGATTTTTCAGCACATCTTTATTTAGAATACTTCTAAAAAGCCCCTTCTATTGGCAATTCTTGACTTTTCTCATGTCCGTCCACGCTGCAGCTCGGGTAATACAATATTTATAATAAAAGATTCAGATATTTGAAATACAGAAGAACTGTCTACAAGTGTGAATGCTTCTGGTTTGCGCCCTTCTTTAACCCCCCTCAGACTTGTGTGGGGCTCATAGTATTACAATCAATTATCAGGTATCATCATTCCAGCATACAGTTTCAGATCTTGGAGGCATAAAAACTATTACAGATTGTACTTAAAAGGATAAGATTAATAGTCAGTTTCTCTCAATTTATAATGCATTTTACCAACTGTCTTCAACAAACTAACATATCCGCTTTTGAACATAGTTATTGCTGCTCATACCCAGTCATCTACTTAGGACTGCCTGATTTTTAAGAAGGGGCCCAATACTTGTTCAGACTGACTGAACTTGTCTAGAATCACATAACATATTCTTTCATTTTTGGCTCTTGATCCCATCTACTTGCAGCATTGCTCCATAGAAGGGACAGTATCAGACTTCCAATGCGATAAAATAATCGTTTCGCACCCATAAGGGCAGCTAATATCCAGAGTTTTTGGTCTCTACTTAAAGGGACACTGTCAATCTTTTTGCCTCATATTATTTCTAGTTAAAAACCCACATTTTATGATTGCTTACCTTCTCCAAAATTAATTGATGTTGCTGGTGGTTTTAGCTGCCTTTTGTCTTAGTAGAGCTAAAATGCATGCACATGTTATAGTTGTACCCAGCCTTGTTTTGTTTCAGTTCCTTCAGCTACTCTTACTGCATACTACCTGAACATTAGGACCCTTCCCCAAACAGTGCAGTCGCCCATGATGCATTGTATCCTGTCCTCCTACTACATAATGAGTGGTTAGACTGTGATGGAAACATTCTCAAGTTCAGGAAAAATGTGGCAGGAGTTGCTCAAGGAATGTAAACAAACATGTTTTTGTGTGGTAACAGCAGTATGGCAGGCAGTCTGTTTTTCACTTTTTAAAAGAAAAAGGAATCAGAATCAAAATTCCAGCTGCATCAACAGCCTCTATAGAACGTGAACAATTGTAACACGTTTTTTAAACTAGGGACACTTTGAGGCCTAAGGGGTGTACAGTGTCCCTTTAAGGAAATGGTGTCTGGTGTAAATGGCAGAGATACTCTAACTACCTCTGAGCAAACAGCATGTATTGAGGTCCAGAAATGTTTAAGCTTAGGGCACTTCCAAAGCATATGTGTCAGATCTAAGTGTTGATGAGTGCACCTCCAGCACTCCCCATTGGGTAGACATCCCATATTTTCGAGCTTGGATGGGGAATAATAATAGTAATGCATAATTTTATATTGGATTAGTCTCCCCTGTCTGTCTCTCTCTCTCTCTCTCTCTCTCTCTTCAATCTGGCATTTTCCCATGCTGCAGCCCACTGGAATGGCCTAAGTCATCGGAAGTCTTTAAGCTAAGCTCCTTCCACCACCCAGGTGGTATATTCTCTGGCTCTGCCCCATGAAGAGAGATCTTTGCACGATGGAAGCAGGGATCTGGGTGACACATTGCCGGAGTTGTGTGGATGTGAACTGTATACCACTCCTAGAATTATGGTTACAGGTGAGTAACCTATATTTCTAAGGGTGTGGCTACAGTTCACTATCCACACTGGCAGACTCATAGCATTTCTCTGGGAGGAGGGGGCAAGGCATGTACCCCTATTTGGCAAAAAGAGACTGGAGAATCGAGATCCCATAAGCAGTATCCTGACGTGACGTAATGTCAATACTGTAATGGGAAATGAAGGTGTGCTTTCCTCCAAGCAGTAGCCCTACAGATTTCCTGTACTGGGATGTCTCTGGAAGCAGCCACCGAGGTAGCTATATGTCTCATGGAATGAGCCTTAAGCCCCTTGGGAGGCTCCCTACCAACCAACAGCAGAGGTCAATGTAGGATGTTATCCATTTGTCAATCATCTGCTTTGCAGCCGGTCTGCCAGGTACTGCTTCAGCGTAGGTTACAAACAACTGATATGCCACACCCCAAACTCCAGTTGTAGGCTCCTTATAATAAGAGAACGCCCTCCATAAGTCCGAAGTATGGCGCCTGCAGTTGGCCTCCAAAGATGGTTCAGAAAAGTGTGCTGGAAGGTTTATCGCCTGGTTAAGGTGAAACTCCAATACTACCTTTGGAAAGAACTTTGGGTGAGGGTGAAGAATGACTGTCCTTGTGGAAGGCCAGATAAGAAGACTCCACCGAGAGCACCTGGAGCTCACTAATATTTCTGGCTGACATGATAGCCACCTAGAAGGCCGTTTAACACAATATAGAAGTTGACGGCAGATAAGGACTGCAAGGCCCATCCAGTGTGTCCATTTCTTTTTCTACCTTATAAATGTGCCATCAGCCTTTGCTCTTTCAATGGCCTATCTATTCATACTCATCTGTATTGCTCCCTTATGCCTATCCCATGCCTATTTGAAGCCCTGCACTGTATTCATATCCACCACTTCCTGAGGTAGGCAGTTCCATGCATCCACCACCCTTTCTGTGAAAAAGAACTTCCTCACATTACCCCTTAATTGGCCTTCCTCTAATTTCATGCTGTGTCCTCTTGTCCTGCTATTTTTCTTATATTGAAACATGTTAGACTCTTTCGCCTTGTTAATGCCCTTAAGGTGTTTGAATGTTTTGATCATATAACCTCTCTCCCTCCTTTCCTCTAGGGGTATACATATTGAGCTCCATTAATCTGTCCTCATATGTTTTCTGATGCAGTCCCTGCCCCATTTTGGTTGCCCTTCTCTGGACTGCCTCAATTTGGTTAATGTCATTGTTAAGGTGTGGCCTCCAGTACTGCACGCAGTACTCCAGATGGGGCCTAACCAGTGTCTTGTAAAGAGGGATTATTACCTCCCTCTTACGACTTGTGATACCCCTACTAATACACCCTAACATCCCCCTAGCCTTACTTACTGCTTTAGTGGTCTGCTTGGATGATTTCAGATCATCGGTGATGATGATGCCCAAGTCTCTTTCTTCCCTTGTGACTGCCAGCAACTCCCCACCCAGCCTATAGGTGGCTTCAGGGTTTCTCTTCCCAATGTGCATAATCTTGCACTTCTTTGCATTAAACCCCAGTTGCCACTCTTCCAACCATTTTGCTGGTTTATCCAGATCTCTTCTCATTCTGTCCACCCCATCTGGATCATATACTCTGTTGCAGATCTTGGTGTCATCTGCAAACAGACAAACCTTACCATCCAGTCCATCTGCAGTGTCACTGATGAAGATATTGAAGAGGACTGGCCCCGGGACTGATCCCTGAGGTACCCCACTTGTGACCTGCATCTCTTCTGACTGAATACCATTTACCACCACTCTCTGTTTTCTGCCCGTCAACCAGTTTGCCACCCAGTTGACCAACTTCTGACCCACCCCGAGCCTACCCAGCTTATTAATCAATCTTCTATGTGGAACAGTATCGAAAGCTTTGCTGAAGTCAAGGCAGGTGACATCAACTGCTCCCTCTGGGTCCACCACTCTGGTTACCCAGTCAAAGAAATCTATGAGATTAGTTTGACAGGGCCTTCCTTTTGTTAACCCATGCTGTCTTGGATCCTGTGCTCCTATGGATTCCAGGTGTTGCACTATCCTTTCCTTAAGGAGTGCCTCCATAATCTTGCCCACTACTGAGGTAAGACTGACTGGTCTGTAGTTCCCTGCCTCCTCCCTGCTACCACTCTTGTGAAGCGGGATCACATGAGCCCTTCTCCAGTCTTCTGGGACCTCTCCTGTGCTCAGAGACTCACTAAACAGTTCAGATAATGGTTCTGCTAGTTCCACCCTTAGCTCCTTTAGTACCCTGGGATGTATGCCATCAGGTCCCATTGCCTTGTCCACCCTGAGCTTATTGAGCTCTTGTAGGACCCTTTCTTTTGTGAAGAGACTAGTGCTTACCTCCCTCCCCCCTGTGTCCATGGTGCTGAGCTGTGGGCCCTACCCTACCTTCTCTTCAGTAAATACTGAGCAGAAGTATCTATTTAGGATAGATGCTTTTACATGGTCCTTCTCCTCACATGCTCCCTTATCTCCTTTAATCTTAGCAATACCCCCTCTGGACTTTCTCCTTTCACTAATGTATCTATAGCTCTAAAAACATTCCTATGGAATAAAGCATACAGTGACGATGCTGGCTGACATGTTTGTATTTATTGAATGTGATGATGTTTTTATGTGTTTTAATTGCTCTAACTGTTATGTGCCTTGCTTTTGAAAGGTGCACTATAAATAAAGAATTATTATTTATTCTAGAAAGTCTTGTTACCTTCTTTTACTGTCTGTGCTAGTGTTTCCTTGGTTTGGGCCTTTGCCTGCCTTACTGCCTTCCCTGCTTCCCTTAGGGAATTTTGGTATGCCATAGATATACAACAGATATGATATCTCACACCTGTGCACAGGCTCAAATGGCTTGCCTATGACCATAGCCAGCACCAGCAGCAAGTCCCAAGGTGGTGATGGTTCATGCGCCGGAGGGGACAGATGGTCCAGGCCCTTGAAAAAGCACCTGAGCACCTGACCACCTTCTCCTGGGCCACTGTTGGCATACCAGCCCATGCCTGGTATGCAGAGATTGTGGCTAGGTGCACCTTAAGGGTTGTCGCTCACGGTTCCAATTGAGGGAGGGACCAAAGTTACTCCAGGATGCTTGCCACAAGGCAGGCAAGGGGATTAAGCTCCTTACCCTGTCACCAAATGGAGAATCTTTTCCATTTAAAGGCATACTACCAGCGAGTCAAATATTTCTGGGAGGCCTCCACAATGTGGGGCACATCTTCTGAGACACCTATGGCATGAAACTCTAGCTGCTCAGGAACAAGGCCGAGAGATATAGGGATTGAAGGTCCAGGTGCAGGATCTTTCCCTGTTGCCTGATCAGCAGGTCCATATGAACAGACACCCACCACAGAGGCCTGCTTCTAAGATTGAGGAGATCTGGGTACCAGAACTGTCTAGGCCAGTCTGGAGCTATCCAGGATCATCCACAACTTGTCCTTTCAGGCCTTGACTACAACCTTGTGGCTCAAGGGGAAGGGAGGGGAGGGGAGGGAAGGTGTACATGAGGCCTGGATCCAAGGCTTCATTAAGGCTTCCCCCAACAGTGTCCCAGACTGTTGGGGGCAGGCACAAAACAGTTTCAGCTTTCTGTTCTCCCAGGAGGCAAACGGATCCACTGGAGAGGTGCTCCACTGGAATAAGTGGCTTACCACCTTCTGATACAGTGACCACTCATGTGATGTCTTTCCCACCTGGTTGAGAGCGTTGGCTAGCTGACTGTGGATTCCCATGACATGACACATCAGGAAATCTGCACCCTAGCTACACATGAGGGTCCAGGTGCAGAGGGCCTCCCGACCCAGAGGAAGGGAGTGAGTTCCGACCTGCTAGTTCAGGTAAAACATGGTCATAAGTATGGTCTGTCTGAACTGCACGGCCTGACCACTGATTAGAGAGCAAATTCTGTGAGAGCCAGCTGCACTACACAGACTTACAGCAAACTGATGTGTTGACAGGACTCCTTGGCTGACCAGAATCCGTAAGCTCTGTGGCCTCCCAGGTGTGCTCCCCACCCCACCAGAAATGCATCCATCATGAGCGTGACTGTCGGTTCAGGGCAAACAAACAGCATTCCTTCCTCCAGATGTTGAGGGACCAGCCACCACTGGATGGCATCCCACACTGGCTCAGTCACCAAAACCAGCTAGTCCAGATGACCTAGGTTCTAGGACCACTGGCAGTCCAGCTCCCACTGCAGGTGGTGCATCCACCAATGTGCCCAAAGGATCACACTGGTGGTGGATGTCATGTGCCCCAGAAGTCGCAGGAAATCCCGGGCACAGCGCAAGTGCCCAACCTGAAAGATAGGACAAAGGACATAAGGTCTTGAACCTGGTCCACAGCGAGATGGGCCTTGACCCACTGGGAGTCTAGTTCTGCCCTGAAGAACTTGTTTACCTGTGAAGGTATCAGTTTGGACTTGTCCAGGTTGACAAGAAGGCACAACTCTTCGTAGATCTGGAGCCTCAGATCCGTACACTGCTTCACAGCCTCCTTGAATGGCCAGGCTATTAGCCTTTCATTCAGGTAGGGAAATATACTAACGCCCTTGTGCCGCAGGAAAGTTGCCTCAACTGCCATGCACTTGGTGAAGACCTTGGGTGTGGATGCGAGGCAGAAGAGTATAACCTTGAATTGATAAAGGATCCCCTCTGCATGGAACTTGAGGCACGGCCAGAATAACCCATGATATGGGTGACTCAAATTGAATGACTCAATATGAGCAATTCAATTTGAGCGCCTGCGGAAAAAGCGAGAACGTAAAAATAGTGAGGGGAATTACAGCGAATGTGAAAAACTGCTACGTAGTGAAGAGCAAGGCAGAGGTAGCGGGTGAAGGTTATAGGGCTTTGTTTGGGAGGGCTGCTTCCAGCTGGCCAACTGGTGTGGTGTGTATGGTGATGGTCTGTGAAGCTAGTGGACTGGGGTTCGGGACTGGAATGGTGTTTTATTTTTCGTTTTTCATTGTTTAATTATTTTTGTTCCTACAGAAGTCCCGTTCCCCCTGACTTTGTTCTCCCCCTCAGGTTGCCCCCTCAACATTTTCCCCTTCTAAACATGTAGCCCTCCCTTGTGATTTCTTCTGTCCCCCAGTATCACCCCCCAAGTTGATTATATTAGTAATGGGGGGGGCCGGGGCTCCCCCCACACACACACACAAAGGAGGGTGTGGGGGGCGTAGCCCATCCACATAGAATTACATTTTGATCGTTGCTGTAGTAGAAATTAAGTGCTGATTGCTGAAATTGTAAGGTGCTGTGGTGTCGACTGCTGTTATTGCCGTCGGCAATATGTACTCGCTGTTTACTTCGGCGTTATTATTGGTGGTGTTCTTATCACATGGCACCACTGCCAGTGGGATGGACAGACTGGGATGTGGAAGAATGGACCCTTGAGATCTAGGGAGCAGAACCACATACCCTGCTCTAGAGATGGTATAATCTGGCTCAGAGTGACCATCTGAAACTTGCATTTTCACATGAACTGGTTCAGGTCATGCAAATCCAGTACTGGGCACTAGCTACCTGTCTTTTTCTGGACGAGGAAGTACCTGGAAACGTACCCCCGACTTGCCAGGGTGTCTGGGACACAGGCTATTGCTCCTTTCGCAAGGAGCTGAGCGACATCCTCCCTGAGGGTGGACAGCATGTCCTATTACACCGAGGTCTCCTGAACAGCATGGAGTTGCTAAGGCGGGAGAGCCTCGATGTCTAGAGGCAAACCTCTGCCAACCATCTCCAGTACCCACCTGTCCATAGTAATGACGGATCAATGTGGCCGGAAGTGATGCAGCTGACCCCCCCCACTGGGTTGTGGGTTGGGGACTGGACAGGCAGGAGGATGACACCCCCAATCCATCACTGGGTAGCTTTGGCCGCTGCGGTCAGACGGGCACTACTTCCCCTACACACACCTCTTTTAGGCCCCTGACCCATGAACTTGGGCTTCAGACGCCAGGCCTGGTGTTACCTTTCCTAAGGCTGCTGTGGCTGAGAAGACTCATATTGGAATGTCTTTTTCTTAGGCTTCTGAGCCTGGGATGAAGTCAAAGAGGCCAAGCAGTCACTGAACTTCTCAGTCCTGGTAAGATGTCCTTCCACCCCAGGGCTGAAGAGGTTGATGCCCAGAAATGGAACATCAGTCAGCTTGTGTGTGAGTATTCTCCATGAGGGTGGACAGCCTCAGCCAGGTCCTGCGATGCACTGTGACAGCTGCTGCCATGGCATAGGCACTTGAGTTGCCCATGTTGAAAGCCATCTGAAGCTGGTGCTTGGCCAGTGCTTGACCCTGATCTCTGACCAACTCCATCGGTGATGGCTTCTCAGCAGGGACATGAGGGAGGAGGCCACCCAGCACTCCTAATAGGGAGTGACCAAACATGGCCATTAGGACAGCATAACTGGCCTGGCAGAGACCAAGAGAAGTGGCACAGACCTTCTTGACAACATAGTCTTCTTCAACTCTTTCAGGGGCATGTCCATGTCCTCTTGCCCATCAGACCTCTGGAAGGTTTAGTCTGACACCAGCCCTTAAGCTGAGGAATGGTCTGAGATTCCCAAAACGGATGCTGTAGGGACCACATACTTGTGGACCACACGAATGGAGGGTGCAAGCAGGATGCTGGATGTTGCCAAAGCTCCAGGGTCAATCCCAAGATAGCCTCAGCCACGGGAAAGGAAATGCAAGGGAATCGTCCTTGTCCAGTATATCAATGAAGGAGTGCCTTCTCATACCATCTGCTTAAACTTTGGAATACTCTCCCTTCCCAAATCCACCACTCCTCCTCCCTTGGTTCACTTACATCGGCTCTGCTCAACTACCCAACGACTAACTGTGCATGTACTTGACTGCTCCCAGCCTCCTAGCACTCTCTTCTCAGCTCTTCAGCTGCCTAGCACTATTGTCCATACTAGCCTACACTATTGTCCTTAACTACCAAACCTTGTCCTAGACTCAACTACTACACCAGTCACTTTTACCTGTGTTTACCCTACATCAATAGTTGGGCTAGACTTGTAATTAAATCTATATCTGTTATCTCCTACTGCAATTTCCAGTGTGTAGTCTTCCCAGCTCCCTCTATTCTTCAACTGCCTAGCACTTATTGTCCTTATCTACCAAACCCTGTCCTAGTCTCAATTACTACACCATTCACTTTAACCTGTGTTTACCCCGTATCAATAGATAGGCTAGCTTTGTCACTGTCGTTAAATCTATATCTGTTATTGCCTACAGCTATTTCCATTGTGTAGTCTTCCCAACCCCCCCCCAACTTGTCATTATATGCAGCCATGTTTTTTGAAATCTTGTTACTCCTGTCAGGATGCTTTATGTATGTAACTATGTAACCCATGTACTATGCTTCTGTCTACTCCTGTAATGATACTGTATGTATGTAATTGCTGGCACACTACTATTCTGTGTATCCCACTTCCCTTTCCTCCAGGATGTGCCATGAGACGAGCATTTAGTTGCTCAGTATACCTTTCTTAGTGAAACACTTCAATAAATAAATAAATACATAAGCTAGACATTTTCTGTGGGGTTCTGGCGCCTGCTGGCTTCAGTCCTAATGGTGTTACCTGCTGTAAGAGCCCCCTCGAAGTGAGATCCAGGATCTGGGAGATTGATGCCTCATCAGTCTCCTCTGACAACTGGTCAACAGGCCTGAGAAATATCTCAACTGCCTGCTCAACTGGTGTCGAGGTCAACAAGCCTAGTGGGGGGAACTGAGGAGCTGTCAACCAAACCCTCGAACGAGAGTCGAGGAAGCAGGAGAACCTCAATCATCCCGATCCCACAACCGGCAATGGCGGTTCTTAGATTTCTTACAGTGGTGAGCATGGCTCTACCCAAAGGTCTGGAGGGCCTGACACATTTCCTGGAATACCTTTGGGAAAAACCCACTGGTGGTGGCCCCAACTGGGAGCAATGCAGAGGCTGCTGAGGTGCTCACAGCAGTTGCCACCTTCTTCTTGAAAGCCTTAAGTTGAGTAGCGGACCTGGCAGTCACTAAGGTCATCTTGTTGATTTTTGGTCGACGTGTCGGATCGTGGTTCTCCAGTCAACTGAGAAGGCTGCATGATCCTCCAGCAACACTGGACGCAGTGCATGATAAAGGCCACAGCCCTCCATGTTGTGCTGCGTATCCAAGGAGTAGAGGTAAAACGTGGGGGTCAGTAGTCATCTTCTGTCGACAAGTACGTAGAACTTGAATCTGTCCAATGGTTTTCCCACTTTCATCTCCAAGATCGATGAGACAGAGCCAAAACGAGAGGAGAGAGTGAAATATTGAAGTATTGATTGAATAAATACGTTTTCGCCATAGCGCAAACACTAGGAGCCCTCAAATGCTACAGAGCTGCAAAAAAGGAGACCTGCTCTCTTGTATCGAAAAGAAAGATCTGACGTCATGGGGCAGAGCCCTGTGTTCTATTTTTGGATTTTTTTACCCTTATGTACGTTACCTTGCATTGCTTAGCACTGAATTTTTACTGCCAGATCTTTGACCACTTTTCGATTCTTTCCTGGTCCTTACTCACATTTCTTACCCTGTCCTCATGATCCACTATACCACAGGTCTTAGTGTCATCTGCAAAAAGGGCAGACCTGCTCCTGAATCCCTATACAAATAATAAGAGGTGAAGAGGAAGATAATCAAACCCAAGACTGAGCCATGCAGCACCCTACTGGTGACCTTCCCAACCCTGAGTGTTTCCATTGAAGATAACATACAGCACAAAAGAGAACAAATAACGCACTTTTACATGAATACTGCCTTTTATTAATATTTCTTAGAATACTGTACAAAGGAGTAATAAAAATATTCATACTTTCTCTTAAAAAGATCTGCAGATGAGACTTTTTTTGCCTTTTTTTATACACAAGTTATTTACTACAGATATTGATAAACTATTTACAATAATAATCTTAAACAGACAAAAAAAATATATTTTCGTTCACAGAATAAGACTCTAATAACTAACATATTTTAAATAAAACAGAAACCGTAAATGCAATTGTTCTAACGGCCAGCAAAGAACATTTCGCAGCAACTATGAAGATCCCCCCCCCCTTACTTATGTACCGCCTTAACAAACTTCTCTTTCACAGAATCGTAATATGGCTGTCGACTAATTTTGTTTAAAATAATCTTATCAGAACAAATGCTTTGTACAACTATGAGTAAATCAGCGACATTCGCTATCTTGTTAAATGCTCATGAGATTTCAGAATATTGTCTTACTACATTTTTTTAAATATTCAAGTCAGTACTAAAGTTTTCCTATTACTTCTTTACAAAATCAGATGTAAACTCATGATTCGTAGAAGCCACTGACTAGATCTGTGACCATTAATACCCCGTCCAAACTGTTTACGTGTAGATGCTGGTGGTCAAGATTAGTAGCACGTTGGGCAACTGGGCCCTAATACAGGCTGTGGTGTAAAACACTGCTGCGATTGTTGAACACACCATGGTCTCAACATTCACATAACTAGTGCAGCACTGACGGGCTTTGGGCTGCACTGCTGCATACCCCATCGCTGGTAAGTGTAGCAAGTCCCAAGTTTGAAGGCACAAACAGAGCTGCCCAAAGCTATTAGCACTTGATAGCTAATGAATGCCAGGTGCATGTGCAAATGAGCGGTGGTGGCATGTATACAGGATATCCTGGTGTATCTGAAGTTTTTTGGGAAGCACAAGTAGGTTGTCTAGGCAGCATTAGGTAATGTATGCAAAAGGTATCTTTTATAACTGTGAAACTCTCTGTGCCACTCCTCCCATAAGAGACATATCTTCCCTGGCTCCACTAGCAACCCACCCCAACCGATCACCGGTAACACATCTCCAGGTCTCACCATCTCCTGCTCCCTGTGGATAAATGCCCTGGTGGCTGGTGGCTCCCCCCTCCTGGTCCTAATCCCTGTAAACTAAATTCCGGGGTGTCCGGTGGCCCCCCTCTTGATCCCGATCAGTGAATTCCCAGTGTACAGTGGCACCCCCTCAGTGATAGTGGGTGGCATATACTGTGCGTTCATCGTCATGGCAGGCCATCTGACTCCTGCAAACGCTGCAGCGATACTACAAGCAGGCGAATCGCTACAGTAGTTACAGGATGTCTCTGAAAAAAAAAATCTGAGTTTCCAAAATACTGCAGTAAAATATGTGCTTGTACAATCGGTACTGTTCATGAGGGAGTAAAAGGGAGGCCAGCCGTGGAGCGGTAAGCAGACAGCATATGCTGGCCACCATTAGTAGGGTGGTGGTGCCACCAGACACCAGGAATTTAGGGATCGGGAGTGGAAGGTGGGACCAACAGACATTGGGAGATTTATTGATCAGGGTTGGGAGCAGGAGGGTGGACTGCTGGACAACAGGACAACTATAACAGGAACTGGATGAGGGTGGAAGAAACACTGTACACAAGGGCATTATTGGGGTGGGTGCCAGTACAGCCAAGGAACACTTTAGCAGCGATCGGGTAAGGGAAGGGTGTGCCACTGGACACCTGGGATAATTAGTGTCCTGAACGACAAAGCGCCAAGCCTCCATGCAATCCAAAGGCATCATAATGACCTCTTACAGCTTAGCATTATGTAATTTGTATAGGGAGTGTCGAAAATGGGAACTTAGTGCAACAGTGCAGCTCCTTTGGGGTGCCCTAACAGACACATTGTTCCTTAGTGGTCTATCATTTAACCTGGGCTAAATATGGTTTGTGGTTAGCTGGCGTTGTAATTCGTGCGGAGCACCTGCTGGTGCCTTACTTTGTGCTGTGCTCTACGGGATATATTTGAACAAGCTTTGCACACTCCTATTGTGCTCTATGGTTGTCTCAACATGCCAACCCCTGTGCCTCACTCTACTTTGCATGCCACACCACTCAACGTTCCAGTGGGGGGCCCGGTTATTATCATGATTCATTCCTAATGTACTGTAGGTCTAAAACCCTGTGTGCTCAACAACCTCCTGTATAATTCCAATCCCACTTCAGCATTACTACAACAATTACAATGTTTCTCAAGCTAATTGTTTTCTGAGTTTACAGGGAACAGTTATTTCCTTATTACATAGGATGCGATTTTGTACATTGCAAAAACACGGAAAATACTGCCATTTTTAACAATGGGCTCAAGCACTGATGCCCCTTTTTACATCCACCAAAAAAAAATATATATACATATATGTATATATAAGTTAGTTGAACACATATATGACGCAGCGACACACACACACACACACACCTTATGTCAATCACTTTTGGACAAAGAGGAAGAGTGACACAAGGTGCATTACATATTTGTATATATCAGGACATATCACAGAAATCCAGTTGATACTGTATGTAAGGGGTATATCATGTCACTGGCTGTGTGTGTGTATGCACACGCGTACGTGCTAGTGGTAAATAAATCATGCTAAAACAAGGCAAAATGCTAATTAATAAAAACATTAAAAATAGTGTGGTACGTATCAAATACATAATGGGTTGTGATAAAATAAAAATCCAAAGTGGAGATTACACTTTTTGTAGGTAATCTTTCCCAGTTACATTTTAGCCTGGCCCTCCACTTAACAGTGCTATATGCCAAAGAGGGGCCTTGCTAAAGAGAGTCTGATGTAACACAAAAACTTAGAATCTGTCAGGAGAAAAGGACCGCTTGGCCTACCCTGTCTGCTCAGGTGTTCCCTGCCTAATCTGTCTCTGTACACTTGAACTGGTCTCTGGTGACCTTCCTTCTTCCCTGCCTATTTACTAATATACCCCTTTGTCTACCCAGACATGCTTGAAGCCCCCCACTGTTTCTGCCTCCACCACTTCCACTGGAAGTCTGTTCTAGGCATCTACCACCCTTTCAGTGAAGTAGTATTTCCTCACATCCCTCTTAAACACCCCACCCAGCTCTATCGTATGCCCTCCGCTCCTAGTGCTCTCTGTTATCTTAAAGGGACTCCCTTCCTGCACCCTGTTCACCCCCGTGAGATACTTGTAGGTCTCTACGTGTCACCTCTGTAGTACTGTTAGGGTGTAATTTCTAGAGATTTTTTAACTGAAACATAAAATAAACGACAGATAACACGTGCAAGGTTTTGGTGTGGATGCCAATTTGCAGGGCAATGTAATATCCTGATAAAGTGGTTTGGAGAACCATGAAATGTTGTTTTGTCCTATGGTTTTTAAATTACAGACTTCACATTATTATTTATTAACATACTGATGACATTTAAAAATGAGTGAGTCTTCTTCTCCGCTAAGGACTGCTATTAGACCCGAGGTCGTGACGCAGATCCCTCCTGGTTGTTTGATTTATATTTCAGATATGGAGGGGCACACTGCTCCTTACTTGTGCCCCCTGTGGAGGAACAACACATTTATCTCCAGACATGAGTGGTAAGACCTTTCTTAACTGACTCGTAGCGTTACCACTCGTGAGTTATAGGTCTCACCACGCACTAGTGGGGATGAATGTGCTATTCTGCTGCAGCCTATTATGTGTTTAGAACTATACAGTATATATTAGCAATAAGCCATGACAGGGTGTGCATTACGTAAGGAATGAGACATGACGAGGTGTGCTTTACTGACTGATAAGAGCATTTTCAAGGTGTGTTGCCCCCATAGGTGCCGGAACGGGGGAGGGGGGCCACTAGGGCCATGGCCCTACCACTTTCATAAGTGGCCCTATCACTTTTTGCTATCATGGTAACATATTTAATAGGGGAAAATTTACCTCTTACGTCCTTGGCCCTGTCACTTTTCAAACCGGTCCGGCACCACTGGTTGCCCCGAGCACCTTCAGTACCAGGGATTTGCTCTCATCAGTCAACAGATCAAACCTCAGAGTGTCTTATTCCAGTTATAAAATGGGTCCCATCTAGTATTTTAAATAAATGCACATATGTGTTTAAAAATGCACTTTTTTTTGTCTTTAAGGTAAAGTAGTGCTCATTTTACATGGAGATTCAAAAAGGTGCCACTATGCCTATAGAGGGCGCTTAGTAACTGTAAGTAATGTAATGTAATTACTATACAAAGTCCTGTCCTGTGATCTCCCCCAACTGTTTTGTTTTAAAAGATGCGTTTGCCATCTTTTGCTCTGTGTGTTAGTTTCTTTGAAATGTAGTGCCAGCATGTCCCAAACACGCTGCTGTAGCTGAACGAGGGAGTTGTTTCCAGATCACAGAAATGCTGTATGACTGAGCAGTTCCAAGCCAGCAGTGCTGTTACAGATCGGGTTATTCATGTGTGGCAGGGGAACATTTTTGTTTTAAATAAAAATGAATGTGGGAGAGCAACACCGGATGGGAAAGTGATGCTGAGTGAGCAACAGATCAACTTCCAGTTTCAAGTTGTGGCTGGCTGAAAAGTATCGCTGGTTACACTTGTCATGAAGTGTGGTGGCATTTTTTAATGTTGCCAAGAAATGGCAGCTGAAATGTAATTGGTTCAATGCATATTAAAAAAACAGTACAAATGTGCGGATTGTGGAGGCGGGCATGGATAAGAGGTAGACTTACTGAAATCCCTGAATTACAGGCCTGCATATAAAAAAGCAGAAAGAATGTTTTCAGGTTAGTTAAAAGAGCTAACATTTTTTATTTTAATATATCAAGGTTTTCTTTGCTGTATGATGGGGGAGGGTACTTACAGAAATGTTTACAGATGTAATTCTGTGGGTGATGGCAAGTAATGAGTGTGAAGGTTTTTACCTTTACTAACATGGCTGTTACAAATTCTTTTTTAAAAGCTTCTTGGAGGTATGGATATCGGGCTGCACTGCGTCCTAGTTGGCCAAAGAAGCACCGGTCGGTAGAATATTGACTCCTGAGAATGGCCAAAGGCACCCCTCAGCCAATCGGGATGCAGATAATTTTCTACTCATTTTATACAAGATTTTAATGCATACCCCAGGGATGAAGTAAGACACAAGGCCCTTACACCCCTGGGAAGTGCATTAAAAATAGAATAATACATAGGAGGCTATGTATTACAAGGTTATAATACCATCGAGAGGTTCTGGGGACATGTGAATCTCCAGAGTGAAGCCTGAGAGGCACCAACATGTTCCCAGAACCTGAGAGATAGTTTTATAATCGAGTAATCACAATTTTTTGTAATATAAGGATCCAAGGAGTTGCAAGTATTCTCAGAAATGTGCTGGGAGTCTGTAAATTGTAGGTGGTGAAATGTGTCTGGTAGTGAAGCCGGCTTTTCTTCTGGTTGCTAAGCGGTTGCTATGGATGACGTCCAGCACATTTCTATCGGTGTTTTTGAGTTTTATGAATAATTATCTCATGAAAATAGCGAGGTCTGTATGCGAGCCTCTAGAAGGAGTTTCATGTGTCTGTTACTTGTTAGTTTTTATTTTAATAAGTCAAAAAAAAATATGTTTCGTTAATGCAGTGGCAAAGTAAACATGTTGGTTTTCGTCGAGCAGCAAGTCAGCTTTTACTGTACGCAGTGGTTACAGTGAAAGCCAGCTCCCACTCTGCATGAGACAGTTGTGTGCACACACTGCTCTGTTTCTGTGATAATACTATCGTTTAAAACTCCAAACGATAGTATTACGGCACAGAAACAATACTATTATCACTTTTCTGCTGTGCTATTCTGGGGAATTTTTTTGTATGCTTTACTGTGCTATTACTTTAATGTATCCATATATTACTATCTTGTAACGCATACCCTAAAGTGGCTTATTGTGCTGATAAAATGGCTCATAACTAGTTTTTATGGGATGGAAATGACATCTAGAACTTGACCGTGCAGTGCTAGGAATTTAATGCACAGTCAGGTGATATATTTTGGCCAATGAAGTTCCTAGATTTTTTTCTTGCCATTATATAAATATAAAAATATATATAGATATACACACATATACACACATTATTTATAACATGGCAGTGAGAAAAGGATGGACGTGATTGGCTAAATCACATCACATGAACATTCAGTAAGATCTGTCTTACCATAAGTCTGGCTGTGCATCAAAGTAGCAGATTTTTTTTAAACTCGTCTCTTTTAGGCATATTTCTGCCTTAACAAGCCATGCTGTAAGTTCAATATCTCACATGCACTGCAGTGTGTGGTAAGACAGAAATTAATGTGCTTACCAGGTGGTTAAAGACACTCAAGAAGCACCTTGTGCCTCACAACACTCACGGATCATGTGGTAAGATCGGTCATGATACCTAACCCTTTGAGGGTTACTGCTTAATTATTTTTAATCTGATTTGCTAACCTGCTATGTCCTGTTAAAATGACATAAAATGTCATCAATGGGCTATACCAAAACTCCAGTATGGAATCAGCATGTTATCATGTTACTCACCAGGGTACAGCCCTATCAACTGGAGACAGAGGGACAGAAGGACTAACTTCACTGGGGGTCTGTCCAGTAACATTAGCCCCTCACTAGATGGCATTTGGCAGTATGATTACTGCAATACAACCCAAAGACTGAATCATGCACAGGCCATGTGAGCTGCAAGGCAAAAGCAGCAGTTCCATTTTTTTTTTTTTTTTTTTTTTAGAAAGTGACAAACTGTGCTTGTTGAAGTGTTGCAGGAATGAGTTACAGAAGTTCCTGCTCTCAACTTGTACCATCACTTCCAAGGTAAAATGGAGCATGAATTCTGGTTTACAGTTGAAATGTATGAACATGGAACTAATTTACAAAGTATACATTGAAAGTGGCCATGTCAGTAGAATACATTATACACAAAAAGAAAAAAAAAACAGTTATTTATAACAGAGCTTTAGAAGAATAATAATCAGCATTTATATAGCGCTTTTCATACACAGTATCCCAAAGCACTTTACAAGCAATGCTAGACTGGTAGTGAAGTGACTGAATGTGTGGTGGCAGCCATATCGCACATCATCACCCACACACAGCCTGGATAATTGCATGAACCGGTTTATGGGAAGGGGAATGTTGGCCAGGACACCGGGAATGTTCCCTGCTCTTTGCGAAGAGTGCCCTGGGTTCTTTTACTTCCACCTGGACACCCACCAGGACAACACCAGGATGGGCAGAAGGGACCTCGGTTTAACGTCTCATCCGAAGGACGGCACACCCCAGCAGTACAGCACCCCCCAATACTGCACTCGGATGCCAGCGATTTTTAGGTGCAAGTCCAATCCTGGTGTGGGACAAGAACCCATGACCTTCTGGTCCAGAGGCGGATGTGCTACCAACTGAGCCACGCTGACACCACATGGCCAATGGCCAACAGCTGTGATGTAAAAACAAACTAAAATTAAACAAAAAAAACACTTCAGATGACATCTTGAACCTGCACACTTTGCAGTCTCCCTTTACATTAGTTTTAAAACTGAAACTTGCTCAGCAGCAACATCTAAGCTTACATTTGCCATTTTAATCTTTTGTACTTGAAATATAGTTCCCCCCTCATTTAGTAGGTACCTTTACGTGCATTAGCAACAACACTTACTTAATCGAAAAGCACAGCATCAAAATAATTACCTTCGTAATTGACAATGAATAGTAAGAGCTAATAAATAGCAAGAATAATCTTTCTAAAACAGAAATCAAAAAAGTCCATCATGAAGAAGCTTTGTTAAAAAGACTGTCCAGTTTTCTTGCAAAAAAGTACAGCTGGCTTCTGCAGGACTCAAATGTCATAACATTCACCCAAAATTTGGATTTAAAGGAACACTATCAGCATTTTACGCCGTTTTTAGTGCCCTTGTATCTTAGTGCCTGACCGTTACCACATATTTGCTTGGATTCTTGCTTACAACACCCTTTTTAATGTGCATTTTTGATAAAAAGGACTTTCAGTCATCCCGACTGAAATTCCACGGTCTGCTCCTTGACATTGAGAGGTCACTGAATAACGCAGAACTCAAGCATGAACGAGTTCGGTGAATTTGGAGGCGTATAAAGTAAATTAATTGCTTAATAGTGCTGAATGTGCTGACTTCTACACTGTCAGTGTTTTTTTTTTTTTAAACCGAGGGCTGTTTTCTATGAAACTGTTATTTGAAAAGTGAAATCGGGACTCCACCACAGAGTCCCAGTTTCACTTTCCATGTAGAAAACAGCCCTCGGTTTTAAAAAAATACTGACACTGTACAAGTCAGCACATTCATTACTTATACACAATCAGTTTCGTTTATACGCCCCCAAAATTGCTGAACTCGTTCATGCACAAGTTCGGCGTCATTCAGTGCCATCCCAATGTCGGGGATGCACTGTAAGGAGCAGACCATGGAATCTCGATCACGATGACAAAGTCCTTTTTATCAAAAATGCACACTAAAAAGGGAGCTTTATGCATTTGAAGCGGAATCAGTGCAAATATTCAGTAAAGCTCTGTTAACAGGCACAAAGATACACAGGCACGAGAAATTGCTTAAAAAGCTGACAGTGTCCCTTGAAGGACATTCCATTCTTATCGTCCTCTCCACTCTGCAGGTAAGAATCTATTGGTGGTTCCACATGCTCATTTAAAATAGACAGGAATAGGGCATATCTGTGGCTGCCCCATGTATGGGAATGTTTTTAAAAGGGCTCTCAAGACCCATCTGTTCTCCTTGGCGTTTGAAAGCTCAGTTTAATGTGTTAGCAACTGAAGAAATTCTGTTGCATTTGATATTATGATTCTATATATATATTTTTTTTTATATGTAACCCCCCTGCAAATGGGGGTTCCCAAAAGACTTCCAGGAGCTTGCTTGAATGCTCCAAGCCTGAATGGTGTTTGGCATTTAAGCCATTTATCAGTGAGTGTTTTTAGAGCCTCTGGTACTGTCTCTTTAAGAGCTGTCTGCTTGCAGACATAATTAGTTGTATGGGGGACTGTGTGCTTCTCTGAGTACCACTCGAGCTGCTGCCAATTCACTTCATTTTGCAGTCACTAGGAGTGCAAAGGGAACCTATCTGAAAGATGTAACTGTTTGCCAGAAATTATTTAGAGTAATAATGAAATTACAGTTTGTCTAACTGCTGCTTTGCAGTCAGAACTGTGTCTGCTAGTTCCCATTCTAGTTTTGAACTGCTGAACTGGACCAATCAGTGTGGGGTAAGCTAGCTCTAAAATGGTGCCTTGGACGAATCAGAACTTGGACTCATAATCTGAGCCAGCCACAAGAGGATTGTATGAGCAGTGACTCTGGGAGATGTAGTTTAGACTTCAGCACCTTTTTGGACCAACAGCAGCAGTCTATTGTGAGTGACAGCCAATCCAGTCAAGAACTGGGAGGAACTCAAAGGAAGTGCCCGGTTTTGTCGGTTGGAGTTTCAGTTGAGCTTTGGCAGTGAAGAAGGAAGGAGCCCTGTGCTTTTTCAGTGTGCAGTTTTAGTTAAAAAACGTGTGTAAGGCCCAGAGTTCGGTCTGCAGCTTGTGTAACATTGCGACTGAATCAATCCTGTGAAGAGAATCAAAGGATATCTGAAGAGTAGAAACCAGGCTCACCCTGTAGAAGACTGGAGGAATTGCTGAAAATTGCACTCGGTCTGTCAGGAACTGAATCTGCTGTGTGTTCTCCCGGGTATTGTGCAGTAATTGCAATCGGGATACAGATGCAGCCTGCCTGGTATAGTGCTTTCTTTTATATAAATGTGTGAAGAGGTTTGTGTACCTCAAGTGAGCCCTGCTGACATTGAAGGACCCTATCTTATTTGGAGGTCGTGAGTACTAATTCAGGGTCGCTCCCTGTTGAATTGCCACATTAAATCCAAATGGAATTACTGTACTGCTGACTGTTTAATTCTCCTTTTCTCTGTGTGAAAGGGCCCCTACCAGCTGCCACGGTTTGGACTAGCCACTAGGGCTTGGGTACCCAGGGACAGTAACTGATAGGGATAGGCCTGTGCACAGAGCCATAGGTAGATTATTAGAGTGATAAGCTAATTAACCTGATTTCCCCCTGTCCTTGTTATATCCCCCTAAATAAATCAGAGCTGCTTGTTTCAGCAAAGTTATACTGCCTGAGGTATTTGTCTATGTTAAAGTACTGTACTGTGATTGCACTGTATCTCATTTCACAGGAGGTCCCAGTGCGGAACCAGACCTGGGGGTAAGTGTATACTGTGAAGGTAATTCTGATATATTGTGTGGGCCACTAGTGGGAAGAAAGGGGGGTTGCAGTGTCCCAGAGGGCTGTGACCAAGTTAGTTTAACTATTGCAAACCCTGACCTCTGGGTGGAGGCACCCACCATTGGATCCAGGCCCCTCAACCTGTTAGTGGCAAATCAGGCAGGGGTAGTAGCCCCTGGGATAGCGCCATCTAGGGGTTACATATATAAAAACTGTTTTAATTGGAATTTGTATGTGCAGCACTTCGAGCCCTTGGGATGAATATTTATATAAAATAAAGCTTACCTTTGCATGAAAACAATCTCCTTGCACCCTTAGATTTCATTTGTTCTTGCTGTTATTTTCCTACCTTGAAGTCATAACCACGTCTGCTTGTAACATCAGAATAATTTCCATGACTACAAGATGTCATGCCATAAGCAGAAGATTATGAGTTTACCACAGGTATAAGCAACATGTACAGATGAAGCTGAAGGGGGAAAAAATCCTGTTTTATGAAAAGATAGTACTAAAAAAATGGAAGGTCCTAAAATTCAAATATTACAGGAATTTTATTTTTGTGTAGCTGAGTTCTCCTGATGCCAACTGTCATTTGTTTGTGGGAAACCAGAAAATCTCTCTAAAATTAGAAAGATCCCACATTTCCTGTTCCCACCTATGTTGAATAACAAATTAACTTAAACAAATAATCTGGGAGGTTTACCCCTTAGACTGCTGACAGAATTAGAACATATTGGAGTTCTGGACTGATATATCAGTCCGTGGCCCTGCAAGGGTTAACCTTCTTTGCTCAGTGACTAGTTGCTTCACTTGACCATCAGTTACAAAAAAATCTCTTGCTAGCAGACCTTCTCCACTTTATATTTCATACTTATAAATGCGTAGGAAAGCTTTTGTGCTGTAATTTGTGGAAACCAATCACATGACTGCACGGTTATTTAAGCACTAAGTTGTGACTGGGTTTGGGTTACTGAAGAATTTACCCATGCCTCGTGTGGTGTGTCACAAGGCAGAGCTGAGTGACTTAACCGCACAAGAAGTGGGTAATCCCCAATTACCCACATCCTGGAATACCTTATTACGATTATACCACAGACCCATGGGTAACATTATTTAAAATATATTCAATTAGTTATTTCTTTCTTTTAATGGCCTTTCTCAGCCATGAGTTACTGTAGGATTTACCCACGGGTAAAGACCTTAGCTGACCAATTAGGTTACAGGATTTTTTTATGTCCATTGTAAAATAAAGAGTATAACCACACGGGTAAATTAGAATGCCCTTTCTTAGGAGCGTCTGAGGCTTTTCCCCCCACTGTTTTAGAAGTGCACTAACACATTCCAGGGTGTACAGTTATGCTGTGAAAATTGTACTTTCTGGGTGGCTGAAGGCAGTAACAGCCTCACAACCCACCCTGGGCGTAATGTTATGTAACCAATAACACACAACAGGGTGTGCAAGAAAACATTTCAGTGTACCATCATGTGACATGTTTCAGCCAATCATATTCATGGATTTTCCAGCGCCATTTCATAAAGAATAATCACACCCTGTCATGTGTTATTGCGTATAAAAAGCATGAAAGCCAATGGCCATCAGACAGATACATTTTCAGACAGAGAGCAGCTATTACTGCCAAGCTGGAGATCCTGCCAACTGAACTTTTTTTCTGATTAGTAATTAAAAAATGACTATCAGGCAGGAAAAAGGCAGCTTCAATGAGGGATCCTAAAAAAGTAACAAAAATAAAAATGTAATTAAAAAACCCCATAGAAACAACAGACTAGAGCGATTAATGAAGCTACACACAAGGCTATAGTTCCTGTTGCTGCATCTCAAAGAGAGAGAGAGAGAGAGAGATAGGTTTTATATTCCCTTTAAAAAAACAAAGCAAACCAACAACACGAGTCGGGATAGAGGTATTATCCCTTGTCACTCAGAGGTTAAAAAAGTGGTTGAACTAAAACCGAAGCAAGATATAAGAAAATCTGAAAAGGATACAAGCATGACACCTGCATGAAAATAGTGTCAATTCCTGGAAATATGGCGCCAAGACATTGTCAAAGTCGATTCCCCTCCTCCTCAGATCAAGTCAAATTTAATTGTCATGTATTGAAATGAAAGGTTATCCACTCACTCTTGCTGCTGAAAATGAGCAATTCATAGTCTTAGGGTAACGGTCATGCTGCGAAAGCTGCGTACCTCTTTCACTGTTTTTTTGTTTTGTTTTAGCAGACATTTCCTGATTTTGGGGGCCGGGATTACAGCTTGGCAACTTTTGAGGATTTCTTCAAATCCTAGCAGAGTTTTCTACTTGTACTTGTCAGGAGTGATGCAAGCAGTCCTACAGCAGTCACTCCCAACTAAAGTTAGCGGACCAATTACAGTTTAGCAATTCTTGAATATCACTCTATGTGCTCCATAATTACATAAATACAGATTTCAATAAAAAAAAAAATGAACATTTCTATCTATATAGCTGTACTTTTTTTTTTTTTCCGAACAATTATCATTGTATTGCTACACCAACCGGCACAGTCTGGAAACTTGAGAAGGAATGACTCGCACCAAAGAAGCGATCCTTCAACATTCCACAACAGCTCGAAGACAAATATTCGCTTTCAAATATTTATGAAACAACAAAACAGCAAGGCTCTTTCTCGTGCCGTGTAGCACAGTGATAAAGTGTAGTGTGCATCAAAGCAGTTATTTACCAATATTGTACCCTTTTTTCTGAGAAAATACTGTCCAAAAGATTTTTCCTCTCATATTTCACAGTTATAATGGTAGCATGGATGAGGCCCGCAAAAGAAAACTTTTTTCATTTCAAAATTCTGCACATGAACAAAAAGATCCAAAGGTTTTCTACAACAAACTGACTCGCTGACAATCTATGCCAGCTGCTACTAAGCTTACTTTACACAGCTTGCTTTATTTAGACATGTCTTATGCAGGATTCAAGTCTAAGATGGGACTTCTGAATCATGTCTTAGCCGGTTAAATAAAATCTCAGGAGATTGCGTGATATTTGCTCGACGTTCAATAGTGGGATGTCCCAGCAGACTGTCAGTACTTGTTGATGCCAAAGATTCGCACTCCATGGAGCTGTGGCAATTTGGGGATCAGGACCGTCAACAAGGAAACAGTGTTGATCACAAAATGCATCCGGTCATACTTTGTGTAAAAGCTGGTGAGGAAATATCTGAAAGCCAAACAAAATCAAGCAGTCAGTCAGTCACGGTCTTAAAACAGTTTTTAGGTGGTCTGTTGCAGCCCAACTCACTAATGAGGAACCTCATACAGTTATTGGGGACTTTTTACATGTACAATATTTATAGCCATTCAGTGTAAGTCGCTAGAGACAGGGAGGGTGCCTAGGGACTGGAGAGAGGCACGTGTGGTGCCAATCCATAAGGGGTCGAGGGAAGTGCTAGGTAACTATAGACCCGTCAGTTTGACATTGGTGGTAGGTAAAATAATGGAGGGTATACTGAAGGAGTGCTTGGTGGGGTTCTTGGAGGAGATTGGATGCCTGGATAGTCGTCAACATAGATTTGTGTCAAGTAGATCGTGTCAAACTAACCTTGTGGAGTTCTATGAATGGGTAACATCAGAACTGGACAGGAGACAGCCTGTGGATGTACTTTTCTTGGACTTCAGCGAGGCGTTTGACTCGGTCCCTCACGGTGGTCTACTGGAGAAACTGAGGGGGATGGGAGTAGGGCCATTGATGGTCCGATGGATAGGAAACTGACTGGCGGGGCATACTCGGTCCTGGGACCGATCCTGTTTAATGCATACATAACCGATATCAGGGAGGGTATTGGGTGTGAAATGAGTCTCTTTGCTGATGACTCCAAGATGGGAGCAGTGGTTGAGGGGGAGGTTGGCCCTGCAAGGGGACCTGGAGGCCCTGTAGAGGTGGGCTCACACCTGAAAATTGAATTGTAACTCCTCCAAGTGCAAGGTGTTACATCTTGGCTGGGGGAACCCCAAACACGAGTACACCCTGGGTGGGGAGGTGCTGGAGGCTACAGCAGGGGAAAGAGACCTAGGGGTCCTGGTGGATGCAAGTATGAATAACTCTGAGCAGTGCAGGAGGGCGGCTGCCAAGGCTAACAGGATGTTGGGCTGCATCGCAAGGGGAATCACCTCTAGGTGCAGGGAAGTGATTCTGCCACTGTACAATGGGCTGGTTAGGCCACATCTGGAGTACTGTGTGCAGTTTTGGAAACCGTACTTGAGAAGGGACATACAGCTCCTGGAGAGAGTTCAGAGGAGGGCAACCAGGATGATATGGGGTCTAGGGGATTTGACGTATGAGGAGCGACTAGAGGAACTTGGACTGTTCTCATTGGAGAGAAGGGACCGGGGGAACATGATTGAGGTCTTCCAAGTACCTCAAGGGAATAAATAAGGTAAACAAGGTGGGGATCTTTAGA
The DNA here is from genome assembly GCA_016271365.2 of Neoceratodus forsteri. NCBI lineage: Eukaryota > Metazoa > Chordata > Ceratodontiformes > Ceratodontidae > Neoceratodus > Neoceratodus forsteri. The sequence goes on from JADMNL010000032.1 coordinate 40,955,054, forward strand.
TTAAAGGAGGGTGGTATCACCAGAGGGCATAGTTTGAAGTTGGAAGGTGGAAGTATGAGGGGGGAAAAGAGGAGAAGGTATTTCACTGAGGAGGTGGTGGAACCTTGGAAAGCGCTGCCTGGTGAGGTGGTTCAGGCCTCTACAGTCGAGATGTTCAAGAGAGGGTGGGACAGGTACAGAAAGGATAGAAAGCAGGGGAGGGGCTGCAACAGGGGGACTGGGTTGGGGAAACACAAATTTGTTGAGGGGGGAAGGCCTTGGTACTCAACTAGGGTTCTGAGGCACAAGCAGACTCGATAGACCGCAAGGCCTAATCTGCTGGCACACAGTATGTTAGTAAGTAAAATTGTTAAATATCACTTATAGTAGGTTACAGACCCCCATTTGAGCCCAATTACTAAAATATAAATATATATATATATATATATATATATATATATATATATATATATATATATATATATTTTTATGCACAGTCTGTTTTGATAGCATCTAAATATGGGTAAAACATTTGTCTAGAAATTATACTACAGTACTTTTTGGGCACTTGTTTGCACCGAGTTTACTAGCATGGGACTTCCAATGATATCACCTCCCTGATGACTGGGTACTGGAACAGTTCCTGAATTTCAACAACAACAGAAACTCATTAACCGATCATTTCTCCATATAAATAACTTTATCTGATCGCTACAAGGTTGAAGACATCGTGGGGAAACCACTGAAAGGAAAATGAAAACTGGAGTCAGTGGATGAAGATGGATCTGTGGCAGACTGATCTGACTCCGAACTCTCACGGGCCTCCATCATGGCGCACACACAGGCAGACTCCCAAGGGAAGCTGAGACATGCACCACACACAAAAAAAAAAAAGGCCACAAATATGAACTCATCCTGCAAAAATTAAAAGCCATCCATTCAGAATTTAGAGAGTTTAAGAGGAAAAATCTACATCCCAGAATCAATGGAAGGCAATGATAATCAACATTTTTTGGAGGAGTTTCTGAGAGAACTGTTGCATGTGGGGCCGGACTGCCCCTTTGAGATCGAAGATGCGCACTGAGCTCTGTAGCCTCCTCTGACATCTCTTAAAAATGCCCCAGATTCACTGTTGTCCTTTTTCATAAGTATGCTGTGAAAGAAGGCTTAATATGCAAAGCCTGGCAACAAAAGGTGTTGACGTGGCAGGCCATACGAATCTACATGGACAATGGCTATCCCACTAAAACAATGCAGCTCCAAAGGGAACACATCCCACTTCTCCCGGCATTATGGAAAGGCAAACTAAAATTTTAAACACCTTCCCTGGCTTTTCTGGTAGTCCAATACCCAGAGGGACAAAAAATGTACAATTCTGCATTTCAGGCATAGACAGAAATGAAGAGAGGGGCACAAACATACTGCGCTAAGTGACTCCCACGACAAACCACCGTTGTGCCTTCCAAGTGATATGGGGAACATCAGCCAGCATCAGCAGCAGAAAACAGCAGTCAACAGAAAAGAGCAACAGCAGAAAACAGCAGTCAGCAGATGCAGGGCAGCAATCAGTGAGCAGCTGAAGACCATGAAAAAAGTGGCAATTTGAATAATGTATACTACTTGAACCCACTTTATGATCCATCTGTGGTACTGGGCCAAAAGGGTTGGGGGGCAGAGGCAAGGAAAGACTGAACCGCCAGCAGTCAGAATTGGTGGTGGTGGTGGTGGGGGGTGATTGGGCGTGGTTGACAGCCATGCACCTGACTAAGTAATCTCAGCTGGGGGACTGACACAATCCTTAGTAGGATCCCACTTGCAGTCTCTAAATACAACCTAAATCACACAATTAATTACCGTAATAGTAGACAAAATCAATAAATTCCTTACAAAAACATTCTTATGAGGACAGACTGCACCAACTAGGACTACACAGTCTTCAAGTCAGACGGATACGTGGGGACATGCTATTTTTCTATGACATTATGAATGATCCACAATTGATGTAGGAATTAAATATAGATTATAAATCAGATAAATTTTACATCAGAGGCCATCCACTACAGGTTAAAACATCTAAGTACAAATCTAATAAACGAAAATATTACTTCACAATGCAATTAGCTAATTTATGGAATAGGCTACCAGAAAATGTAATTATAAGCCAAGATAGAGATTGTTTTAAAAGACAGTTGGACAATTACATAGCCAATGGAGAAAATATGAATTATTACAGTGTGTCCTAACAGAGCAACTTTATGGGCTTCGGCCTTCTTTTGCTCTTACCTTCTTAGTGAATCTTAGTGAATGGTGGGAGTGGGGGGGGGGGACACTTGGGGCAGGGAGCTGCTAGTCCGAGTGAGCATCCTACTACAACAGTATGATGGGCGCAGGTATCAAAGTGAGAGTGCTGAGCATTTCTGCAGGTCACCTCACTTCCGGGTAAATCCCACTGCCTGATTCAGCTACAGTGATCCTCTTATCTCAAAAGAGTCACTCATGGGCCACCTCTTGCCTGTTCCTGTGGCTGCTACAACCATTCAGTTACTCGCCATCAGAATTCTGCTTGGTGCCCAAAATAAGGCACTTACTGTGGCATCCGCATACATCCCTCCAAAAGAGCAAGAGAGTGGTTTCAACTCGGTATTGGACTTCACACCTAACCAGCCACCTGGGTCGGAGTCAATTCTGATGGGAGACTTCAATATAAACTGGCTTGCACCTGAAAATCAGAGCTTTAAGGACGCCATCTCTGCCATAAATGTTTCCAGGCTGGCTGACTCCCCAACCAGATCCAATTACAAAATGGGGACTAAAAGCCTTCTGGACTGGGTCCTAACCAGTCATCCAGTCCACATTACTAACATCACTGTGCCCCTGGCTCTCTGTAGAACTCCTAGCTCACATGAAAATAAGGGACCACCTCCATGCCCAAGCCACTGGCACACAATCAGACATCCAGAACTACAAAAGAGCATGAAAAGACTGCACAAGGTCCATGCATCTAGCAAAAATGAAACACTATCAGGAAGTGCTTACTGATACCTGGAGCAAAGGAAAAGCTTTCTGGGATAATATTAAAGAAATCACAGGTAAAACCTCGAAATCGCCACCTACCATACTGGACTTAGATGGGATCACTTCCCTTGATACTGTAACTATTGTCAATACTTTCAATAACGCATTCACGGACCTCAGCAGTGTTCTCCCACTGGACTTTTTTTGATGCATTTGTCATTTTGCCCACTTCTGATAGCACTCCCACACCTACTAGCTACCCCCCCCCATTCTACTTTAAAGTTATCTTACTGCAAGAAGCTCGTAAATACATCCTCAAGGCAATTGGTAAACCTAGACATAGTGGGGATTCCCTCAATCTTAAACTGTTGTCTCTCACACTAGAGCAAGTGCTAGTGCCTCTTACCTGGATTTTTAATCTCTCACTTAGCCTTTCTCAGTTCCCCAAGAGATGGAAATCAGCCATGGTAACACCGGTGCACAAAAGCGATGACAGTTCTCTCCACGTGAACTACCGGCCCATCTCCAAGGCACTTGAACCATTGTAGCTGACCAGCTTACAGACTATCTTGACAAACATAAGATCCAATGTACCCAACAACATGGATTCAGAAAAGGACACAGCGCTTCCTCAGGTCTCATGGAATTCACTGGTTTCATAAACAAAGTTTTATGGCCCCAACCCTGTGGAATTTTCTATCTCGTCAGGTGCGGGATTGCCCGACTGTCCAAAGCTTTAAAGGGGCATTAAAAACACATCTTTTTAGCCTTGCATACAATGATTTTTAATTGTAGCTGTATTGGATTAATTTTAATATTGTTTTAATTATTTATTGATTTTATTATGTTATGTACAGGCACCTTGGTTTTGGAAAGGCGCCTTTTATGAATAAAGTTTGATTTGATTTGATCTCTGGACCAGGAACAGATAGTTGGGGCTACAGTTATTGACCTGATAAAAGTGTTCGACATGGTCCATCACCCCCTACCACTGGAACAGCTAAGCAATGCTGGAATTTCCGCCAACTCTAATGCCTGATTTAAAACTATTTGGGGAACCGCATTCGGGAAATCACAATTGCTGATGTCATCTCGGACTCTAAGCCAGTTTGCTCAGGTGTCCCACAAGGGTCCATCCTGGGCCCTCTACTATTTAGTCTCTTCTTAAACAATCTCCCAAGATCCTGTCCTGAACAAATCTACTATATGCGGATAATGCTGTTATCTACACAAGTCACACAGACCCCATGCCTCTTGAAAGCCAGCTGCAACCCAGATTTGCATCAGTAGAGAAATGATTCGGTGATCACAAACTGGTGCTAAACTATAAAAAAACTAAGCTCATGCTCTTCAGCAGCTCCCACAATAAACACAGGCATCATCCCCTGACTATCTCTAACCGCCTTGGGGCCGCTCTTGAGCAGGTACAATATTTTAAGTATCTTGGCGTCACCACTGACAGCAACTTATCCTATGGGGTGCATATTAACAACATTGCCAAAGCAGTTAATACTTGCATCGGCCTCCTCTACAGACACAGGAACTCCCTTACACCAGAAGCCTTAAGGTTGGCCGTACAGAGCTCTGTTGCCTCCATTACTGACTATGGATTGATAATCTACGGATCTGCCACTGAAACTGCCCTCCGGTGCAATTCCACTGTTCTAAACAAGGCGTGTCGCCTCATCTCAGGAGCCCACCATCTCACCCACTCTTGCAACCTTTATGCCCAAACTAGTTGGCTCCAGCTCAAAGATCGCATCAAATATCAAACATGCCTGATGGCCAAGAAAATAACCCTAGGCCTCCTACCACCTGGAATTCAAGGTCTTCTCAGCCCCTCTCTTAATACCCACCATATCCGTGGCTGTGAATCCCAGCTCTTTCTGGTCCCTCGCTGCCATACCTCCCAGGGACAAAGATTGTTCGCCTACAGAGCCCCTCTTTGGATGGATGCCCTTAACTGTGACATCTCCTCTGAATACAAATTGGGCCCTTTCAAATTCAAGCTACAGCGACTAGTCTCTGCCACTTGACTATGACTGTTTCCGCTAAACCCTCTTTGGCAATCTAAAACCCTAGCACTTGATTACTGTTAAATCTCCTTAGCACCATCTCTGGCATCCCTTCCCCCCTGCTACCCTGCCCCCTTCACCTTTCCTCCCCTCCACCTAATGCCCCCCCCCATCTGTACTGACAAGGCCTGTTGGCTGATTTCAACTTACCTTATGATTTTACCAGTAACTGACAAAGTTTGCGCTGATTTTCAATTTACTGTATGCATTCCTGTATATGAAACTGCTTAGTGTTACTTGTTTCTATTCTTTAATTCACTGTGAATGTCAACTATTGCTTTCTTTTGTTATTTATAATTATTTTACCATACCCTGTTTAGTCTGTAAACCTGTTGATCTCCTTTCTCTAAGCATACTGTTTTGCCATACGTTTCGTTCTGTTATCCTGTTGTATTATGCTGCTGACGTGGAACCTTTGTAAAAGAGCTCAAAGGTATTTGTAAACTGAGATCTAAATTAAAAAAAAAGTGAGACTTTAGCCACAACACATCCCAGCGGAGCTCTTATATGAAGTGCCGGCCCTCCTCTAGAAACCCTTTCCTTCTAAGAGATTGGTTTTCTCTCTCTCTCTCCCCCACCGCAGTCTCCCCTGCAGTGGTAAGCTTACAACTTTGCCAACACACTGCTCGATAAAGTTCCCTGTCAGACCCGTTCCCGCTCCTTCCCCATGATGCCTCCTACCTCTGGAGCCACTCTAAGTTCCATAATGTACAACAGTATAAGTGGTACTATTTGATTACTATTACAGGAAACTGCCACAAAACTATACTAACGCTGCTCGACTAAGTACAATCGGCTCACAAAGTACAATTTCGTATCACTACTTGTGATGTGTTTGTGGCAGCAGAGTATTTATTTATTTGTGTTTGTTGACCAGAAAAGGAGAGCTAGGCAACTCTGCTTATTTTTAGCCTTGTCCGGGGAGGGGGGATAACAGATGGAAACCAACTGAAACTGAACCAGATTAAGCTGTTGGTGGTATTTTTAGTGAATGGAGGAATTTGGCCAGGACACTGGAGAAATCTCCCTACTCTTTTTGAGAAGTGCCATGGAATTTTTGATGTCCATCTGAACAAACACCAGAACAGGCACACAGGACCCCTGTTTAGCATCTCATCGGAAAGAGTGCCCCTCAGGAGTACAGCATGCCCCCCTCATGCTGTACTACAGTGTCAGTATTGGGTTCTACCCCAAGTTCCTGGTGTGGGGTTAGAACCCACAACCATCAGAGGCAAGTGTGCAACTTGCTGAGTCACTGTAATATGCTATGGCCTAATTTCAGCAATACCCAAGGCCACTTCACAACGTTATTCCTCTTATTCAATACAGGACTGCAGAAACAAATATTTCCTTCTGTCACTTTACATTACTGAATATTGCAAACTGTGTGGAGCATGACTCTGGACAATCAAACAATATGTTCTGCTCGACTGGTTCCTGGGTTTTATTACAACGCTGGCAGAGCTACAGACTCACTTATAATTACCCAGAAACGTAGCAGATGTGCTACACTACTATTGGTAACATGGCTTTCAATAATTATATCTGCATGTATTTATATGTATAGTTCCTGTGTCTCTTATGGTTATAAGAATACGAACATATGAAGAAGCCAGCAGAAGGCAGCCATTCGGTCTATCAAGTCTGCTCGTATTGCAGGGTCCACAGCTTGAGTTAATGTCCCTGCCCTCCCTCCCCACTCCTCCCATCCTCCCTACCCACAATCCTTACCTTTCCTCTATGCCTAGCCCAGCCTCTCTTAAAGCTGCCCACTGTCTTCAATGAGATCAATGAGATGACCTCTTACAGCAGTGCATTCCAAGTGTCCACCACCCTCTCTGTGAAGAAGTGCTTCCTGACCTCCATCCTAAACCTCCCATCCTCCAGCTTAAGACTGTACCCCCCTAGTGTTATGGTTGCCACTCAGCTTAAAGAGACTCTCCTTATCAGCCTTATTTATCCCTTTCAAGTACCTGAAGGTCCCAATCATGTCCCCTCCCCCCATCTCTCTCTCTCTCTGTCTTCCAGAGAGTACATGTTCAGTGCCCTCAACCTCTCCTCATATGCCTTCCTGCTAGCCCACTATCATCTTTGTAGCCCTCCTCTGGACATTCTCCAGCAGGTTAATGTCCTTTTTGAGGTGTGGGCACCTGTACTGAACTCCATACTCTAGATGCGGCCTTACCAGTGACCTGTACAAGGGCAGTGTGAATACCTGGAATGTTTAGAAAGAAACAATCCTGACTGGCTAAGAATGATGCCTTAATTTATAATAAAAACAAATAAGTGGTGAATTTCTGAATCTGATGAAAAAGACAACTTTTAACTCCTCATCCCCCTTTCCCCTACGTGAGAATACTGAAATAAAAAGACAAGCACAAGCAGTAGGACCACTCACAGTACGATTGGGGTGATGGTCAGAAACTTACGGGATGCTGTGAACTGCACACCATAGTCCATCTGTTCCCAGTGCGTCAGCAGCCTGGCCTTTCCTTGATCTGGAGTCTCAAAGGGCGTCCCCTTAACCGTGTGCAAAAAGATGTACATACTCTGGGGAAAGATAACAACAAATCACGGAGTCAGAAAGCCATGAAATAAACGATTTATACTATGTAACCTGGGTCTGAAAACATAGACAATATGGGTCATTTAGTTTCTGTTTTAAAACAAATTTAACTTTTCACTACACTGTTCAGAAAGGATGCTAACAATACAAAGGTGTTCCACACTGAATTCCACTATCTGCCCATGACGGGTTATCTCGTTACCCCTAGTGACGCTTAAAATGCAAAACGGACAGGGTACAAGGGGATAAATAACTACAAGGTGTTAAAGATCAAAGACTGAATTAGGCTAAATTTTTAGGGTGGCACTCAGGAACAGTGCTGCAACCTGGAGTTGAGTGGGACCGAAGAAACTAGTTTTACTGAAAGAGTCAACTGGCTGTCATTCTGTAGCACTACCCCTTCACTTGAAGAGCAACTGAAGCATCTACGAAGAGAAATATAATATTTAAACAAAATACAGCTTATATTTCAAATCTTTTCAGTGTTAGTCTTCCTTTTGTTCTTTATTATTAAGGACATTTATATAAAACTGGGATCGTCTCTCAGCGTTGCCCAACCACCCAGTTTCAGATTCCACAAAGCAGCAGGGCAAAAAGAGGAAAATCACAAGGCGGGGTAACAAAAAAGAGGAGGTTTATGATGGGGGCAATAAACAATGAAATTGGAAAGATTCAGACGTGGGTGGGGACAGCCATATAGGCCCTGTCCACACTGACCAAGTAAAGACTGTATCGGTTTTAAGATAGTTTTAGCACATACCGTTTTAATGCATCCACATGTAGCTGTTGAATTGGTGGCAGGCTCGTTCCTCCCGTCCACACGCTCTGCTAAAAAACCCAGGAAAATCGCGTTGTACACGGTCATCATGCTCGCGGTGGCACTCTCACTGTCTCTCTACGTGCACTGGGGCTGGTTAGCATGGTTGTGCTTGCTAGATCATGCTGTTTGTCTTACATGCTAGAGACCGAGAGTAGGGAATGGAGAATGTGGCTGCAGGACAAGTCTCTCTCATGTCTGTGAGGTATAAGGTATGATGACCCACTGTCAGTACTGCATGGCTGGATTGGTGGGGGGGAGACAATCTACTCTCTGTGCCGGTTCACGCTCCACTTCCTGGTTTCCCTGCTGCTGTGATACAGTGCACATGTACGTTCTTAAGAGGGGCACCATGGGATAAAACTGCACAGTACTATGGGGCCAAGGAGATACTGTGACCGGGAGCTCTTGCCACTCTTGAGGACCAACCTTTTCTTAAATAGGTTGCAACAGTTCTTCTATTGCTAAGCCTAATCTATCCTTTACTATTTCTAGTCCATAAGGTTGGCCACCTGTGGGCACCCCCCTTCTCCCTCTCTTGACTATGCTACAGTGTCCTCTTTAATTTTCATTTTTCCCTCTTAGGTCCCCGTACAGTGAGGTTACTGTGGTGACCTCCAAGTGTACGTAAAACAGATTGTGTTTATGGTTGTTGGAATTAGTATATAATAGCACTATGTTATAAAATACCTTGATATATATACCTTATGTTTATGAAACCTGTAAATCTTAAATACCATGGCACTAGGTGTTTTGATAATGGTAAAAAGTACTAGGTGACTATTATAGAAATTAAGCCAGTTGTGCTATTTAAAATGCATGGAAATTAATGTAAACTGAAAAAGTCTAAATGTCATGGTGATTTGCATATATCCCATGATGCATTGCATTATTGAAGTATGTATGATGTTGTATTTCTTTGAAACTTGATTTGTTGCCAATTCCCTTTGGGGTAACCCTTCTGTTAGTGATTCTGCATTGAGATTCTTTGTTTATAGCTTTTGGTTTTTGTTTGTTTGTTGTTGTTTTTTTTTTGAGCCCCCACTATGCAAGCAAATGGGGCTTGCATAGGGGTGGTCGCTACATCTCAACTAGTGAACTGGATCAGAGATCAGTGTCAGTAGGTGCTGGCTAAGTGCAGAGAAAGGACAATTATAGTCTGTTGCTGCAAACTGATGTACTGAAGAAGGAATATGGCATTGCAGAAGCTTATTTCTTGTATTTTGAATAAACATCACACAGAGATTGTGTGCGGAACCTGAAGTTTGGTGTCTGGTTCATCTGTTATCCCACAACCCCTCCACAGGTACAACACAGAAAGCACAGATTCGGACGCCCATCCACAAAGGTATATTATCCCGGTTCAGTACTAAAACGTTACCGTGACCGTGCTTAAACCCTACTGACATCAGGGTTTAAGCAGGATTAGTAAGCACGGCAAATTATCATGGCAAGGGTAGACATGAACCGTGTTATCTCTTTGCTAAAAACGTTACAGCTCATTTGTAACGTTTTTACTGAGTCACTGTGGAAAGGGCTTTAGTCAGCTAAAGGCAGAGGCAAAAGGGGAGGGGGGTAAGCAGGAAGAGTGAAGAGCCACTGGGGCCTCCACGGTCACCATTAGACAGGTACAGCTGGGCAGACTAGATGGGCTGCAGGGCCTTTTTCTGCGACTACGGCTATGCTCCTATGAAATCGACAGCAGGCATGGAATCAGTATTGACAGTGATAAATATTTTGTTTCAAGCCTTAGCCAAAATGTTTATTTCAAAAGTTTCAACAGGAAACACATGCTGAGCTGCTAACAGCTCATTTCCAGATGCATACTGGGGGTGAAGGGCAATGGAGATATTTCAAGAGGAGAAAAAAAATGAATTGTATTTACAGCATTACATAAATAGACATGATATACAGCGGGGTTGGGGGGGGCACGCTGTAAAGCCCGAGCAGAGACGTCGTGTTAAGATCGGCTCCTCGGACAAACTACACTAACAAACTTCAAAAACCTGAAAACTTTACATCTTTCTGTACAAAAACGTTTCTGCAGATAGCTTATTGAGCGTAGACCAGAATGGGCAAGACAAATTGTATCCAACAGCAAGGAGAAGGGAGAAAAGATGGAGGAAAGGGGTACGCAGTAGGCCCCAGCACTAGGTCGACAGCACATGATTCTTGAGGGAGAGGGTGTTGAGGAGACTCACCAGTCGTTGGGCCGCAAGATGCAATAATTACTGGCTTCGTTGACTACGGTGAGCCAAAAACTGGCTTGATTACCGGATGACTAGCCACAATGGAGAAATCAGTGGATGTAATGCAAAGGGAAATGGAGGCAGTCCGCCGACACATAGAAACATGCAAGAGTGCCATGTCCCAGCATGCCAAGAAGGCCCAATACACAAACTGGTTAGAGATCCTGGAAAACCAGGTTAGAAGCCAAAACGTCTGATCAGTAGGGTTGCCAGAGGGAGCTGAAGGAGACTATATGGCCTTATTCATTAAGGACTGACTGAGAGAACAATTTAGAGACCACACTCCTGACCTAGAACTGAAGATTATTAAGGCCTACAGAATACAAAATCGAGCAACAACTACATCGGACCTACATAGAGTGGTTATGGTATTGCTGGACAATATGGGATCCAGAGACCGATTGCTGAACTTGGCTAAACGATACAGACCGCTCAACGCTGAAGGGGCAACAGTCCACAAGTTTCCGGACACTGCGTATGTTACACATCTAAGACGCAAAAGATTCGATAGACTTTGGGGAACACTAAGAGAACTAATATTTCACACAGCCTCCAGTTTCCTGCGAAGCTCTGGGTAGTACACAACAGTAAAATTTATGTTTTTACGGATCCTCAAGAAGCAGGGAAATGGGCAGCTAAAATGGTGGCGGCACAAAAATCTCAAAACCAGACTTCCAATGAGGAAACCTAAGGACAATGCAATAAGTGTTTTGCAACTTACAATCTTTGTTTGTTCTGGTAACTAGAAAGGAGGTTGACTAAATTCGCCTCCAACTTACTAGTACATTTAGTTTCTGCTTGTAAAGGGTTGTAGGAGGGGAAAATAAAGTGTGCTAGTTTTAAGGTTAAAAATCTCTTGTCAGGGCAAGGAGCACACGTGGGAAGAGTCCCACGTAGCAAAGAGAATAGTCTCGAATGGCAGTTAGCTACCTTTTTCAGTGGCGATGTTGCTCTCAAGCACCTGTTGTAAAATGTTAAGTAACATCAACACAATACTGCCAAAGTTATGCTCCATTCTGATAGGAGTAAATAAAGCCATTAAGTGGTTGATCAAAATATAATTTAGGTGGAATCATAGGATTATTAAGGTGTGACTCTACCGTAGACTAATTGATCTAACGGGGAATTTTTGTCCGAGGAGAGATTAAAAGCATGACTAATAGAATATTGATGGAAGTTTCACATAATGATACTGCATGATACCTGCAGCCCTGCGGGGCATAGGACAAATGTCAGCATTTAAGTAATGACCCAAGTAAGGGTATTATCATGCACTCATGGGCTACAGTTCCACAGTTAGTAGTATTGCTATTGTATTATTAGAAGGAAATACATGTTTAAGGTTATCCCCATAGGTGTGAGATATGAGCATCCCTGGGGTGTTTAAACTGGGGTCTTGTGCCCTAAATGTAATGTAATCAATGGAATTTGTGCACAAGAATGTACTTGTAATGTACTGGTCATTTTAAAATGAATACAAAGTTCATTTAAAACAAAGAAATGAAATACAGCAATACAGTATATCAAAGGAGAACTGTTATAAACATTGTAAGGCAAATAAGTGCAACAGGTATATGTAGTACATAAAAACTAAGTTTTAATGGGCAGGGGGAGCTACTCATACGTGTATAACTTGGGGAGGTAAGGGGAGCAAAATGGCCAGAGCAATACTGGGGAGTCAAGAGGAGAGGGTCATGGACGGTTGCAGGTGGAAGCTTAGTAGTCACAAAAAAAGAGACTTAAGAGAGAAAGCAGAAGAGGCAGAGCTGATAGACGGGGAAAGAGGAACAGAGTTTAGGAAAGGGATACAAGAAAATAGACTGAGCAACAGTAGATTTGCTAGAAGTAATAGAGAGGGAATGGGAAATATTACTGCAGACAGGGTAACCGGAAGAAGGGGGACAAGACAGTCGGAGTGTAAGGGCATGAGAGAAAGGACCGGGGATCCAAACCGGAATTGGGATATAAAGGAGACCCAATGGGAAAGGCATCCAAATAGAGTTACATGTTTTGTACAAGGCCCTCTCTTTTATTCCAAAATGATTTATTGAAACAGAATTAACTACAGATTTACATAGACCAGCAAGAACTCTGTGTTTGAAATTTTGCTTTGCCAGTCAAGATGACATTAGCTCTATAGCATCATTTTTTGATATCTCTACAGTTCAGCCCATTAAAACAGTTCCAGAAAGCTGCTTTCGGAAAAGTTCAGCTTTTTGTCCCCCCCTTTAAATGCAACAGTTAGTACGTTCTTACAGGCTTCTGAGCTGGACTCAGAAGTCTTAAGGCTTAACCAGAGAGTAAGCCTTGCAGGGGCGGGAGCATGAAATGTCAACAGCTTTCCTTTAAGTGAATAAAATCTACTTCTTATGTAATGAGGCACTGTAACAGCTGCAATCTTACCAAAATAAAATAATTAGGCCTGCAGATAAGGATGGCCTTTTTTGTTGTAATGGATACTGACAAAATATATGTTTGACGTTCGTAAAACAATTAGCAGATACTACTGTCCAGAAAATTAGCAAGTGACTTAACTATGCAATTTGAACGTAAAACTGATGAGGTTAAATTACATGCCTTTGATGATAACTTAATATCTGCTTCTATTAAAGACATTTTAATTACACATGCTCCAGTGAAACCAGCGATTTACATACAGTTCCCTTAATCTACTTGGATGTCCAATTATATTGGGTATTGGTTCTGATTCCTAAGGACTATTTTAAAGTTACAGTCTTACATTAGAGATATGCCTGACACTTTGCAAACCCTTGATAATTTGTGTATTGATGATTGTTATTTTTACACAACAGATGTGGATTCATTATACACAAATATCCCACACAATGACGATCTTGAAGCAATAACCCATTTTCTGTTGGACAGGGATGAGCATATGATGCCACCTAATTCAGTCATACTGACATTTAATTTGTTCTCTTATTTAAGCAAAACTGAACCAAAATTATTCTTTTGGAGGAATTTTTTGGGAATGGGGAAATTTGACCTTGACACCGGAGAAATTCACCTACTCTTTTCAAGAAGTGCCTTGGGATCTTTATCAGCCACCTGAACAACCACCAGAAAAGGAAGAAAAGCCTCTGGTTTACTGTGCCATCTGCGGGATGGCACACCTCGACATTACAGTATCCCTTTAGTACTGCACTTGGGTGCCGACATTTATGATATACGCACAATCCCCATGTGGGACTAGAACCCACGATATTCTGGTCCAGATGTCGATATACTACTAACTGAGTCATGCTGACACCGAAATTTTAAACAGGAATTAGCTGCAAAGCAAGAGAACAGCTATAGGTATCACCATGGCACCAAAATTTGCCAATTTATACATCAGCAGATGGGAACAACTCGTGGCGTGTACTCCCAACTGTAATCTCTTCTTTGACAAACTGGATTTGTAGCAGAGATATATATAGATGATACCTTATTCTCATGGCACGGCACCAAAGCTAAAAGTTTTGATTTTGTGAGGTATCTTGAAGGGAGTAATGCTAATCTCTGTTTCAAGGCCAATACTGACATAAATAAAATACAGTTTTTGGATTTGGATATTTTTAAATGTGGACAGAAAATCGATGGGCCCAGATCCTTTTAAGAAATCCACTGACTGAAATAGCTTACTGTTTTCCTCCAATTGTCATCCCAGCCATATGATTAGGAATATACTGAAGAGCCTCTTTATCAGGACCAGAAAGAAGTGGAGCTCAAGAACAGATTATTAAAAAAGGGCAAAGAAGCTGACTGGCCATATCTTAGAAAGGTGATATTGCATATATGATACTGTACATAACAAGGAGGAGGTGGACTTCATACCTAGAGAAACATGTTTTTATTTTAAAGGAAAAGTCACCATAAGCTGATAGTAACAGGATTAACGTTGCCAGTCAGTACCACACTGATCTGCACTGTGAAAAATGGCAAACAGTCAACAAATAAGCTTTAGTGTGCCTTTTTTATTTAAATAAATTAGCACAGCACAGCACTCATTAATAAAATGCCACAAAATACAGCAAAGATTGCTACCAAGTGCTCAAAAATTACAGGCAGAGACACGGCCCAAACTGCCCTGGGCGCGTCACTCTACTGAACATCATCAGGGGGTTGGCCGCCCTCGTATTTCTACACCGACCTTGCACAGCTAGCAAAATTCCCTGACACTGTACTTGGCTGAGGGAGGACAGCAGGACCAGCAAACAAAATAGAAGAGCTTATAAAAACTCAAACATGCACTGCAGGCTACTGAGTCTCCCGCTGGTACAGCCCTTCTCTGATGTCATCTGCAGGGGATTCTGGGATTTGTAGCTATAAAATATGTCAGCCTGCAAGTCAGCAGAATCAGTCTGATAGAATCTACTATACTGCAGTAAACAGTGAGCAGAAAAACAAGCATTTTTGCGCACAATTTGCAAATTTGGACAAGCCCCATACTTGGGTGTGGGACTCTTGGTGGTGACTATTCCTCTTTAAATGTTTACAGGTGATTAGGTCTGGATGTGCTAGTGGGATGCACTTCAATATAAGGCAACCTTATTCTCAATAAACCATTACAGTACCTTCAGATAAACACAGATGGATTTCTGCATCCAGTACTGCTCTGCTTTGGATCCTGTCACTTACAAACCCATTTGGAAAAAAAGGTGCCACTGTTCCGTGTGCCTTTCCTGGTCAAAAACTACAAACTTAGGCGCTACTGAGTACCTACACTACCCAGTATGTTCATTTTTAAAAGAAACTTTCTGTACCATGTTGTGGATGATGTTGGTGAGTGTCCAGACCACAGGAACACTGAAGAAAGGGATACTGAGGAGGACAATGTGCAACAAGCCGATCCCGAGGACATAGGCGAGCCAGATTCCACGGCTGTTCATAACACGGGTGTTGGGGTTCACCTCGCTGTGAGCTGTGCCCACATTCATTCTGCTTTCTGGTCACAACCTAAAATGAAAAATGATCTCTTGTAACATTTACATAAAATAAACATAGAAAATAGAACCCCTGCCCCCAAACACACAAGAAAGCAGTACTGAAAGAGAGAGAGAGACCCTTTGATAGGGAGCTTTATCCACACTCTCTAATTTTCCTGTAAATAAAAAACACTAACACCACCACCACTGGCCCCCAAAATAAGCCCAATACATGGCTTTATCCCATTCGCTCCTCTTACCCCATGTACTGAGGTTCAGAGTGCTGTAACCCAAGTCCACAATTATTCTCCTCATTTACCCTTGCAAGAAAAAAAACAAGTCATCGTGATTATCAAACATTTAAAAAACAAAATGCACAACCGTGCGTGCATGACACCTGCTACATGAGAATCATCTATTTTTGTACAATGTTACAATTTGACTCTCAAATGAACACAACGCTGACTGTGATGTACTGTGAGGTTATTTCAGTGATACAGAAAACCTGGTGTGTACTCACAGCCTCTCAGCATTGTTGATCTTGGTCATTCCATTGTGTGTAACAGCTCCCCACAGTACACTATGACTGTCTCCTAGCCTGGAAATAAGAAAGGTTTGCTGTGTAGTAGCAGCATATGGAGAGAAGGGGCACTAAGAGGGTTACATCTTCAAGTAAACCTGACAAAGAACACCTTTCTTGATGATGTATGGTGCTTACAAGCAGGAAAATGGAGCTCTCTTACCTGAATGGGAGCTCTCCCATGATATTTAATAATCTTTTGCTGTAGCTCCCTAAAGAAGGGAAGGGATTGTAATCTTCCCCCGAGGGGCTGGCCAGTCAATCCCTTCCACTTCCTGAGAGCCAGTCCGCCCCCACATGCGGACGTTTTGTGACACCTTCACAGGGAGAGTGTGGGGACATGCTCCATTTTATTGGTATGGAGCATATTTTGCAAACCGTATTTCCCGATTTTAAATCAAGTTTTGGTACAGACCGATGCCAAGGTTCAACTAACAAGAGCCTCCGTAACACCAAATCTTTTTTTTTTTTGTTTGTTTAAAGAGTAGCTCTCGACTAGCCCCCCGCTGACACATATCCTGCAATTACCTGGCCAGGAGTAGTTTTCCATCAATGATTCCTTTGTGGGCTACTGTTTAAAAATTTTATTTCACTCGTAACTTTATTCTGCTGAAAAAGGATTCCTATGGCCATGCCCCCACGCCGGCACAAGCAGCCCCGTTCTGTGATGTCAGTAAATGAAGGCTGCATGTGCGTGCCCCATTGACATGAATCGGGGTGATTTTTTCAAAGGCTTTATGCATATTTAATGTTGGGATTTTAAGAAAGTAAAGTGACCGCTCGAATAAGAGGACCCTCTTAATCAGGCGGTCACTTCATTTTAAAATCCCAACGTAATTTCCATAAAACCTTGGGAAAATCACACTCAGTCAGGCGTCGCACGGCACAGCCGCCGTTTACTGACATCACAAAAGCAGCGTGTGCTGGCGTGAAAGCGTAACCGTGGGATGCGGAACTGGTTCAGTTTTGCCACGGGTCAGGGAATGAAGTTACTGGTGAAATAACATTTTAAATGGTAGCCTCAAAAATCATTATAAACGACTCCTGGCAAGTCAGTTGCGGGATATGTCTCCGGTCAAGAGCGTAGAAGCTGCTCTTTAAAGTTTATTGAACTTTTGTAAGAACAATCAGCAATTAGTTTTATGCATACAGATACAATTTTCATGCAAAGCATTTATAGCCAAAATAATACTGTATAATAGTACTCAATGACATATCATAGGCCACAGTTCGCCAACACTTAAACCTTTATCTGCTGATGTGTTTTTCTGCCTCCCCCTCCCCTCAGCCAAAAGACGTGACAGATATTGTCCTTCCACAATCCCATCAACATATCTGTTGAGCAATAATTTCAGGGCGGTGGCTCATAATGTCAGGAATGAGTAAGAGCACCGACCACCATCCAGAAAATAAACGTATTTATTTGTCGCAAATTGTAATCCAAATGCAATACAAGACGCTTTCCACACAAGTGACTCTCCCCTGTGGCCCCAGGAGTGTGTTTTACTACTCTATCTGAACATACAAAAGCCAGTAGAAGAAAGAAGGCCATTTGATCCATCAAGTCTGCTCATACTGCAGGGTCCACAGCTTGAGCTAATGTCCCTGCCCTCCTTCCCCACGTCTCCCATCCTCCCTACCCAGGATTCTTACCTTCCCCCATGTCTATCCTAGCCCCTCTTAAAGCTGCCCACTGTCTTCAACGAGATGACCTCTTCTGGCAGCGCATTCCAAGTGTCCACCACCCTCTCTGTGAAGAAGTGCTTCCTGACCTCCCTCCTAAACCTCCCACCCTCCAGCTTAAGACTGTGCCCCTTTGTGATACGGTTGCCACTCAGCTTAAAGGGACTCTCCTTATCAACCTTATTTATCCCTTTCAAGTAATTGAATGTCCCAATCATGTCTCCTCTCTCTCTCTCTCTCCTGTCTTCCAGGGAGTACATGTTCAGTGCCCTCAATCCGCCATGGCTGACATGATGGCCAGGGATCAACCGTGGGTAATTCAATTAACTCCTGTAACTACTGAAGCTATCAATATTTCATGGTCAAGGACACTGGTCCCATTGCCCTTCCAAGTATGATGCACGAGAAGCTGGCAGAGAAGACCGAGCAAAAGAAAGAATGATGCTCCTTTGTCTCCTCACTCACCCCTCTGACTGCAATGTTTTGTCCTCTTCTTAAACAGCCCCTTACTTGGTGCTTTTAAGTAGAAACAGGGAACTCCCTTATTTGAATGGGAACATCTCCATGATGTTTTAAAATGTTTTCCTGTAGCTCACTAAGGAAGGGGAGAGACCATAATTTCCCTCTGAGGGCCTGGCCACATGATTCCTTCCACTTTCTGATAGCCCTCTCAACCCCCATGCTCAGACATTTTGTGATGGCTTTACAAGGAGAGCTCGGGGGGGGGGGCACTGCACTCACTTGCATGGAATGTCTTTTTTTCCCATATTATTAGTTTATTCCCCATTTCTCCTCGAGTGGTCCACTTCCAATGGGCACTCCCAGCCTTGTCTCTCACCGTCCCTGGCCTTACCCCAACTACTTACTTACCTCAATGGGTGACTGGGTGCCACGTGTGGTGGAGCAGAGCCTGCGGGGTCACGGCCATTATCCTCGCACTCAGACGCCTTCTCCTCCTTGTTTTTTCGCCCCAGTCCCCGAGGTCAGGAATGCATGCCATGGCGCAGGCAGATGGCGTGAAGATGCCATACATACCCACGTGCCTACCCCCCCCCCCCGGATGCTATGCAAATCTAGCATTTGCTGGGTGGCAGGCACGCAGCGGCGTACTGTGTCCCCACTCCCAGAAGGAGAAGAGCTTCATACAGATGCTCAATTCTCCTTTCCCCAGCCGATCCCAAGTGATTTTGGTCCGTTCCTGAAGCAGGATCGCTGGTGCGATGGGTGATGTGGCACTCGGTGCCTCAGCCACCGCACCACTGAGCTGTCTTGGAATGTCTTTTTAAAAGCATACTTCCACTATGTTCAATCCGGTTTTGGTGTTTGTTAGCTGAACTCTGGCATCAGTCAGTACCAAAACCCGATTTAAAATTGGGAACTATGCTTTTAAAAAAGACATTCCATGCAAGTGAATGGAGTATGCCCCTGCGCGCTTTCTATAAAGACGTCATAAAACGTCTGAGCATGGAGGTGTTGTGGGCCATCAGGAAATGGAAGGGATTGTACGGCCAGCTACTTAGGGGAAAATTATGATTCTTTCTCTTCCATATGGAGCTACAGGAAAAAAACTTAAAACGTGGAGGAGCTCCCATTCAGATAAAGGGGCACCTTGTTTCTACTTTTAAGCACCATGTACATTCAAGATAGGTGCTCTTTAAGGCAAGTGTAACAAGGTAAAAAAAAAAAATAAAGAAAACCTGCATAATTTGCTTCCACTCCTGGATTTTGTGGTGTGGCCAAACTTGGCAGGTAACACTGTGATACAGCCTGTCACGTACCAACAGTGGACAGCCTATGACACACGGCATGCTGGTATTTTATCCCCTGCACTGTGTCTGGAGGGATAACGTCCAAGAACATAATCATAAATGCATAAAACACTGAACTTTTTGGCTGATTTTTACTTGTGTTTCAGAAAAAAAATCATAACTAAAGCTGTAGTGCTGATGACAGACATACAGGGCATATGCTATTTTTTACGATATTTTAAATGAGGCTTTAAATAAGCATGCACCCTTGGTTAAGGTGCGGGTCAGGAGCAGCACCTGCCGTTGGTTCTCACCTGAGCTCAAAGCTTCCCTGTTAGAAAGGGATACTTTATGGAAAAAAGCCAGAAGAAGCAAGAACGACTCGGACTGGTGTCTTTTTAAGGGAGCATGTAACAAGTGCACCAAGTTGGTCAGAGCAGCCAAGGCCACCTACTATCGTTCGGAGCTAGCATCTGCCTCAAGAAATCCTTCAAAGCTCTGGAAAACATTAAAAGACATGTCTGGACATGCACCTGGTAATTCCATTCCAGCAAAAATTAAGTCCGGTGGCAGCGTTATCTCTAACCAATCGGAGATATTGGAAGCCCTCAATAATCATTTTGCTACGGCAGGGCTAGCATTTGATACTTCTCCTGCCAATGACCTCCGCACAGCTCAGGGCCCACCAACCCACGAGTCTCCCTCTACCAGGGAGGCCTTCTCCTCCTGCCTGTCTCTCAAAAGAGGTGGAAGACTACTGCTGCAACTGGACACCAGGAAGGAGCAGGCTCCGACTTCATAGAGCCATACTATCTGAAATGTGCCTACCATGTGCTTGTGGTGCCAGTCACCCACCTATTCAACATGTCACTCTCCCAGGGTAGCCTCCCCCTCAATGGAAAATAGCCCATGTCATCCCTCTATTAAAAGCAGGTGACCCCTGCGATCTAAATAATTACGGACCGATCTCCCTCCTCCCCATCCTGTCCAAATTACTAGAAAAAATAGTGTGTGGCCAGCTCGGGGTACACTCAGAATCCAGAAGCCTATTAAACCCAGTTCAGTCTGGATTCAGAGCAAAGCACAGCACCATAACAGCCCTAGCTAAGGTGACCAATGATTGGCTCCTAGACCTTGACAACAAGAAGCATGTCTGTGCTGTTTTCTTGGATCGTAGTAAGGCATTCGACACAGTCGATCACAGCCTGCTTCTTTCCTCCCTGAGCACCTTAGGCCTGGACCATAAATCTATGTGCTGGTTTGCAGACTACCTCGGAGAATGGAAACAGCAGGTTAAAGCTGAAGGTGATCTTTCTCCATTAAAACCTCTGCTGAGGGGTGTGCCCCAGGGCTCTATCCTTGGTCCCCTCCTCTTTGCAGTCTACATTAACAACATCAATGGCCCCATCAAAAAAGCCAACATCCACTTATTCGCTGACGACACTGTACTGTACTTGAGTCGTCCCATGCCAGAAGCGGCCTGTGAAGACCTCCAAGCTGAATTTAACCTTCTACAATACCAGCTCATAAACAAAAAGCTTTTGCTCAATGCGAAAAGACAAAAGCCATGCTCTTCTCCCCTCCTTGTATGCCCGGTTCCTACTGGAGGCTATCCTAAATGACCACTGTTCTTGGAGAAACACTAGAGTATATGGCTAAATTCAAATATCTAGGAGTTTGGCTCGATCATAAACTTTCCTTCGCCGACCATGTCAAAGAACTCCAGAAGAAACTAATGCAAAGATTAGGACTATTCTACAGAATTAACCACCTGCCTCAGTTCCCCCCAGGATTTTTAAAATGTTAGCCACTGTGGCTAAAGTGACCCCAGGCTGTTTAGCCACTATGTGAAATCATGAGCCACACCACGATATACACTGCCAAATTATTCTAAACCACATACTATACTGTTGCTAAAAATGGCATGAACAGAAGGTTTTAGCCTCTGTGGCTCGGGCAACTTTAAAAATCGTTAGAAATTTTAGCCACACACTAAAAACATTCGCCGGTGGCCTATCGGTAGCAGGAACATAGCCTGCTCACAAAGCAGGACAAGATTCAACTGGTTCAAGCTACCTTCCTATTTTTAATAGATTACGCAGATCTGCTCTACAGCCACTGCACTGCCTCTGCACTGGGTAAGCTGGACACGCTCTACCACAGAGCTATCAGGTTCATTACTGGCCTTCCACTTTCCACACACCACTGCTCCCTGTACTCATCGTTAGGCTGGACTTCCCTTCACTATAGAAGAAATAGAAATGCTGCCCTATGGGCCTTCAGAGCGGTGACCAACAAGCTCCCCTCATATGTCTCAGATTGTATTCCCCTAAGTGTGTTAGGTACCTACGCTCTAAGGAGCTATTCCCCAATTGCCCTCCAAGTTCCAAGGGTCAAAACTCGTTTCGGCAAAGCTGCTCTAAGCTTCTCTTTACCCACATTGTGGAATGGTTTACAAAGGAACTTGAAGCTGAGCTGCCCTGTTAACCTGAATATCTTCAAGGCGCTCTACGATCACTACATGAAAGCACCTTGCAAATGTTTTCCTCACCGCTAGCCCACTAATTCCGCAAATCCCCCTTTCCATCCTGGCACTCGCCATGCTTCTACCCCTGGCTCTCACTCTTTCCCTATTAACTCTTCCTGCTGCACCCACCCTTCCCTGTCCACTCCAGCCTGGCTAAAGTCCCACCCCATCCATAGTAGTGTCCCAATTATCTACCCCTCCTCCATCATTATCATAATAAACAAGTACACGACAGCCATCATCACGTTCTGTGGTTTTAGCTCAATTTTTCCCCCAGTCGTCGGTAATACATCCCTCCTCTTCTTTACCTCTCTAACCTGCCACCCCATACATGGTTTCCCCTATATGTGTAGTTGCCGGCTGCCTCACTCAAAAGATCTCTGCTTGTAACCCCTGTATGCCTATGGTTGACTGTACATCTGCTGACTTCTTCAGTTGTAAAATAATGCTGTTTTTTAATTTATTTCAACCTTGTACTGTACTGTATACACTGTGTGCTGGATATTCAAACTGCGCCATTCATAGGCACAAGCCCTTGAGCTGCGCAAAATAGTTGCGCTGGGGTGTGTCCTGGGCGATATTCAAAGGAATTGCGCTACTGAGCAACTCCTTTGAATATCACCCCCCAGCCACAGCCACTGTGCATGGCGCAGTGGAACTTGCACCACCGCAAGTTGACAGAGTGGAGCATTCGACTTGTGGTGGCGCAAGTACCATTGCGCCATCGCGAAATCACCGATATTCAAAGGTGACATGCAAATGGGGCTATAATTCATGCAAAGGCGCAGGGGGCCATTTGCATGTGATTATGTCCCCATTTGCATACCATTAGCATGTAGGTGCACCGATCCCTGAGGACTTGCGCCTGGCGCCCTGCCAGGCGGCAACCGTCGAGGACTGGCGCCCCCTGCAGCCCGATGCGAGGGCGTAGCCTCCCCACCAGCGATCGTGGGCAGCAGTGGCTCCCCACCTCCTGTGCATATCCCTGGTGGTCAGTGGACGAAATGCCCGATGCGCAGGGCGGTATGTCGTAATAAATCCCACCCCTCCGTACATATCCCTGGTGGTCCAGTGGACGAAATGCCTGATCGCGAGGCGGTATGTAATAATCCACCCAGACACAGCCCTGGTGGCTGATGTTTCCCACCACCACCCACGAGCCCACCACCCGCTCCCCGGCCGGCGGCAGCATCCCACCCGCCTGCATCAGGTCCCACTGGCAGTCAGTCGGGCGGCGCGTGCGGCAGGCGGTGGATGCTGCCGCCCGCCGCCGCCGGGGAGCGGTGGTGGGCTTGTGGGTGGGTGGTGGGGACACTGACCACCAGGGCTATGTTAGGGCGGTGATTTATTACACATACCGCCACGATTGGCATTTCAAACCACTGGACCACCAGGGATATGTACGGGAGGGGGAGCCACATTGATGTGCCCACGTATCGGGCTGGTGGGGGCGGGAGTACACTATGCCCACGATCGGGCCGCAGGGGGGCACAGGACTGGGTTGGGGCCAGCCCAGGTGGCAGCTGCTGTGCTGCGCCCTGCAATACAGCAGCTCACCTGTGGGTGGCCCTCGACTTAAGCCTTTTTTTTTTGGCTCAAAGTCCTGCAGGCACAGGTTGGGGGTTGCGCCTGCACAACTCTGCACAGCCCGGCTGAATATCGAGCTGTGCAGTTTATGCATGGTTCCTCCCCTCCAGTTCAGCATGCATTCATTTGCATTGCGCTGTTGCTCAGCATGTTTTCTGTGGCACAACTGCCTCCTGCTGAATATCGCAGAATGAAGCAAGTTTGGACTTGCGCAGGCGCAACCCTATTGCGCATGGCGCAACCCTTTTGAATATCTGGCCCTGTATATATATTTTCTTCCTTGTATATTACTGCTTTTTGTATACCTGCTTCTGTACTGTACTTTGATGTATACATGACCAGGTCCACCTTGCAAATGAGCCTTGTTCAATGGTGCTGGCCTGGATAAATAAAGATTTTGATTGCTTGATTGATAATAAGGGATTTGTGGTGGGGGGGGGGAGACAGGAGAAGAGTATCTCTTGTTCTCGTCCTAAATGGCCCCCTGTGATACACTGGCCCATGGCTTCGGTGGCCTGGAGCAAGGGGGAAAAAAGAAGAATACAACAGCAAGAATAAGAAGATAATACTATTATAATGCCTGGGCACTGGAGAAAAGGTAGAAAAGAAAGGGTGTTGCAGTTTCTTCAGGAATGAAAAGCTCTCTGCAACTCTGTCAGCACTTTCTGTCGATTACCGTGACAACTGTAATATTTGTTATGGGGCAAAGTGCACAAGAAGCAATAGCAACTCTCCATTGTGCAACTGGAGTTGCTTCCCTTGAGTAAACGAGAGAATGTAACAGCTGACAACCTGACCGTTTGGACAAGTAATCAGAAAAGCAAACTTGCGCACAGTTTTGTTTTTTAAAGGGAAACATTCATGTACAGGGGTTTACACAGTTTGAAAGCCCATGAAAAAGGTATTTCACCTATAGCTGGAAGCACTCTAGAGGTACAGGTGACCGAGTTTGTTCAATATTAATACCACATTGCATCCACTGTTAGAGCACTGTGATGTCATCAAGGAACTAACTGTGCTTGACTCAATGTAATTAAGCACAGCTTGTTCCTCTTTGACAACACAATGCCCTGACAATGTCTGCAACCTAGTCAGCTATACCGCTAGACTGCTTCCAGTTACAGATGAGCACAATACCTTGTTTGTAAGAGCTTTTCACGAGCTTTCATACTATGACGACCACTGGATATGAATGTGTCCCTTTAAATCAGTAACGTGCACAGAAACAACACGCACACACACACACCCCCACCCCACAAAAATATGAAATTTAAATGTTTGTAGCTCAGCAATCGCAACAGAAAGCTGGGCTCAATGCTCACCTTTGGGAAAAGAAAGATCACACAATAGGTATATGAATGCAACAAAGTTTTATTAATACTAAACCTGGGCAGCAGAGCAATACAAACCCACTTCTGAGTGTGTATATTGCTCTGCTACCTGAGTTCATGTGTAACATTTGAAAGTATTCATAAAACTTTGTTGCAAATTTTATATATATATATATATATATATATATATATATATATATATATATATATATATATATATATATATATATATATAAAATGGTAGCACGTAGTGCTACCATTAATAGGGTTGAGGAGCCATTTCTATGTTAAACCCCAATATTTTGCACCTTAATAACTTTGCAACTGCTTGATGGATTTGCCTGAAATTTGGAATTTATGATCAAGAACCATAGGCCTTGGGATCTGCCAAGTTTCGACTGGTCGGATATATATCGGCCGGGAGTTATTAAGGTGATCTGTGTTGCTATACGCTGGAATTCTGTGGTCACGCCACAGGTCGACGACGGTGCAGGATTCAGCCCGAAATCTTCATGGAAGGTGCAGCCGGGTCCCCGATGTGCTCTTCAAGATTTCGTGAAAAATATTAAACGGTTCAAAAGTTATTCAAAAACAGTTTCCCATTATAAGTCAATGGGAAAGTTAACAAAAGTTCAACACTTCGCAAATGCATTTTTACTTTCAAATGGGCCTGTTACTTCGCATCGCCATTTTGTTTTCAGTTGGTGATCAGAAAATGGTTGGCATTTAAATTTGGGACCCTCTAGCAACCTAATTTTTTTATGCTCACCTAGTCGGGCCCTGAGGATGCTTGCCATGTCTTTATTTTGTGGTAAAACACCCCAGAAATATGTTTTCAAATTTCTGAAAAAGTACTTGCCATTACTTTCGTGCTCGCGAAAGTGTCATGAAATTTTAGCAGAGCTTTAGAAATTGCGACAGTAATTTTTCTAGTGTGTGGAAAATGACAGCAATTCTTTGGCACTGCACTGCAAAATAACCGTTGGAGTTTTGGGCTGAAATTTGGAGGGAACGCAGCCGACATCTCACAGATGTGCCTTTCAGTGTTGTATTGAAAAAATATTACACGGCGGCAAAGTTATGGCACTCCAAAGTTGACAGTTTTTCCCATAGGATAACATTACGGCGCCCGAAGCATTACAGGAATCCTTTGGCACCCTGCTGCAAAATAACGGTTTGGTCTTTTTTCCTGAAATTTGGAGGGAAGACAGCCAACAGTACACAGATGTGCCTTTCAGTAGTTTGGTGAAAAAATATCACATGGCGGCAAAGTTACGGCACTCCAAAATTGACGGTTTTTCCCATAGGATAACATTACGGCGCCCAACACTTAACAGAAATCATTTGGAGCCCTGCTGCAAAATAACGGTTTGGTCTTTTTTCCTGAAATTTGGAGGGAAGACAGCCAACAGCCCACAGATGTGCCTTTCAGTAGTTTGGTGAAAAAACATTACAGGGAGGCAAAGTTATGGCGCTCCGAACTTTTCTTTTTTTCCCATAGGATAACATTACTGCGTTCGCCGCGCCTTTCAGGGCCAGTATCTTAGAAATGGTGCGAGATATGGACTTTTCGTCAGAAAATTTCTTAGCCCGCTAATGGGGCTAAGATTCAAATTAGCCAGGACAGTTGTAAATAATATGACTTTTAAATTTTTTTCTACATCGTACGGTTCCTGAGATATAATGTATTTAGTATTCCAAGATCTCATTTTTCTGCGATACTCATTATTTTGCATACATTATTTGTACTCACTGTCTTTCTCAATGCAGGTTTTGGGAAAACCAGCCTGTGCGCTTCATTACTGTTACTGTTGCCCTTTCCGCTATGATCCACTGCTCTGTTCACTTACCATTGACGTCTGTGCCACCAATGCGTTATCCTTTCGTGCTTCATTTGCGCTTGCGTTTCTGTTATTTTTGCCATTTCTGTCTACAGTACTGTTTATCTCACTGTTTCACTTTACATCACCATGGCCATTGACTTTTGTTTGCAGGCACCATGTTACTATGTGACAACACATCACGTGGCAGACCATTCTGGCCTGTCACGCCACCATATGGTACCTTTCTGTTCTCATTCGTGCTTGTGTACCATGTGCGCCACTGTTAGCATTTCTGTTTGCTTGCTGTCCCTGTTTAGTATGCACAACATCATGTGCTCCGTGATTCGCCAACGCAGCCCCGCCGTTGCATTACACCACTATTTCTCTTATCATTCTCAAAAGTGAGAAATAGGTTGTTCCATTAGCGAGAAAAGTGAGGAAATTGCTATTGTTGAAAATCCCTTGGCCCCCGCCACCCTCCTAACTGCATTTGAGTGCGCTTGAGCTGGGGTCCCAACTCTCACCCCATTCTCCTATACTTCTGCTGCTTACACATGTCATGGGGTGAGAGTTAGGCTGATGATCCCAATGCGCACCCCCAATGCCGGTTGGGGGTGGGGGATCAAGGGGTTTTCAAACCCCAACAGCTTAATTTCTCAATTTTGTTGCTGTGGAACAACCTAACTAATGCATTAAAATGAGTTTTTTGCCTCTATATATATATATATATATATATATATATATATATATATATATATATATATATATATATATATATATATATATATACACACACACACACACACACACACACACATATACACACACACACACACACACACACACACACACACACACCCTACATACACACCCATGTAAGGTCTTTCTTCCCTAAGGTGAGTGTAGAGCCTTGCTTTCTGTTGGTGTCTGGCTTGATTATGGACTGACTGAACTGCTTTTCTGTACTCTAACTCAGTAATCAGCCTACACATTTGAATTAGCAAACCAAAACATTTATGGTGCAGAAGATCATTTTATTATGAAAGAAGGTAGCATGTGAATATGGTGAAGTTATAACAGTGAAGTCAAAAAGCAAGTGAATGGGGTGCTCTACTAATGGCGTACATCCAAATAACAGCGACCAAGTAATTAAGGTGAATCCACAGGTATAGCTCTATGTCACTATCAAGGAGTGCCTCGGAGCTGTACATCTAGAAGTAGCAGGGGGGCTCAGGGGGCGGAGTCACCACATGGCTGGTAGTAGCTGGGACAGCTTTCAGAGGCAGGTGTGTATTCCTTCCAAGGGATTTTTTGGGTGCCTGTCTGAAGATGTGCTGTGCTGTAAAATGCAGCCAAAATTCGCTTATATTGTCGGTCCCCGTTATTTGGCATCACCGATTTTGTATTCGCCGTTCTGTTGTCGCTGTGTAGATGTTCGCCAAAATCTTTTAGCCATTATTACATGGAACCTGAATTAAGAATGGGGGGATGGGGGGGGGGAGACAAGCTATACTAGTAAGTATATCATTTTTTTGAAGGACTTTAGCATCATATGGTATGCAGTTAAATTTATTACAAAGTGGCTAACCCAGCAGTGTGACAGCACCCACTGCAGTGCCACTTAGCAGAACAGGGTCCGGGGTCGAGTCAAAGAATCCCATGTAGCCAGACTGGGGTTGACTGCTTTGCATAGACGGATGTGGACCACAAGGCATTCATGGACCCCTGCGGGCTGACCAAGGAGAGGCATCAGCATTGGGGGTGATCTTTGATGCGCCCGCATGCAATACTTCCGATCACCCCAGCTCTTGACATCATCCTCCATCCTAAACAAACCCCATCTCTCTCCGCCCAGCAATCTGAGGAAAATCAGTATGCTGGGCGATCTGAGAAATATCCCAGTTCTCCCCTCATCTGCCGAGCCACCACTGCCCACACACCCTATGACATCAACACTGCTTTAAAAATCTCTGGGCTGTTCCCTGGAGATCGTAGATGGCAGTGGGGAAAACAGAGATGAACTCGGGAGAATAAAAAAGGCTCACAGTTTGCACTGGTACTTCAAAGTCAAAGGAGACTGGGCAGGGGAAGGGGAACTGGGAATTATTTTAGCTCACTGGGGACACATTGAGGGTGGTTTAGGGATGGGAGTGTGACGGCATCTAGGAGCGGTACAAATATTGAAAATAATAAGGGGCTGCAGTGCCAACAGAAAAAGAGAAAGCTTTTATTATGTTTGCTTGCCAACGGCGTAAGTAAACATATTGCTATCACTGTTCGATAGGATTTGGGGGCGTGTCCTTGTCTCACCAACCACAGGCTCAGGCTTAGCAATCTCCTCCCTAATAATGCTCAGTCTTCACCTACTACCTGTGGTCACTTTGCTCTACTTAGCCAGTCACAGACCTGGAAAGTGCAAAACTGGAAGCTGCTGCGACAATGTATACTGCCCTGAAGGTTTCTGCTAGGAACACCTGCTGTGCTTTCTGTATCGCACAGTTGTCTCCTGCAGCCCCTTGGCAGCACTTCCTGTTTTCTCTCCCACCCCAGCACTGCCTGCCATCTTCCACACCAACAAACTGCAGCCACTCCCCCTGTGCTGCCAAATAACACCACCACCACCAGGGTCCAAAACTACACGGCAAATACAGACAAGCAAATATGACTGGCACTGGCCGGTGCTTGTTATGGCAGGGCATATACATTCATCACGGATCATGTAACCTTCACATTTACCTGAACAATGGGAAAACAAGCATTTGTCAATGCTGAGTGTTTGCCACTGGTACTGCTGTTGTACCCGGTCTTGCTTGTACACATTGTTTACTATATAGTTAGCCAGGACAGAGCAGATGAGATAAAATGGCTCATTTTCAGTGGTGTCCTGCTTCTACACATCGTTAGATTGTAATTACCCAGGACAGGCCAGCTGAGAGGCAATATAACTTCTTTTAAGTGGGCTCCCACATTTTTACCCCAAATGCCCAACCGTCTTTTTATGACCTGCTGCTATGATCAAGACAGGTGAACTATTTAAAATCTCATCTGAAAGGTGACTTCGCTGTGCAAATATGAAAATAAGTTTCGGAGGAAATTTGAAAAATGACACCTGCCATGCTCAGGAGGCGGGGTAACACAAGGGATATGCCGAACAATAGGGGCCAAAATCTGCAAAAATAAAGTTATAAGTAAAAATTGGAACCATTAAATGTTTCCTCATAACTTAGTTTTTTTCACATTTTCACCCCAAATTTTCAGCATAATCTTTTATGACCACTCCTTCTGAGCATGACAGGTGTCATTTATAAAACAATGGCTGAAACGTCATTTTGCACCACAAGTATGAAAACACAGGGCCCCATATTTAAAAGTGGCAGACTGCATCGCACAAGTGCATGTTCTGCGCATCGACGCAAAACAATGATATATTCAGAAGATGTGCCATAGAATGCGATTCCGCATGTCCGGCTGAATATCCCAAAGATGTGTGGTGCGGTTGGTGACCTGAGACCTGTGTGAAGCATATAGAAATGCGTGCTGGGCAGCCACTTGCGCAGCACACAGAAGTGCAATATTCAGCCAGGATATGCAAATGACCTCACTGCACAGTACGAGCCATTCCCCACATTTGCAAACAGTA
This sequence comes from Neoceratodus forsteri, assembly GCA_016271365.2. NCBI lineage: Eukaryota > Metazoa > Chordata > Ceratodontiformes > Ceratodontidae > Neoceratodus > Neoceratodus forsteri. Next base: position 40,985,602 of record JADMNL010000032.1, read on the forward strand.
CTGGAACGCATTCAGGCCATTTGCATACCAATGGCATGCGCAGTTCAGCTCTGCAGGGCAGCACCACCACTCCACAAAGGTGAACAGGAGGCACTGCAGCCCAGCAGGAAGGTGTAAGAAATGTCTGTATGTAGGTGGACTGCATTGGCCTGAGCACAGTGCTATTACCCATGGCCAGGTATAGGATTCGGACTGGAGTACAGGGGCCCACCTGGACAGCGGCTACAGAGGCCCACCAGGACAATCAATAAGGGAGGACCCAGTGGGACACTCTTAACAGTATTCCACTGGAATGTGATACAATAGCTCTGTTTACATCTTACAGTTACCTACGCTGCCCCACATACTCCAGTGTAGTAGACAACTGCGAGAAATGCAAGGACGCGGGGTTGGGAAGGTGACCAGGTACCCCAGTGACTGGGGCCCACTTGGGACAGTCCAGGTATCCTGATGGGCCAGTCTGGCACTGGCCATGTACATGCCCATGGTGGCCGCAGACCAACACCGGAGGACGGATGTCCTTGCATGCCACCTCCAGGCTGCAGGTGGTGCCACCCCTGCCCCACGCTGCCCACAGCTGTACAATGTCCACCACCGGAACACCACACCGAACTATCTCAGAGCCCCTGTGGCAGTGTCACAATGCATGGCTGGCACTGGTGATATGTATGTGGCTCCTGGTGGTGTGGGCTTGACAAGGGCAAGCTGTGTGCACCTATGGTGTACCACCGTGGGCATGTGCCACTGGTCCGTCCCTGGATCATGCCATGCTGCCACCAGTACCACCATGCCACCTGGGCACCGTTGCCCTGGACATCACGATGGGCGCATGCCACCACTGGGTGGTGCTCTGAAGGCCACATGGGTACAGGCCATGGCCCCCGTTACATGTGCTGCAGTGTGGCAGTCTACTCTACTCTACCAGTCTGCTTGGGGTGCACCCTGCAGCACTGGCATGTGGCAGCTGGATGTCTCCATCTTGGGTGTGATGTGGGGGGTGGTTGCCAGAGCGGTGCTGATGGTGGTACAGCACCTGTGGCTTTGGGTGCGCCGCCCTGGCATGACTACTGTGTGTGGGTGCCTGTAGTGCATCCTGGTGCACCTCCAAGTGCTGTCCCAGGATCAACTGTCTGCAGTTCAGCAGCTTGCCTGTGGGTGGCTGGCTGGTTCAGGCCATCTTTTCATCCTATCTTGCTGCACACTTTGGGATGCACCGCATACGCACCGCGACATTTTGGCTGACTATACACATGCCCGCACATTCAGGTGCCCGCCCTTTTCCAGGGGTGTTCAAATCAAAATCTTTAGGATTTGCCCAGCCATGACTGTAGCTGAATTTTCTACTTACCCTGTTCATTACAGTGAAATCTACTCTTTCTGTACTTGCCCTTCTAGGAAATTTACTTGCCCCAGACAGGGGATAGGATTTGCACACCCTTACCTTTCTCTGCGCTGCATATATATATATACGCCACCATGCAGTCCGATGGCGCGACTCATCTTCCTTTAAACAACACACGTCTGCATTTTCCAGATATGCTGCACATCTCCATTTTGGGCTGTATATCTCCTTTGAATATGGGGTCACATTTGGGAAGGGTTTGAGAAATGACAGCTGTCAGATTCATGAGGTAGTGTGAAAAATGACTGCTAAAAATATGGGGTCAAAATACTTAAAATTACCAGTTACAAGCATGCACTGAAAAATTCTGATGTACACTCATAACGTTGTTGTTTTTAAATATTTTGACCCCACAAGTTCAAAACACAGCCTTCTTATGACCCCACCTCATGAATAAGGGTGGAGAACATTTTTCAAATCATGCCTGAAAGGTGACTTTACGTCACAAGTGTGAAAAAACACATTTCAGCCAGAATCCGAAAAACAACAGCTGTCACATTCATGAGGTGGTGTGAAAAAATGGCTACGTTGAGAAGTTCGGTCAAAATATTGAAAATTACCAAAGTTATGAGCGTGAGTTGACAAACTGCAATGTAGGCTCACAGCTTTGTTGTTTTCTCAAAATTTGCACCACATTTTCAACACAGCATTCTTATGCTCCCGTAAAATCCTCTTATGACCCCACCTCCTGAACAAAGGCAGAGAAAATGCTCAAAACCTGTGCAAAAGGTGATTGCACCAAAGTCCAGAAACACATTTTGACCAGGATTTCAAAATGACAGCTGTCACACTGATGAGGTGCTGTGAAGAAATATCCATGTTAAAATTTGGGGTCAAAATATATAAAATTACAAAGTTATGAGCGGTATACATAAATTTCAACATAAGCTCATAATCTCAGCTGTTTATTTTACCCCAAATTAATATAGCCTTCTATATCTCTACCTCATGAACAAGGGTGGAGAAAATTTCAGCTCCTGCCCAAAAGGCGACATTTCTCACAGCAACTGCAAATTACCTTTCAGGACAAATTTGCTTAATTTCACTGTCATGGTTCGCGAAGTGGTGTCCCAAAGAAGTATGTTAAAATTTGGGGCAAAAATATTCAAAATGACCAAGTTATGATGATAATTCAAACCCAACTGAAATACTCTGAACCGCATACCTGATTTACACAGTTCGCGGTCTGGCACTGAAGAGTGAAGAAGTGTCTCTGGTCTAGAGAGGATTACAATGATGGACTCCCGTAGGTGAGTGATAAGTAAGGGCTGTGGGGTGGTAGGTGCCGAGTGGGAGGGTTGGGCAGGGGACAGTAAGTGGCAGCAGCAACAGACGCTGATGGCCAGCTTCTTTTTACAGGTGTATCACACACACACACATACACACACACACACACAAAACCAGAGGGACAGTTTTCTTTACAGGGTGAATGTCACACACACACACACACACACAAAAGAAAATAGGGATGGTTTTCTTCATTTCAGATACTGACACTGGGGACTGAGCACTTCTAGTGTCAGCGTTATATGTCCATGGCACCATGTGGCCTCTGGTGTTGCAGAATCAAACGTGGTTAGCAGCAGCTGGTATAGGGATTGGACACCTGCCAGAATATTAACATGCATGGGTTTTTATTATTTTATTTATTTATTTACCTTTTGTTGACCGGTAGTGCACTAGACAAATCCTGCCTATTTTCAGGCACGAACCGGGGAGGGGGGATACAGATGCATGCCAACTGACCTTGAACCAGATTAAGCTGTTGGTGGTATTTTTAGTGAATTTTCTTTATGTTTGGCAGCACTAGGGTGGTCTCCTTGCTGTCGCACAATGAAAATGGGCAGGGTGAGGCATTGGAGCCAGCAGGGGATTATGTTTGAGAGAGGACCACAGCAGGCAGATCACAACAGATCCAGTTGTGCTTGCTGAGCAGTGTTATGCAGATCAAAGAAAAGACGCCCTATGTAGGGTTGCCACCATCTGTTTTTGACCGAAAATCTGTTTTTAGGGTCCTTATCCGGTCATCCAGTTTTAATTAAATGTAGTCTGTTTTTTGGCCCATTTTTAGTGCTCATATACTCTTAAAACTGGTGTATCAAATCATGCACTGTTTTGGCTGCATTACATGTCCAGGTTACAAAGTTCTGATGTCATCCAGATATGCCTTTACCTGTAAAACCAGTCTGTCTGGGAGGTGTAAAGTATGGCCATTAAGATCATTAGCAGTAAATTAACCTAATATTTTACTGCTGTGACAGGAAACCGCTTGTACACCTTTATGTGCTCTCATGTGTTTCTTTTTGTTTGTCCTATATTCTGGTATGTTTTAGACCCATTTTTGTTAAATTAATAATCTAACTTTTATTGCCTTTATGACTACATTTGCTTTCATTTTTTGTATTACCTGAACATTCCATGATATTAGCTACACTTTTGTAGGTCATTCAGATAAACAGCATGGAATGGTGTGTCTGAAATTGTGGAATGTCTTAGAAATATAAAAAGAAACAGCAGTAGCTGCTGAGGTAAAGGGGAACAGAGTGCAGTATTAAGGGTACCACAAGCACCAATAATTAAATTATCAAAAATTGGTCAAAACGTCAGAATACATGACTGACATGGAAAGGAAAATAGGAGAGTGTTTAACAGAGGCTTGAACAATAAGCTGTGAATGAGCTTGGCACATCCAGCAGACCTGAGTTCGATTCCCACAGTCTCCACTTGCACACTATGTGACTCTGAGCAAGTCACTTAACCTTCCTGTGCTTCTGGGTCACTCCTGTGAAATGGGTCATGTACCCTATGGGAGTTAACCTGGTTGCCAAAGAATAAAAATAAATAACTGAATAAATAAATCAAATAAATAGCAGTATAAAAATGATTTCCTATCACTAGCAATGTCTATTCCAACATTACAAATGGCTTTGGAGGAGAAATGATATACTCACCAGTCATAAAAAGGGGGTGGAGCCAGAGGTGGAGTTTGGGGTGTGGTTTAGTATCTGTTTTTAACCTCACCCAAAGGTGGTGACCCTAGCCCTATAATTGGGTTTGTCCTCTTCTTTGAACCACACAACGCTTTACCCAGCAAGCCAGGAACAGTGTCATGATCAGCCTGGTTGATGACTGGTGTGACACTGACAAGCCCTTGCAGACTGCTGTGCACTGGACTGACAGTGTCACACCTCTCAAAACCCACTCTTGTAACAAAATGTTCGCTGCATATGTGCATGGCAAACATAAAAGAGATGTTCTGCATTTCACACTCTGTCAATTAAAAAAACACCAAAAAGCATCTTTCTAGGATTAAATTGATTTAGTACCGAAGACTTTTAAGCAAGAGTCCTACATTCCATTCTGAATAAGGTATCTCAAACAATATACAACCTCCCCATGAATGATAAAAATGCTGTCATAAGAAAGCCGCATAACCCAATACGACAGGAGGGATTTTTTAAATGCCTGGTCCTTGTCATGCCACGTTGAAAACAAATAAGAAAATTTACAAAGTTCACGAAGAATATTCGGCAAAATCTTCTGATTTCCAAAGGCCAACATTCTACCTTTTCTACTACATACTCTGTGCCTTTTCTGGGTTCACTTGATTATATGCAGACCTGAACTCCTGCTGTGATGCAGCAATGAGTCACCAAAGGATCATTCATTAGGCAGAACTCCACCCCCCAGGCAGATAATAATTTGACACAATGATGAGCCATCGATTTTTTCTAAGGGCAATCACATACCTCATGTTGTCAAAGCAGCGCTGACATTTCATTTGTAACTCCAGGTGTCCGAAACAAATCTTCATTGCAATAATGGATTTTAAAGAGAGGGCCCAACCACCAGAACAAATACATAAATAAAGTAAAAATCACATTTGACACCAGCAGAAATCAACTGTACTACATTTTCAGAATACTTGATTTTCAAGCTATTCCATTCTTTATTACTAATTTTTTTTTTTTTAGTAGTTTTTCCATCCCGGCTTCTTCTCCACTTACTCTGGTCAAGCACCCAACCCTGCTGCTCCATCCACAGCCTCCAGCTTTTAACCCCTCGGCTTACCTCTTGAGGCAGGGCCAGGAGGGGGAGGTCCCATTTCCGGAGACCCCTATGGGTGTTGGGGCATATGGAAGGCTGTGAGAGACCTGAGTATACCAGGCTTTACCTACATGGCATCATGGGGTTCTCCCATTTCACCCTGCCCCCGGGAACTGCTCACACACACACACACACACACACACACACACACACACGTACAGAATGGCTTAAAATGCAAATTTTTTGTTGTTTTGGAATGTTGTGTAATGGAGTTCTGTTGATGCTAACAGTAATTTTTTTGTGCTGGTGACGCAGGACCCCATTCCCTTCCTTTTCATAGCGTGACAGAATGGAGGTTACTGCGAACATGAGGATTTAAAGAGACAACATCCTCCCCACTCCCATGTGCTGATTCCTCCGTCAGTAATGTGCAGCCCAGCCCACCACTACAGCTGCTACTGCACTGCTCCCTCATATGAATGCTACTGTTAGCCACCACGTGGCCTGCTCGTTGATGAGCTGGAGGAAGCACTGATAGAGTGTGGAGGGTGGCAGCAGCGATCGTGAGGGGACAAGGAAAAATCTGAAGATTTTCAGCTTCTTTACCTGATCAACTCAGGGAGGATATTGGCAAATTGGAGAGGGGTGGGGGGGGCGTGAGGTAATGGGATTTTTTTTTCAGCTTGTGCCACAGGTACTACTTAGACTGTTTTCACAGCTGAGAGGAGGAGGAGGAGGAATCCACATTCCTTTAGAGATAGGAAGGAAACTGTAATTGTTATTTTAAAAATACAATTTCAGTAGGACCTGATCTGCAAATGCAATACCTTATCCATTCAGTCTCCCCTGGTTCATGCACTCTCAAAATTCATTTTGTACCAACCTAAAATTTCAGGAAGGGTACAGTGAACCTGAAATGGAGGTCTGAAAGGAACGCTGCCCTGTGTCCCTTCTGTCATCACAATACTATGTTAAACTGAGCTCCTTTCTGCTTATTCCTGGTAGTTGTTTGGGTGGCAGTTCAAAATTCTTACGCTTTCTCCCCATCCTTTGTTTCATGCATCCATGTCCCCAGCTCACTGCGGTACACTCCCAGCCCTGTTGCCAACCTTCTTGTGGACTTACTGGTTATCCACCAGTTGCACAGGACTGCACATAGTAGCGGGTGGCCTGCCATTCAGTAGTGCAGGGCTCATGGAGGGAATCAGGCAGGGATTTTCTTCCCATGTTTTCTCACTAGGGCATCAGGTGTGCAGTGACATATGGGCACCTCGGTGCCTTGCATGCCAGCATCCGCAACAGCCCGCCCTTCTTTCTCACCAGTGCTATACCTTGCCTCTACTAGTTGGCAGTTATGTGGCAAGAAGCAGGACCCCACCTCAAGGAAAGAGAGCTGTCCCTGGGACACTGGATTCTTCCTCCCCTGGTCAGCCCCCAATGACCCTTGCTCATTCCCAAACTTGGGCCACCAGCACTGTGTGCAGTAGGTCTACCGCTGCGCCAAGGGGCCCGCTCCATCTACAGCTCTCTTTGACCGTGGTGGCACTCAGCCAAGGCCAGAAAGGGTCTAAGCTCCAGAAAAGGAATGCTTTGCAATGTGTACCCCTGAAGTTTCAACTCCAGAGTCTTGTCTAGAATTTATGAAACCGTGGTAAAATAAGCACTGTTCCCAAACAGCTCCATTTAGTCCATGTAAACCACGGTAGCACTAAGATTCAGTGAGAGTCACAACATAGCTGGGGTGGGTACTGTGACCATTCTCTGGAAGGAAAACAAGTCCATTTCTGATAGTTACCGATTAACTGTATCATTGCTCAGTAGCTGACAGGCTTGACATCCACTGAGGGTGTAAGCAGCAGGACAGGGAGCACAGGGGTGAACAGTGCGGGTCAGCACTCTGTATGAACAGTAGGTACCAAGTTTGTTAGGGTGTGTGGACAGACTGGATGAATCAATGGCCTTTTTCTGCTGTCAACCAATATCCCCCATTACTGTCAATTTAGAACAGCAACAGGACCGACCCTCCACACAGAACATTACCAGGGCATATGGGCCACTTACATATAATGTTAATGCATAAAGCATTTATGTACTACAATTCTGCCCCCAAATATAAACCCCTTGAAATTTAAAAACATCTCATTTGCAAGAGGGTCTTGGTACAACAGCAGCACATTTGGTTACACAGTCATAAACTACAATCACAGTAGCAATTATCACTATGTATCGTGATTTATCATATAAAAGGCGCTTGGCTAGCCATCAGTGCAACGACAATGTTACCGTTGCTACACCAGTGACCTGGGTTCAAGGGCAAACCTAGAGTGTTGGTGGCTGGTTGAGGGGGTCCGAGTTTCCCAGGGATGCTCTCCTTTTAGGAAGGGTGCAAGACCCCAGTACCACCTGGGTGACTACAAGTGGCGGTACAGTCGGGGGTGTCTCTGATAAGAAGTAGCAGCTATCTGCTTGGCTCTGGGCGGCACACTTGAGCACGCCTCTGCGCTTGGAGCCCTGAGAGAGCGAGAGCAGACAGGAAGGGGAATAAACAAGAAAAAGCCTCAGACTGCATAAGTGACGATGCTGCACTGCCCACCACTTCTCTGACTAATGAGCATTCCTGTGACAGGCAGCATGCAGTGTGTACATCAGGGCCCCAATGAGTGGGGGGTAGCCCCAGGGAAATCAACCATGGCGACGTTCAAGACTGGAATGCCTTCACAAGAAAGAGTGCACGGGGGAATAACTGAAGTGCATGTCGGATGGATGGTACAATGTCATTATTGTAATGCAATATAAAATCAACAAAAGATGTAAATTTAAAGATAAAAGGAATTTGACCATTACATACCAAACCAGTCCGTATTCCATAATAATGTCCAGTGTCAGGCAGTGTACCTTGCAGGGAATGACAATGGTCTACGTTCATGCATGTTATTTACCTCCAATGGCAATGGTACTTTACTTAGCTTTTAATAACCCGATTCAGCCATCTCTTATGCTGTTTAATGGCACATTGCTAAACTGCATTCGAAAAGGCAAATCAAACTGGTGTTACCACCAGAGGAAATGCTCCCGAACAAAGGCAAATATGCCAGCAGACGCTGCATGCCGAATGGGTTATGTACAGTAACCCACAAGTCATACACTACTGCAACCAACTACTTTATTAATTTGTCGATAACTAGTGTATTTATTACTTCAGTGATGTGTGGTCATGAACAGAAATGGGCAACATAAAGACTGTCAAGCTATATATATATGTATATATGTGTATGTATGTATACATACATACATACATATATACAGTATATATGAATTGAGTAACTCCTTTTCCTATCTCATCTGATCCACTCCATATCAATCAACAGTGATTTTCATGATGCCATATAAGCAGTGCTTTTTGTTTGCTTATTTGATTAATCTTTCTGCTTCTGTCTGTCCCATCCCAGCCCCCAACTGCTTGGCTACTGCCCAAGTTCATCGATGTCCAGGACCCCAGGAAGCTCCCCAATACATGCCTTGTGGGGGAAACACTCCCACAGTAGGGCCTTTCAGGGGTCGGCAGGTTTCCACCTCTGTCCTTCTCTGAAGTCACTGGTTGGGGAGCTCCACTGATCTGAGTGGATGTCACGGGGCCCAAGCATGCTGGAGTCATCCTACCGACGTGGGGGTGTTCTAGTTTTCTTCCCGTCCTTCAGATGACTGGCTGTGAACGTGTGTTGTACGTATGCAACAGGCAAGTGCACTGAAACCACTGCGTCTTCTCTCTCACTACCATCCCTGAATGGCATGCAACCAAGGGTGTAGGCAGGCATACTCACTGTACACATCTGTGTACAGTTTTGTTGAGTGCCTGTCACAGACCATATGCTTTTCTGTTAACATTTTCATTCTGATCTGTTGTATTTGGGTTAATGTAGGCCACTGAGGAGTGTCTCTGTTTAAACTTCTGTTGTTTAGGAGACAGATACATGTATAACCTCTTTAGAGATTAGAGGAATCATCTGACAACAATCTGACTTGTTTGGAAGGGAGCGCCATTTGGAAAGGTTGTGTATATTTTTTAATGGGGGGGGGTGTAACTATTGGAGATTGTGTACAAATCAGAACTTTCTGGCTACACCCCTGCATGCAACTCCTCGGTGCCCCCAGGTGGCACTCCTGCTGCAGGGAATGGATGTAGTCCTGCCTCATAAAAGCAGTAGCAGGAAGGAAACTGGCAACTATAAGCCGCCCAGTCTGATGTCAGTGGTGGGGAAGTAAGTTAACGGAGTCACTGCTAAAGGAAAGGATTGTAGAGTATCTTGAAACCAGCGGGTTACAGGACGGGAAGCAGCACAGATTCATGGTGGGGTGGGAAGTCATATCAGACAAATCTGATATGTTTCTTTGACTGGGTGACCAAGGAAGTAGATCAGGGTGGGGCAGTGGACTTGACCTTGGATTTGTGTAAGGCATTCAACACTGTACCACATAGGAGACCCACAAGGAAGCTAGGTAGCTTAGGGGTAGGTCCTATGGTAGTAAACTGCATAAGAAACTGGTTAATGGATAGGTGACAGAGAGTGGTGATAATGAGTTCATTCCAGGGAAGGGAGGGTTACTAATGGGGTGGCTCAGGGCTCAGTACAGGGACCAGTCCTTTTTAAAGTCTTTATAAGTCACACTACAGATGAGCTGGAAGGGAAGGGAAGGAATGCCTCTTTGCAGATGGCACCAAAATCTGCAATAAGGTAGACCCCAGAGGGGTTGGAAAGAACATGAAGAGACCTGAGAAAACTTGAGGAGTGGTCAGGAGCAATTGCAGGGTCTTGTGCGGTAATGTCCCAGTGCTAAAGGCACTCATACACACTACTTGGACCAAATGGGCCCATACCAGAAGTCTTCATTTCCTTTACTCATGCACACACTATATCACACCCAAGGGACCGATACCAGATGGCAATAATCTGACCCCAGTCTATCCCCTTCTCCCTTAGCTCCTTGAGCTGCTTATCCTGCTCATCTGACTTCTCCCCTGAAAGGGGAACAAAAGTCGGTAACCTCTGCCACTTCAGTTGGTTGTTCAGTACTCCATGAAACATAGAAACGTAGACAATGTCGGCAGAAGACAGTTGGTCCATCCAGTCTGCCCATGTTTCCCCATCTAACCCTGTGACCTACTTGTCATCCATGGCACTAGCCCTCTTTTGTTCCCTCCTAATCTCCACCCTGCTACCATCACCCTGAGTAGCCACAACAGCCTTTACTCTGTCCCAACTGTGCTTGAAACCATTTATGGTTTTGGCTCGTACCACCTCAGCTGGGCAACTGCACCAAGGTTCCACCACCTCTCAGTAAAGTAACACTTCCTCAAATCCCTCTTAAATCTCTGTTTCAGTTTCCACTCATGCACCCATGACCTTGAAGTTGTGACTCCTTGTAGCTCACCTTATTTTTTGCCTTTCAAGAATTTGAAGGTCTCTATCATATCACTCCTCTCCCATCCTGTCTCAAGCGAGAAAATGTTTAGTGCTTTTAGCTGCTCTTCCTAAGCTCTATCCTGATGGCCCTGTATCATTCTGGTCACCCTTCGCTGCACTGCCTGCCTCTAGCGTATCCTTACCCATCCACAAGTGAGGACTCCAGAACTGGGCACAGTACTCCAGGTGTGTCCTTACCGCTGACCTATAAAGACGTAATATTACCTAATTCTTTCTACTGTCTATACCCCTCCTGATGCATCTCAACATCCTAGTTGCCTCACTAGTGGCCTTATTGCACTGACATGATTGTTTGAGGGTGTCGCTAATGAGGACTCTAAGGTCCCTTTCTTCAGTTGTAATGCCCAGCTTAACCCCTCCCGTCCAGTACTACACCCTAGGGTTCTTGCTCCCAGGTGCATCATTTTGCACTTTTCGCACTGAATTTCAACTGCCAGACCTTAGATCACCTCTCCAATCTGTGCGGTCACTCTGCATCTCCCTAATCCCTTGTCGCTGTCCATCCTCCCACAGAGCTTTGGTCATCTGCAAAGGGACACAACCTGTCCTGAATTCCTTCTCCAACATCACTGATGAACACACTGGGACCAGGCCCAGAACAAATCCCTGTGGAACCCCACCCGTGACCTCTCTCTCTCTCTCTCTCTCTCTCTCTCTCTTCTGATCTGACCCCATTTACCATAACCCTTTGTTGCCTCCCCCTCAGTCAACTTCTTATCCATCTACATCCCCAATGACCCTAGATCCTCCATTTTCTTCACCAGTCACCTACAAGGCACTGATTTGAAGGCTTTGCTGAAATCAAAATCGAGCAGATCTGAGGCGTGGTCCCCATCCAGAGTTTTGTCACGTAGCTGAAAGAAACTACTAGGTTCGCCTGACACGACCTCCCTGGCACAAAGCCATGCCGCTTACTATCCTGGGGGCCACTGCTCTCCAGGTAGTCCACAAGGTCCTCCTTGACTAGTGACTCTAGCAGTTTATCTACAACTGAGGTAAGACTAACAAGCAGTTCTCTGCCTGCTCCCTCTCTGCCTCCCGTGGAGTGGAACCATGTCAACCACCCTCCAGTCCTTCAGAACTACCCCAAACTGTACTGAGCTACTGAACAGTCCTATGAGGTGTCCGGTTCAGCCAGTTCTGCTGCCAGCTCTCTGAGCTCCCCTGAATGTGCCCCATCAGGTCCCTGGGCCTTATCTATCTTAAGGGCTGCTAGCCCTTTGCAGACCCTTCCACCAGTGAAAACTGACTGCCTTATCTCCAGGACCCCTTTAGCGGCTGCTCTGATACCACTCTCTGGTAAGGGCCCGCTGTCTTCCCTGGTGAAGACAAGTCAAAAGCAGTCATTTAGGATGACTGCCTTTTGCCCATCCTCCTCTGTTACCCTCACCTACCTCTGAAAACGTAACAATTCCACCCACTGTCTTTCTTTTTTCCCTAATATACTTAAAGCATTTCTTCTCTCCACTCTCAACCCCTTCAGCAATATGCAGTTCAGTGTCTGCCTTAGAGTGTCCCTCATTCTTAGTTGGTATTCTCCCAATTCTTCCTCCCCTGCTTCCCTTGTGTCCCTAACTGGTACTCTGATGCTTTTTGTGAACCACACTGGTTGCTTCGATGAGTTTCTCTTGGTTACCGTCTTCAGGCATATCTTCGATGCCTCAAGAATTACCCTTTTTTATTGTCTTCCACATCTCCTCCGCCACTTCTGTGCAGTCTACCCCTACTAACTTGTCCCGAACCAACTCCCTCAATCTGCTGAAGTCTGCCCTTCTACAAATCAGTGACCTCCGCTTTCTACTTTAAGACTATGCTGACATATTTTATGGCCAATGCTCAAGCTCGTACCTAATGAAACCTGATACTCTTTACCAGCGAGCTATCAGGTTCATAACTGGTGCATCCTACTCCACTCACCACTGCACCCTTTACACTAGGACAGGATGGAGCTCTCCTAGCTTCAGAGCATCAGAGAAATGCACTTCTCTGGACATTCAGAGCCATATCAAACATGCTCCCACAATATATCTCTGACTGTATCCCCGTCTGTCCTGCAGGAAACTACCTACTAAGAAGCCTCTCGTCTACCTCCCTCCTCATTCCCAAAGTTAGAAGGCGGCTCGGAGAGCAGCTGTAAGTCACTCTCTTCCTGTTCTATGGAACCATGTGCAAAAAATGTTGAGACTTGAGCTTCCGTGAAATTGACCCACTTTAAAAACTCCTTGGGCAGGCCTTCAATGAAAGCGTGCAACTGTTTTCACTAACATCCCCTACCCTAGCACTTTACTGACCTCACCTGTTTTTTCTTTTTTTTCTTATTCTCCTCTTCCACATGAACTATTGCCTACTGAAGCTATAGTATTGTGTAAAAATGTGCAAACCATTCTCTAATATAAATGGCTGTCTGATTACAGAACCCTGTTCTATGGATTTGACTACAAATGTATATCTTACTAGCACATGTATAACCTGTCTCCTTGCACCCTGTGACTATTGTCTTGTGCACATACTATATTCTTATTGTTCTGTAATTTGTCTGTACCAAACCAGGTCAACCCTGAAAATGAGTTGTCTCAATGGTATTTCGACTGGATAAATAAAGACTGATTGACTGATTGATTGATTAGGGTTGACTGGTCCCCATGGCTAACTCAAACCACATACAGCTATGGTCACTGTTCTCCAGTGGCTTCCTACCCACAAAGCTCCTACCATCTTCAAGTTGGCAGCCTGTTTGGTGTGTTCTTTAACTAAAAACAACGAGTGCTGTGTAAATAATGAGAAGCACTGGCAATGAATATATCCAAAGTTTTTTACCTAAGCGATTGCTCAAAAATCACAGCAACAGCCTCGACTTCAAAGGTGACCCCTTGAAGACTTTGAAGTCGAGGCGCTAGGGGTTTATTGCTACTACCAGGAAGTACCTGCAAATTCTTTGCTGTGATTTTTGAGCACTGCAAGCAAGTAAAAACTTTGATATATTCATTTTGCAGTGCTTCTCATTATGTGCACACACACTCGCTGTGGTTCTTGTTCATGTGGAGGTTTGCCACCTCATACATGGTGCTGCAACAACCTAGAACTGCACCGCGGTAAATTGCTTTGGTCTGTGTTCTTCAACTAGCACCACCAGACAGTCCTGGACTGTATCCAGCAAGGCTTGTCTTCTGGTGCTCCTAGCAACCGAAACCTCTCCGTCGATGTCCAGTAGATCCTGGTCACCCACCACCACCACCTCCCCTGACTAATTCTTCCCCAGTCTCCCCATCCCTTTCCTCTGCCAAAGCTTGGGGAGTGATGGTGTTATCTCATCAGAACAGTCACATATCTCCTCCAACTCTTGTATTACATCCTGCCAAAATGGCTGAAGACCTGGGTAGGTCCAGCATTTGCGCCAGTTTGGCCACAGCTTCTTCAGCAGAAGGCCATGGTCTCGTTTGTGTATTTTACCACAAGGTCCGGCGTTTGGAAAAACTGAGAGTGACGCTTGCAGGAGAACTTTCTCCATTATGTAGCTGACGTTAGTCTATATGCACAGACGGCATATTTGTTCCATGAGGGAGGCAGTATAGCGCAGTGGTTTAAGGCTCTGAGCTGCAAATCTGGAGACCTGGGTTTGAATCCCACAGCCCCACTTGCATATACTGTGTGTCCCTGAGCAAGTCACAACTTCCCTCTGTTCCCAGGTCGCACCTGTAAACAAGCTTTCAGCGTAGTGTGTCTCTCCTGGTTAAACAGCTGGAAAAAAAATTATGCTAAAGTATGGGTAGTGGTTAGCTCTGCATTACACTTTCGTAAAATTGACAATGTGGTTTCCGTGGCAGCCTCCTGGATGGCCCTGTGAGCACTGGCCTATTATATGTCCCGTGTGTTACGTCGAAGATATGCTACGAGACGTTGGACCAGCATGGTTAGCTTGGCCAGCAGATGGCGATTTTCTGTGCTTTTCTCACCTATATATGATCGCAATTGTAGGTATCTAATAATGATGAGTGTTAGACAGATGAAAAGTGGCTTGTAAAGTGGCAAAGGGGAGGCTTCCCTGTAAATCTAAAAGTTGAAACATGGATCAGAATTTTAACCTGTTCCATCCCCGCAAGACCCCTTCCAGTCCGTCTGGCCAGCAGTTTGGGTCATATGTTAACACACGAAAATATAAACATTGAGGCGGGAACAGACACCTCTTCAGCATTCCCAGCCACTGATGAACTAGTCATCACTGTGTACCAGTAGAATTTTGACAAAGGGAGACAGCCAGGGGGTACCAAAGCAATAGCTGTCCAAATCATGAATCTAGTTTAAAATGAGTTCTGTTTGCTTCCAGCAGGGTTGCATGGAAGAGGCCATCAATGTGCAGGTTGTTCGTCAGTGGGCAGCCTGGGCATGCCACTGCACAGTCGGCAGGTTAACATTTTCCTTGTCTCAATCCATGTGGGGAATGGAAAACCTAGTCCAAGGGGCCTTCCCCTTCCACATAAAGCAAGATATAAGTTTGTTCCAGATTCTGAAGTAAAGATTATCAGACATTAATGGTAAATAACACAAAACTTAAGGGCGGATGTTTTGACAGCCTCTATTCGTTGGAAAAATCCTAGGTACAAATGTATCCACCTGGGGAGGCTTCCTGTTATTTGCTGTGCTAGGGGTTCCAAATTTAATAATTCAAGGTGGTCAAGATTTTTTGTAATTTTAACCCTAAGTACCTAAAGGCTGTTTTATACACACAGGTTACTGAAAGCAGTTTATTAGTCTCAAAAGCTGACAGAAAGTCTTACAACAGGTAAGAATCCCTACAATCTTGGTAGTAGTCATTTACTTGGAAGCAGCAAACAGGCTGTATAGGTGGCATATGCAACCTAACCAACAAATGTGCAGGCTGAGTCTAGCAAACAGAAAGTTCAGCATGGCCAGCTCTGCCACAGAAGGGTATCACAGTACCCACAGTGTCATTTGGTATTCCAGCAGCATGACTTGCCTAATTCCATCTGTTCTGGACTGACTCCAGGAAGATTCCAGATGATGTCCTTCGTGCTCAGTCCTTAGCTTGGAGGGGCCACTTGAGATTGTGAAGGGCTGTATATTGCAAAACCAACAGAAGGCTGCAGCTCCAGATTGGTCTCGGAGGCTGAAGGAGGTGCGGCTTTGTCTAGGAAGGCTTCTGACTAGAGGACAGGCTAGCTGGCAGAAGCGGCTGGTAGCTGTTGCAGGAATCCAAGGTGGGGAGAGGGACTGGCAGCATGAAGCTCGAGTGGGAAGAAGAGGCATTATTAGCTGGCATAAAGAACCCTTCTGAGTCCCAATCAAGCAGCGGCTGGTGGTGGGTGAAGTTTCAGCTCTTTCTCTATCACATCCTTTGAACAGGATCCAGAATTGGGCAGAGCGCACCCCCTCTAAGGGTAGGCTCCAGGAAAGACCACTCCCTCACTCTTATTCCTCTGTCTCCTCCTATGCCACCACCTTTCACGGCAAATGCGAGACACTATTTAACCACTTCCAACTGTCAACCCCCTTCCTCTCGGGACATGGCTAGCACAGCCAGTCCCAGAGGACCTTTTACTGAACTACAGGGAATCTATCTAGGAACCCCTAAGGGTCCTTGGGGTTACATACAGCACTCTTACTGTACTGTAAGTCCCTAGATTAGCCCCCAGGCCAGCCGGCACACAGGATGCTGCATTCTCAACTGTCTTTATTTGGGACACAACAATATCAAAATGCACAAACAAGCACGAAAGCACAGTAATCTGACCTACAGAGGCGCAGCTAAGTATACATGAACCAAGCGGCCACCTGAGGAGCCAACTGAGAATGGGCACACTAAAGCAGAATGTATATAAGCAGCGGATCAGTCTGAAATGCTAGTGTAACCCTAGTCCGGTATGCCGTTTGTATCTGACAGCAATACCAGGTGGGCTGGGTTCGGGGAGGAATAGGTCACTCGGCACAAAGGCTAGGTTTGGCTACTCTGCAAAGGGGCACCCAAGTAACTCCAAACACAGGAAGCAATAACTGTAATGTCCAATACCAGACGTGGGATTCTAAAGTGTGGCTTTTATTCACATCCAAACAGAATAAACAAAGCACAGATGGACCCCCATGGGGCTACACTCCTGGTCATGCAGATTACAAGAGACCAGAACACATCCTCATCACTTAAGCCCTCAGGCTCTACCGCACACTGGGCACACAGCCCGGACTTGTACGCTGCTTTGGGCTACACAGCTCAAACTTGTACGCTGCTCTGGATCTTCCCTGGCTCGGCTCCCTTGCCAGCCACTTGGACACCTTCCATACTTCATGGAAACATTTTCTGGTGGCTCCCTAAACCACCTAAGAGCACCTCGGCTCCATCAGGGAATCCTCCTCTTAATCCCACGTCTGGGTACTTTCCTCAGGCGATGGCCAAGTACCTGACAGAAAGCAACAGGTGTCTCAGAGCAAATCCGAAGAGGTGAATTTGGTTACTAATGATTGGGGGGGGGGGTCTCCCACCTCTCGCTCCCACAATCCATTCCTGGCCATTTCTCTGGACTGTAAACACCTCAACCTTTAAACACTTTGCTGTGTAGATTCTTGCTAAATGTATTTCACATTCAATCTACTTGTCTTGCTTCACATTTGTGCTGGACTTGAACATACTTAAAAATAAGTTGCATTGTCTATTACTCTAGACCCCCACAGAGTTAAAGCAGTCCAATCCCATTCTTTCTTTCCATTTGTGCTGGACTTGAACATATTTATAAGTGGCTTTGTCCATTACTCTAGACCCCCCACTGAGTTAAGCAGTCCAATCCCCCCACATCTTGCAACTGTACTTGGCTGTCTTTTCCTGACTCCACAGTAACAGTCCCTTTAGATTTCATTCTGTTCAGGTGAAAACACTTGGCCCCTTTTCAGAGCGAACTCACCCTTTGGTTGCAGGTGCCCCACAGGCATTTTCTCCTCAAGGAATCTTCCTCTCAGAGCTTCTGTTGCCTCAGCACAAGTTGAACAGGCAGCGTCTTTCCCTTAGCCGGACCCAGGGGGTTTGCCCCTGGAAAACAGGCAAACACCTTCCCCCCATCCCCTCAGGGATGGGGCTACTGAACCACTGAAAGTGGTCTCCACCACTTCAATTACCAGTTCCTGTGTTCCTCTTCAGGTGGAAACACACACCTACAACAAAAGTAGCTCTGTAACAGAGCTTAAGGCTCTGAGAGCCTGCACACACTCTGCTGCACTACAGTCTCTCTCTAAGACTGCACACAGAGTGGCTTCAAATTCCCCAACGTCTACTCTGACCTCCAACTGCAACAGTCCAGTGTGGCTATGCAGCTGCGACAGTTTTAAATGATGTCATCCCTCAGTCTCAGCTGAGACTGAGAAGAGTCAGACAGTGAGAAATCCATTTAACTGGAGTTTCACAAGCTGGCTTCCCTGTCTACCACTAGGTCATACTGGGATTCTAGTAACCCCGGGTAATGGGGGGGGGGGTTTACAAAGAAATGTCAATACAAAACAAAATTATAATGTATGGGAGGGTCATTAATGATGGAATTTAACTAATTCCTATCCTTGTTATGCTATTATTGTGACGTCAAGAAGTTGTTATACCCTCTTGTGTACATCACAGTGATAGCATAACAACATGAATGGCTTTGCTCATGCGCGTGTCTCGAACTTCCCAACAAACGAACGTTCATGGCGGTGAAAGCAGGCCCTGAAGGAGAGTGAGGCAAAACAAAAAAAATGGAAAAGGACACATTTTGTTTAACTGGTGCCCATACTCTATGAAAGACAATGGATGGGCACCAGTTAACAACAATGTGGAGTTCCCTTCTTGAGGTTGTCATGCCAACTGTACTAGGTTGTCACGACAACCTCTTGAAGGGAACCAGCGTTGCTGTTAAGCGCTTTCCATTATCCGCTATGTTGTTGCCACCCTGTACTCATGGAATTGTTACTTTTAGACATAGGGTGAGGGCAGAAGGAGGAGAAGGGCGTACAATGGGAGCGGTGATAGAGGCACCACAGGTATTTCTGTTTGGGGTGCCATTAGGTGAAAATCAGTCCTGTTGACCTATGTTATAACTTATAATACAAGCATTTTAGCCACCGACAGCCCATTTTGCGCACAAAACCTTAAGTAGAAATAATATCTGTGTTATACATGTTTTTAGTTATTTAGAGTCAATAATACTGTGCAGTTCATTGTATCAGGGGAAGTAGTGACCATTAAATACAGAAAAGGGTTGTAAAGAGATTTTAATTGCAATTTTTAAGCTGGATAAAGGTTATTATTGTGTCAAAAGTGAAACTAATACACAGATATACGATGCAACAGAAAAAACACACTGAATCTGTCATATAAGAAAGTATGTCTAGCAGGGATGTCTAGGTTGTACATGCAAGGGTTGTAAGTCAAGAGACTGGCAGCTACTGGGCTAAAGAGAATGAAAACAGCTGACATTAAGCAACAAGGCAACCTGTGGGAGCATTTAAACCCAGCTGTTGTTAAATGTTAGTCTCAAGAGGAAAACGGGGATTTCTGTCTACAGCTCAAGCAGCAATTAACTGGGACAGTTATACAAGTGTCCAAGCAAGACAGGATCGCGTGGCCAGTCACTACAGACCATTTGCCTTCGTCAGTGCTGGGTTGCATATCATCACCAGACTGACAGCAGAGATTTTTTTTCAGGCTGAAAACAAGAGAAATGGAACTGCTGCGTAGGTGCAGTATTTCTAAAACTCATCTCCGGCCCTGTAAATCAAAATGCATGCACACGATAAAAGTCATGCAAGGTCTGCGCACCACTTAAGTGGACAGTTGGTTTTCCCAGTACACCGTTTTTGCTGTGTATAAAAACATGGTGTGCACGTCTTGTTCTGTCTGCACAAGCATGCAACCAATTCAAATCCCACAAAATCGAGGAACTTCAGACTAGGTTTTACAGCCTCATATTTTGCTGGGCTCGAATTCAGTCAACTGGTGGATTATTTTTTACCCCAAATGTTCCGATAAGACTTATGTATTTTCGAGTCCGGTGTCAACCTGCAAGACTACCTTAAGAATCAGGAACACCAACATCATGAACAATACAAGCAACAACACCCTCCGATGCAAACTAACTAAGCTCCGAGTTTGAGTCGCTGCATCGCAGATGATGAACCATGAAAAGTCCCCATTTTGTACTCACCCCTGCGGAGATCAGCTTGCTCTTGTGTGCCAGTCTGTGCTAAAACTGGGCTGTACCGTCCGTAGGCTATCTGTGGGGCTCCGAGTCACAGAAATCCTGCAAGACTTGTTCTTTCCTCGTTGTTTACTTCGGCTTATTCGGGCTTTAACTCGTATTTTGTTTTTCTGCCTGCCTTTCCACTCCTCCGAGCAGCTGACCGTCCAGTTACTCCCCCTCGACGTCATGAAAACGGCGGGTGAAGCAACAGAGGTCCGGAACATCATCATCATCAGCTGCTGCAGCAGCACGCACCGCCGCTCGCCGGAGGGCCTGCTGGGAGTTGTAGTTATTCGGTTGTTCAGCGCGGAATTAGGGTTGCCACCTTTGGAGATGAAAACCAATACTAAACCACACCCCAAACTCCACCCTAACCCCGCCCTTTTATGACTAATGATGGCATCGCCTGGATTCTGCTTCACTTGATCTATTCAGAATTGCTGCTGATATAACATTGTGTACAACTTCTTTAAATTACATCTTAATTATTATTTTGCTTTATTTGATTTAGATTTAAATATTTTAAATGTCAGTGTCGTTAACATTTGGTGGGGTTAGGGGGGGTCAGGGGACTTTCCATCCTGTGTACACAGCATAGCTGAGGAATAGAGTGACTACAAGGACACCTCTGACAACTGGCTAGTTTGGATCAGGTGGCCTTTTCTGGTAAAACTCTTTCAATAAATAAATAAACTACACTAGTAATGGTGGACGAGATGTAATTACAAATATCATCTGCCATTTTAAGATGTGCTACTGTCCCTCCCATTGCTCCTACTCTAAAGATATTTGTAATGTCAGAGAAGTTTTTAAAAGTGGTAGGCACTATTCTATGCTGTTAAATACCCTATTTTGTTTTCCTTGTCAGTCATACATAGCAGATAGCATGATATGTGATATGTAGCATGGAGGCAGTATAGCACAGTGGTTTAAAGCTCTGAGCTGCAATTCTGGAGACCAGGGTTTGAATCCTACAGCCCAAACGTACATACTTTGTGACCCTACACAAATCACTTAATTCCCTTGTGCTTTCAGGTTGCACCTGTAAACAAGCTTTAGCTTAGAGTGTCTCTTATGGTAAAAAAATAATAATGTTTTGCAAAATGTTTGATAAATTGCCTAAATTTGCAGTGCCATCAAATCTAGATTGTGTTCCTGTCATCTCATCAGCTACTGCTCTCTCTCTCTTCCTTTTCTCATTTCTGTAGTTTAACATGACATTAACCACATTATTATGTGCAGTTCATCTGAAAGGCCTGGATTGGTCTTCCTGGAATATCCAAGTAGTATGAAAATTGACAACAATAACTACTGAGGAGAGAGAGGCATAGTATTGCTAGAAATGAAATAGAATATTAGATTATTAATTTAACAACAAAAGAGGTAACAAATATTAAAATATAGGACAGACCCTAAAAGAAAAAATGGTGAACATTTAAAGGTATAAAAGTATTCCTTATCACAGCAGTCAAAGACCATACTCGCAATGCAGCCTGGAAAGGATTAGTTTGATTTGCTGCTAATGGTCTTAATAGCCCTACTTTACACCTCTCAGACTGACTGGTATACAAACAAAGGTCTGCATGACATCAGAATTTGTTTATCATCTGACCATGCAAGTAAAATGGTGAAGGATTTAACAGAATCTGTTTTACAAGCATGTGAGCATTCAAAATGACTGAAAAAGTACTACCTCTGAATAAAACTGGACTAGCAGGTAACGTTTCTGAAACACATTGTACAGTCCACACTGGACAAGAGACTACCCTAATGTGGCGCCCGTCTGGTTTCAGAAAAATGAAGGTGTTAATTAAGGTGGTATTGTTTACCCTTCCCATGAATAATCTTCCAGTTTGCTGGTGTGAAGTTAGAGGTGACAACTGAGCAGACAGGGACACATTTGGCTCTTTAAGTGCATTGCTTTTGAAGGTACTTCCTGATTAGCATGCACTGCAAGCAAGCAAGCACACTAAAATGTCAGACACTTGCTTACAGTCAGATGAGAAGAAATGAAACAGTTAGTGGCAATCTAACAGGTGCTGCTTGACCCACCATAAAAACCGAATTTGCAATGGTGAAAACAGGAGGACCGAATCTGGACCTAGAAAACCGAATCATTCGGTCAAAAACCGAGTAGGTGGTAACCTTACGCGGAACCCGCTGGAGGAGTAGCCAGTGGGAACACGGCGTTTGGTCGGGAAATCGGTGGCACTTCTATCAGAGGAAGCAGGGTACTTGCGACCATGTAAAGCTTAGAACAAACAGGATTTAATAAAAATAAATAGTGGAAAATAATATGAGATTTCGCTGCGTTTTCAATAACTTGGGGGTGACAATCACTTAGTTGCCTGTACTGTACAGATCCACGTTGTATTGACCGACTGCATTAACCGGCGCTATATATACTGTTGCTGTATTGACCGGCGCTGTTATTGCTGGCGCTGTAATGACCGGCCCATTTATTTCTGTCGCTGTATTGACTGGCGCGCTATAGATGGCGCTGTTATTTCTGGCGCTGTATAGACCGCGCTGTATTGACCGACGCCATACCTCTCAACTGTACCACATTATGAGGAACGTTCCTCATTTTACTTCACAAAAGCTCCCTGTTCCACATTGTGAGGACTTGTTCCACATTCAAAGTCAACATTTTAATGCAACAATCCATAGTAAATGATGCAAAAAATATATTATTCAATTAATAATAGACTTTCTGAACATAAATGCAACATTTTAACAGTGTTTGAGCTTCTCAGGTAAAGATTTGATTAAGTGTTCCACATTTTGACAGACAATGTTCCACATTTGGGGGACAAAAGGTTGAGAGGTATGACCGGCGCTGTTAGTTGCTGTGGCTGTATTGAGCGACAGCAAATAACAGCGCTAGTCAATACAGCGACAGCAATAACAGTGTGGTCTATACAGCGGCAGAAATAACAGCACCAGCATATACAGCGACAGAAATAACAGCATCGGTCAATAAAGCGCAGGTCAGTACAGGGCTGTCACTGTATTGACCGGCGCTGTAATTTCTGTCGCTGTATATGCTGGCGCTGTTATTTCTGGCACTGTATAGACCACACTGTTATTTCTGTCACTGTATATGCTGGCGCTGTATAGACTGCACTGTTTTGCTGGCGCTGTATATGCTGGCGCTGTGTAGACTGCGCTGTTATTGCTGTGTCGCTGTGTTGACGACGTAAAATAACCAGTCAACTCCCAATGACAGCATACTCAGCGACGAAATACAGCTCCGGTCAGTACAGGGCTGTCACTGTATTGGAGTGCTGTAATTTCTGTCGCTGTATATGCTGGCGCTGTTATTTCTGGCGCTGTATAGACCACGCTGTTTTTGCTGCCGCTGTATAGACCACGCTGTTATTGCTGTCGCTGTTATTTCTGGCGCTGTATAGACCACGCTGTTATTGCTGTCGTTGTATTGAGCGACAGCAAATAATAGCGCCAGTCAATGCAGCGGCAGCATATACAGCGACAGAAATAACAGCGTCGGTCAATACAGCGCCGGTCGGTACAGGCCAGGCAACTAAGTGATTGTCACCCCACAGTTACTGAAAAAGCTGTGAAATCTCATGTAATTTTCCTGTATTTATTTGTTTGCTTGTGTGACCCCAATCCTATTTGTACTGTACTGTTTGTTACTGCATTGAGGGGCTGTGCCCCCCCCCATTGTGTACATTCTATTTTTATTTCTAATAAAGTTATGTTGTTTTTGCTGGATGCAGTCCATGAGTGCCAATTCTCGCTTATTTTTACTGCATATGAGGGGTCAGACACACACACACACCTCTGTCCCATTGTGTGCTTTCTTTTCTTAACCAGGAAAGACACACTAAGCTGAAATCTTGTTTACAGGTGGGGTCTGGGAGTGCAAGAAAGTTAAGTGACTTGCTGAGGGTCTCACACACAGTATGCAAGTGGGGGTGGTGGGATTCAAATCCAGGTCTCCAGGTTTGCAGTTCAGAGCCTTAAACCACAGGGCTAATAAAATTCTGTTGTTTTAGCTGGATGCAGTCTGGTGCCAATTCTCAGAGCACAGGGTCTGTGCTCCGCCCATGCACATTCTCATATTATTTTCATGTATTTATTTTTGCTTGCGTGACCGTGTTTGTATTTTAACATCACAGACCAGAAAGTGGGCGTGATTACAGGCAGCAGAAAATACCATAGTAGCCAATTTTTGGAGTGTGCAGCCGGCCATAATCAGTCAGTATTATCGGATCATTTGTCCTGGTTCCCAAAGTTTCTGAAATGTGTTCTTCACATTTTGGAAGGTAGGACATGTTCTTAATTTGGAACTTGAAACAAGGTTTCAGCCAAGGAAAAGTATGATCACCCTGCCGTCCCGATGAATGTAAGGGGCCCCACATTTTTGTGGGGCCCTACCTCTCCGCCACTAAGCATAAAACAATCATTAATGCATTTAAGTAAGCATTAATCCACGACGAAGGTGGCATCTAATGGGGAGTTAATGCATGGTTGGGGCCGTTGGAGCTCGAGGCCACAGGCTGAGTGCCTACAACCACCAACCATGCATTAACTCCCCATTAGATGCCATCTTCGGAGTGGATTAATGCGCTTGTAACATGGCAGCTGGAAGGAACTATTACATGAATACTCTTTTGCTTCCTTTGACACAGAAATGATCACTACGACTAGTTTGACTTCTATTTTCCAGGTTCACATCTCTTACTTTAAGCCTGTCTCGAACTAGAACCGTGGCGTGCCGTTGCACAGGCCATTCAGTAATGTGGTGTGCGTAATTTATTGCACGATTACAACTTTGCTGTACATTCTTACATTCCGATTTCATGATGATCAGACCTGCAAAGTTCCTGCTTCTAATCGGCTGCTCTCTTGCTGACCCACCGTTTTGACGTACCATTCATGTCGTGCTGCATTGTGGGGAGGCTGTACTTGCTACATCCTTTAGTATGCGCGAGCTGTCACTGCAGTTCTCTCAGCTATGTTTCTTGAAGAGCGGTGACTGTCCCGACCAATAGGAGGCACTTTTACCATGCCATAACAGTTTTCCTCTCCATACATATCAGTTTCTGTCCTCCCCTCATACTTTTCTAATACAGCACTGCTCACAGTACTATTCCATGACTGTGTTGCATCGCTTCAGCGCAAAGAGCGCTTCTGTTACTTCCATGTGTATTCTCTCTCCTCGCCATTCTGTCCACTCCTTCACTATTCGACTATGATGCAACACTTTTGCCACACCACTTCCTCCTTTTGCTGACCAATAGGTGGCACTGTTAAGCACGAATGAACATTCACTTTTCTTTGCACTTCGTTTCTTTCCCTGTTAGCCTTGCCCCTGATCTCTTCCACTGTGCTCCGAGTGTTACTGTTTCTAGTCGCTGGATGGGACCGGGTGGCTCCTAACACCCCAATATTCTGCCTCCCCTACTCTCTCCACTTCTTGACGTATCCTACACCTGCAACCAGCCCCCTCCACTGACTCTCTTGGTGCCATCCCTTGTACTTCAGAGTCCCTCTTCCTAGCGCCACCTATTGGTCACCCTAGAGCACTTCAGTCTCCCTTTCTCAGAGCGTTCATGAGCTCAACAGGGCATTATTGCTCTGAATGTTCTGAAGCAACAAGGCATTATCGTTTCATAATGCTGTGTTGCTCCTGTACCAGCTGACACCTTTTGTCCTATCCCCATTTCTTCTCAACCTTCTAACATTTTTACCATGTTACAGAGTAATTTGTAACATGGCAAAAATCTAACAGCGATAAAAATGAACGCTGATAGGAGCAAGCACGTCAGCTGGTACAGTAGCAACACGGCATTATGAGACGATAATGCTGTGTTGCTTCTGAAGTACACAAAGTACCCACGAGAAGAATAGGAGCAGTGTGGTCAGTGGGAAAGGGGAAAAAATGTGAGTCAGAGAGGCACAAAAGAGTAAGATAGTAGGATATAGTAGCGGTGGGACAACTGGAACAGAGGGACGTGAGTAGGAGTAGAGAAACGGACGTTGTGAATGAAGAGATGGAGAAAATGCAAGCAGTGTTCAACATGTGTGGAGGAATTCAAATGGAGGAATGGGTAGAGAATGAGAAGCAGCGAGATAGAAGCGTGGCACACAGCTAGGAGACAACAGAGGAGAGGTAAACAATCAGTAACCCCAGCCCAGAAGTAGCGAGAGAGAGAGGAAGGACCATGGCAGAACACAAAGCAGCAGGCGGAACATCCACCAACAGATCTCAGTTCCACGGGTTCATGGTGTATGGGACTGTAAAGTTCAACTATGCAGGAGGAATCACACAGCAAGACCATTCCACAGACACTGGATGTCTACTAGCAGGTAAAGAAATGAGTAGGGAAACAGAGCGAGCAGGATACTATGAGCAATGAAACTCAGCAAAGGACGCTGCGAATATGCAAATGAGATATGGGGAGCATGTGGAAATGGGAAAAGAGGCAGAATAACAGTTCTCCTAAGTAAAATATTGAAAGAACAGCTGCACAGAAATCCTCGAAATGTACAGCAATAGTTAATAGTAATGCAAGTGCTTGCTGCATGTGAAAATAAAATAACCATATCTGTATGTAACAGGGTTGTATCAAAAGCATTGAAAGTAACAGTAAAGCCCGGTGGCACTGAGGGTTGGGGTGCTGGAAGCCACACCTCACGCTACACTGGTGATCTGGGTTCGGGAACGGACTCAGGTGGCCGGGGGTCGGCAGGTGTCGGCAGACATGTGTATTTAAGACATATTACACTTTCCATCAGGTCTTAAATGTTAATTGCCAGTAACCTATTGAACTGGCTTATTATGACCATTTATATGACTTGCAATACTCATTGTAAGTTAAAACAGCTTGTGGACTTCACGTTTAAACACTAAGGGTGGGATATTCTGAAGGGTTGCACATGGCGCAACACAGTTGCTCCATGCACAACCCACTGATGTGCCCTGGCGCGATATTCAAAAGGGGAAAGTGCGTGGCACAAATCTCGATGCGCCGGGGCACATCAGTAATGTGGGCGCAAGTAGAGGCGTGCCCATGCATACCCCACACATCCCAATATTCAGCCCGGGATGTGCGGAGCCCATGCAGGCGCAACCCCTACATGCGCCGCACAGAGTTGTTCCAAAAAATTAAGGAGCAACAGCCAGCCATCCACAGGTCAGCTGCCGTATTGCAGGGCGCAACACAGCAGCTGCCAGCTGTGGGTGGCCACCCGAGCTCCGGCGGCACCCTCCATCGGGTAGTGCCCCCCATGCCCGATCGCAGGCATATGTATTATAAATAAAATGTCCCATATCACTGGTGGTCCAGTGGACCGCTGGTAGCCCGATCGCAGGCATATGTAGAATAATCAGACGTCCCATATCCTTGGTGGTCCAGTGGACTGCTCGAATCCCGATCGCAGGAAGAAGTAAAAAGAAAGAATAAATCCCACCCCTGGTGGTCCAGCAGTACCCCTCCCCACCCTCCACTAAGCCCGCTCCCCGGTCAGCGGTGGGTGGCAGCCCCCCACCCGCAAGCCGCCCGGCCGCCTGCCAACTGACTGCGTACAGTACAGCTGTACCCCCATTGGTCCATAGCGTGGGCCAATGGGCGTGCAGACCGTACCATACTACACAGTCCAAATATGTGAACCAGGGTAAAAGGAATGTGGAAGAGACAGATATGGGGATAGAAAAAGGGGAGACAGACGAGTCGATTGTAGATGTGATCAGTCTTTTAACAGTAGTAATTAGAGTGGACCCTGTGACCCCGGACCCATCTGGACCCGGAGCCTTATCTCACCTCAGTGCCCTTAATCCTTCGGCACCCTATCTTCTGTAATCCCTGTATCAGTCACCCCTCCCCCTACCCAGTCCTCCTCTCCCAGGAGGTGTCTACCCCCTTTCTCCTTCGTGAGCACAGAGCAGAAGTAATCATTAAGTGCCTTTGCCTGGTCCTCCCCTTCCACCCACCCTCCATCCTTCCTAATCCTCACAATCTGATCTTTGTTTTTCTATTTTTCTCTGATGTGTCTGAAGAAGTCCTTTTTTCCATTCTTAATGCCCTGTGCCAATGTCAGTTCTCTGGAAGCCTTGGTCACTCTGACCAGCCTGGCAACCTCCCTACATTAAGTTTTGAAGTTCCCTATTTATTTTGTTTCCACTTATTTATAAAGTTATTTCTGCATTTCATAGCTATTTGGTTTTTAAAAAAACCCTGATTGACTTAAACAATACCAACTTGCCAATTCACACTGCTTTATTGCTGTTTTCTTCAAATCTTTGTTAATTGCTGTGTTACACTCTTTATTCAGTTCTGTAAATCTAATCTTTGTTCTCTCCTTTACTCCATTTAGTCCATGAAAAACACCTCAGTGGTGCAAGCGTCGGCGCAGTGCAACTCGGATGTACCGGGGCCAGGACCAGGTGATAGCCAGCGGTGATGCACCATGGTGCAGCACCATTGAATATGGCATTGGACAGGCGCGTAGCGCGGTGGCACTGTCTGGCGCAAGCCACGAATGAGAGGGGTGGGATGTGCCAGCACAAAGCGCAGTTGCGCTAGGCGCATCACCCTAATATTCAGCAGAGGGTGTGCAAATGAGGCCATAATATATAAAGAGCACAAATGGGGCCATTTACATGTCATTATGCCCCATTTAGACAGACCAAGTAGGGCATGCCCGGTGAACTGCACCTGGTACCCTGCACAGAATGATGTGTGCTCAGTGGATGTCCCGCATCCCCACCTGTGAGTCGCCATCACGGGTAAATTGCCATAGAACAAATCCCTGGTAGTCTAGTGGTACCTCCTTCTGTGTCCTGATCGCTGGTAAATTTAGGTAAAATCATTCCCTGGTAGTCAGTGGTACCCCTCACCCTAGCCCGATCACGATGCGTCGGCGTAAATTAATTCCCTGGTGATCCAGTGGCACCCCAACCCCTCCACCCACACAGAACCCTTGCTCACCCCGCTCACCCCATCATCGGTGAGTGGCTGCACCCGCCCACATACCGCCCGGCTGCCCGCCGAATGACAGGTACAGTATGGGCTTGCAGGGCATACTGGACTAGACAGTCCCAATATGTGAAGGAGGCCATTCACATATTTGGGACTGTCTAGTACAGTATGCCCTGTAGCCCATTGATCCACACTGTGCACCAATGGCCTTAAAGCCCATACTTATCTGTCATTCAGTGAGCGTCGGACGGCACGAGGGTGGTTGCAGCCACCCGCCAATGACGGGGGGAGTAAAGGGGTTCTGTGTGGTGGAAGGGTGGGGGTGCCACTGATCACCAGGGAATTATTTTATGGTGATTTACCGCCACCAGGGCTAGGGGCGGGGGCACCACTGACTACTAGGGATGAGTTTACCCACGTAAACCTGTGATCGGGGACACGGAGGGAGGGGGTACCACTGGACTACCAGGGAATGTGATTACCTACTTTTACCAGCATTCGGGGACACGGAAGGGGGGGTACCACTAGACTACCAGAGAGACATGGGTGCTTGTGGACGGTGTTCTGATGGGGTAGGTGGCCACCATGGCTGGCAGCTGCTGTGTTGCGCCTGCAAAACAGCAGCCCTCCTCGCAGTAGGCCAGGAGTTCCTCCTCTTTAGGGGCTCAACTTTGAGTCCCCTATGCGGTGCAATGCAGGGTTGCGCCAGCATATGCGCCCGCATATCCCAGGCTGAGAGTCGGCTGTGACGCATATGCATGGGCACGCCTTGCATCTGCGCCCACATACACCAACATTGCACCCCGCACATCAGGATTTGCGCTGCACCTGGCAGCATTTTCTATCCCACCAGGGCGTGAGTATGGAGCAATAGCGTGAACTCTGTTGCGGCATGCGCTAGCCCTTGAATATCTGGGCCAATAGTATAAGAAATACAGAGTTAATGAGAAATATAAGCTGCTGTGTGCCCAAATATTATGTTCCTCAAAGTTCTTCTTGAAGCATCAGTGATCACTCTTTAGGTTTTCCAAAGGTTTCCAAAGGCACTAGCTGCTCTTTAAACATTTAACATTTTTGCTGATAAGCTTGTATAAAAATATCTAAAAACAGAGGTCAGTCGTTTAATAAATGATGTATCCATGACTTTGTGACTTTTCATAGGATGTCCATGACTGCTGTCATTTTGACCATGATAAAGTCATGATTTCTCTATTTTCCATGACAAAAGTATGTCTCTAAAAGGATGTTATAAGACCATCAGTGTTGCACCCTGCAGCAATAATGAATGGGGAAAGATTAAAAGGTCTGGGCTGTCAATAAGCAGGCAGAAAACCTCTATATCCATTATCTTGCACAGAACATGATAACTCTGGTAATAGGCCATGGTAAAATGTATTTTTGTTGTGTTGGAAATGTATTATTTTATACTGGATTGGTTGGTTCTATGTGTGACAGGGTTGAATAAGACCCTGTTCCATTTGTTCTTCAGAAAGAATTACAGTAGAACCCCGTTTATCCGAAAGTAAGGGGAGACACAAAATTCTTTAGATTAACAGGGTTTCAGTTAAACAGGGGTTGCAGTTTCTTAGACACGCACTTTGTGCTTTGTGTTCTGCGAAGCTGTCTCAGCAGCAAAAGATTAAGAAGATCCATCTCGGACTGGCTCTCAATCCACCGCAAGTAGCTTTCAAAGCTCTGTACAGCTTCAGAATCTGTAGGCATGGAGGATGTTTTCTCCTCATCTTCACTGCTACTGCTGGTGTCCTCCGTTCTTGTCCCCTCAGACACAGCTTTAACAATGTCAGTGTCTAATAGCTCCGATTGTCCTCAGTCCTCTGTTTGCCATGTTATCAAGGTTGTACTGTAAATGCAGTGATCTGTTCTATCCTTTTCTTTTCTGTCTCTTGTCTGTCTGGTTGCACAACCAAATAGTTTTGTGAGGCCTAGGAACTGATCACTCTGACGGTCTTGCGATTCTCCACCTCTTACTGTCTCTCAGCCTTCACTTGCTGTTTCTGTCTTTTCTTCCCCTTTACATATCTGTAGTTATAAAACTATATGTTAATCTTTATCTGGAACTGGGATCCCTTAGTTTGAAATGTATATAGTTATACTGTTGAAATGATTGCAAAAATTGCTATTTGGAATTTAGGGGGTTAACCTAAAATGCAGTTTGAGCTCCTCTCAGGCTTGTTTGCAAACTCTTTTGCTGAGCTGTCAGCAGGAGGCCAGCTTGGGACATTGTTCTGTTTGCAAGCTTGCCCTGCAAAGAAAATGACGAGAACTCTTGATACATTTTTTGAGAAACAGGATGTCTCCTTAATGAGCTCCAGATGAAGCAGTTGTCAGGCAAAGACTTGTTATAAAAAGAGCAGCAATGTTTTGCTAGAGAGACTTCTTGCAAACTGGAAAGAAACACTCAGATGAAGGACGTTCTTTGCTCTGTTTGTACTGCCTTTGTATTTCGCTATCCTGAACAATTTTATTTTTTAATTTTTATTCTGTCGTTATTGATAATGATAAAATACTGCATGACAATTGAATAACTGCCCCAGTTTTCCTATGCTTCCTGACCTATGCCTCAGTGACACTATGCCATGTAAATGCCAAAGAAGAGTCCTGCTGCTGCAGGTTCTACAGTAATGCTGGGTCCGCCAGTGGTGCCCATAACTTAGAAATGTTAACAGTGTTGCAGAATATCTCATATCAAGAGAAAGCACTTACTGTACGTGTGAAACGCATCAGGAGACATAGACGATGACATCAGATGGAGTGAGATTTGAACTTAGTTCAGGCACCTGTGTATGCTGTTTGTGCTATTTACATGTTTTTTTCTTACTATCACTTTAATAAAGTTGGATTTGGCACTTTATGATGACCTCCAGAACCTCTTATATTGATTGAGTCTATTGGATTGAGTCTATCAAGTACTTTTCTGCACTAGTGAGGTACGTACTTTTAAGTACACCTTAGCCTGCTGTCAGTGCCGGTCACCCCACATTTACCTACTTGTATTCATAACTAGTTGATGTTTTCTTCTGCATAATGCTAATTTGTGAATATTCAGTGAATGAATGTGAGAATTAGGCTCTTTATTTATATTTATCGATAGATTGATTCAGTTATTCATTTAAGCAATAATGCCCGACAGGATGTGTGTTGTGCTGGGATAACATCACGCTCTCAGGTGGTTAGGCACAAGGCCGCAGGCCGAGTGCATCAATACTTGAGGTGTGACGTTATCCCAGCACAACACACACCCTGGAGGGCATTATTGCTATTATACAATGGCTTGTTGTAATACAGAATAAAAAATAATTTTAGAGAATGTTTTTGTTAGTGTGGAAGCATATTTTGTTTCTTAAGAAAGATACCCAAAAAAGTAACTAATGGTCGTCATGGTCCTCCAAATGGGTTCACAGTGCTGAGAGTAGACCCGTGATGTTGTGCTGGGATAACATCACGGGTCCAGTCCCAGACTGACCAATCAGAGACCAGGATTCTTTCTTGCCATTGTATAATTATTTATTTCAAATTATTACAACTGGGATACCCCCATGAGATGCAGCATCTCGTTCTTCTAGTTTTCATGGGGGTCCCAAGAGGACTGCGGAACTCAAAAGGTAAACACAGTCCAGCAGGAATAGTTGCCTACAGGCTAAGTATACACAGGAAAGAAAACCTGTAAAGGTACAGTAAGTCACCCTTGGTGGAGCACTGTGTACTTTCTCTGGGTCTTTACTGGCTTTTTATCAGGCTTTATTAGGAAAGACTAATCTCTCTCCATGGAAATCTTTGGTAAAAGATTAATATGTTCTGAAGAAAAATCAGTGTATGGGAAAGACTAATGACTATAGTTGAACCCTTTTATCTCCATACACCTTTCAGTTAAAATGCATAAATGGAAATTGAAACATTTGTGTGATACATTTTTAAACCACTCAAGGGATACCAGGAGTGCAAGCAGATTTATACAATACCAGGGTAATAAATGTTCTGATGAATAGAGGATACACACTGACCTTACTCAACATATGCAGTTTATCTCTGCATATGAGGGGGCAAGACCTTACCTCATGAGTGGCAAAGTCACAACTGAGTTATGAAAGTCTTGACCCCTCACAAGTTGAGGTAAATTGTGTATTTTGAGTCAGGTCATCTAGTGTGTATTCAATTTATACAACATCAGTTTGTTATAACTTTTTAAAGGGACACTGTTGATGTCTAGTTGATGTTTTTATGTCCCATATAAAAATGATACCTGCAGCCTTGTGATGTAGTAACCATTCTGTAAAAACTTGCAGCTTGCCATTTAGTTCATGTTTAGATTTATTGATCGACACAGAGTCTTTTCATACAAAAAAGATAAAGTAATTAACAAAAATATTAAATAAATACACTATAATAATGACAAATGCAGCTTAAAAACACTGTTCATATAAATATTTCCACAGAGTTTAAATGCAGCTTCTAATTTTGCCATATCATGCCTACAAGTACCTTATAGTCTCTTATTATCTGTTACTCTGAGTAAACATTTCAGACGGTATGATTTAGTAGATTCCATATTGAAAATAAGACAGCTTTTAGTTCCAATACTGATTATGGTTGATCAGTTTTCCCAAATCTGATCCATCCTAACTGAAATGTCGGCTCTGATCTAATAAGGTACAAAATTCAGTTTACAAACAGAATAGATGAGGCACATTATCATGCACCAATAGTCATAACAATAATAATATCTGTTATCCATTTAAATAAACATAAATCAGATGAGCCATAAATTAATATGACATCTCAACTTGACATTTAGTGTAAAGGAGGCCTACTGTTAGTACATTTAAACAGCCCTCCACGGCCCATTCCGTCCTGTTACTTACCATATAGAGTGCCTGCAGCCCTGCTTCATACCTCTTGTCATCAAAGTGCTGTTTTGGAGGGCGCTGCAGTGCTGGATGGCCACTTGGCTCATACAGGGAAGGTATAAGGCAGGCATTCTAATATAAAATTTAAGTGTTTATCCTTGAGAATAATTTTGAAACAGACTTATTTAGCTGATTGGGCAGGCAGCTTTCCAGAATTAGTTGTCGTCCGCATCATGTCAGCAGCTCTTTAAGGATCATTTATCTGAGGACACTAACAAGTTAATGTCATTCTTGGAACTCAGAAATAAATTCCAGCTTCAGAAATTTCAATTTCGTAATTATTTGCAACTTAGGGCTTTACTCCAAAAATATGTTCTGCTGCCTGATTTCTCACTTCCCTGTAATGAACAGTGAGGACAGATTATGAAATGTGGACCTCTGAGAAAAGGGAATAGCATCATTTGTAAACACCTTACTAACATTTCTCATTCTCAACCTCTGACCTTATCAGCTAAATCCAAATGGGAAACAGCTCCACAACCTCACTTCAGACAATGATTGGCAGACTACATGGAAACTTGCCTATTAGTGTAGTAGAGAGACCCACGGTAGGGTGGTACAGTATACAATCTTACATTACTTCTATCTTTCTCCAACTAAACTATTTGAAATGGGTTATGCTGCAAATAACAACTAGGGAAGTGTGAACAACCAGATGGAACTTTGTTGCATATGTTGAGAACTGCTCCAAACTTGTTGACTTATGGAAAACTACACATAACATATGCAAACCTGTGTGGACACAGATCTACCCTTCTCTCTCAAATTATATATTTTGGGGGTATTTTCACATACCGACCCACTTACCTACTCTCAAAAACTAGCAGTTAAAAGATTAATCTTAAAGTACTGGCAAATCCCATCAACCCCCCACTCTAGTGGAATGGTTTAATATAGTAAGTTACACTGCAAATAATGAATGAATCAGCTGTTGGATTTTGAACAAAACTGACAGCCTTAATGAGATCTTCAGCTGAATGCCTATTAGATATACTGTACCTGCTACTGTTCCTATTTTTATGAATACTGATGTAATATGTCACTGATATCATTAGAGCATTTATTCAATAGGTAGGTATAGTATATTAGTTTAGTTTTATTGTAAACCTTGTAGTTTTCTTAATATTGCTCATACTGTAATTTGAAATGTTGCTTTTATTGTTTAATTCTTGCACTGTTTGTAACTGTTGTTGTTTCTGAAATTTTAATAACAAGTATTATGGAAAAAGAAAGTCTTCTAAGAGATAATATTGTGCTGGGTGTGTGGATCAGTTCTCAGCCTTGCAGCTGACATATGTGTTTCTATCCCCCATTACATCATCAGCATTGTGATCTCACTGATAATGACATCACTGGTGACTGCCCTTGCTGCTGCTGAGTGGTTATTCCTAAGCAGCAGTGATGTCACAGTTAGTGAGGTCACAATGTTGATGATATCATTGGGTGGGGAGGGGACAGAGATAGATATATCAGCTGCCAGGCAGAGTTCTGTTCCTCACATCACACCTACAAACATCAGATAAACAATCTTCTAATTAACCAAAGGGAAAAGAAAAAGCACCTCCAATATAAAAGATAAAGGTTGACTGCTTTAAAACTAATATTAATATTAGGCAGTAAACCAGCTCTTTAAGCAAGCCAGTAGAATTTGCCTGCTGCATGTACGTTATTAATATTGACACAAACGGAGATTGTAAACTATGCTTCTGTATGTTCCTCAGTATGTTATTTTATGTCTATACAAGGAAGTTCCTGTTAGTTTTGACCTTATTTTGATGTTCTTTTAAAAATAAAAGTAATTTAGCTCCTCCAATATTTATTTCTGCATTGGTTATGGAGTCAATGTCTACCACACTTGTATTAGTTTGAGCTGAACCTTACACTGATGGTTCAGTTATCTCGGTTTCCTCCAGGGGGACATCCTAGACTGATTCCACCTGCACTTCTGAGCTCTGATTAATGGATGCATCAAATTTGTAAACACTGTCCATCATTGTTAAATGTTTAATTTAGATCCTTTTCAAGTGAATTATTAAATATTTTACTAAGGTTCTGTTCTTTGGGTGGCTTTGTTTTTTAATTTTTTTCTGCCTCTGGTAACCTTTTTGAAATGTCTGGGACATAATCATTCCATGTACATTCTTTAATTAACATTTTAATGTTTGTTCTTTTGTTTTAGATATCAAGTTAGGAGATTTTATAAATAAAGCTTTACTGTATCAACCTGGGATTTTATAAATGAAGCTCTACTGTATCAACCTTATATAGCCTTTCTACGGAGTAAAACTAATAGAATATTTGTACTGCTAGTTGTATCTTTAGGATTTTCTGTGCAGAATTACAGATAATCAGTTTGGATATAGAAGTGGGGTCAAAAGAGCAAGAAATAGAATAACACCAACCTTTATTTAATGCAAAAAAATGTTCATAAAACAGTAACAATTTAGTCATTTTAGACCTCACATAAACACGGATAAATAATAACATCTCAGTTTTGTAAATTTTCAAGTACTCTTCGTAGACCAGAATAACTTATTTTGCTAGTTGTGTCAGCTTCTGAGTTACTTTTAGATGTTCTTTCCAGTTCCATTTCTTCTTGCTGCCCTCTGTCCTCCTTTTCTTCCTCTTCTGCTTTGTGCCTCCTCCCTCAGAGGAATCGTGTTTCCTCTTCCACTTGTGGTTTTGCTTGGTTTTCCTCTTTACTTTCTTTCCACTCTTCTGCTGGCACAGGTCTGCTATCTCTGAAGGGTGCCCTTATAGGGTCAGGAAGTAGTCATCCTTGGAGCAAGGCAAAGATAAATGATTGGTTAGGGAAGCTAAGGGACTGTAAATAAGAGGAAAGATACATTGCTTATCTGAGGTATCTAGTTTGATATTGAGTCTGGTTTGGAAACCTATCTAATCTAATTGGGAGGCAGTGTAGTGTAGTGGTTAAAAGCACTGAGCTGCAAACTTGGAGAACTGGGGTTGAATCTCACAGCCACAATCTGCACACTTTGTGATCATGAGCAACTCACTTAAATTCCTTGCTCCCAGGATGCACCATGAAAACAAGCCTTGACTTAATGTGTCTTTCGGCCAAAAATTGTAAAAAAAAATTAAATAAATAATCAAATTAGATAAAGTTAATTAAATAAAAACAGTTTGGGACAATTGATCTGACCTCACGCAGGCTGCAGGTGCCCCACAGGCGTTTCCTCCTCAAGGAATCTTCCTCTAAAACTTCTGTTGCCTCAGCACAAGTTGAACAGGCAGCGTCTTTCCCTTAGCCAGACCCAGGGTTTGCCCTGAAACAGGAAACACCTTCCCCATCCCTCAGGGATGGGGCTACTAAACTCATTGAAAGCAGTCTCCACCACTTCCAATACCAGTTCCTGTGTTCCTCTCTTCAGGTGGAAACACACACCATAAACAAAAGTAGCTCTGTAACAGAGCTTAAACCTCTGAGATCCTGCACACACTCTGCTGGCAACAGTCTCTCTCTCTAAGACTGCACACAGACTGGCTTCAAATTCCTCAACGTTCTACTCTGACCTCCAACTAAACATTCCAGTGTGGCTTATGCAGCTGCAACAGTTCTAAAATGATGTCATCCCTCAGTCTCAGCTGAGACTGAGAACAGAGTGAGACAGTGAAAAATCCATTTAACTGGAGTTTCACAAGCTGCCTTCCCTGCCTACCACTAGGTCATACTGGGATTCTAGTAACCCCAGGTAGCAGAGGGTTACACAGAAATGTCAATATAAAAACAAAATTATAATGTATGGGAAGAGTTATTAATGATGGAATTTAACGAATTCCTATCCTTGTTATGCTATCATTGTGACGTCAAGAAGTTGTTATACCCTCTTGTGTACATCACAGTGATAGCATAACAACGTGAATGGCTTTGCTCATGTGCGCGTCTCGAACTTCCCAACAAACGAACATCCATGGAGGTGAAAGCAGGCCCTGAAGGAGAGCGAGGCAAAACAAAAAAAACAGAAATGGACAAATTTTGTTTAACTGGTGCCCATACTCTATGAAAGACAACGGATGGGCACCAGTTAACAACAATGTGGAGTTCCCTTCTTGAGGTTGTCATGCCAACTGTACTAGGTTGTCACGACAACCTCTTGAAGGGAACACAGCGTTGCTGTTAAATGGTGCCTGGTGTCCATTATCCTCTATGTTGTTGCCACCCTGTACTCAAGGAATTGTTACTTTTTAAAAATAGGGTGAGGGCAGAAGCGAGGAGAAGGTGGGCACAATGGGAACGGTGATAGGGGCACCACAGGTATTTCTGTTTGGGGTGCCATTAGGTCTAAAATCAGTCCTGCTGACCTATGTTATGACTTATAATACAAGCATTTTAGCCACTGACAGACCATTTTAGGGCACGAAAACCTTAAGTAGAAATAATATCTGTATTATACATGTTTTTAGTTTTTTAGGGTCAATAATACTGCGCAGTTCATTATCAGGGGAAAAGTAGTGATCATTAAATACAGAAAAGGGTAGTAAAGAGATTTTAACTGCAAGTTTTTTAAGCTAGATAAAGGTTATTATTGTGTCAAAAGTGAAACTAATACACAGAAAGTATGTCTAGCTGGGATGTCTAGGCTGTACATGCAAGGGTTGTAAGTCAAGAGACTGGCAGCTACTGGGCTAAAGAGAATGGAAACAGCTGACATTGAGCAACAAGGCAACCTGTGGGAGCATTTAAACCCAGCTGTTGTTAAATGTTAGTCTCAAGAGGAAAACGGGATTTCTGTCTACAGCTCAAGCAGTTAACTGGACAGTTATACAAGTGTCCAAGCAAGACAGGATCGCGTGGCCAGTCACTACAGACCATTTGCCTTCGTCAGTGCTGGGTTGCATATCATCACCAGACTGACAGCAGAGATTTTTTCAGGCTGAAAACAAGAGAAATGGAACTGCTGCGTAGGTGCAGTATTTCTAAAACTCATCTCCGGCCCTGTAAATCAAAATGCATGCACACGATAAAAGTCATGCAAGGTCTGCGCACCACTTAAGTGGACAGTTGGTTTCCCAGTACACCGTTTTGCTGTGTATAAAAACATGGTGTGCACGTCTTGTTCTGTCTGCACAAGCATGCAACCGAATTCAAATCCCACAAAATCGAGGAACTTCAGACTAGGTTTTACAGCCTCATATTTTGCTGGGCTCGAATTCAGTCAACTGGTGGATTATTTTTACCCCAAATGTTCCGATAAGACTTATGTATTTTCGAGTCCGGTGTCAACCTGCAAGACTACCTTAAGAATCAGGAACACCAACATCATGAACAATACAAGCAACAACACCCTCCGATGCAAACTAACTAAGCTCCGAGTTTGAGTCGCTGCATCGCAGATGATGAACCATGAAAAGTCCCCATTTTGTACTCACCCTGCGGAGATCAGCTTGCTCTTGTGTGCCAGTCTGTGCTAAACTGGGCTGTACCGTCCGTAGGCTATCAGTGGGGCTCCGAGTCACAGAAATCCTCAAGACTTGTTCTTTCCTCGTTGTTTACTTCGGCTTATTCGGGCTTTAACTCGTATTTGTTTTTCTGCCTGCCTTTCCACCTCCGAGCAGCTGACCGTCCAGTTACTCCCCTCGACGTCATGAAAACGGCGGGTGAAGCAACAGAGGGTCCGGGAACATCATCATCATCATCAGCTGCTGCAGCAGCAACCTGCACCGGCTCGCCGGAGGGCCTGCTGGGAGTTTAGTTATTCGGTTGTTCTGCGGGAGCCACTGGAGGAGTACCTGTAGGAACACGGCGTTTGGTCAGGAAGCAAGGGTGCCGGAAGATGGTAAAAGCTGAGGGGCTGAGAATCAAAGGGCACTTATAAGGGAACAAGGACACTTTTTACTAGTTTTGCCACAGAAATAAAAAAGTGGAGGGGCTACCGCCCCCCCGCCCGGTTCCGGCACCTATGTCGGAAGCCGGGTGGCGCTTCTATCAGAGGAAGCACGGTACTTGCGACCGTGTAAAGCTTAGAACAAACAGGATTTAATAAAAATAAATACTGGAAAATAATATGAGATTTCACTGCGTTTTCCATAAGGGGGGGGGGGGTGTGTGTGACGATCACTTAGTTGCCTGCACTGTACAGACCCACGCTGTATTGACCAACTGCATTAACCGGCGTTATATATGCTGTTGCTGTACTGACCGGCGCTGTTATTTGCTGGCTCTGTATATGGGCGCTGTATTGACCGGCGCTGTTATTGCTCTCGCTGTATTGACTGGCGCTGTATAGACCGCGCTCTTTTTTGCTGTCGCTGTATGTGCTGGCGGTGTTATTTGCTGTGGCTGTATTGAGCGACAGCAAATAACAGCGCCAGTCAATACAGCGGCAGCATATACAGCGACAGAAATAACAGCGTCGGTCAATACAGCGTCGGTCAGTACAGGGCAGGCAACTAAGTGATAATGTTATAGTCACTAGGTGGTGCTGTTGTAGCAGGGTTCACAGGATAGGAATGCTGGAAGCAGTGTGATGATGGTAGAAAGAGGGATGCACTGAGTTTGTTTGTAACATGGCATGAACTGTGCACCTCTGAGGGAGCAAGCCGATAGGGCTAGGGCAGTCACAAGACGGCAGCCAAAGCGGGTATTAACGCAGCATATATGCCGTGCCCGCTTCGGCAGTACCGATCACAGCCAGACCCCCTGCCTAGCAGCACTGGTCTTCCTGTGGGGAAATGAAAGGAGGAGGATGGCGAGCTTTCTGGAGCCCCTACTAGGAATCCGACGCGCAGTAGATCCGTGGGGGACGAGAAGCATTGACTCTCCACGATCGCATTGTTACACGGTCACTGTGCATGGCACAGTGAACTTCTCGGGACCACCCGCACGCAATGGGAACCACAAGTGCCCGGTCAGATGAGCACAGCGCAGACCGCTCCGGCAGCATCATCCACACAACAGGTGCATGGCGTGCAGCTGGGCCAGTATCGAGGGAGCAGGAAGCCGGAGGCGACCGAGATACTGTGAATAGCTCATAGTGCCGCGTAACTCTGCTGCAGCAGACCTCCCATAAGGGTATGCCACAATACCGCACGGAAATCTGCACAAGATGCACAAGACTCTTAGCTGGCCCTCCGCGCCACTGCATGGACACTGTCTGTGGACCACATCAGTACGTATGTCATGTGTTGTAGCCTTTTCTCAAACTGCATTCAAATTGTCAAATGTTCTCACCACCTCCGCCAGCTATTCCGTGGTTGTCACGGTGGGCTTCCTCGACAATCCTCCTTGATGGCGGCCCGTATTTACAAGCGCGCGTTAAGCACTCCGTTCGATTGTGCTCTAATCGCGATTGATGCATGGAAGCGGTGGCAGCCCTGGGCCTCGGGCGCCCATGCATCAATCCAGCATTAGAGCACACCTCCGTCGTGGCTTAATGCCTACATGATAGTTGGCCAGTCCCTTGTTGTGTAGCATAGAAACCAAGAGCTTGAAAGTGCAGTTCCAGCAAGTGCCATGTCATAAAGGTGACTGCGAAACCACAACCCGTGAAGAGGGTGCAGATCCGGAAACACAATGGATGTGGAAATAAGTCTTCACTAGCAGCAAGCCCCCCCACTATTTTATATACTGACTGGGGGACATTCCTTGGGGATGAGGAGAACTGCTGGTCGCTCAAAAGTGTCAGCACTGTGGTTCTGTCGCCCTCTTCATGGGTCGCGGTTCTACTGTCGCTGTTTTGACGGGATACCCATTAGGGTAAGGTGTGTTGAAAACCTGGGACTGGGAGAGCTGTGTAGAAGTTGTACTGGCTGAATTTTGTCCTTTTTTTTAAACTGTGGTACAGAATGGTTGCCAGGGCAGCCATATTATGTGCGAGCAAAGCAGGGCAGAGTACTACAAAGGCAAACAAAAAAGACTGTTGGCTATAAGTCACCCTTTCTAGATAGTAGTCTTTGGCCAGATTACCAGCATTCTGGGACTACCAGAACCACTTACCATGGTACACCTGATACTGGGCCTGCCCCCTAGAGGAATGCAGAGAGGGGACAGGAAATATCTGTTCTTAATCCTGATAGCGGCTGCAGCTGAAACAATTACACATTGCTGGTTATCACTCTCTCCCTCCCCCCCGTAGCTAGGTCAATGGCACAAAATAATTCACACAGTTCGATTAACGGAAGCCATCACAGCTTTATTACGCATTAAAAGAGACAAATGATACAGAGGGTATAATTATAAAGACATTGGAACAATTGCTTTAAACCATGATGTACACAGTTTTACTTCAGCCTGTAAAACAAAAGGCAGGCATAATGAGGACCTTAATAATGGAGCCTTAGTACACTGACTGTCCACGAAGAAGGACCATTCACTTGTGGTGAAAAGTACATAGATTCTTTCTTCTATTTTTTGATGCTGTTAACTAATCATCAGTACAGGCTTTGTTTTCTTGTTTTAATACTCACTGTTTTGTTTATATGGTTTCCTTTGCTACATTACCCTGATATTACCTCATGGAATTCAATAGTCCATTTACTGCTGTGCCTAGTAATCCATGAGGGAGCCGTTGTCAAGATCAGATAGTGCAAGTATTGACCGTGGGGACTTTACAAGGAAGGACTAACACTCTGATACGATATGTACCCTTGCAGACGTTGGGCTGGATTTTCAAAGACCAGAGAATTATTTTATTTATTTATTTTTTATTTTATTTTGTTAAACTCTTGGATTACAAATACCTTTGAGCAGGAACTGCTCATTTACAAAGTTCCACATCAAAGGATGTAGGGTAACATACATACAAAGGTCACCAATGGTTGCAGTCTTAAAACATAAAGATGTCTAAGCATTTATTATACAGGCAAAAATGGAGAGAGACAACATAAGCCAGCTTCAGACAAGTTTCAGGGTGAATAGTATATAGTTAGTATAGGGTAGGAGGGAGTCAGGAGAGAGACAACATAAGCCAACTTCAGACAAGTTTCAGGGTGAACAGTATATAGTTAGTATAGGGTAGGAGGGAGTCAGGAAAAAGTAGGCAGGCTAAAAGGCCATTGTCAGCATGCAGGCTGCTTGCATCAAAAACAACCGACGCAAGGAGCAGGATGCATCAAACCTTGCACCAATCCTGATTTTCAAATGATGCTTGCACCAAAAAAATGTCTGCACCATGTCTGAAGGGATACCTGTGTCACTGAAATGATGCACCATCCCCTTATTTGGGATTTTCAAGGAATGCT
The DNA here is from genome assembly GCA_016271365.2 of Neoceratodus forsteri. NCBI lineage: Eukaryota > Metazoa > Chordata > Ceratodontiformes > Ceratodontidae > Neoceratodus > Neoceratodus forsteri. Next base: position 41,028,823 of record JADMNL010000032.1, read on the forward strand.
ACTGCTGTCCTTGTGCCTAAGATGCCTGTCACTGTTAGACCAGCCAGAGCTGGTCTAAGGGACACTAGAGCATATCAAGAGGCCCACAGCAGGTGGTCAGACCTGACTATGCTATAATTAAGGGCGAGTATTCTCCTGCAGAACTAGTATAGAACATTTTGGGAGCTTAGTCTTGGCCATTTCATCTGCCATATTTTATGACTTAGCTTGCGTCATTCTCGTCCTTTGCATAATTTTTTTCTCACCTTGCACCATTTTTTTGTACTCCGTTTGTGTCATATTGGTTCCTTGAGTCATTTTTATGTTTGCTTGCATGCATGCACAAGAAACATTATGTGGCAGCTTAGGAGAGAAGCGGGTTGTGGAGGTGCAGCACTGCACAGCCAAAGGGGACACTGCATTTGGGGGCTTGGCACTGTTGGATCAGTGCAGGCCCAGTGTCCTGATGACACTGGTTCTGCAGAAGTGCCACCAAGTTGAAACATTTTCGCTGTTGCAATCAGGGGCCACCTCATCATTGCAGCGTCAGCCATTTCATTGCAATGAGGGAGCGACTCATCATTACAGGGCGGTACCTTGCTGGCCGCATGCCCTGACCAGTACATTTTGCCAAAGGGAGCTGACTCCCATCAGCATACTGTAACCCCTCCCCATTTTTGTATGCCGAGGGTGCCCAATCCCCCTCGGCATCATGTGTCCCAACAGTCTTTCTTTATGGACGGGGCCCCATTCCCCATCAGCTTCAGTCCCCACCTTCCCAGTAAATTTGCCGATGGGGCCTCCCCCGTCGACATAATCCCCCAAATTTGTTGTGTGCCACACGGGGAGCCCAATCACCCGTGAGGCTACAGCTCCCAAAAATCACTCAGGTGGCACGCTGGGAGCCCACCCCAGCATGCCAAATGTCCCTGTTAAAAAAAAAAAAAGTCCTTCATTGAGTCCGTGGCCCTCCCCAACCTGCGCCCACCCTCATGTGACTCCAGTTGTCCCACACCCTCTCACCTCATACTTACCTCCGAGCCTGGCGCGATGATCTCGTGGACGGAATATGTCTGCACTCTTCAAAGCTGACCGTGAACTGAAGAAATGCCAGTAAGCTGTATAATGGCATAAATAGGGTTTTTTCAACTTTGGTGCATGTCTCGGGCATTTTGGGGAATTTTGGCACCAAATTTTCAACATGGGGTTATTGGGACACCTCCTCATGAATTCAGCCACTGCCATGGCATTATTCAGTCCCGAAAGGTGGTTTTGCAATCACTACACGGAATCACTTTTCGGGACTGAGTAATGAAACGACAGTGCCACTGATCATGAGGTGGGCTCTCAAAAAGCCTATGTTGCAAATTAGGTGACATAAATCTAAAAATGACTGTTTTGATGTGCATTGCACGTTTCCACACCACGCTCATAACTTCACGAATTTGTAATATTTTCACTCCAGATTTTCAACATTGGCATTTTTCCACACCTCCTTATGAACAGTATAGCTGTAATTTTACACATCCTGGCCAAAATGTGTTTCCGCCCTTACGGCGCAGAATAGTGCAGTCGCTGTGAGAAATCAGTTTTTGGGATAGATTGAGAAAATGACAGTGATACTGTTCATGAGCAGAGGTCCTAAAATGGCTATGCTGAAAATTTGGTAACAAAAGTGCATAAAATGACTGTTACAAGTGTGCATTGCGCAGTTTCCACACACACTTGTAACTTCGCAAATTTGCAATATTTTCACTCTAGATTTTCAACACTGGCATTTTTTCAGACCTCCTTATGAACAGTACAGCTGTCATTTTTCACATCCTGCCCGAAATATGCATTTACACATCTGGCGCAGAATACCACGGTTGCTGTGGGAAATCAATGTTTGAGATAGATTAAAAAAATTGTTGTGACACTGTTTATGAGCAGAGGTCACAAAATGCCTATGTTGAAAATTTGGTGAAATAATTCCACTAAATGACTGTGTCACACACATGTGTTGCGCAGTTTTCACATACGCTTGGAAGTTTGAGCATTTTTAATACTTTCACTACAGATTTTCACACTGCCATCTCTTCACACCTCCCTATGAATGGTACAGTTGTCATTCTTCACATCCTGCCCAATCTGTGTTTTCATACATCTGGTGCACAATGGCACGGTTACTGTGAAAACTCATATTTTGGAACACATTGACAAAATCACTGTGCCACTGTTCATGAGAAGAGGTCCCAAATGCTTTCATGAGGTGGGGGCCACAAAATGGCCATGTTGAAAATCTGTAGTGCAAATACAACACATGCCTGGGGTGTTATGGTTTCTAACCATAATGTCCCACCCTGTACAGACTGGAGAGGCATCAGGGTGTGCCTTTGGATTGCCAACTATAATGCTCATGCCAGTCAACCCCACCCCACCCACACACCACCTGACAAGCATAGAGCTGTGCCTTGGACTCTTAGGCCACAGTTCACTCCCATTCTATATTGCACCCATTTTGGTGTATCTCCTTATGGAGTGGGGTGACCTAAAGCCGAACACTCCAAGGCACACCTCCACACTTGTCAGTGTCTGCAGAATAGGGTGAGGTGAAATGGCATGAACGTTATAGGTGACAACCTAAATGCATGCTCCAATGCCTGTCTGTCTCTGCAGGGTGGAGGTAGGATTGGCGTGAAGTTCAACACTTCACTGCCATTCTTACTCTGCATCTGCCCAACTCCTGCATTTCCAATGCTAATACAGCAAGCAAACATTCGCTTTGACAAATGCTTGTCTTGACTCAGCTTGCATCATTTCTGGCTCAACATGCATTATTATTGTGGTGCAGCTTACGTCTTTCGTCCATGCGTCATTGTGTTGACAAATGGACCTCTTCATCAGTTTTGTGGATTTTGTCACAGAGAATGCTTTTCTTCAAAATATGGTGACAGTATTTGGCTACATCTAGATCTGACACAAGTTGGTTGTTTGATGGAAGCCACGCGGACCTAAAGGCCCTTTGAAAATCTGGCCCATTATCTGTGCACTGCTAGACAGTTTGTTAGGACAGGATAACCATCAGCTTAGTCTTAAGGAATAGCACGCCAGTGTTTTGTGTCATGTGGCGTATCTCTTTATTTACTGTTAGCTTTCTCCCTGTTATAGGACACTAATATGTACATTATTTTCACAATCTTAACAGAATGGTGATATGAATGTATATTACACCTGTATTTTGTGCTTATTTGGTGTCAATAAAATTTCAAAGTTTCAAAAAAGACTGTTGGCTGGCATTGTTTTTGCTGTCAGTATGTGCAGGGATTCCCATGCTATTAGCCAATCAAGTCTGAGTATTGGCTTTAGCCATTGGACACCTACTCTGCCATTTGTTGACACAATTTTCTTGGATCACATAGCTTTTTCCTTGGAGGCTCTGGTGCTTGTTGTTCTAGGCTCTGGGATACATTTATCCCTCCCCTTTCCTAAGAGTTTGGAATGAAAGTGATGGTTTTAGCCTGTAACCTCTTATACAAAATAAAAGAAATAATGAAAACCCAGTGTAATGGTAAAGAGGAGGAACATTTAGACCATACTGAGGGGTTTGAAGCCTGGGCTCAGGGTTGACTGGCTCACCTGGATACCTGGAAATTTCAGGTGGGCTCCTTCAGTTGGGTAAGTGGTTACTTCTGAACTCTGAAAACTTTTGCATTTATCATCTATTTTTCTAATTAAATGGGGTATCTGGGACACTGCTGATAAATGTAAGATGCAAAGTCAGAGTTAGTGTGTCAGACTGAAGTGGAATATTGATATGACTATGTCACCCTGGGCCCTCCTCTATTGATTTTCCAGGTGGGCCTTGTATCCTCTTTCCAGGTGGGCCTCTGTACCTCAGTCTGACCCTGCCTGGGCTCAATGTTAGTAAATGGTATGTCCACCTGGGAACAGAAGTAGGAGGTTGTTTAGGAAAGAGTTTGGTTTTATATTCTGTTTTAACTGAAATATTTGAATAGTTTTGTACTTGAAATTAGTTCTGTGTGTTAAAAATTACTACTTGAGTTAGAACTGTTACTTGGGCTGTGATATTGTAAGTATTGGGGCTTGTGGGAACACTTGTTTGGCAGTGATAATTAGAGTGAAATTTAATGTGATGTTTGCCTGGTGGTGGTAGAGCCCTCCACCCACTCTGTTTGTAGGCTTTCTTAAATACTGAAAAGCCACTGGGGTTGGGATTGAAGGGCTGTGCATTTCTGTTTTGTGACTGAAATTTGATGCAACAGGAACTGGTGGACCTGTGACATCATACGGTACCTGATGTCTGCACACACTCACACACACACACATTAAGCAGGACTGGACACACACTGGACTGTATGTGTTTGTGAGACTTGGGAACATTATTGGTGGGGTTGAAATAGGGTTCGTAAACAACTGCAATCAGTATAGAGAGAGAGAGACAGTATTCCAGGGGGAAGGGACTGAGAAAAGTGGTGTGTGCCATTATGAACAGAGAGGGACAAACAGGGTGGCCACATTCCACCATGGCAGGCATCTTCAGAAGGGTTGTAGGCTGCACAGGCTGTGGGGTGGCAATAATTCTCAACTGGGCCTGGAGAGAGGGAGGCTGCCCACTATGTAGACAGCTACCTCATATCAGGAGTGAAGTATATTGGTTAAGGAGTAAGCTGGGGGAGTTGGGGTGTGTGACCAAGGATAAGGGGTGGATATGGGTGGCAGAAGGGTGAGGGCTGAGGGAGGCTGGGGCAATGCTCAGAAATTACAGGACATTACATTCGCTAAAGCAGGAGGGGATGTGGGACAGGACCCTTAGATAGGGATGTTGACACTAAGGGAAAACTTACAGGTAAACTTTCGAATACAAAGAGAGTGGAGGAAGAGTCAGGAGGGCCTGTTGTGGGGAAGCCTAGAAGAGCAGACAGTGAGAAAGGAGGGGTTGTTGTGGTGAAGCCTAAAAGAGCAGACTGTGGGAAGGGAGCTCCTAAGGAGAACAGGGCAAGAGGGGAGGAAGAGGGGCAGTTTAGAGGGGCAGTTGGGGGAAACTCGGGTTACTTGATGGAGGTTGGCATAGAGTGTTACAATAAATTTGAGCTACTAAGCAACCTAGAGGGGAGGAAGGGATTGGTGGAAATGAAGAAACTGATACAGAGGCCGGGGGGAGGGAGTCTGATACCCATAGGGCATCACAGACCGCAATGAAAGGATAAAATAGTCCCAGAGGGAGAAGGGAAACATAAATGTTAAGCAGATGGGGAGATACAACATATTGCAGACATGAGGGAGGAAGGCAGACTGGAGAGGAACTGGGAGACAAGGAGGCGGGAGAGGCCCCTTCAGCAGGGGTCTGTACCAGGATGGGGGCCCTAGGTAAGGGGACCCACAGAGGGCCTCTGGAGGCAGGGGTACTATACAAGGGAGGAGGATGGTGGTGTGGGAAGAGAAACCATCAGGGCCAGGATAAATGGTTCTGATAAGAGAGGGTTAAAGGGACACCTATTTGGGGGTCTGAGTTAAGTGGGCAAAATAACAAGGGAGGCAGAAAGGGGAGGGTGACAAGGGGGTCTCTAATAAGGCAGGAAAACTCCCATGGAATTGAGATCACGAATAAAGGGGATGGGGGTTTGACAGCGCATAGTGGAGGTAACCATAAGGATGATGGCGGTGTTAAGGTTCTGTTATTGGGAGACTCGATGATTAGGGGTATCCATTGGGAGGGATGGAGGTGGATGCCATAGCCAGGTGAAGGTAGTGAGTATCTCTGGGCTGATGGTGCACAGAGCAAAATTCATAGTGTACAAACTGGTTGGGATTGTGGAGGAAACCAGATTTCCTGGTGCATTTGGGAACTAACGCTCTAGAGGGAAATAGCATTTTGGAAATCCAAGCAAGGTTCTGAGAACTTGCCTGAGTCCGTTGGGATAATGGATGCAACATTTCCTTTTCAGAGATATTGCCAGTACCAAAGGCCTCAGTGGAGAAAAAAATGAAGATCACAGAGGTTAATGACTGGCTCAGGAAGTGGGGTGAAGAGAGTGGGTTGGGGGTGTTAGGGAACTGGAATGGAGTTTGGGAGGATAAGGGACTATATGCCAGGGACAGGCTTCATCTTGCCCCATTAGGGAAGGAAGTCCTTAAACAGGGGATGGCTGACTACATTCAAGAAAGGTGGAGTTTAAACTTGTGAGGGGAGGGATAACGGAGGGCTGACCAGAAGCCCTCTCCAGATGAGGGAGTAGCCTTCAAATCCAAGGGGAGGCAGAAACAGACTGGGGAGGAGGTTTCAGGAGGAACAGAGGGTGGATGAAGTATAAGGAACATGGGTGGGGTTCGACAAAGGGGATCAGGGATAAGGATTGGGGTGGTGTTAGTAAATGCCAGGAGCTTGGGAAACAAGTTGCCAGAGTTCCAGGCCATGCTGTTTGAGGGGGTGGATGTGGCGGTGGTCATGGAAACATGGGCAGAGCAAAACCATGACTGGGACCTAAGCGTGCGGGGGTACACTATGCTTAGGAAGGATAGAAAAGAGGGCAGAGGGGGTGGGGTGGCTATGTTCATTAGAGATGGCATAGAAATTGCAGGGTAGAAGAGGCAGAGGGAAACATGAGGCCTTATGGGTCACCTTACAAACCCCGGCAGGAGGTAAGGTCAAGCTGGGTGTAGTATATAGGCCCCCGGGATGGGTGATGTTCTGGAGGATGGTTTGCTGGACAACATCATTGCCCAGTGTGGACCAAAAGGGAAAGAGTGGTGTTGATGGGGACCTTAATACTGCAGGTACAAACTGGGAACCATGTCCTTTAAGGTGGCCAAGGAGCAGAGGCTGCTGGACAGCTTCCAGGATGTGTTCTTAACATAGCACGTGACAGAGCCCACAAGGGACGTGGTTCTGGTAGATGGGGATCTGATAAGGGAACTGGTTGTAGAGGATCCCATGACTGGGACCGACCACAATGCTGTCTGGTTTCAAATAAGCATGGGGAGGAGAGATCTAGGACACTGGCAGTGGACTTCAGTGGGGCAGACTTTGTGGGCATGGGAAATATTCTCAAGGATCACTTGAAGGGGATTACAACAATGACAAATGTGGAAAAGAGATGGGAGGTCATATAACGGGGACTTCATGAGGCAGTCAGGACCTGCGCTAAGGTGAAGCCTAAGGGAGCAAGGTCACATAAACCATGCTGGTGGTCCAATGAGGTTCAGGTGGCATTCAGAGAAAAGAAGGCTGCCTACAAAAAATATAAAACAACGAGAGGGGATAGGGAAAAGGAAATGTACCATTTTGCATGTAGAAAAATCACCCGGATGGTGCGGGGGGCAAAGTCCAGTAAAGCAGCGGCTGACACAGGGGATATGGGGAGGGGGAAAAGGGGTTCTTCCGGTACATTGGGGAGTGGAGAAAACTAAGGGCCATCTCGGCAGGTTGAGATCAGAAGGAGGTGGGTGGAAGAGGCGAGGGACCAGGCAGAGGTGATAGCAGTACTTCGCCTCTGTGTTCACTAGGGAGGGATGGGATATCTATAAAGCAAGGCATGATGGGGATAGAAGCAGTAGTGAGTGGGATCAGGGGCAGCAGAAATGGAGCAAGAGGGAGGGAGAGGTACCCCAGGGGTGTCACATCAGGATAAGGATAAAAAGGGCGAGAGGCACATGTGGTGCCAATCCATAAAGGGGAGGTCGAGAGAAGTACCAGGTAACTATAGACCCATCAGTTTGACCTCCGTGGAGGGAAAATTAATGGTGAGTATACTAAAGGAACGATTGGTTGTGTACTTGGAGGAGGTGGGAGGTCTGGATTGTCGGCAACATGGGTTTGTGCCAGGTAGATCATAGCAAACTAATCTTGTGGAGTTCTATGAATGGGTAACTTCAGAACTGGACAGGGGAAAGCCTGTGGATGTATTATTCTTGGACTTCAGCAAGGCGTTTGACTCTGTCCCCCACAATGGTCTGTTGGAGAAACTGACAGGGTTGGGAGTAGGCCCTTTGATGGTCAGATGGATTGAAAACTGGCTAGCTCGATGCACTCAGAGAGTAGTTGTCGGTGGGGAGCTCTCGAACCCTAGAGAGGTTGGTAGTGGGGTACCGCAGGGCTCGGTCCTGGGTCCAATCCTGTTTAATGCATACATTTCGGACATCAGGGAGGGTATAAGGTGTGAAATTAGTCTCTTTGCTGATGACTCCAAGATGGGAGCAGTAGTTGAGGGGAAGAGGAGGTTGGCCCTGCAATGGGACCTGGACACCATGGAAAGGTGGGTTCACACATGGAAATTTAATTTCAATATCACCAAGTGCAAGGTGTTACATCTTGGGAGGAAACCCTAAACACAGGTACACCCTGGGAGGGAGCTGGAGGCCTCAACAGGGAAAAGACCTAGGGGTCATGGTGGATGCATGTATGAATCACTCCAAGCAGTGCAGGAGAACAGCTAGCAAAGCAAACAGGATGTTGGGATGCATCATAAGGGGATCACTTCTAGAAGCAGAGAAGTGATTTTGCCACTGTACAATGGATTGGTTAGACCACACCTTGAGTACTGTGTACAGTACTTGAGACCACACTGAAGAGAGACATACAGCTCCTGGAGAGGGTACAGAGGAGGGCAACTAAGATGATACGAGGACTAGGGTATTTGACATATGAGGACAGACTTGAGGAGCTCTGCCTGTTTTCATTGGAGGAGAGGAGAGATGGGGAGACATGAATGAGGTCTTCAAGTACCTCAAGGGAATAAATAGGGTAAACACGGAGGGGATCTTTAGACTAAAACAGGGAGGTATCACCAGAGGGCATGGTTTTAAGGTGGAAGGGTGAGGGGGGAAGAGGAGGAGATTTTTCACTGAGAGGGTGGTGGATCCTTGAAATGTGCTTCCTGGCGAGCTGGTTCAGAGATCCACAGTGCAGGGCTTCAAGAGAGGGTGGGACAGACACAGAAAGTGGATGTATCAGATGATGGCCTGGCCCAGGGGGGGTGGGGACAGATGATAGGGGTTTCTGGAACACAAGGGGGGAGGGCCTCGGTACCCAACTAGGGATCTGAGGTTCAAGCAGACTCGATAGACCATAAGGCCTAATCTGCTGGCAATTAGTATGTTAGTATGCAGCATCACTGGTACAGGCTAACTATTTGCTACCACCCTGTGCATCACCATATATTGTATTATGTATGTTTGCCTAATATTTTCCCCCTAATATTGCTAATTACCCCCATGAAAATTTTAAATCAATTAAAGCAAATTTAGTGTGGTCTAGTGGTTAGCACATTGAACTAGTAGATCGTAGGTTTGAATCCCACCGTAGCCACTGACTTAGTGTGTGACCTTGACCTCGCTGTTCTTCAGTCCTTCCCAGCTGTAAAATGTGGTGGAATCAAGACCCCACTGTAAATAAGACATGGCATCTCAGCTGGGTTGTTTGGTATAAGCAAGCTGTAAAACAAAAAAAAATGTTTATTCTTTCTTGTCCTGTTGAGCGAGTAATAAACTCTGTGAAGTGAGAAGATTGTTATGTTGACAATGTTTACTCAGACCCTAAATACAGCCTTGGTAGCAAAACCTACTTGGTCCCCTTTACACACACACACACACACACACACACCTCCCTGCTCCTTAAAAAATAGCTGTCAAGAGAATTTTTTTATATAGCACTGTTTTTTTCCAATTTAAAGTTTAGTAAAGATCATAAAATAATACAAAACAATGTAAATACATGTATCAATACCAATACAGTTTGATACTAACAAATGAAATATCACCTTAATATCAATTAATAACCTTAAATATTCTAATGTGTGAATAAGAGTATAATTTCAGCTAAAAAATGAAACCAGTCTAAACATTAGACATAAATTATATGAGCTACAGTGACTAGAACTACCAAGTTCTATATCTATATAATTGTCTTCCTTCATAGCAAAGGGCAGAAAAGATCCCATATGCTCAAAAATAAATCATTCTTATTCATGAGAGAATAGCAAATTCTTTCATTGTTTGCAATAACCATTACGTTGTTAAGCCATTGTTGAATGGTAGGAGGTTTGTTATCTTTCCAGTTTTGGAGGAACAACTTTTTATAAGTTAGAGCACAAGTCAATAGCCAGAATTTCTTTTGCTTGTGGATATGTGGGATCGAATTAGTATCGCCCAGAATGAATACTAATGGGGAAAAAGAAACTATCGCATCAAGAACAGACTGGCAGATAGCATGAATTTCCTTCCAGTGAGAAGAGATCAGCTTGCAGTGCCATAACAAATGTGCCAAGCATGCATCAGGGATCCCACACCTCCAACAGTTGTTATCTGACCCTATTCCTATGCTGAACAGCTCCTTTGTGGAGTAGTAATAATAATGCAATATCTTGAATTGTATGCATCTTGCTTGCATTTCTCTGGAAAATTTGACAGCATTTTCCCCAAGTCCTGCCTCGTGTTTCCTATGATATAACAATGCCTAGGTCTTCCTGCCATTTCAGCCTAGCACGTTCTGTTAAATGTGTATCCATTTCATTCAAGTAGGCACATAATAGAGTAAAACTTTTAGGTAAATAACATATTTTAAAGAAATTCTTCCAAGCTAAGGAAGAAAAAATTTATAAGATGTATCCCAAAATTTGTTAAGTAAACAACTCCTTATTTGAAGATAAAACAGAAATCACATTTTAACAACCTGAACTTTGTAGATCAGTGCAAGAGAGAAGTCTGTCCTGATCATCTAACAAATTTCCAAATACCGATTCCTTTACATTTCCATCCTATACCTCTAGTAGATTTATTATCTGGGGTAATCCTGGGATTGTCCCATATGGGCATATATTGCAAAAGGACAAATTCCACTTTTTGAGAAGGCTGAATTTCCTACATACCTTTACTGAGACTTGAAGGGCAGGTTGATTTAGTAGGTGGCATGGAGTCCTACAGAAAAATAAATCAGTCAGATTTAAAGGAGATACAAATTTTTTCTAATCTTACCCATAACGGTGTCTACAGAGTCATTTGATAAGAACTAATTGGGCATCTGTTTTAACTTGTATGCCCAGAAGTAGCCTGCCATGAAGTGAGGCCCAACCACAATTTAACCGGGGCCCCTAAGTTTGGCTTTAGAAAGCCTTGGAGTGTTTTCCCCATAAGAAAGTGGAGACAATTTTTCAATTTTATTGAACCAAATAATGGGTATGTTTGCATAAAGTTATTAATAAAGTAAAAGAACTTGGGAGCAAAGATCATTTTTAAATGATTAATCTTTCCCCATAGAGGCAAATGAAGTTTTGCCCACTTATCTAAATCTAATGTTAAATCCTCTAAATTTTTTGACATATTATGGGATAAAATCTTCTCTATGGAGTTAAATACTTTAACCCCCAGATATGGCAAACCTTCAGCAGGCCAAGTTACATCTGGAAGAATTGTTGATATGGCTGATTCTGGGAACCAAAATACTCAGTTTTAGGCATTCAGTTTTGGACCAATTGACATACAGTATAAACCAGATATTTCTCCAAAACCTTGTAGTAGGACTTTTATGTGTTTTAGAGCGTTAACAGGGTTGGTTAGGGAAAGTAATACATCATCTGCAAAAGCCAGGACTTTATTAATGTAATTGCCCGTTATAATACCACTAATGTTATCAGACTGCATAATCTTCCTAATAAGGGGTTTTGTTGCCAATACAAATAGTAAAGGGGAAAGCAAACACCATTGCCTGGATCTTCTATGCGAGTGAAAATAATTAGATCTTAGTCCATTGGTAATCACACACGCTCTGGGGGATGTGCATAGTGTTTGTACCCATTTCATTAAACCAAGTCTATGTTATTTTCCCGTAAAACTTTATATAAATAGCTCCATTCAAGTGAGTGGCAGGCCTTACCTATATCCAGGGATATGGTTAATGAGTGGGAGGAAACATGCTTTGTGGAATGGGCAGACCAGAGTATAAAAAATAATCTCCGGAAATTATCAGCAGCCTGTCTGTTCTTCAGAAAGCCCACTTGCTCCTTTTCCACTAACGTATTAAGAAATGTGGATAGTCTAGTAGCCAGAATTTTTGCCACAATCTTATAATTGAAATTTAGAAGAGAAATCAGCCAGTAGTTACTGCATTCTAGGGGTCTTTCCCTTTTTTGCTTAGTACACAAATGTATGCTTCATTCACAGAGTCAGGTAGTTTCCCTTCCTTAAAAGAAGTCTGGAAAGCATTAAATAAATGAGGGGCCACAATATTGTTCATATGTTTATAAAACTCTCCAGGCAAGCCATCAGATCCAGGGGTTTTCCCATTAGGAGCTTGCACAATTGTCTGTGATATGTCATGCAAAGAGATTGGTTTATCTAGCATCTTTTTATCATCCCTGGACAGGCCCAGGAGTTTAACTGAGCTACGGAATCCCACAGCTTATACACCAGTAACTTACCAGCCTTTCCCCTGATTCACAGTAGTTTTGTTTTACCCTAGAAAGAGAATATTCAGTTTTTTTTTCTGAATAGATCTTATTTATAGTAAATTTAAGTCCCATAGCTTTAAAAAGTAATTCTTTTTTATTGGGTGTGTTTTGTTTTAATTCTGACAAAATCTTTCCCAGGGAGTCTTCCATTTCATTTAATGCTTTCGCTTTTTCTTTTTGGATGCGTAGCTGATAATCCATCCCCTAATGAATGCTTTATAGGCATCCCAAATTATTTTGGGAGAGATTTCCCCATTGCAGTTTATCTTGAAATATGTTTTAGATTCTTCCTGAACCCAGTTTTGAAACTTGACATCTTACAGCAAAGATGTATTAAATTTCCAGCTGGTGGGTCTGTTGGATTTGTTTTCAAACAATATTGAACTCTTCAAGTGACAATGATCTGATATAAGCAAATCCTCATAAGAAATGTTATTAGTACTATTACACATATTTATTTATTTACTTTTGTTAACCAGGTAAGCACACTAGACAACAAGTGCCTATTTTCAGGTGCGACCTGGGAGGTTACAGAGTAGATATAAGTCAGATACAGAGTACAGAGTCAGGGTAACTGGCCCACAGATAGGTGGGAGGAAACAACAAACGGTACAAATGGCTATATGAAGATACAGCTGGTAGTATGTCAACGGGATACATAACGGCAATGCGAGGTAGGATATAAACAGGTACATTGTCTCAGAGAGTTGGCAGTATGTCAACAAGATACATAACTGTATTGAGAGGTAGAATAGCAACAGGCAACATCAAGGAAGAGAATACAACAAAGAAAATAAAAGTACGGCATGTAAATTGGTATGCCCAGAGGCCTATCCTAAATACAGTGATCAACAATTTAGTACAGCTAGAAACAAGTACTGATAAGGCTGGAGCACCTCTCTAACCGAAGGGCAGAAAGTGCCATGCTGGTTATCAGCAGAGAAAGGGCAACAGCCAGTGAGACAGCTCCCAGTCTCCAAAGATAGAGTAAAATAATCTAATCTACTAAAAGTCCCAAACCTAGCTGACAGGAACGAATAATCTCTGACACTAGGGAATGCCAATTTCCATACATCAAATAGGCCCAAATAACCCAGAACCTTATGGAGACAAACTTGTGATGCAGATACCCTGTTCCGGTTGAGGTTATGAGATCTATCTAACAATGGACCCATTACTGTATTAAAATTCCTCCTACTATAATTTATAATTCCCTACATTTGCTAGGGCATATGCCAGGATTTGAAAAAATATTTTGCTGAGACTGGTTTGTTGGGGGCATAGACATTACATAAGGCTATGTCTTTACCATATAGACTTCCAGCAATATTTGGAACCTTCTCTGGATCAGTCAAATGACTGTGTTTAATAAAATTGACTCCTTTCCGGATTAAAATAGCCACCCCTCTTTTTTTTTTTTTTGAAGAGAAACAACAATGATTAACTGTAGCTACCCAGCTACGTGCAAGCTTCTCTACTTCTTCTGGAATAAGATGAGTTTCTTGAAGCATGGCAGTATCTATGGTATGCTTGTTAAGGTGATTTAGCAGTCTATATCTCGTGATGGGTGATCCTAGCCCTCGGGCATTCCAGGAACTAATACTTACTGAGCTCATGTTACTAGGAATATACTGTAAATAAAAGAATATAGCCTTGAAATAAATAAATTAAATTCTAGAACTAGTGAAGTAGGTAAAGTAAGTGGATAGCTTTGTTTGAGATTTACTGTGAAATACCTTTAAAATATCATATTTAGAACAGGCAAAAGAAAGGGTACCTATAGAGGAACTCAATAACAATAAGAAATCAATAACAATGGCTATACGTTGCTCCTTAAACAAATAGACAAACTAAACAAGCAACAAGAAAACACACTTATATACTATCAGCACCAATTAATTCTACAACCAAACACACACAATAAGAAGATGCACACAAACTCACTGAGGGAACCCTCAAAGTGAAAAACACACATCCTATAGGCAGTAAAGCGAAAATCTCACACTTGCCAAGTTATGGCTAAAAATAATGGAAAAACATGTCAGAGCAGACATATGAAACTGAAACTACACTATAAACACTGTTATCAATATAGCACACAATTTATTGACGTGAAAGAGACAGCAAAGGCATCCATAATATGACTAGCGCCAGAAAAAAGCAGGCTGTAACCTAACTTTCTCTTGAACTATTCTGGATAAACCCCATTCTGTAGGCATGCAGCCTGCACCACTCGTAACTTACCTGGCCTCAGGTAGCTGCCCAGATCTAATATCAGTGTTCAGAATGGTAGAAGGACATGCTTCCATATCCTGTACAGGGTTCAGCCTGCAAGCATGTCAAGCAATTAGGAATAAACACCAATATTTTACAGCCTATAATAAAGCAGTTAAATGTCCATCAGCATCCTGTCTGCTACGCCTTATAAGCCTACTTTGACCTCCTTGCCCATCACACATTAAAGCATACTACCCTTACCACCTTTAGAGTAGACAAAATGCTATGTGTTGATTGAGAGGTGCGGGAAGAAAAAACAGTGTTTAATTAATTATCCCTTTAAAAAGGAACAGATGGCCTTTGCTGTCTCCCTACTGCAATATGCCCTTAACCAGTTTAGAAAGACCTTCCATGAACTGGTCAGATGTTTATTACCCAAGAACCCCTCCCCCCAGGATGTAAAGCGTAGAATCAGAAAAAAACTAATACATAGAAGAGCACAGGCCATGATAATATAGCCCCATAAAAATCAGAACGAAGTTCTGTATATTTACTCACTCTCACATCCTGTTAATGATGTAAACTGCTTTTTGTTTTATTTCAAAGGACCATAGGTCTTCCTTGCAGATCATCAAATCGGAAGTGACCTCTGAGCGATATTTCCTGTCTCTAACCCTCATTTGTCGCAGTTCTGAAATAAGTAAAATAAATACAGCTTTTATTTCAACTGAGTCATGAAGCCTGTGACATAAAAGCAGATAGTCTGAGCAGGCAGCAAGAGCAAGCAAAAAGATTTACAGGGTGCATTTGAAGTGGCGAGATCCTGTGACCACTATCCACCAATCTGCAAAGAGATAAATCCCTTGAGTATTCTTGTTGTAAAGCTGAGTCATATTTGGGAAGGATGCCGTGCAGGCGTTTTCAAGTCACCAGTGCTTCACTTCTGTCGGGCTGCTATCCAGGAGATGAAGGCTCCTCAGACATATCCGCAACTGGGCTACAAGGATCTTTAAGGCAGTCAGGTAATCCTCTGGGAGATCTACTTGAAAATGATTTAATGGACAACTTTGTATTGTTCGGGTACTAGTCAGTGTTTGGGGAGCTTTTTACAGCAATAGAGGAGATAATGGCCGGCTTGTTCTTATAAAATGTTTGCAACTTGCAATTTATTTTGGAGGGCCAGGCTGCAGATTTTGGAAGAGGGGCTTTATTGTTGGGGTGTCTTGCAGAATATTTGAGAACAGGAATGTGTGTGTTTTAGTTGAGTCAGTGCGAGGTGTAGGCAAGGGTTCTGAATGGAAGACAGTGCACTTAGGATTTTTGAGGCATGGGAGCTCGTGCATGTGGTTTAACCATAGAATTTTCAACGTTTTAAAACTTTCATGAGCCGTTTGGAAATTTTGTTGGATAGCTTATTATTTTGGCGTTCTACTCAAAATCTGAGGGCTTCAGGCCAGGATCTTTTAAAGAACTCCCAGGGTTCTTCAGGTGTTTTAAAACTGTGTGATCCCCCTCTGTTTTTCACTATAGTAGCTGGATATTTAATGTAGTATAGTACATCACTTGATAGCAAAACATATCTGATCTCATTATATGCCTCTCTTTTTTCCACACTTTCAGATGAATAATCTTGAAATATAAACACCCTCTCGTTTCCCCAATAAAGAGCTTTCTTTTGCCTGGTCAAAGCCAGGATTTTTTCTTTAATATTAAATCTTAATAGGTGAACAATTATATGCCTATGCTTTTGACTTTGCTTAGGAGTGCTCTCAAGGATCTGTGTGCCCTCTTATTCCCTAAGGGGCCATTGCCAGGAAGCATTTAAAATCAAAGATATAAAATCCATTAAAAATCTCACCATGTCATTGCCTCGACAAGTTCAGGGACCCCCACTAGGCGTGACAATGAGTGCCTGCTTCTGTTTTCAAGATCATCGACTTTAGAACCCAGAAACTCAATTTTGAATATATTTTTGTGGAGGAGTCTTCTATTTTACATAGACTCTCTTCCAAGAAGGCTAGTCTTTCATCTAACACGTTAAGCTTTAATTTCCATAACTACTCGATTTATCCCTCTCAGAGTCGGCTTGCTGTTTCAGGGAAACAATTTCAGCATGCATATTCTGTAATTTGTCCTTAATGAATGTAACACAACTTGTATTTAGGTCGTTGGTATATTTACTTGTTGTTGTTATTTTAGCTGATCCCCTCAATGAGTTCTTTCCACCATGCCCACCTACAGAACTAGTGGGTGAAGCGCCAAGCTGGGTTGGATTTCCTGCCGTGCCAGAGCAACTGTCAGACAGCATACCGAAAGGTAGGTGCCAAAACTCCTGATATCATTAAAAATTAAACTAAGCAGTATACTTATTTCAAACTTTCCAATTATGTGCAGGGATGTGAGAACACTGTTCCGGACTGCTTTTTGAGTATTGTCACAGCATAAAAAATTAGCTAAATCACAAATTAGTTACTGACAATGGGAGAGTTCCTGTTATGCTGCCATTTCTTTGGAGCACCAGCACGCGACCCCTTATATAGCACTCTGTACTCAGAGTGATCAGAGAGCTGTACAGCACTCACTAAAAATGATAAACATAAAAGAGGTTAGGTAAATATGAACATAAGATGAAACTCCTAGGAGTTACAATTAAAATTAAACATCACCCATAAAGAAAAAATGCCTTCTGAAACATATGAATTTTTAACTACTTTTTATGTGCCTCCACTGAGAGAGCAGGCCTCAAATCCAGGGGAAGGGCATTTCAGATTAGCAGTGCAGCTACCGAGAAGGCCATATCCCCAGATTGTCTCATGCAATCTTTGCACTGTTAAACGACCACCCCTGCTATGGAGTGGAGGCAGTGGCTTGGAATATATAAGGCTAAGAAGTCGTTTAGGTGGTCAGGCCCCAGTCCTTGTAGGGCTTTGAATGTTAACAAAGTGACCTTAAAAGTAACGCACCACTGCATTGCCAGCCAGTGCAGTGCAGAAATCCTCCTTGCTTCACTTTTTAAAAAGTTACTGCCACTTTCCCCATGCAAGAAATGTCCCGCACAGGTTATGTGGGGGAGACAAGGCAACAACTTTGCACTAGAATGAATTCACACAGACATTCTATTAATATTGAGATAACTGACAAACCAGTAGCCCAGCACTTCTCCCAGGATGGCCACTCAATCTCAGCTATGTCTGTGATGGTCTTAAAAGGACATTTCAACAGTACACAACAGAGACAGGCTTCTACAATTAGACTTATTTTACTTCTCAATATGGTGGTGGATGGAATGAACATTGATGTTGGTCATATGATACATTAGTCCACTTAAACTTACACAGACCTTTACTTTAAAAGAAGGATGTAAATACTTTATTTCTTCAGCGGGCCTTTGATTTTGTACGTTTATGGTTATCTACATGTTGACTTCTCAGGTTAACACTGTGGTGAGTGTGTGTGTGTGTTTTGTGTGTATATTGATGTATGTATGTGTGTGTTTTTTTGTGTTGTGGGGGTTGTGGGTGTGTTGTGTGTGTGCATGTTTTGTTTGTGCGTGCACAGTGTGGTGTGTGTGGGTTGTGTTTGTTATATTTCTTGTGTGTTGTGGTTGTGTGGGGTGTGCTGGTGTGTGTGTGTGTGTGGTGTGTGTACACACATATGTGTGGGGGGAGTGTGGCATGGGGTAATCGTTATGTGGCTAGGACACTTAGTTCTCATATATAGTGTACATTTACTTCCTTCTACTAGTTGTCAGTGGTTGGATTACACACTGTCACATTTTTAAATCTGCTCATATTAAGATGCATATCTCATTTACTTGGGGGGTTCATAAAAGGTGTAATTCCTTTGGGTAAATATTAAGTTTGGTGTGAATTATGCTGTATTAGGACTCTTGTATATACAGCATATCTCATTCCTACTAGTTACAGTATCTTTCCCAAGGGGGGGAGAGAGAGAGAGGAAAAAAAAAGGAAGGGAGCCTGGAGGATTTCATTTAGATTCCTTAGTCTGATTCTGTGCATTTTTGTTATACACTGCCTATTTGTTGAAATCTGCATTTATCAGGCTCATGGTCTCGTTTTCTTGGAGGTCCTTGACAAGTATTTTTATTTGGCACTTATACTTACGAGTGATACTATCATGCATCATGTATATGTGTGTATGTTTAATTTGGGGCTTGTTTTCAGCTTGCAGTTATACCTAATTTCAGGATTTTGTCTCTCATTGTCTGTTCTTTAAAACACAAGGACACTTGTAATGTAAGTAGTAAGCTCATCTTACATGTATTAGAGAGAATGCAATCCCAAGGTTTTTTATCACTAGAATGCTTTCTTGAAGCATACTGAGACATTTTAAAATTTATGTGAGAAGAACTCTCTGGTTGTTGAGAATTCTTGATAACTTTTTGTCCTTCTGAGCCTTCTCAGTTAAAAGCATACTGGTGTTAATTAGCTTCTCTGACGTAATCTTCTGTTATGCTAAACCAATGAGAATTATTTGTTTTTCAACATTATCTGGTGTTAATAGTATGGGATTTTCAAAATAACTGCCATAAAGCTTCTGAAGAAGGACCTGGTTGGTTTGAAAGCTAGAGCACTTTGTTCTTTGTGTAACATCCATGTTGGTCCAATAAAAGGTATCAAATCATTTGTTTCTGGATCTGGCTCTTTCTCCTGCATTTCTTACAAGTGTCCAGTAGATGGAGACAGTCATCTGCAAGCTGTAATAGGAGAGTTTAAACATGTACATGAAAACCCCCTGCCATTAGAACACACGTTGCAGTATGATTTGCTAACTAAAATCTGCAGAATGTAGAAAGGACGGACATTTGTCAGAGGGCTAGTATCATATTATTTTCTTTGCTTGGTTTGTGTTGAAGAGGTTTATCTCTCAGCTGTCCCCCATTATGGGGATGTCCCTCATTTTAGCCCTCAAAGTGCTCTGTCCTCACCTGTCCCACATTAAAAAGACGCTGCCCACATAGAGGAGATGCTGTCAACTCAGAAATTCTTAATATTCTAGGATGCTAAAGCAAAATGAAACTGTAAGCAGGTAAAAGCACTGGTTTCCACAGTTTTATGAGCTGGCATCTTATGTTTGGGGATCTAGCCCTCATTTTGAGTGCCTGTGCCTCTCATTGCTGTAACAAAAGTTTGAGAGGTATTGTATATGGGAGGCAGTGTAATCTAGTGGTTAAAACACAGAACTAAGAACCCGGAGATTCTGTTAGTAGTGAAATATATTTGTCTGAAGGGAAAACAGCAGATTGGGTACATGGTCACATTCTATGATTTCCTTAAAGAGAAATTAAGTACCATGATGAAAAACAAGAACAAGTAGCAAAGTTTAGGTCACGCGGTTACAACAACCCCTGCCCTCTTCACCACCTCCCTTCCTTCCTTCCTATTTCACTACTTCCCATGTTGTACAGCCTAAAATTCAGTGCACTCTGTAATTTTGTATTTTTACATTTCTGGAATTTATTACTTGTACCTTGTATTTTTGTTTTGGCTCATGTGCCTGTCGTTATCACTGTATTCATTATTGTTTTAGCACTCCCTTCCTGTAACCCCCACCACCGTCACACCTGGAAAAGAACTCCAGCTCAGTATGCTTATCCCCCCTCACACACATGTTAAATAAATTAAATGAATACAAAATATCATCATTTATTCTTACAAATCATTTTACCAGGTTAGCTCAGCTGAGGTGTAACATCTTGTTTCCACTAGGGTCCTGCATCTACCCATTTCCGCAGCTGGGTGGACTGGGGCACCAGGTGGCTAAGGGACTTGTTAATGGTCACACAGTGAGTACTTGGCTCTACTGAGATTTGAACCTGTGATCTCAGGGTTCCCAAGCTGATGCTGTAATCAGTACATCACACTGCCTCTATCAGCAATTAGAGCATTTGACTCGCCTTAAAAAAAACCACTCTACAGACTATTGTGGAGGTGGCTTATT
The DNA here is from genome assembly GCA_016271365.2 of Neoceratodus forsteri. Lineage (NCBI taxonomy): Eukaryota > Metazoa > Chordata > Ceratodontiformes > Ceratodontidae > Neoceratodus > Neoceratodus forsteri. Next base: position 41,049,423 of record JADMNL010000032.1, read on the forward strand.
ATTATAAAAGCATAAAGGTGGGAAAACTGTATTCAAGTCACGGGGGCCTGCATAAGAAAAGTCCCTGTTATAAATTCCACTATAGCTGTTGGCTCATGGTATAGCCTTTGGCATAGCTTGACCTTCCTGTGCTTTAATCCTCCCAGTTTTAATACATAGGATGGAATAGGTCCCCACTGGGAGCAAGATTTCACATCTCTGTTAGGTTATGCATGGAAATAGTGTCAATTTTATAAAAAGACTACAAAACCTCAAGCTCCCAGCATGTTGCACTGCAATGCTAGTTTCCTGGGTTAGAGAGGGACCTTGAGCTAGGGGAGCCATGTTTACTCTTCAGGGAACAGAAGCAAAGACCATCTGGTGTCTGTACCACAGTGCAAGTAAGGCAGAAATGCGAAAGTGGGAACAAAAGATAGTCAGATTGGGGGTGCTAAATATAGGGATGTTGGGGCCCTGGGAACATCAACACAGGGTTGGGGCCATATGGCAGGTGAGGGCTCTAGGACTATGCCTTAATCTGGATCGAGCCTGTACTTGGAAACGAGCAGTTATTGGAAGAAGAAAAAAAACTGGTTAAGCCTGATGGGACTGGGGGTAGAGCATTTTGCCACTATAATGGAGACCTGGGTTCATGTCCTGAGCCTGACTGCTACCTTAGACTGATGGACTGTGAGCCGTGGTGTGGTGGTAGTGCTCTCAGGCGCTGAGGAGGGAGGATCTACTTACCCCACTGTGTAAGCACCTTCTTCAATGGGAATCTGAAGTGGTATTGACAGCTTGGATAACCTGTCGTATCAGAACTCTTCCATCCCACCAAGTTCAGGTATAGTAAGCTAACATCACATTAGGGGATGGGGGGCAGTGTCAGTGGCTCAGTAGGTTGCATGCTCGCCTCTGGAGCTGGCAGATCAGATGATCATGGATTGTAGCCCCACCACGTGCTTGGGGTAATAGCCATACCTGACACTGTAATGCAGTATAAGCAGGTTGCTGCACAACTGAGGTGCTGTCTCAGATGAGGTGTTAACCGAGGTCCCTGCCCCATCTCTGGTCACTGTCCAGGAGGAAGTAAATGACCCCATGGCACTTACCCATGAAGAGTAGTAAAGTTTTCCCAGTGACGTGGCCAACACTCCCCCATCATTAAACAGGCCCATGTAACCCACCCTCCCAGGATACACCTGGAAACAAGCTATCACAGCTTAGGGTGCCCTTCCTGGTCAAAAATGATAAGTAGATAAATAAATGTTGGGGAGTCTCTGGGAGCGCTGTGACATCAAGCAGTTCCTCCACTTCCTGTGCCACAGTGACTTGACTGCTGATCTGCAAGTGCCCATCCCATGCTGAATCCTGGAGGGAGAAAAGGAAGGCCACAGGGACAAAGGATTGGGCAGCATCAGAGCAGGCTGGAACTGTTGGGCTGGAGTTAGTAGAAGGGGTAGAAATGAGCAGCACCTGGGCAGGGGGGTGGGAATAAATAGAATGAACAAAAAAAAAACTTGTGCTCATAAAATTCCTGGGATACAGTGACCTACAAATCTATTGCGGGCCAGGGAAAGCACAATACAGGCACCCCCATGCTGTTTCACCAGTGTACTTCAGTTTTGGTCTGGAAGAGCAGTCTTTTCCTAAAAGTCTGATAACTCTCTACTCTATGCCAAAATTGTGCTTCTAGTGGTTTTGTGTTGTCGACCTTTGACCTACAAAATACATCACCCACAGAGATGTCCTTGATAGAGTTGGAAACCCATTGACACCCCCAACACTGGCGCATCCTGCAACACCTAGGGTTGCACCCTCATGCACCCCCATGTGCCCCCCACACCCTCCCACTTTAGATATCTAACTCCACGTCACATAGAAAGTGGAGTTAGGTATATACCCCCATCACCGCAAAGTCCATTGACGTGAAATCCGGATCGCTGCCGATATAGGCGCGATCAGGGTTTCACTGTTGGGGGTGGGGTTCGTAGGCCGCTTGTCGCCGAAAAGAAGGCATACCGATCTGAATTAGTAAAACGTTCACAGTGCAGATGGCAATACTCTTCACTCCAAAGTTGCAGACTTGCAAATTCGCAGTCTGTTGAAGATTTTGTAATGGATGAGGCCTTTGGGGTTCCTGCCCAATCTCCTTGATTAATAATTGGTACTGACCAACACTGGAGTCTTATACTTTTTAAATAAAAGTTTATTAAAGAGTTTCTTTTATAAAATACAATACAAACAATTCAAAAACAATATGTGATCCATTAAAGGTAACTCACAGGGCTTAGACGTCTCTGGCGTTGTTAACATTTCATGGTGGGCTGTACTCACCACAACCCTAGGGATATTAGGCATTATGCTGAAAAAAAATCCCTCTGAGCCAATCAGAATGCAGAGTTACTGTCCCATTATTCTGCGATAACTGGACAGCAGACTGAATAATAGGACAGTGACTCTGTATACTAATTGGCTAAGTACAATAACAGAACAGTGGCTCTTCATTCTAACTGGCTGCTGTATCTGAGCTTATCCAGTCAGACAGCAAGCCCTGTCTGCCCTCCTACTTCAACACACAGCAGCCAATCAGAGACATCCAGGAATGCTATAGCATGTCTGTGAGAAACAGTTCTTGGTTTCTCACCGAGGCGCTGTACTGTAGTGCCACGAACACAGACTTTGGCAGTTTTTAAATTTTTTTTTCTTTTTTTTCGTAGAATAGCTGTAACATCAATAGTGGTCTAGGTTTCCTCTGTAATAACTGGACGGGGGGGTTAATAAACACCTCGGCATTTCACCTTGGTGTTTATTACCCCAATCTGGTTGTTACGTCATAAACCTAAACTACTATGGTGTTATCGGTCTATTAAAGAGGGAGAAGAGGGTGCGGGCCCTCTCCTCTTATCAGGGGAAAGAGTGGATCTGTGTAACCAGATGTCTGTAAGCCCTAAGTATTTGGGCTCCCTAAGTGACAGTGGCCCCTAGAGAGGGATTCCTCTAAACTACCCTTGCTCATTTTACAAAAAACAGAGGCTTGGACCTTAATTTTATTTATTTATTTATGTATTTATTTGTTTAGTGATTCAGAAAAGACCTTTGAGTGCAAGCTCTTTTACAAAGGTTCCACATCATAGATTACAAAACAAAGTACAGTAGGAGAAAGCAAAGGTACATCACTATGAACGATACAGCTTGGATTCAGAACTTACAGAATAACTCAAAATATAGGTACAAGTTAAAATAACAAGAAAAACACTTTATGGGGGATAAGCAGCCACAAAGTGCCTTGTCAGTAGTTCAGAGGGACGGGGATAGCTGGCAGTGGCGTGAAGAAAGGAGGTACGAGAGGTAGGTAGGTACTGTGGTGGAGGTGAAGGGTGGGGGAAGAAAAGCAATAAGGTATAAGGAGAAATGGGGGGTGAGTTGAGGCTGAGCAGAGAAGATGTGCTAGAGTAAATGATGGGGTGCGAGGGGGCATGGTCAGGCAACTTGCATTAGTAGTGAGTGTTAGGAAAACTCACGGGACTGGGAGTTGGGGAGGGAAGGTGGGGTGTCTGGTGCCAAAGGAGCATGATGCGAACAGATTGCTGAGGCAAGTCATGAGGTCATGAGAAGGCAGGGGGTACCTGAGGCCTGCCTAGTGCTTGCTGGGGGGCAGAGAGGTGGGTGTGGCTGGACCTAGGGGCAGCTGCACTTAGAAGTGTTAATAGGTGCTGTTTGTGGTCAGTTTTGAATTGGGCCAGACAGCTGGTAGCCAAGAGATGCCCAGGGAGTTCATTCATCTCTGGGGGCCCGGTAGGCAAATGCATGTTGCCCAAGTGAGGTCAACGGAGGATAGCCAAGGCCCCTCTAGTCCTCCCCAGTGACCTGTAATGAGTTGGCTGCCTTGATCAAATTGCCTACACAAGGCAGTGTTTTACCCAATAGACCCTTCTTCCCTAGCATGCAAGTCTGGAATTTGACCCTGTTTCTTAATGACAGCCAGCTTGCATGTTTGTACAGAGTACAGGTGTGCGTGCCATGCTCAGCATCCAAGGTGAGTCTGTAGACTTTGTTGAGCGGAGTCTGAACCCTCTTGAGTACTGTATCCATTGCTGCCCCATAGACCACTAGTTCATAGTCAATAGTAGATATGATGGAGCTGTGGACTGAGAGGCGGAGGGCCCCCGGAAAGAGGTACTGCCTGTGCCTGTACAGGACACCAATCTTGGTATTGACTGTCTTGACCAGAGAGTCAATACGGTGCACAAACATGAGGATATCATCTATTATGACCCCCAGATACTTGAACAAGTGGACTTGTTCCAGTGGCTCACTGCATGAGTTGGAGATGATGAGGGGGTGGTGCTTATTTTTGTTGTGGGGGCTGACATAAGCATGGCATTGATCTTGTAGTTTAGTAGCAACTTATGACTACAGAACCAGTCCACAAGTTTAGAGAAGGAGTTCTGCAGCTCAGATTGTAGGGCAGCCTGAGACCTGCTGCTGCTCAGGAGCACAGCATCATCTGCAAATAGTATGAGTTTGGTGTTGCCGGCTGTGGGAAGGTCATTTAAGAAGAGGCTGAAGAGTAGGGGCCCCAGTATTGATCCTGGGGCACCCCTAATGATAAAGCTCTCTTGTGCTGGATACTGTTTGCCAATTTTGACACAATGATTTCCGTATCAGGTAGTCTTGGAACCAGCAAAGGGCATTGGGTGCCATACCCATGTTTTGCAGTCGGGTCAGTATAGGGTGGTAGTAACCTTCTTTCTTCCCTTAGTATGATTAACATTATAACTATATACAACTCGTGAAAGTAAGCTTTTTAGAGTTGGTCTCTTCGAAAGTGCAAAGGAGGCCCGGGGGGGGGGCCGGGCTGAGAGGACTTAATAAGTTTTATGGCAGAAATGAGCGCCCTGAGGAGGGTAGCCTTCAGGTCTCATTTCAAGGTGCAAAATCTTGGTCAGTTACAATTTCTATGATATAGTGGAACCAGTGAACCCAAGTGTCCTGTATCATGTAGGTCCAGAAGGACCCTGCACACAGAAGCATGTTACAGGACCAGCACAATTCCCAGTGGGACGATGGGCCCTATGCAAAGTAAGCTACAGGTCTGAGGTCCTGCCCAATGGTGCATGAAATAAGCTATAGGTTTCAGTTGTTGTATATCTTTTTTCAAAAAGGAAATTCTTTGCAAAAACTCTGTGAATGTATCCATTCTGTTAGGGTTTTTAAGCACAAAATATAACAAACAGGGAAATGAAAGGTGAGGGGAAAGCCACTGGAGTATTGCAAAATCTGTGGCGAGTGTTTCTCTAAGTCTGAATGATTACGTGATGCGACACTGCCATTATCCTAACTTCGGTACCATCTGTCCATGCATTTCTGTGTGAGTATTTATATGCACCTAGAAAGGCAGTGCTAATGTTAGGGTGATGCCAACGCTGCTTTATGGGATCATTCAAACCCTGAGGAATGCACTGCTCAGATTCACCAAGGCTTCAGTGACTTTTTCCCTTTTTTTCTTTCCTTTTTATGCTTTGTGCTTAAACAGCTGCATTAACATAGTTGTTTTGTTTACAATGAATTGTATTGTGCAATAAATTAAAAGCACTGCTAGATACAAGAGTTGGATTGTTACACCAGTTAGAGACAGTGGTGGAGGGGTGTAGTAAAACGTAGAGGGTCAGAATTGCATAGAACACCACAGCTCAGGGCACTGAGAAAAGCACTGCCATTTTAAATATACTTCAGTTACCCTACTTAGCTTTTACTAATCCCAAACAATCTGGACATTTTCAGGAATAATCAAGGATTTAACAGAAATGCATGGATTATTCAGGATTATCAAAACAGGGTTAGGAAGTGCAGCTTCTGGAGAGTTTTCAGATGAGACGAAAAACCCAAATAACTCTACAGCTGTGCAACCCAATAAAACAAAATAGTCATTACACTTTTTTTTTTTAGAAATAAACTGCCTGTTGCCCTGCCTAGATTTCCAATGTGTATTGAGTGCCAAAAGGTTTCAAAGCAGACTCTTTGCTGTCATTGGGGAATTTCCAGCAGCCCCGTTTTAATGCTGCTCTACTGATTGAAACAATGCACCAAAATGCATTGGCTGGCCCCTTGGCTATAAATATGAGGGGTCTGCTGACACCTCTGACCCCCTGGCTCTGCTGTCTGTGGTTACACATGTAACCGCCCAGTCCCCTGGGGTTAAGAGAATCCCATCAGTATTAGACGAGGTAGGTCTCTGGGCAGCAAGTAGGCAGTTTTTAGAACCTCTCTACCACATTACATCATTGTTTACCTAGTTTGGCTATTTGGAAAATGAGTGTCATTTAGAACTGTCACAGCAGCATAATCCTCTTAGCTCAGTTACAAGGGAGGCAGTTTAGAATCTTGGGAGTTCAGTTGGAGTTCCAGTTTGGGGAGTGAAGGAGGAAGGAGCTCTCTGCCAGCAGAGGGCAAGAGGTGCCTGCCAGCCTCCCTTGGGCTGGGTGAAGGACCTCTGGTCATCATTTCTCACCTAGTGAGTGGAACAACAGTGTGCCTAAAGAAGTGGTGGAGACCTGTTCCAGTGGAACCCAGTGGGCTCATTTTCACTCAAAAGTGAAAGGGACTGAGGAAATCAGTAGTTCAAGGCAACCCCCTGATGGACTGAAGATTGCCACAGCTGCCCAGAGAACGAGACTATAAAGAGGTTCTGCAAAAGCTATGGATTTTGAGGAAGGAATGTTTCTTCATATATGGTCAAATGCCTGTAACAAAGAGAATACCAAACCGTGAGAACAGTGTGCATTTGAGAGAGACTTTTTGGGTTGTCTGGTGTTGTATGTGCCCCATGATGGCTAGATTACAGATACTCAGGACCCAGTTCACCACAGATGTGTGCTGTTAAAGTGTACTAAAGTAAAGGATGCCTTTAGCAATCCAGGAGGGGTTAAAAGATCCCATGTTGTGTGTCCTAAATGGAATGGCAGAGACTGACTGAGGCTGGAGTTTGCAGAACCTCCCTTTTAGTCACAGTTCAGGGCTAACTGGTTACCAGATAGGCACCATTGCCTGGAGGTATTTACACAGTCCATCTCGTCAGAAGTTTCAAGTTAAGTGTATGGCAATCCCCACTATATTTACATCTGTTTGGACAGTACAACCTTGGGGGACCACCCTAGTTCTGCTTAACATCTTGTCAGAAAATAAAGCCATACAATACAATCCCAATTTTATGGTTGTGGACAGTCCATCTGTCAGTCCGAGTGAAATGTTATGGGACCCCCTCAGATAGGAGACACAGCATAGCCCTGGCACCTCTCTCCCGGACTCGGAGTGAATATAAATGTTATTTTGATCCCTAACCCCTCGACCTCTTAGGTGCCTGAGCCAAGTATTTATCCTAATGCCAGGGGTGATACTTATTTTCTGCCAACTTGTGGTTTGTTGCCTTGTCTGCGTAACAAGTTAGGGGGGTCCTGGTTGCAAGATGCTGCCCATGACTGGGGTAAGGGTTGCACACATGAAATCAGACTTTTTAGCAAAAGGACAAGTCAGTGCTGGGCATAGCAATCCAGGGGCTCAGTGTAAACCTTCTTTCTGGGGTTCTATAATTTGAGGGTGGAGTCCCAAGAAACATCCTCATCCCTGCAGATGCCTCCTCATTAAGTCCCCCTGTTCAGTTCAGTAAAGGGTTTCTACTGGTTTCCATGCTCTACCTGAATTAGAAAGACAAGGATGGAGATGTACAGATAGTCAGCAATTGACTCTTTAGAAAACCACAAGTCTGGGTTCATGCCCCAGGAATGGGACAGCTGTAGTAGAGGCCAGCAAGGAATGGTAAAACATAGAAACATAGAAACAAAGAATTTGATGGCAGATAAGGACCGCTTGGCCCACCCAGTCTGCCCATTTCCCTACCTAATGGATAAGCTGCAGATCCTAGTTAACCAGCAGCCTACTTCTTCCTACCCCACCCCTAGAATTGCCTTATGACTGTCCCATGCATGCTTGAATTCCACCACTGTTTTTGACTCCACAACCTCCTCCGGAAGGCCGTTCCATGCATCCACAACCCTCTCTGTGAAAAAATACTTCCTTAAATTACCTCTGAGCCGCCCCCCCTCTATCTTCAAATTGTGCCCCCTTGTTCTTGCACACCTCTTTTTTTGAAAGATGCTACCCTCTTGGACTTTGTTGATTCCCTTGAGGTACTTGAAAGTTTCTATCATGTCCCCCCTCTCCCTCCTTTCCTCGAGGCTATACATATTAAGTTCCTTAAGTCTCTCTTCATATGTCTTCCGGTGCAGACCCTGCACCATTTTAGTTGCCCTCCTCTGGACAGCTTCCATCCTGTCTATGTCTTTGCGGAGATTGGGTCTCCAGAACTGCATGCAGTACTCCAGATGGGGTCTCACCAGCTGTCTGTACAGAGGGATAACAACTTCCTGTTTTCTACTGGTGATGCCTCTCCCTATGCATCCCAGTATCCCCCAACCCTCCTTGCTGCCCTCTCACATTGCTTGCCCACCTTTAGGTCATCTGCATCAAGCAAGTTTCAGCAGGAGCACTCTGCTTCCAAGGTGGGAGGCTCCAGGGTACTGCTCTAGCAGTTTCACTTAGGGAAAGCCTGCCCCATCACTGAGTCCAGTCATTATGATCTCCCCACTACCCCTACACCCTGCTCGGGTGGAAAGAGAGGGTGAGCCATGTTTGTGGAACTGGCTTAGAGAGAGAGTGGCTGTCCTCAGAGGCAGCAATGGCTTAGAAGCAGAGCGCCTGAGCAAGAAGCAGTTCAGCACTGGGACCGGATGGTAGAATTATTACAGAATGGCAAAAAGTGTAAGTAAAAAAATACTGGACACTGACACAGAAAACTAAGAAGGAGTGCAAGTTTTCAGGGCATAGAGATTTTTGGGGCCACTCTGTTATCAGGACTTGCGCGGTTCACAGTTCATATTGTTTTAAGACTAGCACTGGAAGCAATAAGTTGCTTCCATCTCACAGCATAGGGCAAGGTCATTGCTTAACCATGTGTGAATCTGCAGTCGACTTTAATTCCAACTTCCAGGGGCAGGGACTGCAAGTGGCTGAAAAGATGATTGGGAGAATTTTAAAAGGCTGATACTTCTATGAGGAGGAGCTGGAGAGGTGAAGAGAGTTAGGGGGAATGAGGGAGTGTTTAGTGTAGAAAATGGACCGAGGGCTGCGTGGTTTGGGGTGGTACAGGAAGTCTACCTGTGGCCGACACCCAGGGCATGTGGTCAGCCATTTTTCCTGTTTTCTGGGGCCCTACCCACCACTCTGCGATGTGTGCAGCAGCATCCTGGTGGCGGGTGCTCGGCGTGTGGTCACCCATGCCAAGAACACTTGCACATTGCCACCACCCTTTTCTGATCAGCTGTTGTTTGTACCTCTCCGAATATTCTGTCTATGAGGGAGACATAAGCAATAAGACACAATGAGGTGTGTAGTGAGCATATATTACTGCACACCCAGAGGCGTAGTGAGGCATGAGGCCACAGGCCAAATGCCTTCAGCCCCTGGGCATGCAGTAATATCTGTTCAATGCGCACCCTTGGTGTATTATTGCACTTATAAAATGGGCTACATTTTTTTTTCAGTAAGAATCGTATATTAAGACATATTACAACAAGGAGCAGGGAGATCATGTTGTCATTGTACACATCTCTAGTTTGACCCGTAATGGAGATTGGTACACAGGTGTGGGCACCACACAAAAGGGAGATATAGCACTATTAGAAAGAGTCCAAAAACAAGCTAACAGGGCAATCCAGGGTATGAACAGCAAGGACTACAAAGCTCGTCTGTTAGAACTCAACATGTACTCCTTGGAGACAAGAAGGAAAAGGGGAGATATGTGTTTAGTGCATAGGGTATGGAACAATGAAGATCTCTGGGACATCACTGGTTTAGATATGAATACAAACACATATGGTACTAGATCTCATCCACAACAGCTTACTGCACCAATCAGAAGAAAGGTGCATAGTACATGGTGGCTTAGTCAGAGAGTAGTCCATGACTGGAATAGACTTCCTTTGGAGGTCGTGGCCAGTCCATCAACTACATCATTTAAAACTAGATGGGATGCTTACACTAAACAAATCAGTATTTAGTAAATATAGTTGGTGAGCACTTAGGATGAAAGTCCATCAGCTCTGTACCTATCCTGTGTTTCTTATGTAAGAAAAACTATGTTTAAGTGTGCAAGAAACAGCCTTATGTATGACAATTTATGATACAATAGCCCTTCTGCCTGCCATGAAATGACATCATTGTGCATGTACACAGTTTGTCCTTTACTGAAACCAGTTGGCATCAGTGTTACTGTTCCCCGTGTATTGCAGTAGAGTTTCTTTTTCTCTAATGGTACAGAGCTCAGGCTGCTAGCATGTGACAGGAGAGAGAGAGAGAGAATGTATTGACTGGGATGACCAATGGCAGCGCACGTGCACACACCCCCACCCCACCCCCAAAAGTTGCTCAAGAAATACTGAAGATGAAAATATGTTTTCAACAAAATGCAGACAGGACTGCGTGAGGCACATAAAGAAATCAGATTGGTCTGTCAGATCACCAAAATCAGATTGCCCTTTTTTTCAGATACTGTATAAGGTAACACTTTGCTTGTGGTTAGATCTGTGGTAGAAGGAACCGCCTTTGATTATTCAAACACCTATGGATACGGGAGGCTTGCCTAAACAGCATTGGGGTTTGAGGAGGAGACATACTGGAGGAGAAGTAGCAAAAATCTCTGAAACATTTTGAAAATAAAACAACAGTTCACTGGTGGATAATCGGGAGGGTGGATAGTGCCAACTATGCTTACTGTTAGCATTGTGACACCAATGGTTTTATCCTTACTACTGGACTGAAAAAAATGGTGATGTTTCAAAAGCAAGCGTTCTAGCGGCACATCGATTTTGTGCAGTGCTGTTCCACTATTGACGTACTTGTTTTTACCTGTGTTTTGAACAGATTTGATGCACAGGTAAAAAACAATCAAATCATTGGATTTTCGCGCCCCATTTTATAAAAGGTAATCAAAGGCACATGCAGGCCTGATATCTGATACAGCAAATCTAGATAAAAGTACTTACAGAAGGCACTGCTGGGTGTTACATGCCAGTTATTTAGTAAGCAAGGAGCTGTTCCAGCACTCGGAACAATCAACCAATGTCTAAAAATCAATCGTCTTCCTTCCATACCTTGTGCCTCCCCCCCCCCACACACATTCCACATCCGATCAAGATGCCCACTGATTTGGGGGCCAACATGATGCTGGGGAGAATTGGGATGTTGCTTAAAATAAGAGTTGTCTAAGCCACTTTTTTTGCCACCTTCCCATGGCCCCACTTCTTCAGGCGCTCATGCCAGCTTCTGTCCGTCCGCCCAGGCAGGGTCAGCTCCATCTTCGCTTATTGACCATTAGACCCTCACTGAAGTCTGACCCATCAGACATGCTGATTGATCTAACTAGTCCCCGTCTGGAGGCTAATCTGGGGATTTTGGTCAGAGGGGCAGGAGCGAACTGGGGGGCTACATGACTTGGGGCGGTATTGGAAGTCTACTTAAGGCCGTCATCTAGGGCTGTGGGCAGCCACTTTTCCGGTTTTCTGGGGGTTCACCCACCACCCTGTGATGCACTGCAGCAGTGCCCTGGTGGCATGGGTGCCTGGTGTTTGGCTACCCACACCAAGAATACCTGCAAATTGCCTCCACCATGAGCCACCTCTGAAGAGGTGCATAGCAGCAGCCCACCCTGGGAGGGAAGCATCCAAGGGACGCCCTGAACTCCCTTCCTGCTGACCTCTGCTCCTGGTACCCAGGATCAGGGTGCGAATTCGGGTCACCAGCATGCCAGAGCTATGCCCCATTACTCTGCGCCACCTCAGCCATTTTCAAAGTGGAAATAAATAACTTTTTGGTGCTACCTTCCTTGGGCCCATTTAGCAATAATAATAATTTTATGAAGCAGGTTTTAAATCTATAAATCTTACTTAGTTACTTATGTTATCAGTAGATTTTAAGTGTGTTTTTAGATTGTTTGATGTACGGCACTCTGAACTTTGGGAAGAGTGCTTAATAAATAGTCTACCTACCTACCTAAAACTGATAGAACATAAAAGCAACCTGACTGTTAAGGGTTAAAGAAGTTGCACTCTGTGTTGTTTAATGAAGTTTGGATTCCACCTATGAAGGTGTATTTAGTCTGCCTGAGCGGTATCCAGGGCTTTCTTGTCAGGTATACCTTTAGCAGTGCCAGAGGATGAAAGTTACATTAAGTCCCCTGAAACCAGACAAAGCATCATTACAAGGACAGATCCAGCACCTCGGCTTCCAGTTACTCCCTCCTCCCTGTCTCTCTCTCTGGTAGGATCAATACGTGGCTCTTGACATAAGATAACAGAACCTCAGCTCATTGACTGAGAGATTACCTTGATTTGTTCCTGTCAGGTTACTGGCGCTGGCACTGATCAGAGCGATCTAGTTGACCCTAATTCTTCTTTCAATATTGACATTTTAAAATAAACATGTTTTCTGAGCAGGTTTACTCAAGGGTCTCTGGCTCACCAGCTCTTTATACTGAATACCTTTCTCTTTGATACATCTCAAAAGTGAGACCTTTCTGTATAAACAAAATCTGTGTTCCTTTGGAGGGAGCAGAGGACTGCTGCTTCATTTATTAGTTCCTGATGTTGCACCTGTCATGCAGCGAGAGCTCTTTACAGAAGAGAAATAGTAGTTTGTCTTTGGAAGGACAAAAGAGAACTCAACTGAGAAAAGAAAATCAGTATATGGATTTTTTTTTAATATGATAAGTGACTGATCTGCAGTGGGATTATTTAATTTCACAGACCTCCCACAGGCTTGACCAATTAGGCTTGGTAATATTTACGTGATATGATCTCTTAGATTTTCTTCACAGATAATGACCGCAAGGAAAGTCAAAGGGCTACTAACTTCTCTGGGAGAACTTTAGAAATTATAATATTTCGACACAACTCATTTTAGATTTAAGATATTTTCTGTAGTTCCCTTTTCCCCTCATCCTTTAATACCTAGAAATGCTTCATGAAAATAGGATTTCTATCCCTATGGACCCTAACTTCACTTGTTGGTTGTCTGCTTGTGAAATCATAGTCCTCTATTTAAGACATAACAACTAGTTGCCATGGAAATTATTTACGATTTCACAGGTGAAATGTTATGACTTCCCAATTGTCCAAGGCTGTGTGTGGGTTTTGATGTGCAAAATGGCTTCCACTATGTTTATTGTCACGTCACTACCAGTCTCTAATTGCTTGTAAAAGACTTTGGAATACAGTATGCACAAAGAGTGCTATATAAATGCAAATTCATTTTCTTCATGCCGTGCAGACAGGCAGCAGGAGACTTTGAATTCCAAGTGACTAAGAGCCCATCGTGAGGCAAACCTAAAATACCATTAACAGCTTAATCTGGGTTTGTATGTCAGTTTGCATCTGAGTCTTCCCCCTCCCCCGGGATGAGGCTGAAAATAGGCAGAATTGCCTAGTCTCCCTTTCCCAGTTAAAAAAAAAAAAAACTAAAAAAAAACAACTTATTATTAATAAAGAAGTGGAAGAAGAAAACTACAGGAAATTTACAAACCAATGGGGCTATGCTTGACAGGGTGGAAACTATGCACCAAAGGCATGTATCCTGCCCATGCAGCTCCACACCTGTGGACAGGTGCACCCCTGGTGGCATTCATGACTGCCAGCCACCTGTCTACAGCCCCACTCCCCTGGCATGCGGGTACACGCAGGTTACCGCGGGGTGTCCGTTGGTGGAGCAACGCACCTGGGTGGGCATCCAATGGGATGCCTATCCCTGATCCCTCAGTGGATCCCTTACGCGGTGGTGGGGTGCATTGGCTGCACTCCCCCACAGATGTCCGCATAGACGGCCGTGTCCTATGCCCCGAACTGGCGGAGAGTTACGGGGTGTGTGTGTGTGTGTGTGTGTGGTTAACAAGCCCACTACACCATGCCCGTGGGGCTGGGATCCAGAGCATAGGAAGGCAGAGGCAGGCAGGCGGTGCTGTATGGGGGTGTCTGCAGTCCAGGGCTGGTGCCCCCATGAGTGTGTGTGGGGGGTTGGCATACACGGGGACAGTGGGGGGTATGGCTGGGTGCTGGGGTCCGTGGCCCCTGGGCAGCCTGTGGCTATGGATGCTGGGGTCCCCTTAGTGTGGGATGGAGACATGGGGTGCACAGGGGGCTTATGGTAGGGTTCTCCCTTGCATAACCGTGGCCACCTCCACCCCCCCGTGACCAGCACTACGCACCGCTGTGCATCGTGCATAGTGTTGGCATGCCCTCCACCCGCCCCCTGCATATTGTGGTCTGCACAGGTGGAGGATCGGGTGTGTAAGGGCTGCACGCACCCCTTGGTGCATCTCGCACAGGGGGCACAATGGGTGTGGAGTGTCTCTGCACCTTACATACGCAATGTGTTTTTGTTTGTTTTTGTATGCCCCCCTCTCCGTCCTTGTTCTACTTGTGGTTCTTCTGGTACAGTTTTATACTGTGTGGAGACATTTTAAAAGTGGGGTAATATTTTGAGACGGCAACCACTATTCAGACCTCCCGCCCCGTCCCCACTGCTAACGCCTGTCCGGTGTCACTGCTGTGAGTGTGTCCATAGAGTGACAGGAAGGAGGTAAAGAGAAGGCCTTTTTCTGCTTTGATTTTAGGTGGTTAGCTTTGACAAACAAGAAAAAAGCCAAAGTGATTTCAACAGTGAGTGAACATTAGGGAAAAAAGGCACGTGGTGACTACTTAAAGCCTCGCTTTCTCGCTTGCTGGAAAAGTCACTTGGTGCACTGCCATAGAAGTTTTTTGAATAAGAAAAAATAAACTTTGGGGATTTGGTAGAAAGTTTCACAGTTTTCTGTTGGATTTTGGCTGGTTTCTGTGTTAAGGAGGGATTTACAGTGGCATGAAGCCATGAAAATGCATCCGTCTGTACAGTTGGGAGCGAGAAGTAGTGAAGGCACTTGGAGGAACAGCTGTGGAGTGATTTTTTTTTTCATTATGTACAGTCATGGGACTAGAGCTGGGATGTTATGCTGGGATATCATCCCGGGTCCAATCCCAGATGGACCAGTCACAGTCCAGCATTCTTTCTTGCCATTGTATAATTGCATTTGTAACACGGAGAAGAGAAACGGTTGCGTTGGATTGGCTGAGCACCATCAGGTGACCACACATTAATTCTTGAGTAATGCACGGTTAATTGAGAATTAATGTATGGCTGAGTCCGCAGCTATTCTCTTCCCCCTGTGCCAATCAGATCTATTCTTGTTTGACAGCCATCTGTTGGCCAGCCGTGAATTGCAGGCTAAGACTGTTTAAACCTCCATATACTATAGCAGCCTGTTTCTAAAAAGAGGACTGAAAAGCAACTAATTATTTATTTATTTAATTCTTGGAATTACAACCTTTGAGCCACAGACTCATTTAGAAAGGCTCCACGTCTCAGACTGGAGGAAAACAAGGAACAGTAACATGGTACAGTTAGACAGAGTGAAAGGTACAGGGTCCATGGAATAAGTCAAAAATACATGGTAATTGCTACAGAGTTCAATTATTACAAGGCTAAGATTACATACATAGATACATAGACAGTGTCAGTAGATAAGGGCCTATGGCCCACCCAGTCTGCCCATTTGAGCTTGTAAATTCAGTTTTTGTTTTCCTAGAAGTCTGTTGCCCCTTACCCCTGACCTCCAGAATTCCTTTATGTCTATCCCATGCATTCTTAAATCCCATGATTGTCTCAGCCCCACCACTTCCTCTGGCAGGGTGTTCCACTTGTCCACCACCCGTTCTGTGAAGAAATTCTTCCTCATGTTTCCTCTGAATAGTCCTCCCTCCAACTTCATCCTATGCCCTCTAATCCTGGAACATCTTTTTCGCTTAAAAATAGTGCATTCCTGCACCCTGTTCCTCCCTGTGAGATACTTGTATGTCTCTATCATATCCCCTCTCTCCCTCCTCTCCTCCAGGGAGTACATGTTCAGTTCCTTCAACCTGTCTTCATAGGACTTGTGATGCAATCCATGCACCATCTTTATTGCCCTCCTCTGAACCTTCTCTACCCTGTCTATGTCCTTATGTAGGTATGGTCTCCAGAACTGTACACTGTACTCCAGGTGGGGCCTCACTAGTGTCTTGTATAGCGGAATTATGACCTCCCTTTTCCTGCTGGTGATGCCCCTGCCTATACATCCCAGCATCCTATTTGCTTTACCTGCTGCCTTGTCACACTGTTTCTGCCTTGAGGTCATCGAGATGATAACCCCAAGATCCCTTTCCTGCTTGGTGCATGCTATATCCTCACCCCCAACTGATATATTGTGCCAGGGTTTTGTGCCCCATATGCATTATCTTGCACTTCTTTGCATTGAATTTCAACTGCCAAACCCTGACCATTCTTCAAGTTTCTGCAGGTCCCTTCTCATTCTGTCTACACCCTCTCGTGTGTCTACTCTGTTACAGAGCTTTGTGTCATCAGCGAACACTGAAATTCTGCCTTCTAGGTCCTGTGCAATGTCACTGATGAAGATGTTGAATAGAACCGGTCCCAGCACTGATCCCTGTGGTACCCCACTGGTCACTCTTCCCTCTGTGGAGTGACAGCCATTTACCACCACCCTCTGTGTCCTGCCACCCAGCCAGTTACCTACCCACCACACTACTGTCCTGCCCACACCCATATTCCCCAGTTTGTGTAATAGTCTTCTATGTGGTACAGTGTCAAAGGCCTTGCTGAAGTCCAGATAGGCCATGTCCACTGCCCTCCCTTGATCCACCTCTCTAGTCACCCAGTCAAAAAAATTCAACGAGGTTGGTCTGACATGACCTCCCCCTGGTGAAACCATGCTGCCTTGGGTCCTGTAGTCCATTGACAACCAGATGTTCCACCAATCTCTCCTTCAGTAGTGCTTCCATGATCTTCCCCACTACCAAGGTGAGGCTGACTGGTCTGTAGTTCCCTGCTTCCTCTTTGTTCCCGCTTTTGTATAAGGGGACTACATCTGCAGTCCTCCAGTCTTTGGGTACCTCCCCTGTTTCCAGTGATCGGCTAAACAGGATAGCCAGAGGTTCAGCCACCACCTCTCTTAGTTCTTTAAGGACCCTGGGGTGCACCCCATCTGGCCCCATTGCTTTATCAACTCTTATTACTTCCAGTTCCTTCAGGACTGTTTCTTGTGTAAAGGGACTTGTGTCCATTTCTGCACCATTCTCACCCTTGTACTCCTTCAGACCCATTACCCTCCTCTTCCTCAGTAAAGACTGAGCAGAAATACCTGTTCAATATGTCAGCTTTACTGTTGTCATCCTCCCTGGCCCCATCTCCCCCTTCAGTCTCACTATCCCTCCCTTTGTCTTTCTTTTTCACTTATGTACCCTGTAAAGGTTTTGTCCCTCTACCCACTGATTTTGCAATGTGTTCTTCTGTCTGAGCTTTGGCTTCTCTTACTGACCTCCTGCCTCCCTTTGCTTCTCCTGGTACTTCTCCCTATCCCCTTCTGCCTGTGTCTTTTGTATTGCCTGAATGCAATCTTTTGGCTTTCACTTCTTTGCTACCTCTTTGGAAAACCATAATGGTCTCCTCTTCCTTTTCCTTTTGCTAACCTGCTTAATGCATAATTCTGTTGTTCTTGTAATCCCCATTTTAAATACTGCCCACTGTTCCTCAACCCCTGATTCCTGTCCCATTCCTGTTAATGCCTCTTTCAAGTATCTCCCCATTTTCCCAAAGTCTGCCCCCCTAAAATCCAGGATACATGTTTTTGTATGGTTTGGTTCTACTCTTTTTGTGATTTATACATGTGACATTGGTATCAAGAGTTACAAAGATTTCTAACTCATATACACTTTGTTAGAGCGGCCAAAAAGAGTGGCCTTGTCAAAAAATGAATGAAAGCACACCAGACTGTTTATAAAGTAACTATATACTATAGCTGCCTATTTCTAATACATCAAACATAGCAGAAAAACAGAGATGATTTCACAGTTTACAAAACAAAGTCTGCCAAAATGAGCAAAAAGTAGCATGCCGAGTGTCATTTGGTCACTGGAACAAAAGCCTCAGCAAGGCAGTAGGCTTTTACTAGGTCAAGGAATCCAGCAAAACTGTGGCAGCTGCTGGTTGTCTGGGGCACATCAATGCCCAAAGAATTTGAATGTCTTGCCCTCAAAATTACCCTTTCGCCTGAAACAGTGTTACTGGTAGCTGCATGCTATAGACTGCCTACAGCTGGCCTGTGTATACTGCCTCATATTCATTCTGTCTTGGAAAAAGCGAACACGGAATGCATCATCATGGGTGACCTTAACCTCAACTGGAATGATGCCAGCGCCAACAAGCTTAAGGACTTCTGTGACGAGCATGGGCTCACCCAGATTACTCCAGAGGTTACCCGACATAACAAAGAAAACCCCGACCGTAGCTCACTTCTGGACCTTATACTTGTAAATGAGCCACATAATATCTGTCATGCACGGGTCTTTCACAATGACCTGAGTGATCATTGCGCAGTCGCCTGCGTCAGGTGCTCCCCACACCACCCCTCCACCTCTACCTTCAAGTTAAAGAGCAGCCTAAAAAACTTCTGTCTACCTGCCTTTCTGATGGATCTTGGGAATATAAGGTGGCAGGATTCCTACCTTGCACCCTCTGTGTCTGATGCATTCTGTATCTTCCAGGATCTGTTATTAAACATTATCAACAAACATGCACCCTTAAGAAAAATCAAATCCAGGAAATGTGGACCTGATTGGTTTAGTCAACAACTGAAGAGGCTGTTACGGTATAGAGACACCCTTTGGAAAAGGGCTAGAAAGTCACAGTCTGACTCCGACTATCTCTCCTTCCGGGTAGCCAGGAATGCCTGCACCAAGTTGGTAAGGCTTGAAAAACAATGGTATTTCCAGTCTGTCCTGGAGGTAAATAAAAACTGTTCCACCAAATTTTGGCAGATCCTGAGAGAGGTCAAGGGGCATTCCCCTGCCACCCCTCTCCCAGCCAAAACTGCGGCAAATAACACCCACTTCACAGACAGTTCTGACATCCTTGATCAGCTCAATAACCACTTTACTATGGCAGGCCTCGCGTTTGATACATCACCTGTTAGTAAACTGAATGCTACAAGTACTGGCAACTTAGTTACTAGCTCTACCACAGCCACCTGCACTGGCTGCCCCCTCTTCAAGCTCCTGCCAGTCCCCTTTAAACAGGTGGAGGACCTTCTCCTCTCGTTGGACACCAAAAAGAGTGCTGGTGCCGATTCACTAGAACCCTTCTTCCTAAAAGCAGGCTTTTATTATCTGACAGCTCCAATTGCCCACCTATTTAATAATTCACTGCACCAAGGGGATTTGCCACCTAGCTGGAAAACTGCTCACATTATCCCCTTCTTAAGTCAGGAGACCCCACTGACTTGAATAATTATAGGCCTATCTCGTTGCTTCCGGTTTTATCCAAGCTACTTGAAAAAATTGTTAACTCTCAATTAAGGGAGTACTTGCACTGTGAAAACATACTCAATCCAGTCCAATCGGGGTTCGGACCTATGCACAGTACCGTGTCGGCTCTTGCCAAAGTGTCGAATGACTGGCTGAAATCCTTGGACTGTAAACAACACATCTATGCAATCTTCCTTGACCTCAGCAAAGCCTTTGATAGGTTGATCATTCCATACTTCTTGAGACTCTGAGTAGCATTGGTTTAGACTCGGCTGCAGTAAATAGGTTCCGCTGCTACCTCACAAATCGTAAACAGCAGATTAAAGCTCAAGGTGAGTTCTCCCCACTAAAATTACTGCCCCGAGTTGTTCCTCAAGGTTCCATTTTGGGACCTATCCTTTTCGCCCTTTACATCAACCGCATCGATTCTGGCCTGATTACAAGAAATGTTCATCTCTTCACAGATGACACAGTCCTTTACACAACCAACCCCTCTTTGGACCTTGCATTCAAGGAGCTATAGTACAGCAGGATTTTATCATCCTCCAACACAACCTGCTACATCTGAAGCTCCTGCTAAATGCCAAGAAAACAAA
This sequence comes from Neoceratodus forsteri, assembly GCA_016271365.2. NCBI lineage: Eukaryota > Metazoa > Chordata > Ceratodontiformes > Ceratodontidae > Neoceratodus > Neoceratodus forsteri. The sequence goes on from JADMNL010000032.1 coordinate 41,069,500, forward strand.
AGCCATGATTATCTCCCCATCTCACAACACTGGGATACCTGGTACCCCACAGATTATCATCCTCCTTAGTGAACCACAAGAGCTAGTGAATAAAGGTAAATATCTGGGAGTCTGGCTGGATAACAAACTCACCTTCGCTGAGCATCTAAATGAATTAACAAAAAAACTAAGGCAGCGCCTCGGTATTTTCTACCACATAAGACGCCTACTCACCCTGAAAGCTAGAAAGCAGCTGGTTCAAACAACCTTTCTTCCCCTGATTGACTACGCCAACTTCCTATACAGCCACTGCCCCCAGTATGCGCTCCATAGGCTTGATACCCTCCATCATCGCGCATTGAAATTTATTCTTAATTTGCCTTTACAGACTCATCACTGCTCTTTGTATCAAGCATTAGACTGGCCATCCTTCTTCATGAGGAGACAAAGAAATGCCCTCATGTGGCTTTTCTGGGCCTTGTCTAACAAACTGCCACCCTATATCTGTGACCTATTTGAGTGCTCAAAAGGTGCCTACGGACTAAGGAACTCCTCCCTTGTCCTCTTTAAGCTACCTCGGTCAAGGACATGTCTTGGCTCAACTGCCATTAGCTCCTTCCTACAAGTGCTTTGGAATAGCATGCAAAAACTTCTTAAAATCTCCCTGCTGCCCAACCACTATACATTCAGATGGCTGCTCTACAGATGCCTGAAATCGGCGTGTGAGTGCTTCAAGTAAAGCATTTACCTTAATGAACTAAACCCCCTAACTTCTGATACCCTGGCCTTCTTATTTCCCATCAGCCAGCATCCCTCTAGGCAACCACCTCCCCTACACCTCCTCCCTCCTCAATTGCCTGGGCTAGCTTCCTCCAGTAGGCTGCCCTCTCCCCCCACTATGTGTCTGACACCATCTTATCCCTTCCCTCCTCTATGTCCTCTCTTCCTCTCCTGCTTTGTACTCTACGATCTACAACCTATTACACTGCGCCTTAAATGTCTGTACTTGCACTTACCTTACATGTTCTGTTACAACCAAATACTGACTTTGTATATTATAATAACCTGTAAAGTGACCCCTACTGTATTATGAAGTGTTGTCTACTGTAAACAAATTGTCCTTTGTGTCCAGGACCATCTTGAAAATTAGCTTGCTCAACGATGTAACTGCCTGGTTAAATAATGTTTGATTGATTGATTGGCTACAAAGAGGTCTGTCTCTGGAGTGCCCCATCTTCTGAAGATGGCCTGCAGGATCTGGCTATTCAGAAACCACTCATGGCAGTTCTGATTGATCCTGCTCAGTGCATCTGCTAGGATGTCGTTCTTCCCTGGAAAATGCGCTGCTGAGAGAGAAACCCCGAGGGAATATGCCAGACTCCAAATTCTCATAGCCTCTGTGCACAGCAGGGTGGATCTTGTGCCCCCTTGCTTGTTTATGTAGTACATGGTTGAGATGTTGTCTGTCCTGACTTGCACCACCTTGTCCTGGACCAATGAAGTGAATGACTGGAGGGCCAGAAAGACTGCCCTGAGCTCCAGCAGATAGTGTCTCTTGCTGTGACCATGTACAATGTGCTTGCCCAGGAGGGCGCCCCATCCTAGGAGGGAGGCATCTGTGGTCAACACTACTGTTGGAGACTTCTGCTGGAATGGTACTCCTTTCCTGAGGTTGCCCCTTTCCTGCCACCACTGCAGTGCTTGAATGAGAGTACCTGTGATTGGTACTAGTTTTTATAGGGAGTCCTTTCTCTGAGATTGGAGATGGTGCAATGGAGGCCACCGGGATGATCCAGGGATAGCAAGGCTTGGCATATGACTTGCGGCTTACCTGCCTCAGTATGTATTCATGGGAGGCCAGGAGGGTTAAGGGAGAGATGGTAGAGGTGTCAAAGTGTCTGAGGAGTATAAACAAAGTAGAGAGTCAGAACCTGTTCACCAGGAATGGGGGCACGTTAACTTGGGGGTATCATTTGAGACTGGTGGGAAGGAGGGAGGTTTAGGAAGGATGTTAGGAGGCTCTTCTTCACAGAGAGAGTGCTGAATTAATGGAATAAGCTGACTAAGGTGGTGGTGGAGGCAGGGATAGTAAACAGTTTCAAGGTCAGGTGGGACAGAGTCAAGGGTCTTAGGAAGATGAAACAGAAAGAGAGTGTGTGCGTGTGTGTGTGTGTGTGTGTGTGTGTGTGTGGTATGTTATACCCATGTGGCAGCAGGCCTATGGGACAAATATTAGCAACCCAAGGGTAGACTGAATGGACTGCAAGTCTTTTTCTGCTGTCACCTTCTATGTGTCTGTACATCTATGACAGAAATTATGGAAGTCATAGTAAAAGTTACAAAACGTCACTGACCCACCATGTGTGTTAAACAAATTACTTCTATTCTGATATAGTTTTATAGAAGCACATTGGCAAAGATTTAATGTTTTAAGAATTCATTGTTAGGGTGGTCCTGTACCAGGAGTGACAATAAGACAGAGGTTACAGGGCGCCCAGGGTGCTGTGTCAGTTCCAACCTGAGCAGCCACCTCAAAAGCCAAGTCTGAAGATCCAATGTGGTGGCACTCGACGAAAGGAGACAGGAGTCAGCAAAAAGTAATGTAATCCAATTTAAGCCCAGACTGCTTAGAAATGCAGGGCAGATAGAAGCCCTGGTGCTGTGACCATGTAGGTCTTCCTCAGGGGGCACCCTATAGCAGGAGGCAGCACATTTAACTGCCAACTTGGAGAACGGGGCTCAAAAACAAGCATCAGAATCCAACCCTGGGGCTGACTGGGGACAAAATGCGTTACAGCGGGGAGGAATATAATTGTGGGTCTGTCATTCACAAACACCAAAATCTATGATGTTTTCATGGAAAAAATGCCAAAAAGCAATGGAGTTTAAAAATAGAATGGGACAAAAATCATGGAATCCATGACTTGCATGACATCTGTGACAAAGATACAGCACTGACTATGATCTTATGGAAAAGAATGATAATGCATCCAGACTGCTTCAGTTATGCAGTCGTAGAGCCTTGGAATTTACAAGCACCCAGAGTGTGCAGAAAAAAATTTTCTGCCTCTGTAACTGTACATATGTTACCCACTGCTTTATCTTGTATCCCACAATGTCTTTGTGCATATGCTAAACAGGGTGGTGTTTTTGTATGTTCTTCTCTTGAGTACTACTTTGTACCTTGTCTTGTCACTGACGTGGAACCTTTGTAAAAGAGCTTGGGCTCAAAGGTATCTTCCGAACCAATAACATTGAGTTGATATGAATTGAAAAGCAGAATGGTGACATTGAGGTCACCTGATGGAACGACAGAGAATATAACTAATTAGAGTTACAAGAGAGAAAGAAGTTGCTATGGTGTGTAGGACACGTGCATACAGAGCAGCTGAGATAGACTGTGATCATTTCTATAAGGTAGCAGGAGAAAAGGTTGTGATTCTGAGACTGCAAAAAGCAAAAAGAATGAGAGGATTTAAAGCAGAACTGCTGGCCAACAAAGGCAGTGTCTGTGGCATGCACATTCTCTTGTGCCATTGCACTCATGTCGAACGTGACTTTTTCTCTCTCTGACTGCACACAGCTCACCCTGCAGTAAAGGGCTGCAGCGTGCCTGTACTGTTCACTTCACAACAGGGTTTGCAAAGTTACCAGTCTCTCAAAGTGGACATTTAGCAACACCCCCACCCTGTTGCATGGCAGGAAAAGACACATTAGGGCAAGCTGGCAGAACAAAGGATTCTGAGCTGGGCAGGGCATGTACAGTGGTAGCTCTACATACCCAGTAAAAAAAAGAAAGGCTCTGCCCTGGTTGGTTTCCTATGTGGTGCAAAGTCTGCTCCATAGCAACAAATTATCAATGCCCTGGCTGCCAACTGTTGTGTCCCTCCTGTGCCCTGGTAACCAACAGAGGCTAGAGACACCACTGGGCATGTAGGCAGTTAATGAGCAGTGAAAGGCTAATAAAGTCAGTAAGTGGCTACCACATGGAAAATGGCCATGTGGAACATGAAAAACAGAATGAACAGGCTGCCCAGTTTGTACCACTTGAACTGACATTGCCATGATTGTTCAGTGAAACTGCAACCATGAAACATCCCAAAGTGTAGCCATTATCCAGTATATATTATATATATTGAAGTTATATTATACCTCATATTATATTACAGTCTATATTTCATTACACTGAAGAACTATATGTCATATTATATTATCTTATACATTAAATATTTCATAATATTATATTAATATTGTATAATGTAGTCTTCTTCCACCCGAGCTGTCAAAGCACTGCAGTCTGGTCATGTGATGCTCTTGAGTTTATGTTAACTGCTGTGTATTTCCATTCACAGTGTTTGGTGAAGCAGCTGTAATGTCTTCATTCATCTGTTCTTACTTGGTGCCTACAGATGGAATAAGTCAGTTTACCACTGAATTCACTCGGGGTTTTTTGTTGTTGTTGTTTTGTTCATTGCACTTGTAGAGAAAGCATTTTGCAGTCTTTTGTTTCTCCATATTGAATATTCGATAATTTGGTAGATGTAATAATACGGATTCTGTTGTACTCAGTGATGGTAGCGGTGGGGGGAGGGGGAGAGAAATGACTGAATTTCAATGGAGGTTTGCGGTTTTCTTTTGTGAACCTATTAAGTGTGGAATGCAACCTCAGTATCTACACTTACCAAAATTATGCGTTAACGAGGGATGTATTTAGAACAAGGATCAAGAAGAGTTCTGAGACACTGAAATATTTATTACTGCATGGGAATATAAGTCACAGGTAACATTGCCAGGTGGCCCTTTGAAGCTGAAATCCATAGTTAGGGTACTGTGATGCATGAACTCACTCATGCTTAACCAATCTCTCTGACTCCCAGCTCTGCTCCTTCTTTCCTTTGTTTAGATATGTCTTGCAAATATCATGTGTGAACATCATTCAGCATGAAAGGTGGATTACATTCCATAAAATACAGCATCTGCCTCTTTGAAAACGCTCTCTTTAAAAGGGTCCTGAATTTATAGCTCCATGCTGCTCTGGCAGTACCTTACGCTGCTACCTAGGAAACAAGCTCTTTTCCTTGGTGCATCTCCAGAGGCAGCCTTACTGTCTATCAGGCATATACCTGCAACCTCCTCATTCCTGCAGTGCGCTGGATACTAAAGTTTGCCAAAGGCTCATCCCCCCTCCCATGGAGAAGCCTCTTGCGGGACTTCTCAAAGGAAACACAAGCTGGTGTGGATACTGGTGGGTTGGGCCGGGGTGTCTGAGACTGAGGGTGTGTTCATCTGTGGAGGTTCCCATGTTTCTGTTGTTTTTCTTCCTTACTTCCCTCCTCTCCAAGTCTGAGCATGATGATGCTGCATTAGAGGACTGTGTCTGTGTTTTTTGGAAATCCCCTGAATCCTGCACAAGGGCCAGCAGGTGGGGGACATGATGTGGCAGTGATGTCTTTGGCTCCTGCGGAGGGTGGGAGTGGACAATCGGGCATTCACGCATCTCTTGCTGACTGACCTCAGAGAAACACTGGCATGGGTTGTGAAGGCAACTTGCTGTCCTGTCCAAGGGAAGGGTGCAAGAATGGTGACCCCCAAAGTCTCAGCGGAGAACATGGGGAACCAAAAAGGATAAAATCAATCCCAAAAGGATAAAAGGGAAGAGTATGCACAATCAGATTATACTGTTTATTGTTGGTTAGCAAGATGGTAATTGAAAAACAAACTGAAAACTAATGAGCTGTCTCCATGGCACCAGTGAAGTGCCAGCTCAGCGCACTGGCCACCTGGGTTCATTCATCAAGCTGGGGATGACTAAATTGAAGGTTGGTATGGAGGGAGAAGGAGCACCCCAAAGATGGTCTCCTGACTGGGGATGGTGTTGTTGCTGAGTACTTCCCATAGAGCAGCTCCTGGGGAGGACTCAGTGGCAGTGTGCCTAATGATGAGAGGGATCCCCCACTGTCATGCAGCCTCCAGGTAGGCTGGGACATGCTCCTCGGTGTAGGACATAGAAGGGGGGAGGGAAACATGGTCCACACTGGTACTTCATATGACAGTCCTTGCATTTCCCCCATGCACCACCCTCCGCTGACTATCACTGCAAGGGTGCTTCCTCCCTGGTGGAAGTAGGGAAGTCCCCCAGCAGGGTTAAACCAGAACTCTAGGAGGATTACAGAGTAACCAAGGAGACTGGAAGTGGAGATTGGAAGGCATGGGGGGAGACTGGCAGGCCGTGAGGCTGTCAAGGGACACAAAGTACTGGGGTACTAGAGGGGCCTTTGAGGAGCTGAAAACAGCCAATGAGATTAGAGTCTCTACTTGTTAAAAGAAAAAAGAAATCAATCCATACATTAAATTACTCAAAGTGATTATTCTTTTCTAAAGTGTGTTATTTGTGGCCTGAGTATAACAGAAAATTGCCTAGAGAGCAACCTTCTATTTTTTCTCTCACAAATGTCATTCGAATCACTCTTATTATTCAGCCCTGTTGCTAAACTATTTATTTACACATTCTTGCTTCTTTCTTCAGACAAGTGCATTGACATGAGTTGAAATGTTGGGAGGCATTCAAGAAAAAGGTCAATAAAATCTGAAGTATAAAAAAATTGTGAGGTACACTCTCTCTCTCTTCTCCCCTGCCAACCCCATGAGCAAAGGGACCCCGCCACCACAAAGACTGAAAACTGGCTGTGACAAGGAGACAATGCCTTTAGGCCTTCTCCAAGGAATCTGAAGGAAACTACCTGCCTGTTACGTCAAACAAGTTTGTGTTTCTTTCATTTTAAAAACAGAATAGTTAACTCCAGCACATGCCCTTTCGCTGAAATGAAACTGAGGGGAGAGTTAGAAAATGACAGCCAGCCTGAGTTGTTTGGTTTTAATCATTCATTCGCCTGTGGTGCCTTGCTGATAGCCTTGTCAGGCCATAACAGTCGTAGACGAAGCCCTCAATCACAGGGTGCTGCTGAGAGTCACCCAGCTGTGCTGTGCCGTGGTGAAATGTAGCACGTGCACGAGTACATATGCAGGCACGCACACACAGAGGCACGCACACACAGACACACACACACACACACACTCTTGCAAATAAACTGCTACAGGTTAAAGAAGAACAACCCCCCCCCCCCATAAGTATGGAAATAGCTCTTTGACAAGAACCCATTGGGATGGCAGTTTGTACAGATGCTAGAGTGGATGTTGGGAGGAATTATGATCCCTTTCTGGAACGGTCCAGTCGAGACTGCAGGTCATGAACAATCAATGAAAGTGACACCCATGCCCCATCCTTTTACCAACATGGTGATACTTTAGGCAGAGACTCAGAATAACTGGGTTCATTGGCCTCAGTCTTTGCTTGTGGATTATCTGAAGCTGCCCCTGCATTGTTTGTGCTGACATTGCATTCATTCTGTCCTATATTTTCTGATATGCACTTATAGTGTAACCTTCTGGGTCATACCTGAAAATAGGCATGAAGGTGTCTAGCATACTTATCTGGTCAATAAAAGCTAATAAATAATTAAATCAAATAAATAATATGTTCTGTTCTAGTTCTGTGGTTTGCAGGCTCCTCTATGATACATACTATATTTACTTTGAGTTTAGTTTAGTTTTTATTCACATAGAACCCTTTAAGCAGAGCCTATTTTCTCAAGTTTTAGAATCATCTTTAGCTTCAAAGAATGATATATAGTTTAGTTTGATGGTTACAAATGTTTTACCATACCCAGTGAAAATATCATTATAGCAATGAGATGCTGGGGATGTAGTACGAGGCAATAATGGCACTGTAGGAGGCACATAGGGACTGAGGCCGAAGGCCAGGGTCTTTATCTTCTGTCCAAAGGCTGAACTCCAGCTTAAGCTTTTAGGCCAATAAAATATTTTTTTCCCCTAACCTAACTATAATATTCCCTTGTGTTATCTGAGACCCCAAAAAATATTGCTAGAGCTGCACAGTGCCATTTCACATGCACAGCATGTCTTTGTGAGGCTCACTTGTATCACATTTACAAATGAGCAGCAAAAAGCTGCACTGCGCTGCACTATTGTGCTGGAATAATGCATGGTCATGTGATCATATCTGACCAATCACAGGTCTTGATTTCTGTTATTTATTATATTTTTAGTTGGAATGTTGATAACCAGATAGACCCACTATGACATGCAAGCCCCTTTTTCAGAGGCAACCGGGAATTAAGTTACATACATTGAGAGAAATTTAACAGTATTTACAAAGTAGGACAAAGCAAAACATGAACAGCAAAAAATGCAGTGTTGTAATCAATACATAACTGGTACCTAGGTTAGTTACAACTACAGCATAATGATACATACATTCCATGTCAAGTTACAGGATCTCAGTTGCAGAAACACATTAGTACATATAGAGCAGTAGGAGGAATACAAGCTGCACCAGGAGGAGGGCAGGCAACCAGGCCGGCCCCTGAGAAATTACTCAGCCAAATATGTGATATGTCTCTGTTTACTCTTGCAGCGGTTCACCCCAAGCAAGTAGGTGTTGAGCTTCTTTCTGAATAGAGCAAGGATGGGGCACTGTAGAACTTCACAGAGTAGTGAGTTCCATAGGGAAGGGGCCATGAATGGGAAGGATCTCTTACCAGATCCTGACCATACCCTAGAGATTTCAAGTAATGGGCTAGCAGTGGAATGCAGGACCTCACACGTTGCTTAAACTTAAGCTTTCCCATGAGACTAGAGGGCGTAGTGAGTTTCATACCCATTTTATAATATGAAGTATGCATTCTGTATTGATTCAGTAGAAGACAGACTGGCCGACAGATGACCGACAGAGAGGTCCACATTTCTGTGGCTCTCATTATACAGTATGTGGATTTTTACTTCAAGTGTACCATCAGGGGTCATTGGATGGGGTAGTGCAGAATACAGCATTTTGGAATTTCAGGAAGTAGTAATTTTACTGCGGCACCCAAGGGGCTGAATTTATACATGAAATTTATATACAGTATATTGTAACCAGGTGGCCAGGATGTTGAGGTTACTACTCCTGCCTTGTGGGCTCAGACAAGGTTGAGGGGCCTGGGTTCTGATTTTCCTGATTGGGGGGTTTGTATTCAGATCATTTATGTTTTGTGTAGTTCCTCCACCCATAGTAAAGTTTAAGTGGACTGGTGTCAGAGCAGTACAACCCTCTGGGATACAGTACCTCCCCACAGCATCCCCCTGCATGTGCAGAATTATGAATATGAATTGTTTTACATAATTTGTAAATTTGTTAATGTTCACTGTAAGTTGGTGTTGTTTTATATGCATGTGTAACAGGACTTTTCATTACAAATAGAGGTAGTTTCCTCTAATGATTGTTTCCTGTATAAAAATAAAATGTTATCTTCATCATCCTTAAAATTAACAAAAAATGCAATTAGCGACTTAGCACTAATAATATCCTTATCAGACAAAATGTAAAATGCAAATAACATATTTAATGGAGGCTATTCATGAGAGATTGGGGAACTCAAAGTTTTTTTATGCAGATATGGCAAACTGTAAAGTAGCAGGGCCAAAGGTAGCTGCCTGGCTAGGCTCGACCAATAACACACTTTAAATCCACAGTAGAGTCCACTTCCCACTCAGCAATTCAATACAGTGGCAGAGTAAATACTGACACCTTTTAGTATTACCAGGTCACCTGTACTGGGGGCTGTACCCCTTGTGCCAGTTTAACCCTTAAACCTTAAAGAGAGCTCCATGCGCTTCACTGAGTACCCAGCCATAGGAACAGTGCAGGCCCAGTGAGATTGCAGCCGGTTGCCTGAACTTTATACAGAACAAAGCACTCTGGGAAACCCAAACCCCACAGGCCATGCAATTGCTAAAATGACAAAATCTCAACTGCAGTATTTAGAATTCCAAGCCCATTGGCCAAATCTATAGATTTGGTGGCAACTTTGTACAAAATTCCCAGTTGCAGGGCAAGCCCTGAGAGTACTCATGGTTCTGGTGTTACCAGCTTGCTTGTCAACTTTGGCTTCTTCTCTTCCTCCTGTCTGCAAGTGCCATTTCTCTCATGCTGCTGGTTTGGTTGTGCAGTTGGGGGGTGGGAGTAGCTCAGAGATGCAGGTCTCAGTTGCTTCTGGATGTGGATCAGGCTCTCTGAATCCACAGTCAGTCTGGACCTTTCTGGCTCTTCTCACTGTTCCTCCTCCACAGGATAGACTAGTCTAGAGAGCAGAGGCAACATGCCTCACACCCACCTCTAGGCTTCAGGACCTCCTTTTCTCTCAAGTCTGGCTTCAGACTCTTCCACAGGAAACATGTCGTCCTGACACTTTCACCAAGACAATTCAGTATCTGTGACACTCTGGTTGTACAAACCTTTAGGTCAGTTCCTGAACAGTTAGCTGTGAAAGCCCAGGCATTCTTCCCTGCATTGGCTCTGGCCAGCAGCACAAGCTCTTCTCACTCTGTGAGAGCTCACTGCCGACTCCCTTCTTCTGGACCTCCCTCAGCATTTCCCTGGGCAAAAGCAGCTTTGGACTGGCACAACAAGGCTGTCATTCACTAGAATTAGAATTCAGAATGTTCACTCAAAACTTTATTGGCTAGCAGAAAGGGCGCCATGCAAGCAGCACTGTCATTCTCCCCAAATGCTTTGGTGATCACATGCCAAGGTCTCTGACCTCTGATTGGCTCACTGCAAGGTCAGGGGTTGGCAACATGGTGGCTGTTGTCAGAGAAGAAATATTACTTCACTATAAAGTCACTGTCTGTAGGGCTGCCACCCAGCATTTATTTTCTGTTTCCCCCACGCCAGTTCTGTAGGCATGATGGTGTTCTACATTCTGGTTGCCAGTTCATGTAGTTTGGGGCTTTCCCCCACCCTGTTGGGACTCTGTGACTGTGTCCCCCAAGGCAGAGCAGAGTCTTTGCACAAATGCAGCTGTGAGCTGCTCCAACTAATGGTGCAATGGTGCCAAGCCAGTGGTCCTTCGTTGTTCTTCCCTTCCTAGTGTTTTCATTCCGCTGATGCCTGCTGGTGTCCCTGAGGCCAGAGCACAATTTATTTATTTGCTGCTACCAATCCTTACCTTGTACTGCTCCAAAACTGGCACACACCGCTTACTCTGCTGTACCTATTCTAACTAAATGTGCCTCATATGCCTTGTACTTTGTGTATTCTACATTATGATGTTCGCACGTGACATGCGAGTTTGTTTTCTAACTTGTACCTTGTTGTCTCATGACATGTAATCTTTTCCTAATTATGTACCATATTGTCCCAAGTGTGTAAGTATGTAATTTCCTGTACTCTCCCGGGTCGTACCTGAAAATAGGCAAATTGTCTTGTCTAGTGTACTTACCTACAATAGAGGAGGTGTTCGTTATGACTGGCCGCAGTTGGGTGGTGAAGTTGCATTCTGGTGTGGCAGGTGCCTTGAGTGCCATGCTGACTGTTTGAGCAGTCAGCCCACACATTCAAGCAGAGAGCTGCTCGAACATGCGTGCATGTAGTGCGGCTGTGCAAATGTTCTGAATCATCATGCAGGAGCAGCAGGATGATTGTCGAGAAGGAAGCAGCTCAGCGGTTGTCACTCCTCTGGTCCCCTATAGGCTGCAGTGGCAGAAGATTGGAGGGGACGGAGACAATACAACAGACCTAGCCTTTGGTTGATCGCCTTAGTCAATAAATTGACATGGATTTCAAAGGTGATTGATGGATCAAGGGTAACGCCAAGGTATTTGAATGAGTGGATGAGTTCTAGAGCATTACCATCCTGAGATTGGATCATGCAGGGGTGCTGAGGTAGGGATGTGGAGGCGGGGTTGCGGAACAGTGTACTTTTGGTCTTTTTTATATTGAGGACTAGATGGTTTTCTAAGAACCAATCCTCAAAATTATGGAAGTCAGATGTGAGACTTCTGTTTATCCAACCAATGTCTGAGGAGGAACAGTTGATGATGGCATTGTCTGCATATTAATGAACTGAGGCTGCACTGCAGTTGTTTGGCATGTCATTAATAAAGAGGGAGAATAACAGCAGTCCCAGAATGGAACCCAGGGGCACACCAAGCGTTATGGGTCTGAAGTCTGAGAGAGTCCCTGATCACCTGACCCTTTGAGAGCGGTTCGAGAGGTAGCTGAGGAGCCATGTGGGAGCACTGTGATCAAGGCCCAGAAAGTGAAGCTTCCATATTAAGAGGTTATGATTGACCAGGTCGAAAGCCTTCATGAGGTCCACAAAGATGGCACCAGTGGCGAGGCCTTGGTCCATTGCACTGAGTATGTCGTCTGTCAGTTTTATCAAAACTGTGAGGGTGCTGTGATTCTTCCTGAACCCATGTGGAAAGGTTGAGAGAAGGTGATGAAATTCAAGGTAATCTTGAAGGTGGTTGTAGAGAGTGCATTCCTGTATCTTTGCCAGTGGGGCAAAAAATGGAGATGGGTCTATAGTTTTCAACTACCACTTTAGGACCACCTTTATTGAATGGAACGACCACAGCGACCTTCCATTTCACTGGGACAATTCCAGAGAGAAAAGATCTGTTAAGCAGATTCCATATGGGTGCGCAACCCCTGCAGCACCCAACTTGAGGAATTTAGGGTCAAGTGTATCATGGCCCAGGGAGCTTTCTGGTTTTAGGTTTAAGAGTAGCCTGGCTACCTCTTTCAGGGTTGGTAGTTTGAGATGAAAAGTTGGCCATGATCAATGTCTGCTGGGGGGGGGGTCGAGTGTGAGATTAAAATGTGTGGTGTATTTGTCTAGGTCTGTGAAAAATTCATTTAATCCCGTAGCAATGGCAATGGTATCTGAGAAGATGTTACCTTGGGCATTAAGTGAGCTTGTGGTTTCAGTGGTTTTGCCTTTCATTAGAGAGTTTATTTGCTTCCAGAATTCCTTAGGGTTATTAAGGTGCTCGGTCTGTAGTGACTTAAGATAGGGCCTCTTGGCTTTTCAGAGAGTGTTTTTACAGGTATTTCTAAGTTGCCTGTAGGCTAGCCAATCCATATGGAGGCCACTGCCTTTGAAGGTATGCCAAGCTTTGTCTCGGGCAGTCATTAGTTTCCGTAGATCTTTGGACAGCCAGGGTGCTTTGATACCCTTAGATCTCAGTTTATTCAGAGGGATGTGATGATTAACTATAGCGGTGAAAGTGGTTATAAAGAATTGTAAGGCCAGATTGGTATCTGGCAGGGAGTTTGTAGGTCCCAAGTCAGTGCCTGAGATGGGGGCTAGGAATGCTCGTTCAATGAACTGTAACCTGTCCCTTGCAAGAATGATTTTCAGGGGAGGGTTGGGGAAATTGTGCCAAATGCAGTACCTTGGTGCATGATTACTGATACGATCAGGAAGGACTCCTGCTATCTTGACCTTAGGGGCACAGTTGGTAACTATCCAATCAATGAGGGACTGATTATCTGATTTCGTATTTATCTGCATTGGTTCAGGGATAGGTTGGGTGAGGCTGGACTCTGCCAAGACAGAATGAATCTTATTCATAGTGGGGTTTAGTCAGTCTAGGTTGAAATCGTTGTGGATCACAGGGTCATGTGGGAGGAGCTTTGCAAGGGATGAGATGGAAGGAAGGGTATTGTGGGCTTCTTTGGGGGGGTATATGCAATTAATGATAAGTTTTTTTATGTTCCCAAGGGTTATGATGAGGAAGAGACTCAACTGAGGAGAGGTCGGGAACCAGGGAGGGGATTTCTTTGATCGCAATGCCAGACTTGACATACAGAAGTATACCACCCCCTTTTTTGCTTTTCTGATCTCTCCTAAAGTAGGAGTAGCCTTGTAAATCTACCTCATGTTGTCTGATGGATGGCTTGAGCCAGGTCACTGAGATCCCTAGGATGTCAGGGTTATGTTGTATCACCCATGCCTTGAGCTCCGCTAGTTTGGGGTGCAGGTTCTGGGCATTCATGTGGGCAATCTTCAGACCTTTCAAGGTTAGTCGGTGGTTGTTAGTGATAGAGTGAAGATTGGACCGGGGGCCAGGGTTAGACTCGACATCACCTGCATGAATGAGAAGGAGAAAGAGAGGCAGCAAGGTCATAGAAACATAGAATCTGATGGCAGATAAGGACCATACGGCCCACCTAGTCTGCCCATTTCCCTACTGAGTGTTGACAGCACACATCCTATTTGATCTGCGGCATGCATTTTTTGCCCATCTCCAGGGTACCCTTATGTCTATCCCATGCGCTCTTGAACCCCTGAATTGTTTTATACCCCACCACCTCCTCTGCTGGAAGGCTGTTCCATGGATCCACCACCTTTTCTGTGAAAAAGCACTTCCTAACATCCTCCTGAGCCTTTCTTCCTCCAGTCTCATATCATGTCCCCTTGTCCTTGTGCAATGTTTCCTCTGAAATATGCGTCCCTCCTGTACCCTGTTTATACCCCTAAGGTATTTGAATGTCTCTGTCATATTCCCCTTCTCTGTCCTCTCCTCCAATTAACAGATATTAACGTCCCTGAATCTTTCCTCATACGACTTCTGGTGCAGCCCATGTACCATTTTCGTCACCCTGCTCTGGACTGCCTCCCTCCTATGTCCTTCCTGAGATGTGGTCTCCAGACCTGGACACAGTACTTCAGGTGAGCCCTTACCAGTGATCTGTACAGTGGCATCACCACCTCTTTCTTTCTGCTGGTTATGGCCCTACCTATGCATCCCAGCATTCTGTTTGCCTTCCCCACTGCTTTTTCACACTGCTTGGTCACCTTTAAGCCATCTGATATGATGATCCCCAGGTCTCTCTCTTGCTTTGTGGCAGCCAGATACAAGAGAGAGAATGTTCTTTTAGGTTTTGCCTCTAAGGAGTGAGGGTGTGTTGAGGCTGTCGGAGCCAATGTCTGAGGTGGACTACATCATGTTTGGAGAGGCAGGGGATGAGAAGATATCTCTGTTTTGGTCCATAGATATCTGGTGTCAGGGTAGGGTGCTCACCATTGGAGAGGGGGTGTTTTAGTGAGTGAGCAATGAGGTGATCAGAAAGAAAGAAAATTAGTATATGCATAAGGGTTCCTGTGTAGCCAGCATTGCTCATGGTAGGAGTCGTGCAAGGTCAAAATAAATCAGCAGGGTGCTTGTGCCAGAAGTTTGCAGGGTCAGATCAGTGAGGATATTTGGGTTTGCAGGAGCACAATCGAGTGGCGTCCTTAGTGGCTGATCCCTATAATAAGCAAATGGCAAAATGGGGATATTGTTGTTTCTTTCCATGTTCCTTTGCATGTCTGGATTGTTGTTTCTTTGTGTGTCTAGTTTGTTGTTTCTTTGCATGTCTAATTTGTTGTTTCTTTGCGTGTCTGGTTTGTTACAACTGCATGTGATCCATCATGTGATCACAGTGGCCTACTGGAGTAATACAAGCTATGGGAGGAAAGCACTCTAGCAGGCTGTGTGGCCTAGAGGATTAGAGCAGCTATCAATGGGAGAGCCAGGCTCCAGGGATCATAGGTTCAATACCCACACCGGGATAGTACTGTGCATATGGGAATATTAATAAGGAAGACAGGGGCTAAGAGACAGGAGGGGAATAGAATGAAATCGGTCATACAGAACTATTTAGCATGAGTAACAGTTCAAGGACATGGAGGTATGAGTGGAAACTGACAAGGGTGAGGTTCAAGAGGGATGAGAACGTTTTGTTTTACAGAAAGGGTGGTGGAACCATGGAACAATCTGTCAGCCGAGATGGTGGGCACCAAAACCATAAATGGTTTCAAGCACGACTGGGACAGAGTGAAAGGTATCGTGGTTACTCAGGGCAGTAGTAGTAGGGAGGGGAACAGGGGTTGGATAATGAGGGCTAGTACCCTGTATGGACAGTAGGTCCTGGGGTTTGATAAGGAACTACGGGCAGACAGATGGACCATTGGTATTATTTTGCTGTCATTGTCTATGTTTCTATTATAATTCTACTTATATAGCTTGGTTTCAGGACCTGTTTTTTTCATGGCTGCTTTCTGATATTAAAGCATGGCTCATCACTGTGAGTTTTTACAGCAATGAATAAAAAACAGCTAACAGTGAAACAGTATCTACTCTTTAATGTATTCCCACACATTTCTATAACTGAGGATTAGGACTGTGGAAATATCTTTTTCTGAATATTCAGTCAAATATTATACTCGTGGGGGGGGGCAAATATTTGGATGTTTGTTATTCATTTTTTGGCTGGTGCATGTTTAAAAAGAAAACCCCTCTCCCCCCTCACCAAGTGGCCAGTGCTTGTAACCTGGCCATCCTCCTGGCTTCTTTAATATTAAATTCCTCCTCTTTCCTCTGTGTCAACTTACTATATAGAACTTGGGAGTATTGCCAATACCACCAGGAGCCCACACCAACTTTTCTCCTCTGACAAGCCCCATTTCCCCAAAAGCAGTGTATTCCAAATGCCCTCACCCCCGTGCCCTGACTAATAAATGGGGGGATCATACCTTCAGTATTGGCTAGCTCAGTCAGACCCCATCCCCCACTAGCATGGCGGACTCCTACCACCCACTCCGTAATGGCAGAAACAGCTGGCAGCCAGTGTCATAATGGAGTGAGCAGGTGGAGCATGATCACTAAGAAGGGGCGGATCAATAACATCAAAGTGATGCTAGGCAGCCTTAGGTAAGCAGGTCAACCCCTGACGGTCAACCCCAGCCCTGTCACCCACTCCACCCCTTCAAACTGCAGGGATCGACAACTGTCATTTAGACATCTTGAGGCATATGTATTCTTTTCTAGGTCTTCTTCCATCCCTTCCAAGTCTCTCCCACCTCCCCTGATGCTGAGACATGCCTCCAATGGCTTCGGGCAGAACATCATGCTACAGGCTGATGCTGTCCCTTGCAAGGGACTGGACTCCCCTCAGCTCATCATGAGGGACTGCTGCTGTGCCAGACCCCGGATGTCCCTCCCTGACAATTTTACGCTGCACTCAACAGTATTCCTTAGCCCTGGCTGCACTGATCCTGGCTCCCTAAGTCCGTTCCACACTTGAATCACCCAAGCAATTGGGCGGCACAGTTGCCCGCTGTTATCACAGGGCATAATGAGTCTTTCCTGTCTTGGTAAAAATGGTTTAGAGCATAATATTCACTTCAACCTATATTTCATTAATGCTGTCTGTTTATGTCCCTGGCATTCTTCATTACTGAGGACAATTGCATGAAGATATATTATTTGTTCTCCAGGCATCATCTTGTCCTCGTGATTCTCACCCCACCATAGTCATAATTCTCTTTTTATGACATCGTGGCCTGTTGCTGTGGAAATTATTGGGGGTACTGGGAGGATGAGATAACGTCTGAGACACAAAGATCCTGTTTTCATGTAAATGTCCTCAGCAATAAGAAATCAGCAGACAAGATGTTCCAATAGCATGGCTATGGAGTTACTGCCTGCTACGCTTATGACGCAGATTCAGGAACAGACTCAAATTGCTCGGGGGCTGGCTGGGGTGAAGGAGGATTGAGCAACCCTTGGATAGCGCTCCTCCCTTGAGGAGGAGTGAATCCATCCTGCTGCTCAGTTGCTACCCGGAGGGAACTGGGTGGCAGTGCAGTGGGACTGTAAGGGGAATGAACCCCACACATGGGCACTGAAGGTCTCTCTGTGCAGGCAGAGCACGCAGGTCATGTCACTGTATGCCTGCAGGCTCAGGAGAGAAAATGGGGGGAAAAACCCTCCATCCACAACTGGATGATGGCCTGGTACCCTGCAAGCCATGCTCCGGTGACTGGACACCTCCAACCACGGTCCTGCGGCAGTGGACACCAGAACAAAAGGTAACCCCCAGAGAAGTTGGGTAATGGGGCTGAGGGCAGTTCAGATGGTGGCAGTCTGGAGGCAAAACAGGACAGAAATAATTAATTGCATTTATTTGAAAAATACAATAAACTCTGATTTAAAAAGAAATCAGTGGAATGAAATACAGAAAATGAATGAAACTTGTACTGAAGGGTGTCTGAATATTAGATTATGAAATATTTTCCTGGATACTAGAAAATTCTGTAAGATATATTCAATATTCAGAGACTGATGATGAACTGCACTAGCTCCTGATATGCACGAGTAGAGCGCTCCTAGTAGCAACCAAGGGAGCAGGAGACTGGTATCTGACTCTATTACTGATTTTAAAAAACTAATCTCACTATACCGTTCCATGTTTGAAATGTGGTGTGGCAGTCCTCTGGGTAGAGACCCGGGTTTGTGTCCATAATCACGGCTTTGGTCCTTGACATCAGTAGGAAGAAGCATGTGTCACAGAGCTCAGACATCCAGTTTTGAAGTGGAGTGCGGGGAGAGCACGGACCACACAGAAAGTGCAGCTGGAGAGCAGAAAATGAGGAAAATCAAAGAAAAATAGGAATAACAGAAATGTCCCCCCCCCAAAAAAAAAACAATTCTGCATAAGACATTTGACAGTTGCAAGTGGTCCTGATGTATGGGTTTGAAAGTATTCATGACAGTTAGTACTAGGTAAATTTCCCTTACACTCCAAGGGTGAGTAGTTTTTCTCTGGCATGACTGATGTGCATTGGCTGAACAATTTATCTGCTCATGTTTTATTTAAGCCCCTGCATGTCCGTGTAGTACCTGACCTGATTATAAATAAAGGTCTTTGATCTGGAGTGTTGCAGGTTATTCGCTGTTTGTGGATACACTGTAGGTGGGCTTAGCACAGGGCTTTCCCACCGAGTTCTGCCCCCAGCTTGATGGGGCCATCCTTCGGTAGAATGTGAGCACAAGGCTAATTTAATCTCTGTGCTTCTTTCCTTGCTGGTGTCTCTTGATCAAAGCTAACCAATGTTGCTGAAAT
Organism: Neoceratodus forsteri; assembly: GCA_016271365.2. Classification (NCBI taxonomy): domain Eukaryota; kingdom Metazoa; phylum Chordata; order Ceratodontiformes; family Ceratodontidae; genus Neoceratodus; species Neoceratodus forsteri. Next base: position 41,088,275 of record JADMNL010000032.1, read on the forward strand.
GTGCAGGGGATTCTTGATGGCTTGCTGGAGATGCAGGCTGTTAGACAGTTGACTTACAT